>CM070829.1:17450845-18140845 GCA_036326025.1 Chrosomus eos
CTCTATCTGTCTGTAATATGTGCCTGGAGTTATAATAATGATAAGAGGGGATATAGCTGATTTGAATGTGACTCAGGTGAGGGGCTTTGGTTTTCTTCATCTCTCTCTTCCTTGATGAGATTGTAATGGATGAGGATGATTGTGAATGCATATTCATCGACCATAGATGGCGGTTCAGAAGCGTGACCCAGAGGTTGCGATGAGTTAATTTTCCTCCCCAGTTAACAGGTGGGCTTCTCTGGAAAAATTTAAGTTGTCACCTAAAAGATTTAAACTGTCACAAATCGTTTCACTGGCAGCAAGAAGGACATCCGTGGGTTTTGGGTATCCACCTCTGTTACATCATGGAGGATACATACTAATGAATTTAAATCTGAGAACACTGTGGAAATTAAAGGTGAAATTTTTCATTTGTGAGTTACTAGCAGCAGTGGTATAGTGGTGATTGAAGATGTGGGGATACTGGGACACATCTGTAGTAGCCTAAAAGGTTTTCTATTTCATCTCATGAAACAGAAGTATTCTTTGCATAAAAAGCCTTTAGGGTATCTGTAGAAATTTAGTAAATGTTACTATAATTGAATATATTAAATTATATTATAGTAACATTTTATTTAAGCCAAATGAAGATGCAGATCAGAGTACAAAATTAAAAGTGAATATTTATTAAATAAAATAAACTCAGGTAGAGCACAAACAATACCAGACAATGAACTGAAGGACTTAATTTCGGTATTTAGCACTTTGAGTCTATTTTCTAGTGTGTTTTGATGAACTAGAGTGGTGGACACAGAAATTTTGACTATGGGTCCTGTCTCGACTTTGACTCTTTTAGAATCGCCTCTGACCGCTTCAGAGTGGCTGTCTATGAGCATGCACAAATATGTCCTTAAAACAACCCTTAACGTTGGTTTTCAAAACTGTGCAACTCACCGAGTGGTTAGTGGTGTTCGTTGATGTTCCAAAACAAGTAGCGTAGCGAAATACAGTTTCTGGCGTGTTTTATGTGGCATTTTGTAAAATCGCATGATTTCTGTTGGAGGACTCATAATAACTCGTGCAATAAAACACGACAGAAACTGTATTTCGCTACGCTACTTGTTTTGGAACATCAACGAACACCACTAACCACTCGGTGAGTTGCACAGTTTTGAAAACGAACGTTAAGGGTTGTTTTAAGGACATGTTTGTGCATGTCCATATACAGCCACTCTGAAGCGGTCAGAGGCGATTCTAAAAGAGTCAAAGTCGAGACAGGACCCATCGTCAAAATGTCTGTGTCCACCACTCTAGTTCATCAAAACACACTAGAAAATAGACCCAAAGTGCTAAATACCGGAATTATCCTTTAAATAAGTGAATTAACTCAATGACTGAAGATGCTGATTCTATTCTGTGTTTTCACTGAGCTTAACCAGCATCATTTTGATAAATATTAGATCCTCCTTGCATACGAAACATTGGGGGAACAGAATCCAGCAGCAAACAATCCACCTGTCAAAATCCGTTCCTCCAACCCCATTATGGGAGAAGTTGATGTATTGTCTTAAAATATGCTGATTCTATTCTGTATGTGGATAGAGCTGAACTAAAATCAGTTTTAAGATTTGTTTTGGTGTATTTGACTTTTATTATGATAGGACAGTATGTTGGGCGGAAGCAAAATGGGAAAGAGAGAGAGAGGGGGACGGGATCAGAAAAAATCTACAAGCCGAGACCCGAACTCAGGTCACCCAAAGTGCAAAGTGCATTGTGTGTGCATTGAGATTAACAGCATCAGTCTGATAAATATTAGAAACTCATTGTGTAAGAACCATGGGGGGAACAGAATTCGAATGCACAAAATACAGCTGTCGGATTCCGTTCCCCCAACCCCAAACAACAGCGCATCTGTGCCGTTCATTCACACACACGATTCATATTTAAACAGTCTTTTTGCGGTTTACAGACACTATATTGCGATTAGAACAAAGCCCTTAAGAATAAAGAACTTACTATCTTCTCGATCTTGCTTATCTTGCTTCTCAAAATGAAACCAAAATTTTTCCAGGATTATATTACTATTACGCTATTATTATTCTTAATCTTAATATTACTTAAGAACAATACAAAAAAAGGATTTTTAGAAATGTTGGCCAACTGAAAAGTATGAACATGAAAAGTATGAGCATGTACATCACTCAATACTTAGTTGTGGCTCCTTTTGCTGAATTACTGCAGCAATGCGGCGTGGCATGGAGTCGATCAGTCTGTGGCACTGCTCCAGTGTGGTTGCTCTGATAGTGGCCTTCAGCTCTTCTGCATTGTTGGGTCTGGTGTATCGCATCTTCCTCTTCACAATACCCCATAGATTTTCTATAGGGTTTAGGTCAGGCGAGTTTGCTGGCCAATTAAGAACAGGGATACCATGGTCCTTAAACCAGGTACTGGTAGCTTTGGCACTGTGTGCAGGTGTCAAGTCCTGTTGGAAAATGAAATCTGCATCTCCATAAAGTTGGTCAGCAGCAGGAAGCATGAAGTGCTCAAAAACTTCCTGATAGACGGCTACATTGACCTTGGACCTCAGAAAACACAGTGGACCAACACCAGCAGATGACATGGCACCCCAAACCATCACTGACTGTTTAAACTTTACACTGGACTTCAAGCAACGTGGATTCTGTGCTTCTCCTTTCTTCCTCCAGACTCTGGAACCTTGATTTTCAAAGGAAATGCAAAATTTACTTTCATCAGAGAACATAACTTTGGACCAATCAGCAGCAGTCCAGTCCTTTTTGTCTTTAGCCCAGACGAGACACTGACGCTGTGTCTTGTTCAAGAGTGGCTTAGACACAAGGAATGCGACAGCTGAAACCCATGTCTTGCATATACGTCTGTGCATGGTGGTTCTTGAAGCACTGACTCCAGCTGCAGTCCACTCTTTGTGAATCTCCCCCACATTTTTGAATGGGTTTTGTTTCACAATCCTCTCCAGGGTGCGGATATCCTATTGCTTGTACGCTTTTTTTCTACCACATCTTTTCCTTCCCGTCGCCTCTCTATTAATGTGCTTGGACGGGGATGTTTTGTCTTGGTCTGAGTATATAAAGAAATGTATCCAGAGGCTCGGGGTTATTTGTTGTCCAAACCTGCCCATGATGCTGAGTGTCCTCAGGAATTGGGGCACGCAAACTGAAGCTTAGAGCTCCGCCAATACATTGGCATTTATCAATGCATAGTTAGACTGTAGAGGCTAATAATGGGTTTTCCTTTTAGAGCAACAGAATGTTGTTAGACCAATCTAAATTCGGTGAGCCTCAACCACTGATTATTGTAATATTATTCTAAGTGTATGTGGGAAACCATGGCAGTACACTTTTCTTTTTTTTTATCCACAACTCATAATCAAAATCCTTAGGCAAAATATGTCCACATTTGTGTATGCAATCAATAAAAAATTGAATCGAAGATCATTTTTGAATAAATGTGTCTGTCTGCTCGCTTAGCCTGACTGGTTGCTGAATATGGCCATTGATGATGCCTGCAGACAGCCACTAATTGAGGCCAGTCTATCTATTCAGTCCATTTCATGGGTCAGGCACCCAGGATGAAATTGTGTGAGAAGACCGACATCCTTAGAGAAGGAACTGAATATTTAACCACAACCAGTCCTCTCACTGAACTAATGATTTAAAGAAAATGACAATGGTATGCATGATTTGAAAATGATCCAAAGAACATCTGAACAATAAACCTATGTAAAAAAAAAGAGAGAAAAAATATACTTTCAAAAGAATATTAAGTGCAAACTGAATGTAATGTTTTCAGACAAACAAGTGCATGTTATTTATAATTAAATAACATACTAAATTTGTATTAAATGCAACTAGCTGAATTTTGAGTGCTTTTTGATCACCTTAAAGAGGACTTAACACTTCAGCACATTTTGTGTAACCCTGTTTGCCTGTGTGCTCTGTAATTTGAGCCAATTTATAGTGTGTTTCATTAATGATTCTGTCCACCTGTTGTTCATTAATTACCTCATTTAATCTTAATTACCTTCCTGTATTGTCAGTTATTTGCCTGGTGAAGTGGATGCATTGCCCTGTGTTTCTGCCCTGTAGTGGATTACTGAATTAAAAGATTATTTCCTTGCATTCCTCTAAATACAGCCACCTCTGCCACTTCTTTATATCTAATTTCATAATTACCTCTTTTGTCTTTGTAAAATAAGTAGGCTAAATATGGTAAAATACCGTAAACTTTCATTTAATATTGAATAACATACTATTGAAGGTATCAAGTGATTTATGTGTACTTTAAAGCATAATCTCAAGATTATTAACCATAATGATTTAAAATGTAAAGTAAAACATTTGATTTGACATTAAAAGTTTACTTAGGAATATTAAGAAACATAGTCATGAAAATGTTAAGTTCACTTAAGTGAAAGACTTTTACTAGTGAAATAAAATACTTTTACTTCACTAGTATTTTAAAAAATATTATATACTTTTAAAATTTGAAGTAAACTTCAAGTGCACGGAAGAGTCTCATGTTTAATGTGAAAAATGTGTTTTCAGTTTGATGAATTGTTTTGTCTTCAGGAATGAATGAAAAATGTGTCTATAGCAAAACCCAGTCATTACTATCTGTCATTATGTATTTGTCATTATGTTATTTTTATTGATAACAGAAGAGTGAGAACCAAGAAACTATTTAAAAATAGAAAATAGTTGACATTGTATTGCTGATATGTTTTGGAGATTGTAGTCTTTCTAATTCAAGCAAATAGGAGCTGTACTGGCTTTCCCAGAACAAAGAATATGTTTAAAAAACATTTAGCAAACATTCCCATTAAGTTATGAAAACGTTATATCTACATGTTGTCTGAACATTCAATATCATTTTGCAAACATTATGGGAGTTACTTTTAAAAAACAAGCAGTAACATTTAAAAAAAAGTTAGACGGAAATCCAACAATAATGTTTCAGGGGAAAAAACTTTCCATAAACGATGTATAAATAATGTTTTTGTGATACTGTTTTGAGAACATTATTAAAGACCAGGTCACTTTTGAGCACATCATTCTATTAACAGTAGTGGAATGGTGTTTAGCCAGAATGTTCTTCTGAGAAATTTTAGTGGCACTTAGACCTACACATACAAACGAAAGACATGTCAGTACAAGTGACTAAGCATACTTAAACCCACTCTGAACCAGCCCTTTATTTTAATCTCCTGAAAATGGCAGGCAGTTTTATTGTAAGAGGCAGGAATATCAGGCTATTGGCACAAGATCTAGTCCAAGAGATAGCTGCTGAAGAGAGAATAAATGAAAGAAAAAGTGAGACAGACAGGACGTGAGAGCAAAATGATTGCGACTAAAGAGTGCTGCTGCTGTTCAGTGGTAATTGGATTTGTAATACTCAAAGGAGACATTGCTCAGCACTGGACATCAATGTTTATTCATGGAAAGAGGTTTCATATCCTGCCACGACACAGCTGACCACTCAGGTGTGAAGGATTAGGAAGTGATGAGAGCAAGTGTGTGTTTGTGTGTGTGTCTTCTTGTTTCTGAAATCTCCTTTGAGCATTCATCCAGATTTGACTCCAGCCAAGCGTATCGCGAGTTTGATGTAATGATAATTGATCCCATTAAGCACAGATGAATGTAATCATTCAAATAATGAGGCAGTGATTTAATTCACAGGTTGCTCTGTAAGAAATTATGTTGCCATGGTTATTTGGAGATGTTTCATATAGTAGTATCATGAATTTATTCTTTCAAATAGTAAAAGACATTGATCAATATTACCTTTTTATGACCAATGCTGCGATTATTTTTTTATGTTTAGTGTTTAAGAACCTATTTTTAATTATTGTTTTATTTCTGCTTATTGAAACAATAATTAAATTATCATTGAACTATACAACTACTACAATAATGATAATGATACTTATCATTAATATATTTTATTGTAGTAGTCCAGTCTCCAAGACAGCAATATGCCCAGATCCGGCCCACGTCTGGCACACGTTGTACCAGATGTAGCCCAAATCTGTAGCTTTCTGGGCAGTGATCATTTATTTTTATTTTATTATTATTATTTTTTTTTATTAGTAGTAGTAGTATTGTAGGCTACAACAAATTTTGTAAATCTAAATGGTCCCAAATTTAATTTCCTCTTTGTTTTTGTCACACAGTTACCCAGTTTGGACTCCGTTGCATCATTTACCACTAGTTTGTCGTCATGGTTTCTAATTTGATTTGTCATCACTGTCAGCTGTGTTATCGTTAATTATGTTTGTCAGTGTATTTAAGTCCTGTGTTTTCAATTAACCTTTTTCCGGTCTTGTTCATGTCAGTGTGCACACTGTTTGTTTGTTTTTGTTGTTTGTGTGGATTAAGTATTGTTTGAAACCTTCACCCTCTTCTTATTAGTAATGTCAAGTCTGATTAATTTCTTGAACCTTCTTTAAGACAGTTCGGTTCAAAAACCGATTCATCGGTTCCTTAGGTTATCAAGCAATGATGGCACTATACATTTATTTTCTAAAAACTCAGTGCCATGTTATATCAATAAAACATTCAAATAAAGTCATTTGTGTCAATCTTGAAACATTCAAATAAAAAGTTCTTTGTGTGAACGCATATATTGTAAAATATTGTCTTTCATTTGCTTAAGTTAATAGGGTATTTGTGGTCAAGTCACCTTTATTTATACAGCACTTTTTACAATACAGATTGTATCAAAGCAGCTTAATGATAACTTTAAAATACTACAAAGTTTGTTTCTAGAAGAAAATTGCGTCATCGTCCTCAAGGCAGATCAATAAATTGTTGAATATTAAAGGTGGGGTATGTGATTTTCTTTTTTGACCATTTTTTCAAAATCACTTGAAATCCTATTCCTAACCCACTTACAGCCACTGAGTTAGAAGCACTGAAATAAAAAAATGGAAAAAATTAATCATCTGTGGAACGGGCAGGACTCGAAAAACTCCTGCCAATCATTTTCAAGACTCATTGGACAGTCAGTGCGTCAATCAAACGGTCGTACCATACCCCCCCCCCCCCTCCCCCTCCCCCATGCCCCTCTTCGAATGGGTGGAGTCAGGGAAAGAAGGTAGGACCTTTTGAGTTGTGTATTTTCAAAATCTGCCGGCTGTTTTGCAAATCACATACCCCACCTTTAAATATCCCGACTAAGCAAGCCAAAGTCAACAGTGGCAAAGAACCAAAACTCCATCAGGTGACAGAATGGAGAAAAAAACCTTGTGAGAAACCAGGCTCAGTCATCAGACTCCTCGGTAATCCTCGGCAAACTTCGACAGCTGGTTGATCCGGCTAGTCGGTTCTATTTTAATCGGACGTGCTACATCGGCTTGTTGCCTTACATCATCAACCCGGAACGGTTACTTCCTATGAACCGGCTCAAAAGAACGATTAATTCGAGACCCGAGCATCACTAGTATTTATGCAGCAGAAAAGTGACAGTTTTGGACTCTTCCAAATGATTCACTTGATGTTAAAATTACTTAGGCTATTTAAAAAGTTGAATGTTTATTCAAACAATAGGCTATTAAATAATTTACCTGTGCATTTACTTTATTGTTGGGATTTCTTTGCATTTTCTTATAAACACTTGAAAACTGATGTCCTCTGAGCCGCCCTGTTCAATTTCACTTGGAAAGAAACTTTTCGAATCACTGAGGCAAAATAGACTTTTATCTATGCTGTACATTTTGTGTTTGCTTTCCTCTTTTTTATAATCTACATATAGCCTTTAATTGAACAAATATGACAATGCAATAATGTACTTCATAATGCTTAAATTGACACTATATAATTCTAATTGTGTGCATGTGTGTAAGGAAACCAGCCAGAGCTCAGCTCAGCTGGATGAAACAACTGGGTTTGACATTTCCACTGTAAATATCAGCTGTTATTTTAGTGTGGCATCTGGGTGGCTGGCAGGTAGCAGGGTGAACTTTGACGCAGTGTGAGCGCTCTGATCCCAGCTGGGCTGCACACCACAGAGCGCTGTAGTCCCATGGAGGAGAGGAATCGCCTGAGAACCCTCCACACCGAACCAGACTCACACATACCTGATGTCAAGATGCTTCTTACAGATCTATTTTATTGTTGGCGTGGGTGTGAATATGAAATGTATTTTAGATTAATTTGGCAACTGAATTGCTCTGACATCTCTCATTTTCTTATTGTTCATCCACCGTCTGACCTCAGCAGAGAAATCAAGGAGCACTGCACAATAGGAGCTCGCTGGATTTACAATAGAAGACGGCACCGCACAAGAAGGAAAAATTTCGAAGTAATTTCACATGCTGACATTTCACCTGAGGCTATTTATTTCTGGAGCTCAGCAGACAGAACAAAGGACATCATCAGTTCCCTTTTGATGTTTTTTAACCTTCTCTCATCCAGTCTCACCTCTCTCTTTCTCTATGAAAATAATCATGGTTTCACAGCTTGGCTTGTATATTTCCCCTTTAAATTACTCTTCAAAATTGCCCCTCTGTGCCATCAGTGGGTGCCAGATTGAAAATGAACGATTTTATTACGCTGTCCAAATCACTAGTAAGATCGTTCTTCAGATCGCAAACACTGGCCTCAGTGTTTTCCAAAACGCCTTTTCACCTCTGTTGCCATTGGCTTGGCTTACTTAGTTGGGGACATTCAATTTAACATTTAATTTAATATTCAACAATAATATTGATCTGCCTGCATTGACACTATTATACAAGAACTCAACTGAGCTGGACGATAACATCACGGTTTAACCCTAACCCTAATCCAGGCACTGTAAAATAAAGTGCAACTAACCTTAACCACATACTAATCCTAATGATATAAGTACATATTATTACTCAGTAGCCTACTTAAATATATTATAATGTAACACAGACACTGTCAATATTTCTATGGAGCCCAATAACCAAAAAAACTTGAAAAACTCGAATTTCCATGCTGAACTAAACTGGATTATTGCTTGTTTGGTACCATAGAATATGATGCTTTGGGAAACCCATCTGGGCCAATGTTCCTGTCTGGGTGCAAAGGGAGGCTTGGCTCAGCATCCAAAACACATCATATAAGATGGTCACCATGCAGCAATGCAGGTCTTTAGGGTGGAAAGATTGTGACCTGAAGGATAGCCATAAAGAAATATGCAAATGTTCACGCGGACACACGTGAAAGCTGTTTCTGCATAACTTGATAATGCCGCAGGTTCGGTCTGCATCAGAAGGCACGTTTAAGTAAACAAACACATTACAGTGAGTGACACAAAAGGCAGATCCAATATAAAAAAGCCATAAAAGAAACATACTGTTTTCGCCTACCCACTAATAGCTCCACTAATATAGCACAATTTTTTTATTATGATGAGGTAGACTCAAACGATGTGAGTGGGTCAGTGGGGAGGAGCGCTCAGCAAAAGAAAGACAGTATACACTGATGCCTGCCTGACAGGGAGGTTGCTATGGTAACACACCATCGCTCAAAGTCCTAAAGGACGAGCACATCAGAAGAGCTCTCCAGCAGACGAGAGACAGAGAACGAGTGTAGAAGAGAGGGAGGGATGAAATGATAAATAAAAGAAGGATGGAAATGGAGGTGGGCGGTGTGGGAGTGAGTAATGGGGCAGGTGTGCAGCGCTCACTTTATAATAGGTAGGTGTCATGAGTCCCGCTGCCGCCGATACATGCTTCACGTCCTGCTGTCGGCGTCAATTGACATATCATGAAGCAGAGCCACGGATCATAGCGGTGTGGGCTTGAAACTCACCGAGTCAAAGGGGCTGTATCAATCTGAAAGACCGAGACCATGCAATAGGCCAATTTAAGAACTAATGGAGGCTAGAGGTAGCTACACACATAGGCTAATTAAAAAAAATGCCTCGGATTCAAGAACTCTGAGAAATAAGCCAGAAAGCTTTAGTCTTCAAAATAACCTGTCATTTTTGGTCCACCCACGGTTCCAACCTTAATTATTCGCAGAGACACGGGAAAAAGCCTTTAAGAATGTTCAAGTGTGTTGGCTGCACTGTAGTTGTGTATTTCTGCGCATGTGGGTGCATGAGCATGCGTAGGAACACTTATAAATCAGAGCCGACTCATACCTGCAGCTTCCGTGACGGGGAACAGTAATAGCTCTCACTCGAGCGAGCTTTAGTACTTTCGAGATCCTTTGAGAGTGACAAGTTTATTTTCGGAAACCTGCTGCTGCAAACAAGGTCACTCTGCCAGCAGCACTGGCAGAAAATGAGTGAAAATCATCTCCGGCCTGTCAGGTCGCCGCTCTCGCTGGAGGTTGGCTGAAGTGAGAAGGGTCTGTCTGCAGAGCCGCAGAGCCACAGTTTTACCCCAGCAGCAGTTTCACCCCAGCAGTTTTACCCCGCGCATGCGCAGTTTCACTACAGCAGTTTTACCCCGCGCATGCGCAGTTTCACTACAACAGTTTTACCCGCGCATGCGTAGTTTCAATACAACAGTTTGGTTTTACCTTTTTACAGTCTATGGGTTTTACCCGCGTATGCGCGGTCACTCTGTTCTGTCCTGAAACGATCTAATAGTTATTGTTATGATACGCAGTTTTCGCGTGCATATGACACGCACTTTATGGCGTGTAATACGCCCCCCCCCCCCCCCCCCTAATCCTACCCAAGGGGTTTTCAGTGCGTAGCAAATGCACGAAAATAACATTTTTGCCGTATAAATGGCACGAGAAATAACATACGTGGTATTGATACGCACTTTCATGAGACTGCGTTGATTATTTTTGCTTATTAGTTATTTTTGCTCCTTGCTCGCAGGCCTTCCGGGTCCTTTACTGAAATAAAACAATGCTTGTGTCATGAACACTTTAATCTCTTACGTTTTTCAGCCACACAAACTTCCGATTAGACATTCAAATGCGAACTATTAGTCTAAGTCAATATATGAATTATTCTTAAGTTAATTAAATCTGCCTGTGGTTAAGGTGTAAACTTGAACACAGATAAAACAAATGACAACTATGTACAATCATTTCAAATAAACCAAAACGCACGGGTAAACCTGTTGTGATAAAAACTGCGCATGCGTGGGGTAAAACTGCTGGGGTGAAACTGCTGGGGTGAAACTGCTGGGGTGAAACTGTGGCTCTGCGGCTCTGCAGACAGACATTATTGGCTGAAGTCGACAGTGGCACATTTCTCAGGAGCCCTCCTGACGATGTGCTTTTAGTGCTCTGTCCGGAGAGAGTCAGTCTTCACTGGAGAGCACAAACGCGACGTGACAGTTCTGCTTTCTATGAACATGCTTGGTCCTCTACTTCGTTTAGAGAGGAGATAGCGACATTGAGTCTGGGAAAGGGTTTTGGTAGGAGTCCACACCACAGCTAACCGCACAGAGAAATGTACAGAGTCACTAGGGACATGCTGGTGGGAAAAAATATATGGAATGGGAGAAAAAAAATATTTCAATGCTTTTGCGTTCTTGCAAAAAATGGCATTCCCACAAGAAACTTTGCTTTTGATTGCAAAACCTCTGCGTTCACGACGAGAAATAAAAAACATTTCGCAAGCCAATGCAAAGTTTCTTGGGGGAACGTAAAAGCATTGAGATTGGAGGAAAAAATCGATTGGAATCACTTTCATTACAATTTTTTCCTGCTGATGAATGATAAAAACATCGACAGCCAATCAGAATCCATCCTGCTTTAATGAGTTTGAGCATTTAAAGCTATCTATCTATCTATCTATCTATCTATCTATCTATCTATCTATCTATCTATCTATCTATCTATCTATCTATCTATCTATCTATCTATCATCTCCATACAATGTCAATGGGGTACAATTTTATTTTGGACCCAACTGACATTCACTATACCCTTATATAATGTAATATTTGAGGCACAGACATTTATAAATATGGATACTAGAGTGCACTCATTGAATCTTGCACCTCATTAACAAGTGTACAACCGATGTACACTTATCAGCTAGCCGCTAGAGAATACCTATGCACTGTGATCGATGTGTTAAACTCCCACTTGTCACCAAAAGATGTCGTACCCAGCACTTTGGTCGTGCTCAGTGTCCAAATTCGATGACTCATTTTCATTCTCTCATTCAATGAATTGGTAATTTAGAGAAAAATGAATGAGGGAATCAAGCAGGGAATCAAAGTGAATGAGGGTCCAACTGAAAAGGTGTCTCAACTAAAAAAGAAAAAAAATATTGTTGTGAACAATGGGGGGGCCTTGGCGTCAAAAGGGTTATTTTTAAGGTAAAATCATGTGGACATTTTTAACTTGAATGTGCAAGGTTTCCTGTGGCAGCCATTTCCAGTCATTTTAATCGTACAAAAACAGTCCATTGTGCTGCTTGTTCCTGCAATTTGTTGTATTTGTTATCACATTATTTTAATGTATTATTATAAATCACAAACACACTGGTTTGTAGCACAAATAGTTTTGCCATTCGCTGCATTTTGTTATTCTTTTTTGCCAATAGCAGCTAATGGATCGGAAGTCACGCACATTCACAGGAAATAGCTCACTTCCGCATTGATAAACGAGTGGATAGAAGCCTTAGCGTGTGATCCTTTCTGATCCTGCCTGCTCTTTAATGTACTCAAATAACCCCAATAGGAAAGTTTTCAAGATGAACTTTAAAGGGATACTCCACTTTTTTTGGAAATAGGCTAATTTTGCAACTCCCCCAGAGTTAAACAGTTGGGTTTTACCGTTTTCGAATCCATTCAGCCGATTTTCTGATATTTAGAAGAATATCAGTAACCAGACAGTTTCTGGTCCCATTGACTTCCATAGTAGGAAAAAAAATACTATTGAAGTCAATGGGACCAGAAACTGTCTGGTTACTGATATTCTTTTAAATATCCGAAAATCGGCTGAATGGATTCGAAAACGGTAAAAGCCAACTGTTTAACTCTGGGGGAGTTGCAAAATTAGCCTATTTCCAAAAAAAGTGGAGTATCCCTTTAAATGTAGCCTAATACAGTATAGCCTTGTTTGAAAGTTTTAAAAAATAAAAAATAAAAATAAAAGTATTTTAACAGCATCCCTAAAATCAGATTGCTTACCGCAGACACTGTGTTCTACAAACTGTAAGAACGATCACATTATAACAGATTTAAAAATGTTCCAACAGTTAATCAAAAAAATGTTTGGAGGAATGAGATGAAAGACAAGGGGGCTCTAGCAGACTGCTGTCGAGTTAAAATAGCCTAACTATTTCTTATGTCAGCACAGCATTCAACTGAAAGAGCCTATGGCTAGTGCTTGACATCCACCCACAAGAAATCAGTGTTGTGTCAAGGCTGGGTTCATCTAATGAATCAACAGAGCACAGATGTAGAAATAACTGCCTTTAATGCTTAAATTAAGTGATACTGTGCTGCATTCATTCCCATTCCCACAGATACACAGATTATTAATATTTTATGACCAATACTCAAACATCAAAAGAATAGCAGTAGATTTGTAATAGAATACAGTGATTAACAGACTCTGAAGCACCAAAGAGTTTCGCCTAAGGAAAGTAACAGATAAATATAATGGGAAAAATAACAAGGGTCCAAACATATACATACAAACAGTATCATGACATATAGTGTAAGTACAAATAAATGTCTAAGGCAAAGAAAGCTACATTTACAGCAGCTCTGATGAACACTTGTAAATAAGCAGCAGAGAATGGCAAAGAATATGTGCAAATGTGTATGGAAAGCGTGTTAAAAAGGAAACCCTATTATATTGTGTGTATGTGTAAACACACTGAGATCTACTGCACATTGTGTAGGGTTAAAAATCTAGGCAAAGTAGCCATTATGCACTCTAGTTCATTTACATATTATCTGAAATCCATTTTCACTTAAACTATGATGATATAGTACATCAAATAAGATCCTTTGTATAGGCAGGAATGAAAGACTTTGGTCCAAAGCAAATACATACATAAATGAATGCTAATATATAATTTAGCAGGGGTACAGTGTGACTTCTAACGGCTATCATGGTGTTGTTATTGGAGATCATTTAAAACTCAATCAGTGCAGCTGACTACCACTAGAGTTTGGCACATGAGCTAGTTCAGTTAAGAAGTCTCTCAGGCCTCGGCTCCACCTAGGGGAGTGGAGGTCAACAGGTGGGCGGCTCTAGTGTGGATGATAGGCAGACCTAACTGGTGGAGTCTCCCATTCACTCCTGTCCGTAATGAAGACATTCACAGTGATTGGCTGGAGTAGTGCCAACCATCGCCTCTTAGATTTCCGTCCCCGGTCCGACCTCTTTGCTGTCTTCTGTGAGCTTGTCACCTGAAATACAAACCCAATATACTCAAACATCCCTGCAAATGCATTCGTATCTGATGCTGCAACAGGGCGAAACACTTTATGAGCTATAGCCAATTCCCACATTTTTTTGGTATTTACTTGGACTGCTCTTTAAATGTTTAGGGTCATTATTCAGAAAAGACTTATTTGATTAATTGATTAAAAGTGTAAATACATTTATAAATGTTACAAAAAAATATTTCAAATAAATGCTGTTCTTCTGAACTTCAGTCATCAAAAAATTCTGAAAGAAAAAAAATCACAGTTTCCACAAAAATATTAAGCAAAAACTGTTTTCAACATTGATGATAATAATAAGAAATGTTTCTTGAGCATCAAATCAACATATTATAACGATTGCTGAAGGATAATGAATAATTATGCTAAAAATTAAGCTTTGCCAGCACAGGAATTTATTTGAATAATTTGATTCAAAAATATTTCACAATATATTTTTACTCTATTTTTAATCAAACAAATGCAGCCATGGTGAGCATAAAGATACTTCTTTTAAAAGCATTAAAAATGTTTACCAACCCCAAACTTTTGGACGGTAGAGTATAAATATTACATACAGTATAATGACGTTTTAGTGCCGTATTAACCCCTGGACATCATTAACACCTCCTCATTTATTTTTTTTAAAGTTACACATCAACCTTCTTAGTATCCCTCAATCAATTCATTATAAACAATATAGCAAGAAAGAAATTATATAGGGTTAAATTATTTATAATAATATTATATGTGGGGGAAATAAGTATTTGACCCCTTGCTGATTTTGCAGGTTTGCCCACTTACAAAGAATGCAACGATCTATAATTTTAATCATATGTACATTCTAACAGTGAAAGACAGAATCCCAAAGAAAATTCAAGAAAATCACATCATATGAATTTATTTAAATTGATAACCATCTGATGAGGAAAAACAAGTATTTGACCCCCTGGACAAACAGCATGTTAATATTTTGTAGAAAAGCCATAATTGGCCAGCACAGATGTCAAACGCTTTTTATAGTTGGTGACAAGGTTTGTGCACATTTCGGTAGGGATGTTGGCCCACTCCTCCCTGCAGACAGCCTCCAAATCTTTCAGGTTCCGAGGTTGTCGCCTGGCAACTCGAATTTTAAGCTCCCTCCAAAGATTTTCAATTGGATTCAGGTCTGGAGACTGGCTAGGCCACTCCAGAACCTTGATGTGTTTCTTCTTCAGCCACTCTTTTGTTGCTTTGGCGGTGTGCTTAGGGTCGTTGTCGTGCTGAAACACCCATCCTCGACCCATCTTCAGCTCTCTCACTGAGGGAAGGAGATGTTGGTCCAGAACTCCACGATACATGGCCCCGTCCATCCTCCCCTCAATACAATGGAGTTGTCCCGTCCCCTTGGCTGAAAAGCACCCCCAAAGCATGATGTTGCCACCACCATGCTTGACGGTGGGGATGGTGTTCTTTGCCCTCCAAATACGACGAGTTGAGTTGAGGCCAAAAAGTTCTATTTTGGTCTCATCTGACCACATCACCTTCTTCCAGGCCTCTTCTGAGTCGTCCAGGTGGTGAATGGCGAACTTCATGCGGGCCTGTACATGTTTCTTCTTGAGCAGGGGGACCTTGCGTGCGCTGCAGGATTTCAATCCATGACGGCGTAGTGTGTTACCAACCGTTTCTTTTGTAACTGTGGTCCCAGCTGCCTTCAGTTGATTCATCAGTTCCCCCCTTGTGGTTTTGGGATGATTCTTCACCGTTCGCATGATCAGGGACACCCCACGAGGCGAGATCTTGTGTGGAGGCCCAGACCAAGGGAGGTTGGCAGTGGTGTGGTGCTTCTTCCATTTCCTGATAACTGCACTGACAGTTGATCTTTTCTCTCCAAGTTGCTTTCCGATTCACTTGCAGCCCATCCCAGCCTTATGCAGATCAACAATCTTGTCCCTGATGTCCGTAGAAAGCTCTTTGGTCTTGCCCATGGTGGTGATGTTAGATGCTGGTTGTTTGGGTGTTGACAGGTCTCTTTTATACAGGTAACGAGGTGAGGCAGGTGTATTTGATGTAGATAATTGTTTGGGATTGGGGCTGTGTCTTAAAGAAAGACTAACTGGCTTGTAGGAGCCAGAATACTTGCTGTTTGGTAGGGGGTCATATTCTTGTTTTTCCTCATCAGATGGTTATCAATTTTTATAAATTCATATGATGTGATTTTCTGGAATTTTCTTTCGGATTCTGTCTTTCACTGTTAGAATGTACATATGATTAAAATTATAGATCGGTGCATTCTTTGTAAGTGGGCAAACCTGCAAAATCAGCAAGGGGTCAAATACTTATTTCCCCCACTATAATTATACAATATAACAAGAAAAGATTAATAGGGTCGCTAATGACCCAAGGTGTGTAACAATGTAAGTATATTTTTTTTCTGCACAACAATAATTCAATCTTTGATGACTGAATAAGTGCAAATCATCTTTATTCCACAAAGTGGCAATGTCTGATCCACAATGATGAAGTGACGTTTCGCTTGTAGTTACCGCAGACAGAAAACAAAATAATAGGAAGAACCATCAGCAAAACTTGAAATGGCTCAGTGATTACAGCAAAGGAAGTACTGAACGCAATCAAAAATTAGTGTCACTTTCACGTGATGGTGGATCTGGTGAAGAGAATGTCCGCAATAAAAAAACAATATATTTTGAAGATGTTAAAAATGATAATTTTGAGAATAGGTTTGAGATCGCAAATATGAGTCAGATGCCGCATGTACTGGAAAATGAGCTCTGATGAGGACAGTGATGATGGTATAAAACATCTGCTCAAACTGAACAAGCTCCAAAAGGTAAAAAAAAAAACATGCTTTATTTTATTCTTCTGTAATTGTTACTCTAATATCAGGAGAGTTTTATGTTATTGCGACAGGTAGAGATCCATACATGTTAGATTTAGATCCAGGTCACTAAAAACCCAAATATGTAATAATGATTGGCAAAATATTCATGCATTTAAAGGTTAAAATAAAATAAAAATCTAAGATCAACATTACATGAATAAAGTTGTAAGGTTTCAAGAATAATAGGCCTTTTAAGACAATAAGTCAAAGTTTTTAAAATAAAGAAGCATTGAAAAGAAATTGAGAAAAAATATGATATTAAATTGTATTATGAGAACAAAGTTGCAAAAGTTAACTTAATAAAATGTTCTTTTGCTGCTTTATATGAGCTTACTGTCAGCCTGGGCCTGTTTGTCTCTGGGGTCGTCTGTAGGGCTCAGATCATCAGGAGGCCAGCGGAGTTCCCCGCTCTCTACCTCCCCGCTCTCAGTGGGCTCAACCACGATGGACGGCAAGCGCTTGGAAAGCTTGGGAAATCTTTCATGGGAGTCTGGGAAGATCTAGATCATTGGGTCATAAGAAGCCACATTACATGACAGTGTGTTAAAAAGTCTAAAAGCCCTCAAAATGACCTGACCGTTTTAATGAAACAGCACAATTTGATATTTACTTCTTGAATTCAAGATCTGGGGACATCTCTAAACAATCCAGTTGGAACCAGTAGTTCTAACTTTAGCATACCCTCTACAAAACTTAAATGTGTGCTTAAAATAAAAAAATGGAGTTAAAATGGGTTTAAGAGAAATCAAATGTCACGCTTTATTTCAATAGTCCATTAACGTTTAATCCAGAAGGGAAGAGAGCACTGTATATTTGTGAGACTGCGTCCAGGTTTGAGCAAGAGAGAAGGAAATTTGCATGCGTTACAATAATAATACTCTCGTCAACCTATACTTACCGGAACCACCTCTACTAAAGCTCTAATGTGAGCTAGTTGACATGTAGTTGCAAAGTTACTTATAGTTAGCAGAATATCGAAAGTGGGCCATTGAAATAAAGTGTTACTAAATAAAATAATTCATGTTATTATCTAAACTTTGTGTAAATGTAGGCCTATAGGCTATTATTTTTTGTATGCTTAGAAATATTTACTGGCAGAAGTACAATTAAAAACTATGAAAGCATTTATCCTTGAAAGCAATCAGCAATAATGCCTACTTGAAGTTTTCAGTGCATTCCCATTATAAGCAATCAGAGGAGAATGCAATCTGTTTTTTGTGGACAATCACTTATAATATGAGTAAATATATGATTACAAAAGCTTCCCCCCAGCAGTTTCATAAAAAAAAAATTCCTTGATGGATTTCTATTAATGAGGTGTATAGCATTCACCTCATGCCTTGCGTGAGTTCTATTGCTATAGTGCTGCCGTGTTTAGAGTTCATGAGAGCAGAATGTGACTCATGTAGTGTAGATGCAGTGAAGTGTGAAGAAGAGCATCTTGAGTGTGTATCTGTATGTTTGCAACATGTCGGGTATCAAGTCTAAAAGCATCTGTGGAAAAGGGTGTGCACTGGCATGTTGGTTTTCACAGCACAGAAAAAGCTTACATGACAGATTCAGACATTGGTTCATTCAGCTAGCAATGTCACTGCTTATCCTGTGGTAATTATCACATAATTATTTCCTTATTGTTACCTTTTGAGTCTCTCTTGAGTGTCTGAGAGGAATCTGAATTCATCCAGCATCAGGCTGTATGAACGATCATGCATCCGATTGGCTTTTCGTAGCGAAGTGAGCAAAATAAAAGAGACTTCAATCAGGCCGAAATGATGGAGCTCAAAATAGATCCGCGGAGACCCGTCATCTATCCAGGAGCTAGAAAAACACTCAGCATGCATGTCTGCGTGACTATGACTTAAAATATAACCTATTATTTACCTGGCTCTATGGAATGCTGGATTTTGATTTGTCAATCATGGTATTTAATGCTCGAATATTTCTGTAAAATGCTGCTTAATAGCCACGGTCCACAACAAAAATTAAGGTCCTTTATTGGCATTAATGGTTCCATGAGGTACCTTTAACATCCATGGAAACTTTCCATTGCACAAAAGGTTCTTTATAGTAGAAAAGGGTTCTTTAGATTATTAGAATGTTCTTTACATGAAATGGTTCTTTTAAGAACTATTCACTGAGAGAATCTTTGGGGAACCCAAAATGGTTCTTTTATGGCATCACTGCGAAAACGTTTTTTGGGAGCTTTTTTAAAAGTGTAGTTTCAATAACCGTTCTAATTCTATGAGAATAGCAACGTCCACACCACAGCTTTGACAATGCATTCCTTTAAAGGTGAACTAAGTAACTTTTTTACCTTAACCGAACAGCTTTGGAGTCATTGTAATGTTTATATTACTGATTTTGTGTTGAATGGTGGTCGTCTCGTGGTGGTGGTCCCTGTTGGCTGTGAGCGGAAAAAACGCACTTGCAACTTTGAGCCGGCGGCCCACCGGCCGCAGCACCAGGAAGTGTCGCGTGATATCAGGTCTCGCGATGTAACGAATTGCTTTACGGCAAGAAAGATCTGCTAAAATGAGCATCAAACAGAAATAACCCGGCGCCGTGTTCGAGGCGCACATACAATAGCTTGTTTTCACGTGACGTCACGCCACTGCGTTGCCATGGCGCGAAATGCAGATGGAGGGCAGGAAGTGATTTTCTATATTTAGGAAGCACTATAACAAACTCAAAAGGCCTATGTTTTGCGTCGTTTATGGTTGCTCAAATCGATCAAACCACGAGGAGTTTTTATCGTGTGCCAAAAGTTGTTGTTCATAAGGGGGAAAAATACAAGAAATTGACAGAAAAACACCGGGGAAAATGCCTTGCAAACCTACGTCTGCGGTCGGTGTGTGTGCAGTGATCACTTCGTCAAATGTGAGTTAATACATTATTTATGTGGCTTATAATTACATAATTCAGGTGTTTAAATACACTTATGTGGCTGTTTGTGTAACGTACCAGTTTTCAAACTTTGTAAAGTCAAAGTATGTCTGTAAGACGAGGTAGTTGCTGATATCTACCGCCTCGATGGCAGGCAAATCTCTCAATTCAGTTGAAAATCGGTCCTCTTCATAACGTAAGGATCATGTCCAACATATGTTTCGATTTTCTGTTTATATATTTCTCTTGTAATAGCCTCAAAAGTAGTACAGTACGGACTTTCCTCCATCTCGTCCATTGCACTCTTCACTTCCTGCCCTCCATCTGAATTTCGCGCGTCAACACAATCAAGTGACTGCAAACCACCTATACAGACTGCCGACAGTTCATCAGGGTGCGCGCAGCTCTTAAAGGGGCCACACCTTATTTCCACTCCTTACAGCTTTCATCATACTGAACAGGTACCGGTGTACAGGGGGAGGGGATCAGTGCAGAGACATCTCTGCGTGCGTGATATTTACGACAGTACAAGTGTCCCACAGTGACTCTAGGGGTCACTGTTTGACAAAAACAGAAATCCTGCATAGTGCTACTTTAATACATCTAAGAGGTCATGCCATGACGTATCATAAAAACAAAAACATCACTAAACAAAGCTAGGAACAACGAATCAGAGATTTAAAGAGCTGTATGAGAGAGAACATAAACATAGTGTCTGTTTAAATGGAAATAGCCCTTCTTGTTTGCAAAAGCTATTGCATCTATTGCTACTTGCACTTAGTGTAAATAGTCTCTGTTGAACTGAAAATGTGTTTCATTGAAAATATGCTATAATCCATAAAAAGTAACATGGATTGCAGAATAAATTAAATTGCAGATTATATTAAAATTAATTAAATTGCCATTGTTGCTAGACCAATTGTTTTCTATATTTAACTAAGCAGAACACTACGCTAATATACATGTAAGATAATACATTAATCCAAAACAAATCCAGTATTGGGGAAAGCAAATTTTAAAAAGTAACGAGTTACAATATTGCATTACTCAATATCAATAAGGTAACTAATTGCATTACTTACTTATTTTTTTAAAGTTACTTTTTAAAGTATCTCTTACATTACTTTTGAGTTTCTTTTCTCGCCTGGACTGAGCTACTTGCTTGTTTTTATAACAAAAACAAAATACAACAAAAATTAATTTTTTGGGCAATTTTGCCATTTTACACCAAAAGTGAAATGAGTGAGTGAGTGAGTGAGCGAGCAAGTTATTCATTCATTCAGTAAGGAAGAGAGCAAGTGGCTATAATTATGAATGGGTCATTGAATCATTGACTCTCACGATTCAAAGATGCAGATTTGTTCACAAAACACTGGTGTGTGTGTTGCAGTTCTTCTGTGGCTTTTGTTGGAACTATTATTTTGCTCCAAAATAGAGCAAACAATACTGACAATGATACAGTTGAAAACATCCCTTAATATTACCCTTTTGTTTGTTGAACTGTTGCATAAAATCTGTCAAATGTGCAATCATGTGGATATTTGGAAAACATTTTCATTCTTGTTCTTATAATATATTACCAATCAAGAACTTTATTTAAGATAGTTTGATCTCTATGCACTCTCTGTGTCTACATTTGTTCTTCATGCTAGTAAGTGCTAAATCTCTACTTTTACAAAGGTAGGCCTATTTAGTCATACTCTGCATGAATACTCATATGCACGCTGCTTGTGTGGATGCAGTCAGTTTTGACTGCAAAAGATGAGGGAATTTGATTGGTTGTCATGTATTTGACCTTTTACGGCATTTTGCCTGTGGGAAATACATACTTGGTTTTAAATGTTATTTTAAAGGTGGGGTATGTGATTCTCTTTTTTGTCCATTTTTTCAAAATAACTTGAAATCCTGGTATTCCTAACCCACTTACAGCCACTGAGTTAGAAGCACTGAAATGAAAATGAAGCAATTTAATCATCTGTGGAACGGGCAGGACTCGAAAAACTCCAGCCAATCATTTCCAAGACCACCTAGAATCATTGGACAGTAAGTTCGTCAATCAAACGGTCGTCCCACACCCCCCTCCCCCCAGCGTGCGACCCCCTTCGTGCGCATACTCAAAGATCATGACGCATGCGCATGTCGTCAGTAAAGCCGGTTCCATGATTAGTAGTAAATCGTCATTACAATCTCTCGCGCATCTGAGTTTTCACTCGTGCATGATTGCGCGTCCATGTTCTTTGAATGGGTGGAGTCAGAGCTAGCGTTGGAGGAAAGAAGGTAGGACCATTTGAATTGTATATTTTCAAAATCTGCCGGTCGTTTTCCAAATCACATACGGATTAAATTAACTGCAAAATTCAGCATTTTGATCGCATTCCCCCTCTGTCACCTCACGTACCCCAGGGATATGGAAACCACTGGCCGAGAACTACAAAACCATCATGTTTACACAGCACGCACAACACCTCTGCATCCAATTTCTCTCAGGGACAAGAGAGATGTCAGTCAATAAATGGGAAAATGTAAATGGGAAAAAGTAACTTGCGTTACTAATTTGAAAAAGTAACTGAGATATTTTGTTATAAATTGACTAAATACTTGAATATGTAATTTGATTATGTAACTCGCATTACTTGTAATTTGTAACCCCCAACACTGATCAAATCAATATTTCATGTCCATCCATTTTCCTTTTCTTTCTTTTTTTATGTTTTTCTTTTTCTTTCTTTTTTTAGCAAATAGCAATTGAATGTACTGTCGCTATCGCAAATTGCATATCGGAGTTTTTTTAGCCTTGTTCCTCTGAC
Organism: Chrosomus eos; assembly: GCA_036326025.1. NCBI lineage: Eukaryota > Metazoa > Chordata > Actinopteri > Cypriniformes > Leuciscidae > Chrosomus > Chrosomus eos. The sequence continues at coordinate 17,473,758 of CM070829.1, forward strand.
TTTTTTTATCTGAAATTATTTATATGAATCTCAAGAGAGATCCAAAGGAGTGCAAGCCCACCTGTAAAGAGATGTTCTGTTCCTCAGATGCACCGCTCACGTTGTAGTCTCCTACTGCAGAATCACAGCTGTTCATCACATCCGTCATACTGCCCAGTGAGACACTTTAACCTACAACAAGTCAAGAGGAAGTACATTTAGAATCTCATAGGCACAGTGTCGCTCGGTCCACTCATTTGCCTGTGAATGAGGGAGAGACTGATTCAGATGAGCCACCTGCAATAACCACAGCTGGGTTATTTTCGCATCTATGAAAAGATCCTGCCAAAACCATCCAGCCAATCCATGTGCACCTACCATGATTTTATGCAGAGCAAGTCTGTACATAGTTTGTTATTCAAATCAACTCTTCCACCATTTTTGAAGGAAATTACTTTCACGCTCATCAACTAAAATCAAGTGCAAGGATGCATTCAGTGGGTAGAAATAATATCAAGGCTGTTCTCCGATTCATTCTAAATGCAAAACTCATCTAGGAGATAAACATTTAATGGTGATGAGCATCCAATTGTGAGAAGTGGGCTATATGAAATCATTAAATTTTGGTCCCATGTTAAAATCTCAGATCAACAGCTTTGTTTAAGTTTAAAGAACCAATAATTGTTTTATTCTTGAGGTGAACATCATACACATCTCTTTTCAAAACTTACTCTGCAAAACGTTTATTGGCAGTTATACTATATAAAATGACTTTTGTTTAATGTAACCTAAAGTAGTCAGGTTGGCCCAGACATTATATAATATCTTTAACTTCAGTAAATCCATGTTAATAATGTAACCACATAAAGTACATTTTTAGGTTATCTACTTTAGGTTATGTGTATCTGATTGGTAGAGCAGCTTTCTGTACAGTGCTATTTTTATATACTATTACATTAATTATTAATATTTTGTATTTTGAATTATTTATATATATATATATATATATTTTTTTTTACTTTGTTTTCATCTCATATTTATTTTATTTTTAAGAATAGCAACAGTGGTTCCAAGTGACTGTATTTATGAGTACATCATTTATTATTTACTCAAATGAATCATTCAAAAACACTGATTCAATCAGGAAAAATGCAACTGGCTGTCTTTATGAACAAAAAAATTATTGAATCATTCACTCGATTCATTCAGGAGCAAAACATCACTGGGTGTTGATCAAAAACAAGCAACAACTCTGTTATGGCCTCGTTTGGAAACATTTTGTTAGCGGAGCATTCATATTGCATCTAAAATACAAGATACTGAGTTGTTTATTAAGAATTATTATGGCAGTACTCTTGCTTGTGAGATACTGGTTAAATAATACACAGGACAGACTGGTCATATTTACACATGAGTACAGTTGGCTTGCATAATCTGTCTGCCACATGATTTGATGGTCTGATGTAATGTGGAGCAGCTGGTGGTCCTCAGCCCTCCGCATGGCACGTGCACACCATGTGTGAATGACGAAGGCAGGGTGACTAATATGAACAATTGCATGAAAACAAGCATTAGCACCATCAGCACATGGGATTTGTTTGCTAAAGAATGGGGTTTAATTCGTTAGTTCGTTGTAGTTTAGTCTGATACTGTTTGAACAATTTCACTATGTAAACCCTTGCTTATTATACTGTATTATTATTATACTGCATGCATGTATACAATGCTGCTCGTTCACTATATTGCACATGCACGTCCCAAAACAAACATGCTTTTTTAATCTGATGACACACATACTATCACCTCATCATTTGCATGGATAAAACCAGTATCCAGGCTTAGCTGATCTGATATAAGGCTGCGAAGAGACCACAATGATACTTCTCATGCTTTGATGTAATGAGAAACATCCATGCTCTAAACCACACAGTTGACTGATGAAATAAGAGAGTCATTTACTACAGATCAGCCACTTTAAAGATATTTTTGTTTTATCTGAGAAACCTTTAAAGAGCGTATTATGCAGTCATTCATTATCATTTTAGTTTACCCTTGATTCCATTTGGGAACTGGGTGACTCAACTGAATCAAAGGACAAGGGATACTGGGGAAAAAAGTAAGGGTGAACGGATAAAAGAAAGCAGCACTGAGCAGTACTATAAAAGAAAAATGATTAAAGGACAGTGAAAATGAAACGATGAAGAAATAAACTGTTTGGACCAAAAAACGGCACCTATATGCCTGATAAAACAGACCCTCGAGCTACAATCTTACACACCTATGAAATCACAGCAGTTCAAAGAGTGACCATGGCAAATCATCCAAAAATAAATAAATAATCTGTTCAACTAAAAGCACCATTCAGATTAATTAGCACCACACAAATGCTGGATGGCAGACAGAAAAAATAAACTAAGCTGTTTATGTTCTCTGCCTTTAATGTTGCTTGAAAATGGACTGATTATTCATGCCGCTATTATGTTAGTGGTGACCAGCACAAATACAGCTCACTCCCCTGACCCTTGTTAGCATACAGGCTGTTTCATTGGTGAAAGTGAATGGCAAAGACAAAAGGGACATGAGTAAGGGATCAAAGGGTTGTGCGTGTGCTTGGTGCCATTTATAGAGAGACAAAGCACTGTAGAAGACTGGCTTTGTAGGCGGCCGCACAAAGACTTCATACGATCAACAAAATGTTTTTGGATGGGTGCAGGTGTCATTGTGGGTCATTTCACTATTGAGTATCCGTTGTTTTAAAGAAAACCCCAAGCTCAAAAAAAAGTGCATGGTGACTTTTCTAGCAATTAAAGGTGTCTCGCTGTGCACCGCTCTGTTTCTGTGAAAAATAGAGATGGCATCTGAATAATTTAACATGACTGGGTGCAACGTCAGACCTCACCCCCTTCCTGGTGACATGGAAAATCGTACTCAAATCTAGGCAAATGACCGATACTGAACTGCAGTCAGCTTGGGTCAATAGCAAAACTCTTGTTACCATCACAAACCACTCACACATGAATTAAACATGTAACATATCACACTAGCTTTAACATAATTGACCATTGAGCACATTACAAAATTCTCATTCGTCATTTACTCACCCTCATGTTTTTCCAAACCCATAATAGCTTTATTTCTTCTGTGCAACATGAAATAAGACCCTCGATCACCATCACTTAGTCATTTTTGCATTTGTATTAAAGTACAAGCTTATTCTTGCAAGTGAAAACACAGAATTAACTATTAAGGAGAGATCTTGGCATACTGAGAGTTACGACTAAAGGCACGTTGTTATTCACTATTTATGGAAGCTTGTTTTTAAAAATAAAAAATGAAAAACTCTTGACATCTATCTCACAATTCAGAATTTATTTCTCATAATTCTGACTTTATTTCTCACAACTGCGATATCACCATTTTTATTTTTTTATTCCGTTACAGAAAAACAAGCTTCCATACAATATAGCTGTCAGGAGTGCGTTTTGTTGCATTGTGTTGTTCCTGTCTTAGGGTACGTTTACACTTTGAGTTGTCTGCATAAAGACGGCACCATTGTCAAAACGATCCCCATTCACCCAGATCCGTGAAAAGGACTAAAAACGCTGTATTCTGCTGCCAGACCATTAGATGAAACACTATAGACTGAACACGTAATACACATGTGCATGACGTCATTGTCTTTAGAGATTCGCGTTTTGTTGTTTACACGGAGACCATTTTCAAAAACTTTGCACTTTGAAACCCGTTTTCAAAAGTTTGCGTTTTCAGGCACCCAAAAAGTTGTTGTCGTATAAACGAATGGCCTGAAAACTGTCAAGTAAACAGCCCCTTAACCTAGAATCAAGTCTGTGTCACTTTCATTTAGTTCACCTGTTGCTCGTTAATTAACTCATTGGTTTCCTAATTTATTTCTGGTATAAGTACTCCCTGTTTTGTTCAGTTCTTGGTCCTGTCTCGTCTATGTTGAAGTGATTGTTTTCTGAGTTTCCCCTTCCTGTTTCTTGAGTGTTTTCCTTTGTTGTGCACTTTCTTGCAACATACACCTGTGACAATAGCAAGGCCCAAGTGCCTTTTAAAATTAATACCAATATTAAAACACAAATTTTAAAAAAAAAATTGATTGTAGCTATTTTTTTATTTGTATTGACCGTTTATGACTGAAATTATCATTCCAAATAACCAGCTGCCAAAATATGGTTCCTCCACTATATAGTCCCTAGCATAACAGAACATTGCGATGCAACGAATGAATGATCTAAGTATCAATATACAAATAAATGTGATATGTATTTAATTGAATGTGAATTGAATATCCTGGACAATTGACCAATAAGCATCCAGACCGGAACACTTTATCCAACCAAGTATGAGATAAGACTAGCCTATAAAAAGGTCATTTAAAAAGATTATGGTACTTTGGATTATGGATTTGATTTCAGGGATACTTGTGTAATGTGTAATCAGTAATGTAACACCGTAAATGGAAGAAAGAATTCAGTATGGGTTTAGAAAGGCATGAGTGTAAGTGAATGATGACAGAACACTCTTAACAATAAGGGTTCTTTATCTGTGGTTCCAGGAAGAACCATGGAAACTTTCCATTGCACAAAAGGTTATTTAAAATTAAAAAGGTTCTTTGGGTTATTAAAATGTTCTTCACACACACACACACACACACACACACACACACACACACACACACACACACACACACACACACAAATAGGTTATTTTAAGAACTATTAGGGACTATTATTTAGGGAATTTTTAGATAGGCTACACACAATGTGTAGGCTATTCCTTAAATTATAATGCATGTAAGATAAAGCAGAACGCGGGTAATAGCCTACTATAGCCTAATAAGACACTAAATCTGAAAGCATAATGGTAAAAAATGGTAATGTAACCTACATTTGACAGTTAGGCTACTTTTCGTTAGAACACAATATTGGTGACAGAATAGCTCTGACATGAATTACAAGACTCAAGAACTGCGGGTTTTCGTTTCGTTTTTTAAAATATTGCGTACGCGTACTCAAACTGCTTCAATGTAGGCAATATCAATTTGATCAATCGCACAAGGCAATGCATCTTTCTCAAAACACGAAAATATCTCACATATCATGCAGTAAACCTGGACCACTTAATGCTGATGAATCCTTTGAGTGTTCCTCAGACAGTTTGTGAGTTCAAGCTCAAGCGCACATTGTGCACGGCTGATGTGTAAAGTGCTTACCTGTAGCCTTCAGAAGTGTTGTCCCTCCGTGTAAAGCTCGTGACTGTTCTTTCTTTCCTTCCAATGGATATGTGTGCTAGACTCACTCAAGTCAGATTCTCCCAGACTGAAGCGCTGCTTCTGTTACCTCAGAGCGCGCGACTGAGATAGCGACTGTAATTTCACGCGCACTCACCCAAGTCACAAGAGCACGACTGTGTGTGAGTGTGTGTGTGTGTGTGTGTGCGCGCGCGCATGAGAGAGAGAGTGTGTGTGTGTGTTGTGTGTGTGTGTGTGTGTGTGTGTGTGTGTGTGTGTGTGTGTGTGTGTGTGTGTGTGTGTGTGTGTGTGTGTGTGTGTGTGTGTGTGTGTGTGTGTGTGTGTGTGTGTGTGTGTGTGTGTGCGCGCGCGCGCGCGCGGGAGAGAGAAACCTCTATCTCTTTACGATGGTTTAAGATGCAGAGTTTAGTGTACCTTACTATTAAACATTTGCCATAATTTAGATGTTGGTCTTATTGCAATCATTATTAAAATATGTAGCATATACCGTAGGACTTAGAATTTAATAATAATGGTTTATGAAATATTGAATCATGTCCGGTTTTCCTTTTAAAAGTAAATGGTCACATTTTCACACATAGGCTATCCTCTGAAAATCATGACTTATCATCACTAATTTAAATAGCCCAATTATTCTAAAAAATATACACGTGAGCTAATTGTTTTTATTCAATATTAATACACTAACAAATTTAGTTTTAAGGGCTGGATCAAGTCATTCTTGTTTATAGTAGGCTATTAGGCTACTATTTAATCGTTGTATTGTATTAATTTATTATAATTGGATATTATAATTTGAACATTTGTACTTTTATTCTTAACATTTCTCAGGCATTTCTCCTCACCATTTTAGTCACCACATATATAATTATAAATAGTGTAGTACAGTATCTGATCAGATTACTTTTTTCAAGTAAATTGTCAGTGTTTCATCTAGCTTGTGTTGTTGTCTTGGTTCATGTTTTACCCTGTTAGTTAGTCTTGAGTGTCCTAGTTAGTCTCCTTGGTAACTGATTATGTTCACCTGTTTATCATTAAGTTCCCTTGTTAACTTTGTGTATATATACTCCCTGGTCTGTTCATTTCTTGTCATGTGTTAAGTGGTGTTAGTATGTCCTTGTCTACTCGTTTCCTAAACACCTATATGGGACACTAATAAAAAGTAATGCATTACTTTTTTAATTTAGTAATGCACGTTACTTTGTTTTCCCGTTTATTGACCTCTCCTGTCCCCATGTTGAGAGAAATCCTGTGCACTGTGTAAACATGATGCTTATTAATTCTAGACTAAATGTGAGCATGTATTTACTCATCTCACTTTCACAAAAAAACAAGATTTAGGCCTGCTTTTACAGACAGGGGTTAAATTAAGCAGGGATTAAGCTTTAGTTCAATTATAGCATTTAAGTAGCGTTTATAAACATGCCTTAAAAACCTTACTGTGCATCTTGAGACAAAAAAATGGCTCTGACATTTTAAGATATGTTAGTTCAAGTTGCTTTCGGTTAAAACAGCTCTGGCTGGGACTAGGTTTAAGCCTGAGTTTAAGGTTTAAGCCCTTAAACCAGGGGTTAGTATTCCTCGAATTTTACACATATCCAAACCTGCAATGATTAAATATGTTAAATTACACAATATACTTAATGTATTTAATCTCACTTTAGGCTATTCATTTCTTTGCTGTTGAAGCGCATTACTTTCCATAAGAAGTAACTAAGTGGTGCAATTATTAGACTTTATTCAGAAGTCTAACAACTATAAAACTAACTGCATGACCTTAACGCTTAACAATATCAGGTAACATTGGATTATACACTCACCTAAAGGATTATTAGGAACACCATACTAATACTGTGTTTGACCCCCTTTCGCCTTCAGAACTGCCTTAATTCTACGTGGCATTGATTCAACAAGGTGCTGAAAGCATTCTTTAGAAATGTTGGCCCATACTGATAGGATAGCATCTTGCAGTTGATGGAGATTGATTTTAGTACAGTGAACTCATTGTCATGTTCAAGAAACCAATTTGAAATGATTCGAGCTTTGTGATATGGTGCATTTCCTGCTGGAAGTAGCCATCAGAGGATGAGTACATGGTGGCCATAAAGGGATGGAAATGGTCAGAAACAATGCTCAGGTAGGCCGTGGCATTTAAACGATGCCCAATTGGCACTAAGGGGCCTAAAGTGTGCCAAGAAAACATCCCCCACACCATTACACCACTACCACCAGCCTGCACAGTGGTAACAAGGCATGATGGATCAATGTTCTCATTCTGTTTATGCCAAATTCTGACTCTACCATCTGAATGTCTCAACAGAAATTGAGACTCATCAGACCAGGCAACATTTTTCCAGTCTTCAACTGTCCAATTTTGGTGAGCTCTTGCAAATTGTAGCCTCTTTTTCCTATTTGTAGTGGAGATGAGTGGTTCCCGGTGGGGTCTTCTGCTGTTGTAGCCCATCCGCCTCAAGGTTGTGCGTGTTGTGGCTTCACAAAAGCTTTGCGGCATACCTCGGTTGTAACGAGTGGTTATTTCAGTCAAAGTTGCTCTTCTATCAGCTTGAATCAGTCGGCCCATTCTCCTCTGACCTCTAGCATCAACAAGGCATTTTCGTCCACAGGACTGTCACATACTGGATGTTTTTCCATTTTCACACCAAATCTTTGTAAACCCTAGAAATGGTTGTGTGTGAAAATCCCAGTAACTGAGCAGATTGTGAAATACTCAGACCGGCCCGTCTGGCACCAACAACCATGCCACGCTCAAAATTAATCACATTTCTTTCCCATTCTGACATTCAGTTTGGAGTTCAGGAGATTGTCTTGACCAGGACCACACCCCTAAATGCATTGAAGCAACTGCCATGTGATTGGTTGATTAGATAATTGCATTAATGAGAAATTGAACAGGTGTTCCTAATAATCCTTTAGGTGAGTGTATAATCACAACACTGAGCATTTGCATTAATGAAAACATTTATAAAATACTCTATATACAGCCAAAATTAGTGAAACCTTTAAGTTTCACTAAAGTACATATTTGACTAGACTTTTGTTTTTGTACTTTTTACTGACCTTAATCGCAGCTGCAACACCACATAACCTAAATCCAATCCCTTCTTATGGCATAGGGCACTTTGTTGCATTATCCTAGCTGGGTCCAAATTCAGAGGCTGCCTCCTTCAAAGGATGTGAACTTCAAAGGCGACGCCTTCAAAGGACGCTAAGGTCGGACAGAGAGTTTTTAAATGGGATGGTCAAGCAGATGATTGTTCAAGTAACGTTTGTACTAGACTTTAAAAAAAATTATATTCAAATGTCTAAAAACAAAACAGGGTTCATAAACTGTCTAAATATGTTTACCATGGTCATTTTTATAATAAAGAATGTAAACTATATATAATTGCATCTTAAGATGTATCAACATGTAAACTGCTTTTAAAAATGACTCAAAATTTGTATCATTAGATATTTAAGTAAGTTGAAACCCAATCTAAAAGTGTAGGGGAGCGCGGGGCACAAGCTAACGCGGGGTTACATGTAACACGGACCGTGTACATAGTCAGCATCAAGCCGGTTGTGTTTCCGCTCTTTTTCTCTCGCTGCCAGAAGACGGTCCCCCGCGAATTTTTTGAAAGTTTTGATAAGATTTCATGAAGATACGGACAAAGAGTGTTTTGACACCATGCAAGTAATTTTTTTCATCGTACGTTTTTTTCGGTTTCTGCGCTGGGTGTGTACGTCACCAAATCGTACTTTATATTACCTCAATCGCCGCGTGGGCTAAAACACAGCACCGTTTTGAAACATGTCAGCAACTCCTAGCAACTGTTAGCTAGGCTTAAAATATGTTTTACACACAGAGGGGTTTTGTAACACAGTGTTAAAACTAAGCCGCCAAGCGTACAATGATAATCAAATGAAAACAGGGAGCCACACAAGTTTTCAGGTTCGAGTATTTATATATTTATTTTTCATTAAACTTTGTTAGGCTTTCACAAACAATGTTGGAATTAAAATTTTAAATTTTTTTTACTATGCATTGATCACTTGTTTATTTATTTAAAAATATAGCCTGTTTTTCATGCAATAAACCCTTTAAATTTGATTTTAAGCTAGTTTTTATTATTATTATTACTGTTATTATTAATAATAATAATTGAGCATGCAACTGCCACACACATATATAATTAAATTTCAATTACAATATTTGATGATTTTATTTATTTATTTATTGCAAAACTGTGCAGCCCTTTCCTATATCTCTATCCATGATATTGATCCATAAAGGATGATTGGATGAGGGATGGATGTATGGATATCTATCTATACAGATGCACAAACAATATCAAACTATACAGATAAAATAGTACTGAATTATGTGTGTTACACACAAGTGTTACAATTAACCCCTCTGTCTGTTACAATTAACCCCGCATATGGGGTAAGTTGTAAAATTTGCACTTCTGTCACTTTCAGTGCAACTGCACGAAAATGGTATAGGTCCTAGAAAAAAACTTTAAGTCTTCATTTGTAGCAGAGATGTGTATGTTGCTTGTGTAAAAAAAATTATGAATCTAACTTAATTATTTTTTAAATGATTGAGCCAAAACCAAAATGTGTTAGGTTGTGCCCCGCTCTCCCCTAATCTGTCAATTTCTCTCTAAAAAGTAATGTGTCACCAATGAATTCTTGTGAATTCTGGGGTAGGCAAGGTCAGTATCCATCTGTTGTATTCTTCATTACTCAGGAAAAGAAGGACACGTATGGAGGCTGTATTTGAAGAAGACTTCGAACTGGAACAGCCTTTATCGTGCCGCTGTGACACAATCAGATTTCAAATGCGCCTTCGAAGGATGCAGCCTATGAATTGGGACGCAGCCTATGAGTATTAAATTGCACCTTTTTAGTATATTGAACTCAAATATATAACTGTTGCCATAATGGTTTTTCTAACTTCAATCTAACCTGAACATGAAATCATTTATTCATTTTAAGTAATAATAAAAAAAATCTTGTCACTAAGAAATAACAGTCAGCTATGTGAAAATGAACTATGAGTGAGTGGCTATTTAAACTAGTTTGCAAGAGATTGTATTTGTGATGTAAAAAGTCAAGACCTCTGGAGTTCACACACACTGGTACCTTATGTGCTGGCATTTCTGTGTCAAATTACACAGCGTGATGGAAAACAGGAAGAGAAGTTAAATGTCAGAGGTTATAGCACCTCAAATTCCTATTGGCTCAACCCTGATAGTGTTGATGATGTCACAGCGAGTAGCGATTGAAAGGAGATGCTGCTGTTCATATAGATGCTTTGGGCGATCACCTCACAGCTCAGGATCCAGTAAAACCCAGACCTCAGCCTCTTGGCAGGCAGAATTTTCCAGTGGCTCTGTAACTTGACAAGGAAAGGTATCCATTTTGACACATATACCTCTGTGGATGTTAATTTTTAAACAGAAAGAGTCAGTGTCGGTTCAGCGCAATGATCATGTATTCCTGCACTAAAGATAAAAGAATTTTAGTTATGATCGTCAAAAAGTATTTGGATGCCTTTGTACACTCAAGTTACACTTGAAAATATAGGAATATTGTTGTGTTATCAAAATTTGTCAGCTAAAAAGGACATATTCTCTTTTCTGGGATAGTTTTTGCAATGAAATTAAAGTGACTAGTGTCAATATCATCATTAGTCATTGAAGTATGAGGTTCTTAAAAGCGTTTAACAAATAGCAAATTTTATCTCTTAAATAAATGCCACTTGTTTAATATTTTGTTACAAAGTGCAAAGACAATTTTGGCCCACTGTATCGCTGACATTTATTTCTCATTAAAAAGACCAGACCAGTTTCTATAGTCTCACACCAAACACAATCTGAAATGCAAATTCCAAAGCAGGTTCAAGAGGTTCAGGCTTGGGTCAGTGAAACCGGCTTGCAGACTTTTCTCGAGTAATTGAAATGTAGAGCTTCTCCTCTCCTTTCCTCTTCACTCTTTTATACGACTGCTGTGTCTCTTTGAATGAAGAGCTCTGAACTCTGCGTATGTGGAGGAGTGTAATAGAGTGACCTTTCAGTAATTTTGCCATCTCGCATAAACTCACTTCAGGCCTGCTTTCTGACATTCTCTATTCATTCAACCAATTAGCACTTCATGCATCTGCCTACTCTCCCTCAGCTTTTGTGGAAGACTCATATTGAAAGCACCTCTGAGGAAAATAAGTAATTAACTGAAATTTCTTTCAATATCCTGATGTCCTTCAACTGAAGAGGAATCTCTAACATCAGATCGTATGTTTGATTGAAGAAATAATATAAATCTTATTGGTGTGCTGCTGAGTGGCATCTCTACAAGTTATATAATTGGAATAATTATTCACACACAATCGTATTCACCATATAGCCTACAGCATATACTACAGCCTGCTTACAATCAACATTTCAAAGGGACTTTTTCATGTGGTGTTAAAGTAATAAATTGTGACATGAAGAATTTCTTTATAAAACTAAAATTGATCTCATTCTTTTTTAAACTTAATAATGAAGCCAACCATCTAAATATTTAAATTACTGTTTAAAAAGCATCTGTAGTTGGTGAAAAGGTTTGGACAGGTGCCTACTAGTTGTGAATATATATTTATAAATCTATTATCCAGACGTTTACAAAAATTAAAGTCATTAGCATTCTTTTTATGGTGAAAGTTCAAAAGCTAATGTGGAAAGGTACTAATTGGACTCTGGAAGACATTGCCAAAGGGATCAAAATTTTCCTCCTATTATTTTAATGTCCCCATGTAGTCAATAATTGTGCCCCTCAAACTGATCACCAAAATTGCATGTAAATGTTTTTTTCCTTGAAATAAAATGTCTTCATGCCTTAAAATAGCTTGAATGTAGCTCTACACCCTTGCTTCATTCTATGAATATGCAAATTAGTCCCGCCTCCACTCATTTGCACCAGGTCAGATTTTTTTTTTTTTTCAGTTCAGAGATCCACTCGTTGACGCCATTGTTTACAACGTCGTTTGTGACGTCGAAACACCAGCGATTTCAAAGTGCGATTTTGAGACTTACTTTGGTTCACTGGAGTTTTAGGGAGAAAATACTCATCAATGGTGTCGACTTATGAATTTGCACATGGTTTGTCTTAAAGCGTATTAAAGACACCACAAAGACATAAACAACATTAAAAGCTTGATTTTCACCACAGGGGGACTTTAAGACACAAGAATAATTGGATGTCATGAAGTTTAACAGCTAGTTCATGGTACTATCAACGCCGTCTACAATCATTTATTTCCCAGTGAAAAACACATAGGCCTATTCATGAAATGTATGATGTAGGCCAATACTTTAATTGCACAGTATGACAGGTGTCTGCCAAATGAAAAAAGACTATATCCTTAAACTGTTACAATAATCATGCATGCTTTTAAAGCATATCCACATCATGTTAAAATGCAGTAGCCTATTTGCAAGACATTGTTTAAGGAACTGATGTTAAAAGGACAGTCAATTTGGTCATCTTCATTAAGGCCTTAACCAACTCGTGTTTTTAAAGGCCATGCAGTTTTGGCTTTGATATGAATGATGTCCAAGCTGTGTTGTGCCAGATGCACTCAGTGGCGGTGGGCAATCCCAGAACATGAATGAATGAATCCGTCAGTTTGTGCAGAGAGCAGATCCGAAGGCATGTTGCTCCCTCTGCTGCACGATGAATGTATCAAAGATAAAAGAAAATTAGAATGTCTTACAATGCAATATGACAGAGTTTACTGTAATATTCTAAACATGAACTGGCATTTTTTTTTTACATATCAGCCTATAACCCCCGGACAGTTCCAGCGTTTCAGTGTGACACATAAAAACTAACTTACTTCGACTTTTGTAGAGGTGCTTCCCTCTGTGAATCCTTATCACTTGGCAACAGAAGCTGTTAGGCTTCAGGGTGATAGAAGCAGAGGAATGCAAGCTAAAGCGTGACATTCAAGAATCAGTGAATGAGTGTAGCATGTGGTCCATTTCCCCCCACCTTCCATCAGTCAGAACGGATTGGGAGAACGACGGACCAAAAAGAGGGGAAACCAAAGACTTCAAATAATCTCTCTCTTTCCTTTTTCCCTTGTGTGTCCCGAAAAACCCCAAAACACCCCAGGGCACCAAAATGTAGGCAAAAGGCAGAAATTACGCTTGAGGCAGTAAAAATAATCCGCCCTGACACTTACAAGCTCCCACAGAGATTTGAAGCCCTGTGCTTATAAAATATTTAACAGCCACTAACACAATTCTGTCTTCCAGAGGTGTCTGCAATTCACCTTGGAGAATAAAAAGAAAAGCTCAATAGGAGGTGCTAAGACCAGAGTCGTATATAGAGACTGCAGAGAGTGATAAAAGGGCCACTCAGTCTCGCCACCAGAGGTCAATGTTTTCAAAGAATTGACAGTAGGATGCTCATTTGGTGGCAGAACCTGATTTCACCAAGTTCACATGTTCCTGGATCATCCTGGAACAACATTCCAATCGGCCAATCAGATTTGTGGGACAAGTTTACAGTTAATGTCAAGTTTACAACCAGGGTTAGGTGCTTTTACATCAGTGTTATTCCCCTATCATTTCCCTCTGATTATAGGGGTTTTTATTAAATTTTCAGACAGGAATGCTGTTCCTGGATCAACAAAGTATGTTGCCTCAGGAATGATATAACTCGCCAAGATCAGGATGTGACATTTATATGCTTGAATGGCTAAACGAATATAGATATTATTTGCATGGTAACACTTTACAATAAGGTTCATTATTTAACATTAGTTAATGAGCAACCCATTTGTTGCAGTAGGCCTATATTTATTAATCTTTGTAAATGTTAGTTAATAAAAATACAGCTGTCCATTGCTTGTTGTTAGTTCACGGTGAATTAACTAATGTTAACAAATACAACCTTTGATTTTAATAACGTTTTAGTAAATGTTGAAATTCATTTTCTAAGATGAATAAATGCTGAAGAAGTATTGTTCATTCTTAGTTCATATGAACTAAGGTAGTTAACTGTTAATGCACCTTATTGTAAAGTGCTATACCATTTGCACCAATCAACAAATGCATAAATAACTAAGTATTGATCATAAATAATGTTCTTGGATCATGAGAGCAGACTGCAGTGGCAGTGAAAAGGTCACTGACTAATGGCTTAGTGAATGACCAGGCAATTATAATCTGTGTTGAGTAAATGTTATTGCTATGAGAGGCTTTCAGGAGGTCATATGACTCTTACACTGCAGATTACTTGGAACATTATTGTCAGTACATTTTTTGTATCTTTTTTTGACCACAGTATATATTTCCATGAGATGACACCTTAAAAACTGATGCTTGAGTTAATCTATTTGTGTGGAGCTAGAATAGCCTACTTGAAAACATGATTTACAAATAAGTGTGGGTGTGTATTTAAATGAGGTATTTTCAGAAAGCAGGTATTTAAAAATGTATTTTCATTATTGTCAAACGTCCCTCCTTTGAAGGGGACTAATAAAAACTTCTGGAAATTAATTTTACTTATTGTCTTGTTGACAAATGTGCAAACCTTTGCTTTTGAATGTTGAAAACCAAAATGTAAAAAATATAGCAAAATATTATTAATATCATCAAAATAGCTAATAACCTGTACTGGAACCTGGCGCCTGAACATTGGAAACCTGGACTGTCTGTAAAAAACACACACTTGAGCTTTTTTGTCACAAGTTTAGACAGGGGGCAACTATCTAATTATCTCTCAAAAATACCTTTTTTGTGAATACATTTATAAATCCAGGGATGTTTAACCAAAGTCAATTGCATTCTCAATATGCATTTTAAACAGTTGTGGTAGTATTATATAATATCAAATATTTAAATATGTATCTGACTAAGAAAATATTAGGCAATATATTAATCATACTATATTAGACATTATTCATATTAATAAATGACATTAAAAATGTACATAGCATGATATTGAAAACATTTGAATTGCAATTAAAATACAAAAGTAAAAAACATAAGAACATGTAATTGCTGAAACTTGTAATCTCTAAATTCCTGTCCATTTCAATGAGAGGCTGCTCTCAATGCATGCGAGCTCCTGATGAGGTCAGTGCTAGCCTCCCGGTGTCAATCAAACAATGGCGTCATATATCCCCATGTATATCCCCAGCGTTTCCGGTGCGATGGGCGGGGCTCCGCGATCCCGGTCTGGATTCTTCATTCGGGAGCGCCAGACAAGGCTGAACACGAATGCAGCCATATTCGGCTTTAGGGAGAAGCAGACCGGCTAGCGCCAACTTACACGCAAGGATTCGCCTATTTAGAAAAAGCACCCACTCCCAGTTTTTGGAGGGGGTATGTATGTAGGGTAAAGAAGTGTGTAGCATTAGGGAGTTTATTATTGAAGATAAAACGTTACAGCAGAGCGGAATGAGCGTCCAGTCATCCTAAGATTCGACGGGAGAAAAAGCCCCGACACATCCCGCAAAGTGGAAAGTGCAGATTTGTCCGGATTAAGGCAAATGGAGCCGACAGGGCCTCGGGAGTGAGGAGGGGGGTAGAAACGCTGGAAACCAGCGGACAACAACAGGGATAGGCACATTAGGTCTTCGTTTATCTGAGCACAATGTTGGGCACATTTTGCTAGCTGGCTAGCTGGATGGCTGGCTAGCAGTTGGAGTCTGGGACTTCAGATCTCCACACATATCAGCCAGATAAATCCCATTTGTATATATTTATAGCGCTAATCCCTTTTATAGTAATATCGACAAGTGTTATTTTATATTTTCTGGCTGTGGGAGTGGTAGCCAGGCCGCTAAATTGGTAGAAAATGTCTGCGAAGGTTCGCCTGAAGAAGTTGGAGCAGTTGCTGCTGGATGGCCATCAGAAGAACGAGAAGTCACTGAGTGTGGAGACACTGCTGGATATTCTCATATGTTTATACAACGAGTGCAGCAACTCGCCCTTAAAACGGGAAAAACACGTGACGGACTTTTTGGAATGGGGTAAGTTGATGAATTTGCGTGTACTGAGTGCATTTGGGAATATAAATCAGTGCGTGGCCCTTTAAGAGCTGTTAATCTGTTATTACATTTGCCTTAATCACCCAGCTGACTTCAGGCTATTGTCAAAATTGTTGCTTTGACATTTGCTCTTGGAATTCCTGGCCTCGTTGTTTGAACATACTAGTTGAATAATCGAGTCTCTGTAGTTTTAAACGTGGGGGGTGGTGGGGGGAGAAGATATTTAATATAATGCAATACAATAATGATTGATATACGTTCAAATAAACCTTAATCAAAAGCCTGATGTGTCATGATTAAAACTCATTCAGACATGATGTTTCTAATAAATAAACAAATAAATATGTATAATCACCTAACCTAAAGCTTCACTCCACTACGTTCACTTTTAAATATTAATAACTGTATGTTCAAAGTAAAAATCATATACTAAAAGGTCTACATGCTAAAAAACTATGGACTATTAGTCAGACGATGGAAGGCATATAGAAAATTGGGTACAACAGGTTTTTCATCCAAGCTTTGGTTATGTTAATAATTTAGAGACCTTATAGAAATAAATGTACTATTAATAACACAATATGCTTTGTAGGGTTAATCAGATATTGATGATAAATGTAAATCTTGGACTTTGGTTTTAAGGCCAATGTAAATGTTTCCGTTTATATAGTCTAGGGACATTAATTCCTGTTGATGTTCTTACATTTATGCTTCATTTATTGTTGCTATTGCCATCACCATTTGCATGAGGGTGATGCTCAGTCTGACAGTATTGTTTTTGTCACTGGCTTTAGTCGCTTCCTAGTAGAGTTCAGTGTAAAGTGTAAATAGGACTGCAGTAGGTGGGATGCCCCTTTTCGAGCTCTTCCTGGTCCTGTTGGTTGCGGTTGGCCTTCACCGTGAGTAGATTCTCTGTCCTGGGTGTTGGGTTGACGTCAGTAATGAGATTACACCCCAGTGTGTCTGCTCCTGTAAAGACCGCCAGTGTCCTTGTGCAACCCGTCACTAGCAGGTGCCACTTCACATCCCATCACTGTGACTGAGCCATAGTATGACCCAATTTCCAGGAGTCACAAACTCCTCTGCTCTTGTCTTACTACAGCACTGGTAGGCCACACGCTTTCTCATGGCGCCCTTGATTGTGGAAGTTAATGATTTACGTGGAGGATGTTATGCCTCCGCCAGTTAAACAGAAGCGATGCACTAATGCTACTCTAAAGTGCAGTATTGACAGAGTGTTTGCTCTCAATACTTGCTTTCCATTTTATGAAGTGTTCCACATCTTAGAATTGCCGCTTGGAATTGCTGGTTTACCTTTTGTGGTAAAAGAAATGTACCCTATCTTCTATTTACACATGGCTTTCTGGAAGTGACCGATAAACATCTTTGGTGGAAATATAGGCCTAGTAAGAAGATAAGAGAAGCTCTGACAGTTTCAGTAGTCTGTTGACCGACTTCGTTTCAGTGTTTGTCAATTTGACGACATTTGGATTTTCACGGTTTTTATCTCCTGCCTCACATTCGTACAGCCAGCCCAGAAGGCATGGAGTAATTGTCTCATCTCCTTTAAAAGTTTGTTATTGGCTGAAACTGGGCATGCTCGGATCAGGATTTTTGCAGCCAATGCGGACTACCGATATATATATATATATTATATATATATATATATATATATTTTTTTTTGTCATCATGATCAGCTGTTAACCCCTTACAAAGGCATTTTTAGTCATTTCCCATTAAGTGGCATACCTAAAAGTAATGGCTTATAATAACTATAAAAAATAAGGTATCATCAAAAACATGGACTCATTTGATCGAAAACCTTTCAAATTTTGAAGAAAATCTATTTTGATCATGTTTGGAAGTTCTTATGTTACCACACTGCTGAGAAAATGAGAAAATCCAAGAAAAAAAAGATGCAATTTATTTTGTTATTATTCATGCTTGACATGATGACTATTAGAAAGTACAATGACACGTCATGTGACCGGTTGATCGGAGCATCCCTGAAACTCTGACTTCAGACATCTTATTACAGAGGGTCCCGACCTTAGGAGCTTGCCTTGAACCCATCATTTTATAGCTGTGTACAGAATTTGTATTTTGTAGCTTCAATACAGATTTTTTTTCCTTCAATGTTGCAACTAGCGATTCATTATTTTATGAATATTGGAATTGGCCGTCAAAGAAACTATGATATCAAAATTGACACTCTTAGTTTTTAATTGAATATTAAAGTGTTTATTATAAATAATTTAAGGGTGTAACGGATTGTAGTTGATCCGTGATCCGTACGGACCAGGCCCCGTGGTTCAGCATGCATGTGATTTGCAGATTAGTTATAAAGTTTAACCATCATTCATAGTTAAAGTTCATCATTTGCATGTTTCTTAAACTTTGCAAGTTGGCAATTTAAAGTTTCAAGCGATTTTAAACCATTCAAGTGCACAAACAGGTGAAAGAGAACTCAATTCTCTAAAAAGGGGAGGAGCTTATGGGGCCGTCGGTCGTGGGCCTATTACTTTGATGTCACATTGTATAGCATTCCTGAATATTTTGAGACACTTTCTTGATTTATGGGGAAATAAAATTGATTTTTACCATAATAGGGTTGTTGTGTATACACTGCAGTGTGCAGACACATAATTATGTAAAAGTAATCAAACAACAAAACACAGCTTTAAAGGGCCCATATTATGCTATTTTAAAGTTTCCCAATGTTGTTGTGGAGTTTCCTACAACATGTATGCATCAAAGATTAAAAAAACGGTTTAATTTCCGCATAATATACATTTGCACATCATCACATTTTCAATGATTCTCAAACGACTTGTGAAATGAATCAATCTCTCTAAGGGTGTACTCACACTAGGCACGGTTGCCATGAACCGGGCCCGAGTACGATTGTCCCCCCTCCCCACTCCCCCTCTGGCCTGCACTCACATAGGGTTTCAGCATTCGTGCCGGAGCACGCTTACGTCATTATGGTGCGACGGTTTCGGGATAAACAAGAAGAGCGGCGCTCTCTGAACCAACGCATTTTCATCCTTTGGCGTTATATATATGACATTTCGTCGAAATCTTACGCACATGGCACCCTTTAGCGTCAATATAACGCACTGTTATGGGTAGGTTTAGGTCTGGGGTAGCGTTAGGTTATGACGCCTTGGGATCTGCGTCTCATATTGATGCTAAAGGATGCCATGTGCATCGGCTTTAGAGCGTGTCACCTGTATGACGCCTTGGGATGAGAACGGGCTGCTCTGAACACAATGCTGTTCCGTGCTCCAGCACGGATAGCGCTCACACTGCATGCGAACCGCGCCCGAGTCCAACTGAACCGTGCTCTGGCCCACCTCTTCCAAGCGGGCCAGGGCCGGCTAATCGAGCCGCGCCCGGGCACGGTTCGGAGCACTCACACTAGTCAAACGAACCGCGCAAACGCACTCGGGCACGGTTCAAACGGCTAGTGTGAGTACACCCTAAATCCCTCCTTTCCATGAGCTACTCTGTTCTGATTGGCCAGACAGCTCAGTCTGTTGTCATTGGTCTACTGTGTACAGCGCGTTGAAAACAAAAACGCCCATTGCCATAACGTCAGCTGTACCAATAACAGTGCATGTATGCAATGTACATTAGCCGAGCTCTAGAGTGAATGATCTGATGTAACAAATATTTCCTCAAAGTAACGTTAGTGAGAACGACAGATAATCTGCATTAATAGACACAGTTTTAGGTAATAGTGGCCCACAGCTGATCAGCAGAAGTATTTCAGTAAGACAGTAATAATGTGAGTTAGCCAGTTAGCAGGAGACCTACACAATATAAAACTCAAAACTAAGTATGTTGAACCCCATCTTTCAAGAGCAAGCGGTTTGTGAATCCTGCATTGAACTTTGAGATTTGAGTAGCCCGAGAAATAGTCGTCATTAAAATAAAGGGAACACAGCAAAAGTTTAGGGTTATACTGCTGTGATATTATGGTAAAGATGAATTTTAAAGCTGCCGTCATATTCAGTGAAATCGACACTATAATCCGACAGAACAACATAAATAAAGTGGTTTTAGAAAAAAACCAGAGCTTCTAACTCCACCTGGAACGTGTTATTTGTTTTGCAAAAATCCACAGCTCCCGGATCATTGGGTCCAATCAACGCAGGGGGGTGTGAGATCTGACTGTCAATCACAGATCGAGCACACGCCACCCCTCGCGCACGTTACAATCACATGCACACGCCTGAAGTTCGCGCAGTAACGAAGAGTGATGGCGGATGTATCTCGCTTTCAAAACACTAACAAATCAAGTAAGCTCATTTAGAGTATAAATGATGTTAGCAATTGCAATCTATGGGTAGATTAGCCAGGGCAGCATACCTCCAAATACTGGTGAGACGGGCGCTTTCACAGAAAACCTGGTGCACACGCACTGACGAGCACGAACTCGTGGGAGGGTATTCGTTGATAGTGGGGGAGGGGCATGAGAGTTGTAAACATTAAAAATTTTGCCTAAGTCCACTCAATCTGCCAGACTTGCCGACTGCAGCTTTAACCACTGATTCTTCACATGCTCATCCTTGGGCAGTGAAAAAAAAAAAACTGGCTTTACCTTCACATTATAGAGCACAGCGCCGTCTTCTCGACATGATGCTATCCAGTACAGGAATCAGCTGCCGGTTTGAGGTTCAAGTTTTCCCTGGTGTCTGCGCGTGCTATACGTGGGGGGTAATATACTAATGTTTTGTCTTGAATCTGTCACAACAAAACGGTTTCTGACTAGTTTGTAAAACGATTCATTTAATCGTCATTTAAAAAATATATATATATATTGAATTTATACAGTGAACACTGCAGTGTTATTTTACACATACATTTATGTACCTGAAAACTATTAGACCTCACTTTATTTGTAACTTTGATTTGATGTATTTGTTCTTATTTTATTATTGACTGTTCACTTGTCTTTAATAATGTTTGAAATTTTTTTGTTAGGCTAAAGGCCCATTCACACCAAGCACGATAAAGATATAATTCTAAAAATCGTTCTCCATATTAAAGAATAACAGAGTTCACACCACAACTATAACGATAAAGATATGAGGAACGATATCGTTGGGATCACTTTCAGAGCGATTTTTTTTCCAGCTGTCGAACGATAAAACACTGACAGCCAATCAAAATCCATTCTAATTTAAAGGTCTCGCGCATTTAAAATGACAGAAGACATTGCAGAGAAGTTAATCCCCCAGTCTTTGACAAGTCAACCCCCCTTTTCAAGGATACATTAAAAAAGATGGATATATGTAAAGCAATCGGTCGTATCCTGGGAATAAATGGTGAGAGAAGTAACGATGAGATAATATGCAGTTTAAACAAAATTACCTCAGGTAGGCTATCCAGCGCGCGTGCTTAGAATAAAAAGACAGTTATCGGTCGTTGGTGTGGACGCATATATAGTTATCTTTATCGTTATCTTTATAGTTATCGTGCTTTGTGTGAACGGGCCTTAAGGCTTGTAGTTTTTGCTGTTGTATTGAATTAATTGGTGTTAGCTATTTAAGTAATGAAAGGAAAGCAAAGTTAAATTTGTGTCATTGCTGATCATTCACTCAGCACACATGCATAATTTGGATTTAAACTAAATCGTGCAAGTAAAATACAAAATACGATTTATAACGAGTGGTTCCCTACATTATTACAGGACGTTTGCAGGTCAAGAAGTTTCATGAATGCAAACATCTGAAGTGCTTGCCTTGAAATCTGCCTCTCTGACACAAGCAAATTGAATTGAATTCTCTTTCACGTCTTGCGCTTGAATGAACAAATTCACACAACATTATGTAAAACGTCCGTTTGGCCGAGTTTCCTGGTAAACAGTCAGTTATATCTTAATGAACATAAACAAAGAAAACAGTAGGTTAGGCTATAATGGATCAGCGCATTCGGTCTTAAAGGGACAGCAGTCTAATAAACCTGCTGCTGTGTTTTTGACTGTTAATCAAACTACAAAGACAAGGTAATCTATTGACTGATTTATAAAGATTCATCTATATTTAATTTATACAGTGATGAATATGCTGTATTATTTACATTTGATTACTTTATTCAAATTATGTACCTAAAAACTACTGTTAGACATACAGTGCTGTTCAAAAGTTTGGGATCAGTAAGATGTTTAATGTTTTAAAAATGATCTTATGCTCACCAAGGCTGCATTTATTTGATGAAAAATACAATAATTTGTGAAATATTATTACAATTTAAATAACCTTTCTATTTTTTATATATTTTACAATGTAATGTATTCCTGCGATGCAAAGCTGAATTTTCAGTATCATTACTCCAGTCTTGGGTCAATTAATTAACATTAATTTGGCTAGTAGTTTTTGCTGTAGTATCAAAATTGGAATAGAGAATTGTAATTTTTCACTGATATCTTTTTGAACATTTGAACCACTGACGCAATCCTCAGCACTGAGCCCTGCTGGAGCAGCTCTAAATATGTGTTGTGCAATTACATTAAAGACAAAATAGAATAGAGCAATAGAATGAACAGTGAAAGTAACAGAAGCTCATTCAATATATTTTAACAGGCATAAATACGCATGAAAATAACCTGGAGGAAATATATATTTACTAAACAAAGCCATCTAATATGATTCATATTCTTTTGGTTTCTCTACCCAATATATATATATATTTTTCAAATGCAGTGAAAATACAGGAATTGGTATCGGCAAGTACCAAAAATGAAAGTATCTATCAGACTCGTTCAGGAAAAAGTGATATTGTTGCATCCGTAATATTAATATCGCACAACACTGTCAACATGAAATAATTTTTTTCAGCATCCCAAAAATAATGCCGAATACATTTTTGAAGTCACTTGTCGCCACCTACTGGTGTAATAGATACAATCTTAAAAGTTACTTTCAAAAGGTGATTTTACTCTTATTTTTGTTTGAATTTAGATTGCAATCTTTTAATGATTAACCTTGCAGCTCTAAGTCTTTGTCAGTTAACATTTTTACAGCTTTGTCAATGGATATTTGAACAATTTAATGTTACACTTTGTTATAAGGTAACATTGTTAAGTACTGTGTAATAATTAAACTTCAAGTACTTACTATAGGGGTTATGTTTGGGTTTCTGTTATTACTATAGCAGTAGGGGTGTAACGATACATGTTTTCGTATTGAACCGTTCGCATTGCACGCATTACAAACTGAACGATTCGTTGGACCATTTTTCCTGCCGACCAAAATCCCCCTGCCGTCTCCACCACAACGTTGCGTAACATCAAATGGCAAATGTAATGAAAGCGGAACGGAACGAAACTACGCGACTCATTGTTTTGTGCTTCACGGACAGTTTATCAGTTATCAGTATGCCAGTGCAGCGCGAGCCGATCTTGAACAAGCGATACTGTTTACTGGATCTCTTAGCATTGTTGTAACAAAGATTTGAAATAATAATAACATTTGAAGTAATAACATTGCTGCAAGATCTAGTGAGAAGCATTAAAATTTCTCTGTTATTAGCTGATCTAACAACGCTGATGTGGAAACCAGGAGAAACATTGTTCCATGAATGAACTAGTTATAGGTTTTAAGTCCACAGATCAGCAACATTCACCATGGATTTAATGTAGTAACACTAACTTGTAACCATGGAAGTTTGGCAGAAATAGTAAAATGCTTTTAAGTACATCACACACCTTTATCCAGCACTTCAAAATCACATTTTATATGTTATTTTTAATGTGATGACCACAATATTATTTGTTCATCCTTCAAAGATTACCCCCATTTATAAAACTAAAAGTTTCAAGATGTAGGAAAACTCATTTAAAATTATTTTTTCTTTTAACAAATAGGAAATTTCTCTGGCATTTCTTTCTTTTTGCTGTATCGAAAACGTACTGAACCGTGACACCACTGTATCATATCAAACCGAACCGTGAATTTTGTGAATCGGTACACCCCTAATAGTAAGTACGCGTAACGTACATTTAAATAAATTATCTATTTGTGTTTTTAATGATTTCATTAAACATTTTAGAACATTTTGATTCTTTGGTTTTCAGAACATGATTCAAAATTTCACCATTCACAAACATTTTTGTGTCTGAGATCCATACGGGATTTGCACCTCATTATCACTGACAGACATATTGACTGCGCCTCACATTCAGCTATTGACCGGATATCTTAGTTCACAGTCCATATAGTCTCACTGGGGGCAATTTTCCAAGAGAGGACGAGCTCTAACTGGAGAAATTCCTCTTCAGTGTTGCACAAGAAATGCTAATGAACCTGAATTGGTGCACATGAATCCATTTTGTTGTAAGAGCCTGACAGGAAGTCAAGCTTGGCTAGTCCATGAATTTATCGCATGCTCCTAATAACTGAGTTTATGATTGCGCTCTCTTGCCAAAGCAACAAGCAGAGGACATATTAATCATTGCAGTGTCTTTCTCCTTTACTTGATTTCTCAAACCCAACTTGCCAAGGTCAGTGGTGGCAGAGAGAGCAGTATGCAGGTGTTTATGCCTGACTTCCTCTTCGACAGCAGACTGAAGGCTAATTAAAGGAGAACATTAAGCAGAATGAACGAGACTATGGGCTAGTATTTACCCTCCTTGGCAGGTTTTGGTGTGAACTGTTAATGTGGTTGCAGTTGCTAGATGTACAGGCTTGCACTGCTCCCACTCGCACAATGTTGGTAGCATGCAATTTGATATTTTGTATTTGCCAGTGTTGTTAAATGAAGCATATTGCTTGTACAGGCACCGGTTTGAAATTTGAAAAATGTTTTACATTTACACATTTTTGCATACTTTTATCCAAAGTTGAGATGCACAATATTAAAATTCTGTCTGATAACTGGCAGATAGTAAAATTCAGTACTTTATTTATTTGTAAAATGTAAACATTTTATTTATTTTATTATTAAACAATTATTTATTTAGATCAAATAAATAAATGTTAAATAATAAGTAATAAATGTTTGCATTTTACAAATTAATTTAGGCATCATGATGGTATAAAAAGTTTGAGTTCTAAAAATATATTGGCACCCGACCCTATTGTTTACCATCATCAGAGTTTTTTTTTAAATAGAGATTTTTAATTTGCCAATATTGTAGGCTGTTTTGTTGTGCGTACTTGTTTTCTTTTACATTAGGATTTCCTTCATCTATTGCTCACTTAAATTTAATCTTTAAATTAAATGTTTTCCATACTTTACATTTTATAATGTGATGCATGAATTCCCTCATTCAATGACAATCTCACCTAAATTTTTCCTCACTAAATGTGTTTGTGTTTTACTTTCGGGTAATTTTGTTACAAAAGCTTACAGACAGCATAAGGAAGGGTGATTTTCAAACTTGAATAAAATAAAAAATTAAATAAAAAGAAATGTAAAGAGTCAGTAACAAAACAAAAACAAACAAATTATAAGCGTTATAAAAAATACAGGTTTTTCAGGTAGGTGTAACTGTAGGATTTAGGTAAAAAATACCACAGAAATTGACATTGAAATTTAAATGAACAAGACTCAAAACAACACGTGCAAATGATAAACTTTAGTGATGGTGCAACACTTGGCCAATAGGGCAAATGAAAATTTGGTCCCGAAATTCCCGCAACTCAAGTGGAAATCTTATATCGCAGCAGCAGCAGCAATGTGCTGATGTGAGGCCATTTGAGAGAGAGACAATACATTACCTCTGAATCACTCAAACTGTTCGTAAAAATTAAGACGTGCAGAAACTTCTCAAATCTGATTTGCTCTGATAATCTTTGTATTCATTTACTCATTCAACCTACATGCTATATAGTGCATAAATGTTTGCAGGAGGATCCAATTGCGAAACCTGTGGTAGTCCTTGTTATTGGCATACCTAACAAAATGACATACAATTTTTCAGTATCTGTGCTTGCTGGGAATCGAACCTGTGACTTTAGCTAGAGCCCTGCACGGGCCTCAAATGTAGGCCCTAGCCCGGGCCATGTCCGACAGCTCATCAGAATGATTAGCCCGAGTCCAACCCGAGCCCGTTTATTAAAAAAAAAAAAAAAAATATTTGATTACACAGCCTGCCCTATGTTGCAGTCATTAAAACAGATATGTTTTGTTCTCAATGGCAAAGTAGTTACCGGTAAGTTTATTTTCATTTCTTTATAAAGTTAATTAAGACAAATGTTTTTTTTTTTATGACGACCAAGCAGCCGACAGCGAGTTAAACATGTTTGATCCATCTATAGCTTCTCAAATCAACACTTTACTTGGCTACAATAAAATCCATAGATATAAAACAACATAAGCATATCACACAGACAGTTAACGTTAGTTTAAGCGTTTGTTTAAGCGTTTATTGTCATTTTTGAAAAGCTGGGGCAATCTCAGATCGCGCCGCCGGGAAACCTGTGTGCGTGTGCGTGAGCAGACTGTCATGTGTCAGTCATGTGTCAGTGTGATAGGTTATAAAATGTCTTTCTATGTTTGCTTTTCAATCGTTATCTCATTTTTCATTTTAATTAATGTCTAAAATAGGCTATAAAAAAGATAAGCCCGGCCCGCGTGTGAACTATGACGTGAAAATTGGCCCGAAGCCCGGTCCTAGGAGCGTAAATAAGTCCGTCGGGCTCGGGCTGAAATGAAATGCAGGCCTCTAACCTTAGCGATGCCAGTCATGCTTTAGCTGTTGAGCTACAGGAGCACGCAGAACCTCTGCCGTTTGTACATAGACAGTCCTTTGCCATAGTGTTCACCTTATAGTCCTAATGAAGCTGTAAAGCAGGTTATGCCTTTCTATTGTATTTCACCCATTTAAAAGTATGAAGTGAGGCTGGTAAACTCAACTGTACTTGACTTACCAGCTGGCTCTTGCCTCAAACATCATAGTTGCTTGTAGTCAAGCGTATGTTTGCCGACAGGGGCTTTAAACAGTCGATACTCCCCTCATGAGCCTGCATTTCAAAAAGAGGGGTCTTTGACATGTCACCTGGGCAAATCGTCTTGTTTGTTGCAGCGTACAGCAGACGGTGCACATGCCCTTATTCACAGCAGCTGCTGCCCCTTATTCCTACTGGTGGGAGATGCCTTGACTGGCCTACTTTCACAACAAGCAGCAAATAACCTAATAAACTGTAGTGGCTGGAGAGACTGTTTGAAACTGCTAGTCTGAGAGAAGGTGAAAAGCTGTGCGTCCTGCCATGTAAGCTCAGATCGAGCTGTGTAAGCTTGGCTTTTGGCCGTTCTCTCTGTTTACAGGCACTCTTTGCAGCTTTGCAACTCTTTAAATCTGCACCTGCTGAGATTTTCTCTCTGCCTCATTTTCATGACATTCCTGGTTGCCGTTCTGACACGCACACAGTTTTAAAGGCCTTGCCAAGCATTTTGTTTTTGCTTTTATTATATGTTGAATATCATTATCATCCCTTTTGTGTATGTTCTATAGTGTTTCCTAATTTAGACCCTCATAACGTTATACATTAAACCGCTCCTCAACACAGCAAGATCAGCAATTATATGCTAATTAGGCAGACTAGTAAACTATTCACGGTTTTAGATGGTTAATTTTATTGTTTGTTCTCACAGATGTTCTCTGATGGTGAACTGCACACTGTTTAAATGCTTTTCCTATTCCATATTTTATCAGCCATTCTTTTTTGATGCAGTTGCAGTACTGTTCAAAAGTTTGGGTTTGGTAATTTTTTTTAATGTTTTTATGTCTTTTAAATGTAATCTGCATTTATTTGATCAAAAATACAGCAAAAACTATATGAAATCGAATTGCAATTTAAAATAAATAATTTTCTATTTAAATATATTTTAACATGCAATTTAATAATAATTATTAATAACAATTTATTCCTGTGGTGGCAAAGCTCAATCACCTGTCTGGTTTTCATTTAAAAGGACAAAAAACACACTTAAAGTGTAAATTGCAGGTAAAAATTTTCACGAAGATAATGCAATGTGCTTACTAAATATAAAGATAAGAACCACCCACCATTGTTTTTTTTTTATATTTTTTATACCAAATGCTGAATATAATGAAAAGTTGGTTCGTTTTACAGTGCTTTTAACCACGCCCCCTCCTTCCACTAGGCTGGGCGTGATGTCATAACAGGGACTCCAAGCTTTTACGGTCTATGCAACAAGCCTAGAGTTACGTTATATTGGAGTCCTAGCTAGCGAAAATGGTTAACTATTGTGCTTGTGCGGGATGTACGAATACATCAAAAACGGGGAAGAGGCTCCACAAGTTCCCCAAGGACAAACGGCTGAATCGTGCCTGTAAGTGTTCGCATAACTTACCCGAGGTAGAGCTTAGATCGGCCCAAAACATCAAGTAAGACCCTAACGTTACCCGAGCCCGCTGTGTCCGAGTCCGGCCCGACACATAAACTGTAATTATGAGCCCAAGCCCGGTTTAAACCCGGCTATTTTTGAATACGTGTGTCGTTATAACTGACGTGCTCAACTACTTTCTTATATTACTTTCTCCCGACCGCAACATTCATGTTTTGTCCCGCTCCCGCCCGCAAAAATACTTTTTTTCTGTACCTCCAAATACTTTCAAGTTAGCCTACGTGTTAGCCCACCATACACATCAGCATACATGCTCCTGATCAATTGTTTGTTGCATTAACACACAAACCACTGTTATAACATAAAAGCAAGCGGGCTACTGCGTGCATGGTTTGGCATGACTGCGCGCAAAGTGCGATCCCATAATAATTCCTAAAGCTGACATCAGTTCACAGAGATCTCGCACATCTCTGTTATTATCAATGAAGCTTCCATCATATATAACGTTACACTATGTTTGTTATAATTAGACGATTTGCCAGCATACAGAATTCAGCACTGAACAAAAAGTCTGTTTTGAGCGGTGAGGGGAATCTATCGTAAATGCTTCTGATTGGCCATTATTGCGTTCAAGAAATCAACACATATGGCTGTGATTGGCTACATCGCTCCTCGCTGCTGACATGTTAGAAATAGAAACTCTGCCTGTAAACCGTTTCTATTTTGTTTTAGATGTTCTTATTGATTTTCTGCAACAGATGAATAAAAATGTATTAGTTTTTACGTTTTATTCAGATATTTCTAGTTTGCGGGAGTCCCGCAAATCGTTTTATTCTCCCTCAAACAGCACACACAGAGTGAGTGCATTACTGCCCGCAGCTCCCTGTTATGACATCATCACCCAGTTACGGTAAAAAACACGCTACCTTTGAAGAAACCCCAATAAATGCTATTTTAACGCATTTTAAGACAGAAATTTTTAAATATATCCATATTGTGCACTTTAATGTACACATTAATCGTTTGTGGTGGTTAACCTGCAATTTACACTTTAAAGCAAAAGGTACAAAATATTCATGGTGCACTTTCAAATTCTTTCTGTGACAAAAAAAACCCCATCTAAATCAATTTCACCCCCTTTAAATTCTGAGAAGACACAACCTCTTTAATTCAGCCGAACAGACACGCGCACGTCACTCTTAACAGGAGGAAATGAGCAAGCTGCGACTCCCATTACATTGGAAATGTCTGGTATGTCCAGAAGAAGTTATTTTGCTGCCCGTGAACCGGCCAAATGGTCTATACTGTGTGAGGCTGAGGCATCTCTCTTTTCACAGCACAGGCCACCCTGAATCGTTGCATACCACTCTGACATGCACTCGGCTTGCTTTAGGTGCAAAGTCAGGACAGAGCTTGTGTCAGGAATGCCTTTCAAAACAAACGCTGTTCACTCCCGATCTTTACAGATGTATGGACCACGATGAATACTTTGTGATCCAGCACTCACGGTTTGTGAGATGAATATATTAGAGGATTGTACGTTGAAAAGTCTGTGTCCCTCAGGATTTGGTCACCTGACCCAAAGCGGTGGCTGGACTAAAGTGAATTCCAGTCATTCCTGTTAATATCCTCCCCCAACACAAGGCATGTGTGGGTGATCTCCCCTCCCCCTTCCTTCCCCTCCTCCGCTTTCAGGCCTTTGGCCGCAAGCATGACACAGATTAGCCGCTCAGCTCTCCTGTAAAGCCTAGCCTAGTATAGGCAGTAGGCACGAAGCCTACACGCCACGTTGTGACGTACGTTAACGTTAGACGTGTGCTAGGGCTGCACGGTATATCAATATAAAATCAATATGGCTTAGTGCAATTGTCAAATCGTAAATATATGAGCTACCAGTTTAGGAGTGAAGCGTGTCATTTGCACACATGTTGTTAATAACAGTAAACCGTTTAGAAACAAGGCTTTTGTGCCACGTTCTGCTTTATAACTTTGTGAAACATTAGTAAACCATAATAAATCACACATTTTTATTTAGAGAAGGTTATCTGGATTCAAAGGAGCCAACACTCCACATAACATGATGCAAAGGTCTTGAGCAAATCTTACACGGAGTGACATGACATGCTGCTTGGGTAAAGCTATAGGGCTTCTGGAATCCGATCACATCACAATCATGACGCAGTGTTTTACAACGTCCTTCGATCTTGGGTTATGGTGGGTAGGGAACGATGCGTCAAAACCAATCAGACACTGTTTAACAGCTGGAGAATGCTTGGATAGGACTGATCGCTCAGATTCACAGGTCTTGATTTACCGACATAGACCTTTTTAATTTTTTTCTATGCACTCCCCAACAAAATCACCACAGTCATTGTATGATTAATTATTTCCAAATATAGCTATCCAAGTAATCTGGTGAAACTTCCTGTATCTTTTCATATTGCAACATATATTGCAGAAAAAACTAATGATCACAATGTCATTTTTTTTTTTTGCACCCCAGTGTAAGCTTATTGCAGATGTGCATTGTTTTGTTCTATAAACTCACAAATTTCTAGATTTAGATCCGTCATGCCCTTACAACTCCAAAATGTTTTTTTTTTCTTTTCCTCCAAGCTCTTTCACTCACCCAGAGAGACAATCTTCTGGGTTCTTTTTTTTATTGTATCCCCAAAGTGTCCTCGCACTCCCTCTCCAAATTTCGCAATAATACGGCATGGACAGGATCCTCATTAGTCAAAGTGCCAACCCTCTAAGGGATGAATGTTTGTCTTTTATTCCTGCTATTTCTGACATGTTGCAGATACACTGTTCCTGTCAGCCCTTTTTTTAAACATGCTTTGCATTTCAGGAGAATAAAAGCCGCTCCATTCAAACTTGACCTCAAAAAGATTCAATACAGTCATCTTGTCCTTATGCTCAGGTTTCCCCCTCATCGTATCAACTGTGATCAGTTTTCAGTATAAACTGTGGGATCCGTTTTTACATTTGAGCTTTGTGAAAGACTAGAGAGAGTATTTGATATATTTTAGTAAATTTGTGCACCATTTTGTCTAGGCAAGACTTTGAAGCGACTCACCTAGTCTTGCTTGATGGATGTGATTTGTGTAAATGTCTGCCTTAACAGCTGAAGACACGAGTAATGAATGACACGGAGCCTCCGTCACTGAGACACACTGCTTTGTCTGTTTGGAAAGCCACTGACCCATTCATGCCAATGGTGGTGACTGTTACCATCAGTCCAATTGTGGTGGGAGGCCACATTTTTTTCTCCCTTGGCTTTATTTGTGTCTTCTACATCTTCATTATTGTGTAACACCAGCTGGATTCTGGTTTAAAGTCCATGTAAGGATTTTGGCGGCTATCGCTGGATCAGTTATGACAATAAATGTTGTAATCTTGATGTCAGTGTTGTTTTAACTTTTAGTAGTGCTAAAATAAATAAGTTTGCATCAAATTATCTTAATAGCAGCAGCTATTATGGTTTTCTGCTGTTGGGTAATAAAGTTTGTGGCTATATTTGCCCTCAGTGCACATTGATTCAATCAAGAGCTGTATTGTGTTATCCTGACTAGTAGGTTTGTGATGTTTATCAGTTTGATAAGTCTGTGACTTTGTAATAAAATTAGTTTACTTGGCATTTTAGTACTCTCTCACAGCGTCGTTATTCTGGTGTCATCACTGCCACTGAAACCCTTTAAAAAGTAGGGCTGGGACTAGACATGGTGTTATGATTAGTTACATAATCGCCTGATTGTGAGGATTTAAGAGAAAGAATTTGTGCATTTGAATTTTTAATCATATTTTGCAACCCAAAAGATGAATTTTAAAATACATTGGGGTTTTCAGCCCAGTCATGCATGATCTCAGACAGTCTGAATGGAGATTCAACTCTTCTGACCCAATTATTTAAATGACAGTTATTTAATCACCACGTAAAATAATCCTGAAAGCTCTAGCTGCAACTCACAAATATCTGATTAATAGATTATTTAATTGATTATTAATTTAATCAATCAATCAACTGTCCTCATCTAGCCTTCTCGTTTAATGTGCATACTGAACACTATTCATGTAACGCATACAAAAAAAATCACCACATATATTTATGTAATGCATTTAATTAAGTTTCTTATATATAATAAAACCTAAAAGAGATGGTAAGGCCCCAATAATTGATAATGAAATGCACAGTTTTCATTGCTAATTGATTAGGTGTTGCAGCCTTAGTTAATTGATGTTCTTTTTTATTGTTTATTTATTTTTATTCATGCGACATTGACTTTAGGACCAAGAGGCTTAATTTTATTGCTACGATTCACACATCTGCAGCACTGCATAAATCTTTGTCCTTAATGTATATTCAATACACCCTAAAGTGACACCAATACATCTGATTCAAGTTACTATTTTAGGGTTATGACTATGTACATGCATCTGGCAGCTACTATAAGGAAGGATGATGGTCATCGTGTGGTAATATTGAGTTTCACAGTGTCATATTATTAGTTTATTTTTTCCCACAGGAGAAGTTGTTGAGGACTGAGTCATGATGAGAGGAAGTTGTTTGCCTAAACACAGATTTTTGTAGAAGAAACTAAATAATGTTAAGGAGCTGAGTGGGTACCAGAGACAGCAGATGCTAAATGTGAATTATGAATAGATTATAATAAGCTTAAAAAATATCCACAAGTGTAAGATTCCACTTGGCTTTACTGGAAGCAGGGATTAAAGTTCTCCGTCGCTACTACGGATTTCCGTTAATTGCACCGAGTCTATGACGGATTTCCGTCAATTGCAGGGTTCCCGTCTGTCCTTATGTCTTAAATTAACTTTTCATAATTTTAAGGCTGTAAATAGGCTTTCATTACTCAAATAGTGTGATAAATGTCTTAATTTTAGTTTGAATACGTCTTAAATTAAGGAAACACGAGGTGTATTCACCCTGCTGAGGGGTTGTGATAAAGCCTGGAGTGGAGCGAAAGCACGTTCCTCTCTCCACTCTAAGCGCTCTGTAATCACTTCGCTTATCGTCCACTCCGGGTTTTCAATTCCCGCTCACGGAAAAACTGCTCCGTGTTCACTCAATAGTGCATGTCAGGCTACAGCTCGTTTGCTGCGGTCCGAGCCCGAGCGTCGTGCATGATAGAAAACAGAACGCGGGTCAATATTGGCCGTTTCTCAATAGCCTACCAAGTACGCAAACTTCGGACTTGACTCCTGGTAGTTCGGAGTTGCCAAGTTCGGCTCAGGAGAACGAACTCCCGAAGACGAGAGGACACGAGTCCGGTTATTCTGCTAATGGAACAGCGCGTTCTTGATCGCGTCACTCAGCTCGCTCTGGCTACTCCGGTTATCTCTTTATGTATATTTTAGGCAACACAATAAAACGAAATATGGTATAAAATACAACTCTGCCTCTTTTCATTTATAAATGAACATATTATCATAAACATATTAATGTCCAGTGCAGGCAACGCGTACATTGATTATCTTCACTGCATATATTTATAACAACACGAAATATAAAACACAACCCTGCTTTTTGTTTTCATTTTAAAAATATGAAATTATTGATCTGACATTTAACAAACAGACAGGGTTGTATCTTTTTATATCTTTTTATTGTATTGTGCATGTACAAGAGAATGCATAGTAAATATATATAAAGAATATTTTACATATTTTAGAATATATAAAATTACACAACCCTGTCTCTTTTTGTTAAATGTCAGTTTTAATGATCAATAATATCCCGTTCAAAAGTATAAGTAGCCTAATAGGTAGGTTATAATAAGCTATACAATGAGAAATAAAGCAAACAATTCAGTCAAACATAAGTCAGCTCTCTAATAGGCTACAAAGTTAAAGTTACATATATAAATATATAAAGTTATGAAACTTCACTTTGCTCTCAGCCAAAACGATTTGACAAACTATAGAACAAACTATATATTATATAGTTTAGCATTGTTTGGTCTTATAAGATAAATAAAAACATGCACTGAAAAGTTATGTAGATGTGTTTATTTGTCAAGATAAGTAATTGTTTTTCATAGATTAAAATAGCTTTTAAAATACGCAAACTGGCAATATTAAAGCGGTTTAAAACATCTCCCCTTAAAACGCTATTGGTCTCGACTATTTAAATAAAGTTACAGGAATATGACTTGGCCTGAAAAAAATTTCAGTCAGAAGAATTTTTTTCACTTTAATCCCTGTGGAAGCAAATGATAGATGAGGGTTATGGAAGATGTGGGTTGATAGACATGCAGTCTTAGTAAAAGGCTTCTGGACATGTCTGTAACCTTGTCACTTGGTTAAAAGACAAGCCCAGTTGAGTATTTTTTTTCTCTTTCTCTTAAAAGAGGAAAGTTATTTGATTTCCACAAAGGTTGACGTTGGTTGTAAACTCATGTTACCCTCTCTGGCACCCAACTTGTCTCCGTATCCAGATAAGAAACATCACCTCAGAACTAGTTGATCTGGAGTGATGATCCAGCCACGCGTCCAACACTGGTGTGTGCGTCAGTGAGTCTCTCAGCAGGAAGCTGCCTGTAAATGGCTGTTTTGGTGGGGGCTGGGAGTGTGTGGCAGCTGGTGCAGGATAATGGATTAACTCGGGGCAGGGCTCTGATGCTTTTACCTCCCGCGAACAGCCAAACTGCCCAGCAGCCATCAGTCCCTCCGCGGCTGTCTCAGGAGGACTTCCTCATCAATGTTTAATAAGCCATTTAGTGGCGGTCAGGCCTGCTCACTGATTGAGCACATCAATATGGCTCTCTTCAGGATATTGACAACTGTTCTTTTGGACTGTATTTATCAAAGAAGCCTGAAAAATGTATCACAGTTGCCAGAAATATTAAGCAGCACAACTGTTTTCAACATTGATAATGATTTTAAGAAATGTTTCTTGAGAATGCATATTAGAATGATTAGAAGGATCTTGTGACATTGAAGGCTGGAGTAATGATGCTGAAAATTCAGCTTTGCATCACAGGAATAAATTAAATCGTTAAAAAGAAATAAAATAAAAAGAAATGGTTATTTTAAATTGTAATCATATTTCAAAATATGACTTCATTTTAAAAAAAAAATGCAGCCTTTGTCCATATTCAAGTATAAAAAACTACTTTCAGAAACATAAAAAAAAAACGTACCGACCCCAAACCTTTGCAAAGTAGTGTACGTCTTATAGCAATTCACTTGTGGCATTTTAAATTATTTCTTTAGTTTTAAAGGGATAGTTCACACAAAAATGACAATTATGTCATTAATTACTCATGTCGTTCCAACCCTCTAAGACTTTCTTTCATCTTTAGAACAGAAATTAAGATCTTTTTGATGAAATCTGAGAGTTTTCTGACATATATATATATATATATATATATATATATATATATATATATATATATATATATATATATATATATATATATATGTATGTGTAAATGGGAATGGAAACTTTCAGACTTGTCCAGTGAAAGTTTACACTGGTACTACGATTGCTATAATGCCATTGCCAGAGCATGATCCAGGAAAGGTCTTTTGAAGTTCAGGCTCTGCTTGAGCAAAGGATTACTGTAAACACATCTCATTCAGTCCAATTGATCAGGGTCAATAAAGTTCATAAAGGGAACCTACTTGAAAAATCACTGTTGTGCCAGTGGTGGTTCTTGCTTCCAGGCTACAATTGTGTCCCATTAAAGTCTAGTTTGGATTTTTAATGTCTCCCCTGATGATTTTATGATCATTCCTAAGATGCATGTTCAAAGCTACGGCAAAGACTAACTTGCTCTTGCATTTTAAGTATTCGACCTAGTTTTTCTTTGAATGAAAGATGAGTTAGCAACGATCATCTGGAGTTGTGAATGTAGCTGGAGGGGCTGTGTTCTGAATCTTACTGTGTGCCTTACTGTGTGATAATAGCAGCCTCCATTTTCTGCTCTCTGGCTCGTGTCTGTGGTCTGGTCTCTGAGTGAGTATGCTAGTTACTGACTGGATAAAGTTTCATCTTCAGCAGGAAACTGTATGCCTAATGCCAAGCAGGGCAGTGGCACAGAGGCTTAGGATTTCCATTTTCCAAGGAATTTATTATGCATGTTCACTGACTGGTGCACTCCTTTAAATCATTAGTCAGTGTTATCCACCTGCTCAGGAACAACTGACCGATAAGATGCAGGAATATTTAATGTTTAATAACACCAACATATGTCAGTCATACTTTTGCATTAATTTTGAGAATCTTACATTTAACTTTTTTTTATACAGTGGTGCTCAGAATTAATGGTACCCCTGGTAAAAATGATAAAAAATGGCTATAAAAAATAAATCTGCATCGTTTATCCTTTTGATCTTTCATTCAAAAAATTGGTAAAATTCTAACCTTTCATTGAAGTAAAAGATTTGAAAGTTGGGGGGAAATCACATTATAAAATAAATATTTTTCTCCAAAACAGGTTGGCCACAATTATTCATACCCCTAGATTTTTTTATGAATAAAATATGTATGAAGTATATTCCCATTAATATTTACCTTTTTTAGCACAGCAGGGTGACTAGGAACATGAAATTGTCCAGCTATGACTTCTTGTGTTACAGGAGTTTAAATATGAGGAAGCACAAAGGCCAAATTCCCTTAATCATACATCACAATGAATAAAACCACAGAACATGGTTCTGATGTGCATCTAAAGATTGTTGAGCATCACAAAATAGAAAGTGGATGTAAGAAAATAGCTAAAGAATTGAAAAATCCCATTTCCACCATCAGGGCAATAATTAAGAAGTTATAATCAACTAAAGATGTTACGATTCTGCCAGGAAGAGGACGTGTGTCTATATTTTCTTAATGGACGGTGAGGATGAAAGTTTGAGTGGCCAAAGACTCTCCAACGATCACAGATGGAGAATTGCAGAGATAAGTTGAGTTTTGGGGGTCAGAAAGCCTGTTAAAAAAAATCAAACAACCCCTACATCACCACATGTTGTTTGGGAGGGTTTTAAGAAAAATGCTCCTCGCTCCTCCAAATACAAACTCCAGCATATTCAGTGGTCAGACACGACTGGATCTTCAAACGGCGCAGGGTTCTGTGGTCAGATTAAACTAAAAAAAGAGCTTTTTGCCAGCAAACACGCTAGATGGGTTTGGTGCACACAAGGATAAAAAGTATCCTATGTGTACAATTTAATATACCATTGGATCTTTAATGTTGTGGGCCTATTTTTCTGCTGGAGGTCC
Organism: Chrosomus eos; assembly: GCA_036326025.1. Classification (NCBI taxonomy): domain Eukaryota; kingdom Metazoa; phylum Chordata; class Actinopteri; order Cypriniformes; family Leuciscidae; genus Chrosomus; species Chrosomus eos. The sequence goes on from CM070829.1 coordinate 17,511,621, forward strand.
TGGACTTCTTATTCAGATACATGGCATTGTGGATTCTAGCAAATATCAACAGATAAAAAATCAAAACCTGACGCCTTCTGCTAGAAATCTTATAATGGGCCGTGGTTGGATCTTCCATCAGGACAACGATCCAAAACAAACATCAAAATCAACACAAAAATGTGTTAGGGAGCACAAAATGAAGCTTCTGCCATGACCGTCCCAGTTCCCTGACCTGATATAGAAAATGAGTGGGGTGAACTGAAGAGAAGAAGCACAAACATGGATCTGGGAATCTGAAGGATCTGGAGAGATTCTGTATGGAGGAATAGTCTCTGATCTCTTGTCAGGTGTTCTCCAAACTCATCAGGCATTATATGAGAAGACTCAGAGCAGTTATCTTGGCAGAAGGAGATTGCAAAAAGGTATTTAATAAAAGGGTATGAATAATTGTGGCCAACGTGTTTTGGAGAAAAACATTTATTTTATAATGTGATTTCCCCCCCACTTTCAAATCTTTTACTTCAATGAAAGGTTAGGATTTTGCCAATTTTTTGAATGAAAGATCAAAAGGATAAACGATGCAGATTTATTTTTCATAGCCATTTTTTATCATTTTTACCAGGGGTACCATTAATTCTGAGCACCACTGTATATGCTAATCTATGGCACACTTGTTAAGATGCACACACTCAGCCAATTAATAAGTAAAAGATGTGTTACTAGGGAGAATCGGTGATGTCTAGAGCAGCACTTTGAGCTCCAGAGCCGTTCAGGGTCTTAAAGTCTGTTGTTTACAAGTGTCTGGCTAAATGAGGAGTGTGTGGATGTTGAAAACCAGGTAAATGACACGCACCTGGAGTAAAAATAGACTGGAACCATTCTTCCTTCACAAAGCAGTTACTATTTTATATTTATGAAAACTTTTCCTAAAGATAGTCCAACCGAAATTGAAAATTAATTTATCCTTATGTCGTCCCAAATGCAAACTTCCTTTCTGTTGTGGAACATAGAAAAAATATCTTTCTTGGTGGGTTTTATAAAAAAACAGAAACTTGGAAACTGAGCACTGTGTATCTGCGCTACTAGCATATTGCGTAGCATACATACTTTAATTTTGATGTAACGATATAATTAAGTTAAATTATAACTCAATTTATTGCATGATAAAATTATAATATTGGCCTACTTATAACTACTAGGTCAGGTCTTTGTGAAATACGGCAACCATTATTGAATGGTTTTGATTATTGAATTATTGATTAGAAATGTTTATTTCTAAGGTAACCAGCAGCAAATCCTGTCAAAGGAAGAGGAAATAAAGACCTCTTTAGAACGTCCATTGATGGCAATTTCTTTTCCTAATGTACAAAGATCTCTTTTATTAAATTTAAGAACACTATTTCAGGCAACAAGCCCTACACATATTTGGAGTTACATAATAAAAATGTTCATGACTGCACTAACCATTGGCTGGATAATAAACATTTTTTCGTCCCCTAATCGTACTGTGGCCCCTCTAGCTCTGTGTTGTGACCTGGTGGGTATGGCAGAACAGTGTGGGTTGTGTTATCCAGACTCAGAGGAAAGCTTCACTCTGAACAATAGTCGTCTTATCTCCTCCGTTGCAAAAAATCAATTTGATGAATGACTCAGTTAGTTGTGAATGTAAAACTAATATTGTCCTGTTGGTCGTCTTTTTCCGGCTGTTTTGGTATCATACACTCATATGCTTACAGAGACATGGGAAAATTTCCATCCAGAGAGCCACAGTCATTCAAATCGCTGTTTGTTTGGAAGCGAGTGGCTTTCTGTTTCTGCGGTACGCCAACATACAGTGGTGTGCTTCCTCCGATTGACGCAGTAAATCATCCCAACTCTAATGAAGATCAATGTCGTCGGTGCTGCAAACATATTTTTTAATGGAAAATATCCCTATTATTTGTGTGAAGGGGAAAGTGTGATGATAGGCTAATGACACAAAATCTACCTTTACAAATTGGAGTGCCATTAAACAAAATGGTAAAAAGGTTCCATTGGACAACTTTAGTAGAGTAGGTAGAGTTGGTCATTTCGCAAAGGCTAGCAATAGCAAGCTAGCTTTGAAAGCATGAGATCCCACCCTCCCTTCAGAGCCCCTCCCTCATCTCCAAAGCCATGCCTACTCCAAAAGAGAGCATGAACGAGAATGAACCTCATTGGTTCTTGCAGAAGCTCAAACGTGCTGCGTAACATGAGAATGAACCTCATTGGTTCTCGCACGTCAAGCGAAACATCCTTGAGCTTCCGTTAACCTCAATAGATGTGAGTTGATGAATGTTTATAAGTGAATAAAAGCCTAAATTCAATCGGTTCATAATATAAAGCTATCGAGTCTCTTAAGAAAATTTAGCCTAAACTGCTCTATTCATATTAATTCGCTTTACGATCTCTTAATGAACTTTTTGAAGCGTCAAAGTGGTAGTTGCGTAGCTGTCAATGGAGACACGGAAAGCTCTCAGATTTCATCAAAGATAATTTGTGTTCCGAAGATGAACAAAAGTCTTAGGGGTTGTAACTACATGAGGGTGAGTAATGAGAGAATTTTCATTTTAGGGTGAACTATCCCTTAAACATAAACTAAGATTACTAAACGATTTAAAGCGGACGTCATGAAAATCAGATTTTTTCCCATGTTTATGTGCTATAATCGGGTCCCCGGTGAATCTACCAACCCAGAAAATGGGAAAAGTGAAATCCCTGCAACTTTGTTTTGGTAAGCCTTTCTCTACAAGCATTTCAAAAAATAAGCTGATCAGATTTCACTCTCCTTATAGTTAGTATAATGGGGTTCTTATTATAATATTACCGCCCGTAATCTGCATGTTTCCACCCACGGCGCCACCATTTGGTTTTCGCAGCCGACAACAGTGTAACCAGTTCTAACGCGCTGACAAAATTTCGAGCAAAGCATGCAAACTGTTCTGTGGTTGGCTGCACAGACGAACACAGAACAGTATTTGTCCCAGCCTCAGATGAGACGAGAGCAGTGTATTCATTTTATTTTCAAAGGAAATCCCCCAGAAATGGATGAATCAATGTAACTCACAACAACTACATAAATGTATCTACTAACCTAGTGGTTCTCAAGGCTCCCTCTATTGGTTTGCAGAGGAATCGCGTACGTACGTGAATTTCACACGTATGATCAAACCGGTGTGATCAGTTTTGGCTGGTCGATTACACCGGTGTGAGTAGATTGGTCAGTGCATCACATGATCAACTGCTAAATTCAAATGTACTTTCGCAGTTGACTGGCGCTGAGCCAGAGATGGATGCGCTCAACGCTGTCATGACATTTAAATTCACATAAGTACTAAAACAATACATTTCGAATTTGTAAAATAGACACTGATGTCTATGGAAGCGGCAATAATAATAATTTCCGTTTTATAATTGCACGACACGTTTTATTCAAATCAGATACACATTGTGCAAGTAACTTTAAAGTTAACTCTATTCTTCTTCCAGTTCACCGGCCATTTACTTTCATGTATTTCGTGAGAAGTGGACTAATTCATGTTTTGTAAAACCAACAGTGGAACAAACTAACATGGCGGCGCATATAGCTCAACTAGCGCGATCGTTATAAAGGCGTTTAAACAACAAAACACTTCCACTTGCACATATTTGATTTGACAATCGGAATATCAGACATTTCATGCCATAGCTAACAAATATGTGAATATTTTGAATAAAAAAGGAAATAAAAGCAGATGTTCAGTTTTTATTTCACTTTTAGGTGCAATACATTTTAATTTAATCACTAAGTTTTTTATTTACCTGTATTTAAGCATTACAGTGCAGTGTTAATATTCAAGCTGTGTTTTTACAATGTTTAAAGTGGCTTAATTAATACTAATTATCACTGAAAATTATTTTTATTAGAAATAAAACTGCCTCATTTTTGAGCTCTGCTTAACTGTAGCTGAATAGTTAGGCCTAATACACTACTGTATTTTCATATTGGTCATTATGGTGGTACTTGGAAAGCCAAATATTTTCTGAGGTGGTACTTAGTGTAAAAAGTTTGAGAACAACTGTATTAACCATTCAGAAACGTCCAGTGCGTCTAAATGTTGCATTCGTACAGTCACTCTGTAAGGCTGCACTCCGCTACTGGTTATCTCTGAGATTTTGGATGAGAGATTATTCACGTGTTTTGTTATTGTATCTGAAGCTCGTGTAAAGGATCGTTCCTCCTTTTGCACAGGGGTGGGGAGCAGCAGCTCATTTGCATTTAAAGGGACACATACAAAAACTGAGCGTTTTTGCTCACAGCCTAAAAGGGGAAAATTTGACAAGCTATAATAAATGATCTGATGGGTATTTTGAGCTGAAATTCAACAGACACATTCTAGGAACACCATAGATTACATCTTGTGAAAAGGGGCATAATGTCACCTTTTATAGCATTTTTAAATAATGTAGTTAACTAATGTTAACAAACGGAACCTTTTAGTAAAGTGTTACCAACAAGGTAAAGCAACTAGATATAAAAATAGGGAAGAGTTTTTTTAATATGGCTTTAGTTTTGCTGTGACCCATCATCATTGTTAAATATTTAATTGTGTCATATTGATTGGAGACGCTCTGCTCTGACACACATGGGATCAAGCAGTCTATTTTAAACTCATAAGTGGAGCTTTTATATGTCAGGTCAAGCGTGTCCTCCCATGAAAACATCGTAAGATGTGTGTGAAGATATTTTTAAGAATAGCAGTTACAGTGAGTGATGTTACTATGTCTGTAGCATTGAGACAGGTTTACTAGATGATTAGGTTCAGTGCTTCATCTAGCACAGTTTAGTCTTTGTACACAGTGCTCCAGTGTTTCGTCTAATGGAACCGCACAACTCTTCTGAATGCAGGAAGTGATGCAGCGTGACACATTGTGACAGCCAGAACCATTTAGACAAGAACTCTTGGGCTACGTTCACACTGCGAGCCTTAGTGCTCAATTCCGATTTATTTCTCGGATCAGATTTTTTTTGTATTGCTGTTCACATTGTTTGCGTGCGCAAAAGAACTCTAAAAAGACGTCACGCTGTCATACGGAAGTAAACACGGAGGGCATAAAGGTAATCTTTATTTATGGTGTGATCTGCCGCGAAAAGCGAGCAAATTTCTTATGCTCACATAGGCTGCATTTATTTTTTCAAAAATATTAAAACATATAAAATGTGAAATAAAAATAAAATGACGTTTTATCTATTTTAATGAAAACTGTGCTATTTAAATATTTTTCCCCCCCCAATATTTTCCAGGATTCTTTGAATATTCAAAACTGGAAATCTTGTGTAACATTAAATGTATTTGTATCAATTTAATGCATCCTTCTTGCTAAAAATAATAATAAAAACATTCTTATTGACTCCAAACTTTTTAATTTTTATTTGTGTGTTGGTGTGCATTTATAAAGACAACCAGGCAGCCTCTGCTTCCAGCTTAACACACAATGCTTTTTCTTCAAAATGAATTGTTAGTTTCACTTTTGCCTCCATGTTTCTGTTGGACGCCTGAACTTTTCTAGCAGCTCATTTCATATTTTCAGTTTTGCTACTGTTTTTTTTATGTTGCCATAATCATTTAGTACGTGAGTGATGAGAGTTTATTGTAATTAAGAATACATGGACCTGGAGACTTGGAGAAATGCCTCATTATATTTGGGGGCTGGAAGGATTATCAGATTACATGTATGAAAACAAAGCAAACTATTTTGAATATGGAAAGCTGTTTTTGTCCCAAGGAGTGCTTTTAAAATTGTGTATGCGAGTGTACAGGTTTTTGTAATGAGAATTAACATTATTTGTAATGATTTACTTGTCTCGCATAGGCTGACGGTCTGGACTCCATCCCAGCTTTCGTTGGCCACGGCCCTCCCAAGAAGATGTCTGACTGACATTTAGAGCAACCAATCACAGTTCATTTTGTTCCGCATCGTTTAGGGCTATGAAAAATATAAAGTACCTACAATAACAGACCTGCGTGCATCTCTATTTATTCAATTTATTCAAGAGCGTTGGATCCTCAAATTTCACATACTTTTAAAAATCCAGCGTTTAGTTGATCCTGGTAAGAATTCATTGTTGTGCAAACACAACTGCTTTCTTTTTCGATGAGGGGTTTGGCGTCACGACAGCTTTGTTTCTAGGCAGACCGTTAAAGAACACGACACACACGACGACTTCACTCCTGAATTGTTTCCCATTTTGTGTGCCATATGCATCAGACATTCAGCCAACAGTCCGTGGACGTGACGGCTGAGGCTCAGACTACTACTCAGCGGGAAAGATCCATCCCTATATTTACGTTTAAAAAAAAAAAAAAATTTTTACGGAAGACGGCACACCAGACTTTTATTTTGACTGCGTGAGGAACGCCAGCACCTGAGCACACAGTGCTACTTCACCATCTTTATTAATCTACGGTCTCTGTTTAACAGTTCTGTCTAATACGTCATTAGATAGAAATGTTCAACAAAGTAAACTGTATAAAAAGTATTATAGTGTTTAATTTGCTTTTATCTTTTTAGTAATAGAAAGGCAAACACTATATAATACTTCCTCATTTACCATCAGCATTCATTTGTAGCCTGCATGAACGTGTGTTGCTCTGTGCGTGACCGTCGGTCAGTCCGTGTGAATTGAATGCAGACTCCTGCAGAGTTGAGCTTCACTGGAGACGCATGATCTACAAACTTTAAACCCTTGATTTCAAACTATTTCAGGCTATATACAGTTGCCCACTATGTTATATTCATGTCATTTTCACTTTGTGCTGTTTGTAAAATGTAGCTACCTTTTCTTTGTTGAAAAAAAAAAATGCTTCATTGTGCACAATCTTACCAGATTGAGTGGCCTGTTGGTTACACTTCCTTTTTTAATTCATTTTTTGTGTGTGTGTGAAAAATACTCTAATAGGATTACAGAATCAAGAAGTTGCCATCTAAAGTCTGTTTATTTTACAGATTTATTTATTCATTTTCAATTTATTTTTCTAATTTATAAAATATAAAGCAAAATATATAAGTAAAAAATGTAAGATTGGTCGACTACTATTCAGATTTATCAACAGCGAAGAATAGCTTGTGAATCTCATGCCTCATGCATACACAGTCCACTTCCTTAAGATGAGTAGTTATACATCCTAATTCTCAGAAGATGACCTCTTGCACATCACATTCCATGCGTCCATACGCACAGCGTCTGAGGCTAAGAATAGGTTACAGGAAGAAACACTGCGTGGTCAATGGGTTGACGTAGTGGATCGGCACCAGTTCATGAGTCAACATTATAAACTTCTGTTGTCAGTGGTGCTGTTAGTAGCTTCCTAAATGAGCGATAATGTCTGACTTTTTCTTTCTGTTGTTGCTGTCTTGGGAGGGACATACCAGTGAGCTGGCCTCGTGCATTCTGGGCTATAAAGCTGTCAATAGATGCTGGGCCACTTTGAGGGATCTTCTCATTAAAAGCAGATGATGTTCTTTCCATGCAGCTTCGAGCGTGCGGTTCTGTCTGAACGGCTGAGGCGCAGGCCTGGCGTGTGTTTAGAGTTTAGAGCCCTTATGAGTGATAAATGCCTTTTGTAACTACATGAGACTCGGCGCATGTCCTCATATGGCGAGGCGTTCAGGCTGGTTTAGCGGTATCTTGGGTGCTCGCCAGGCCCCCAGCAGTGCCTCGTAAAGCAGGAGGGACGACAGTTGGACAACGTGAAATGTATCACACGCTGTTTAGGTTACATTGTCTCTTTAATCGCTTTACTGCTGAATTTGATGGATGGATGGATGGAAAGACAGACATACTCGTATATTGGCGAGATTGTTATTAGGGCAATATATTGGTACCATATCAGTTCTTTTTATTTATTTGTTTGTTTTATTTATTAAAAGTGTTATGTATTACTTTATTATTTAGTTTGCTTTATTACTATATTCATGTAAAAAAAAAAACTTTTTTTCCAGTGCTAAGATAATATTTAAAAAAAATGTAATAGCACTGTTAAATCGTTAGGCAAAACTAGTATCATATTTATACTATATATATTATAATGCTTTACTACCTAAATGCAGTTGTAGCATTTTATGATTATTTTAAGTTTTATTTTATTTTTTAAATAATGGCCATAACAGAATAATTAGCTTACCTGACTGTATGCCAGCATTTTAATATGGTGCACTGGCTAAAATTTTGGCTATTTTGGTGTGTTAGCATCTTTCTGTATTGACGACCATTTACATAACTAATGATCTCTGTCTGTCTTTGCAGTGAAGCCGTTCACAACCACTGTGAAGGAGATGCGCCTTCATAGAGACGACTTTGAGATGCTTAAAGTGATCGGCAGGGGAGCCTTTGGAGAGGTAAGGAATTCAGTGAACCCTTGCTGCCTTTTTGGCATGTTTAAAAGTGCAGGGAAATCACCTCTGAATCTCTGCAGCCTTTGCCATATTGTGTGGTTTGTTTTCGTGACCCATTTTGTGTGTCCAATGAAAACCCCAAACTATCAGTGAAGTATTCCTGTCCCCCTCAAGCATCTTATCAGCAGCCACAAACCTAACCCCTTCCTCTCATCTGAGTTTCCCTTCTCTCCCCTGCCAATTCCCCAGGGATCTTGGCCTGGAGTTGGACTGCTATTTTTGGGCCGGCACAAACCTAGGCATTTTAGACTAATCATTTGTTTTACAGGGGGAATGAGCTACTCGTTCCTGCACTATAACACTTGGACTATTCACTACACGCACGGTGCACTTTTCTTTTTCTTTACCAATCTGCCTTCCATCACTGTTTCTTGCCTACATTTCCTTTTTGTCATCCTCCTGTTCACCACAATTGAATTAGATTGAAGTTCGGGAACTGAACTACAAGTGTGAACAGACCCACTTGTTCTTTTGGAACTGAATCACAATAAGTTTGCATCAATAAATGTGTTTACATGCACAATTATAATCATGGTACAGTGCAACAGTTGGGTTCTCGAAGTAAAAATCGTATTCCTTTTCTTCACAGGGAAATAATTTTTTTTTATTTTTTTTTTTTTTTTTTTTTTTTTTTATTGGAGGATAAGGAAAAAATACAACAATACCAAACAATACAGAACTTCCACTCACAGATAGACTTTATCCTTTCCCCCTTTTTGTTTTTTCCTCCCACTTTTAAGCATATATGTACATGTACACGGACACATATATACATAAAAAAAATAATAGAAATAAATAATACCCCCCCCCCCCCAGAAAAAAAAAAAAAAAAAAAACACTCTAACAAGAATTATTAGAAATAAGTAATTTAGATCACCGAGTGTCGTAATTAATAAACATCCCCCCACCCACTCAGCTCACCACGACCAACACACATATTACTGGTTAATTATGCAATACAAACAGTACAATAAAAATAGGCACACATTCAATTGGGTAGTACCTTTAAATTAGTGAAATAGGAAATAAAAGGTTGCCATTTGTGGAAAAATTTGACTGTACATCCTCTCAATGTATATTTAATTTTCTCAAGTTTTAAAAAATACATGATGTCTCTGAGCCAACGGGAGATAGAAGGATATTTAGCAGACTTCCAATGTAGCAATAAGGAGCGTCTTGCTAGTAAGGATGTGAAAGCTATGATGTCCTTTTGTGTACGGCTAAGTGCCATTGAAGGGTCAGGAATCCCAAATATAGCAATCAGAGGACAAGGTTGGAGATTTACCCCAAGAACAGAGGACATAATATTAAAATAAGCCATCCAGAAATCTACCAAATCAGGACAAAAAAAAAACATGTGGCTAAGATGACAAGGAGAGCCATGGCATTTATCGCATTTGTCTTCCACTTCCGGATATATTTCAGATAGTCTAAGCTTAGAGAAATGTACCCTATGTAAAACCTTGAATTGAATAAGTCCAAGACGAGCACAAGAGGTAGTAGAACGTATCCTCTCTATGGCCTGTTCCCAAGACTGCTCCTGTATTTGTATTCCCAGTTCCCTTTCCCACGTACCCTTAAGTTTGGCATTTGAATGGTCGCTAAAAGCTAAGATGGTGTCATATAGCTTTGATATGATTCCTCTGTGATGAGGGACAAATGAAAGCAAGGTTTCCCAACGATACACTGGAGGTAAAGAGGGGAAATTAGGGAAACACTTGGCCACAAAGTTGCGAGTTTGAAAATAGCGAAACAGATGAGTAACAGGGAGTTCTAAGCGAGATGACAGATTGGTAAAGCTATCAAAGACACCATCCACATACAAATCTCTAAATTGCGTAACACCCTTGTCATACCACACTAAAAATGTCGAGTCTGAAAGTGATGGAGGAAATAAATGGTTGTTATTGATAGGACCCAAGGAAGATGCATCTATAAATTTAAAGTGTCGTCTAAATTGATACCAGATTTTGAGTGTGTTAAGAACCACTTGATTATCAGTGTACAGAGAAGGTTTCGTAGGTAAAGAGGAATAAAGTAGAGCAGGTATAGAAGATCCCCTACATGATGATAGTTCTAATTTACACCAAGAGGATCCAGGGGATTTTAACCAGTAGCAAAGTTTATGGAAGTTAGCCGCCCAATAGTAAGTTAAAAAATTAGGTAATGCAAGTCCTCCACTAAGTCTGCATCTCTGCAGTAGAGTTTTACGAATCCTAGGTGGTTTTCCGCCCCAAATAAAAGAACAAATTATCTTATCAACTGAGTCAAAGAAATGTTTTGGCAGAAAAAGAGGAATTGACTGGAATAAAAAAAGAAATTTCGGTAAAATATTCATTTTAACAACATTGATCTTGCCGATTAGTGAAAGGGGGAGGTTACCCCATCTTTGGATATTGGATGTAATCCTAGAAATAAGGGGAGTGAAATTCGCAGACGCAAGGCTAGATAGAGAACGAGTCACGTTAACACCTAGGTATTTGAACCCTGATGGACTAAATCGAAAAGGCAAATCTGACTGTTGCAACTGACATGCTGCAGTATTAATGGGAAAACACTCACTTTTCTCCAAATTTAATTTGTAACCTGAAAAGGCGCTGAAGTTCTCCAGAATACCCAAAACCGCAGGGATGGAAAGTGTAGGATCAGTAATATACAATAACAAATCATCCGCATAAAGTGATAGTTTATATTCGAACCCATTACGGGTAATACCTTTGAATAAAGGGGAAGCTCTTAATGTAATTGACAGAGGCTCGATAGCAATAGCAAAGAGCAAAGGTGATAAAGGACAACCTTGGCGAGTTCCACGTCCAAGGGCAAAATAATCAGAATAAACATCATTAGTATGAACACTAGCCTTAGGGGATGAGTAAAGGAGGCGAATCCAAGAAATAAATTTTTCACCAAATCCAAATTTTTTCAGAACTGCAAACAAGTACTCCCACTCTACCCTATCGAATGCCTTTTCAGCGTCTAAAGAAATCACAAGCTCAGGAAGTTCAGTAGAGTGTTTTGAGTAAATTATATTGAAAAGTGTACGGGTATTAAAAAACAGTTGACGTCCCTTTATAAAACCATTTTGCTCATCAGATATAATATGAGGAAGCACATTCTCTAATCGGAATGCAATTACTTTAGCCAATACCTTGACGTCAGCATTAAGCAAAGACATTGGTCTGTAAGACCCACAGGAGGTCGAATCTTTGTCCTTTTTGAGAAGGAGAGCAATAGTGGCTTGTGTCAAGGTTGGTGGTAATGAACCACTTTCTAGGGATTCATTGAATACTGATAACAGTAACGGTGCCAATTTGCCACTGAATGTTTTAAAAAATTCAATCGGAAACCCGTCGGGGCCTGGGGCTTTATTAGATTGCATAGCATTAATTGCTATTAATACTTCTTCAAGAGAGAGTGGAGAGTCCATTTGCGTGGCAGTATTAATATCAATGACAGGGTTCGAAAGATTCTGAAGAAATGTATTCATTTTAGTGTTGTCAGTAGGAAATTCAGATTTATATAATAAAGAGTAAAATGATTTAAAAATAGCATTAATTTCCAAGGGGTCTGTAGTAATAGTGTCATGCATGTTTTTAATAGTAGGTATCAAACGGGAAGTGGCCTGCCGTCGTAACTGATGCGCCAGTAAACGACTTGCCTTGTCGCCATATTCGTAGTATGAGCCACGGCTGCGTAGTAGCAAGCGCTCTGCCTCTTTAGTTGAGATGAGATCAAATTCTGCTTGTAGATCAAGACGCTGCTTTAGTAACTCTGGAGAAGGGTTCAGCGCAAATCTTTGATCAAGGTCCCCAATCACAGATGTAAGCGCATTAAGCCTGGCATTAATCTTTTTATTAGAAAGAGCAGAATAAGAAATAATTAGACCTCTCAGGTAACATTTCAGTGTCTCCCACAGCAATGAATATGAAGATGAGTCATTATGATTGAAAGACAAGAACTCATCAATAGAATTTGAAATGAGTTCGCAGAATTCTTGGTCTGCCAAAAGGAGAGAGTTAAATCTCCAAAGTGGTGGGCTACGTTTATAGGTAGAAAGTTGAATATCTAATAGTAAAGGTGAATGGTCGGAAATTACAATACCTAAATAGTCAGAAGAATTAACACATGAATTAAGCGTACTGTCAATAAAAAAATAATCAATTCTAGAATATGAATGGTGCACCTGGGAAAAGAAAGAGAACTTTTTAATAGAGGGGTTACGAGATCTCCATGGATCAATAAGACCATACTGTTTCATAAAATCAGAGAATGTTTTAGACATAGCAGATTGAGATAGATTTCGAGGATTAGACCGATCTAAGATTGGGTCGAAAACACAATTTAAATCCCCGCCGAAAATCAGCAGGTGCGTGTTCAAGAAGGGGATGTTACTCAGCAATTTGTTAGCGAATTCAACATCATCAAAGTTTGGGGCATATACATTTACCAACAAAACCTTTTTTTGCATCAGGGTACCAGCAACTATGAGGTATCTGCCATTCCTATCAGCAATAACATCAGTGGATGAGAACTGGACTTTTTTGTTAATTAAAATAGCGACTCCCCTAGCTTTTGAATTAAAGTTTGAGTGAAAGACTTGACCCACCCAAGGGCAATGTAACCTACAATGGTCTTTAACACGAAGATGAGTCTCCTGCAAGAAAACTAAATCGGAGTTTAAACGTTTCAAGTGTGCAAAAACCTTAGATCTCTTAACAGGATTACCCATACCTCTGATATTCCAACTGATGAATCTGAGAGGTGTGCCTGACCCAGCAATGCTGGGATCTATATTGCCATTAACCATTTGAATAAAAAAAAAAGAAGAATTTATTCTTGAAAATGATCATATAAAGTCGAGGTGAGCCCCCCTCCCCCCCCAACATACCCCTAAACACAAATACACCCAAAGTCCCCAAATAACCACAGAACAAAGGAGACAGCAGTGCTTCCCACAGTAAACAAAAGTTGTCCATAACAGCGTTGAACAACTCGGAGACCATGCTAACCAAACAAAAGTAAGAGAAGAAAAAAAAGAGAGAAAAATAAATAAATGAAAACTCCCGCCGATAACAACACTATTTAAATATATGCGCATGAATACAGTAACGCACGTGAAAATACAAATTAACAAATAACAGTGGTCACTCAGTCCTGTGCAAATAGATGCAGAAAGCATAAAATGAGGTAATGTTGATCAGATTGTGCAGCAAGCTAAAAAAACACCTGACGTTAATACTAAACAAGTTAAGACTGGTGAATCCACAACCTCTAAGGAATAGGCCTAATAGAACATAGATCTGAAACGCTGTTGGAGCTCACCCAGGAACCAAAGTTTTGACAAAGTCGCTGGCTTCCTCCGCAGAAACGAAATCCTTCTCAACACCGTTGTATGTGATGCGAAGACGCGCTGGATGAAACAGACCATATCGAGCACCGTCAATGCCACGTAATTGACGTCTGACCTCGTTGAATGCAGCCCGAGCCCGAGCTATCTTGACAGTGTGGTCAGGGAAAACTGAGACGGTCACGCCTCTGAGTTTAATCTGTCGGAGCTCTCTCGCGCGGCGCAGAATGTCAACACAGTCACTGTAATAATGAAATCTGCACACAATGGCTCGTGGACGATCACCAGGTTTGGGTTTGGGTTGGAGGGTCCGATGGGACCGGTCCAACAGCGGCTCTTTTTCCAGATTGAACGCTTCCTTCAGTAAGGCGGCCACAGCCGCCGTGGTACAGGTGTCAGGGCCCTCCGGTACTCCCACTATCCTGATATTGTTGCGCCGCGATCTGGACTCCAAGTCTTCACATTTATTTTCCAGCATGGTAATGTTAGCTGTGAGGCGCTCGATAGTTGTTTTCATCTCGGCGATGTCATCTGAGCACTCGGTGAGTGCGTGCTCCATCTCTCCGACCGTACCTTTTAGCTCAGACATATTAGCATCGGTAGCAGCTTTATCATTCGCCAGCTGTGACTTCACCGCTTGCAGGTCGAGCTTAATAGTAGGTAAAGCATCCCCGAGAGTATCCTGTAGTTCCTTTTTAAAAATATCAGCAATATCTTTCCTCACCGAGGCCAATAACTCGAGCTTGAGTGCAGCGATGTCAAGGTTGGCATCCGTCGAGGCGCCCTCGACCTCTGAGGTAACCGATGATCCACTCGAAGACGCGGTCGCAACTTGCAGACCAGGCCGCAGTTGTGTCTGAATAGTTTTGCGAGTTTTAGAATTCTTTCCAGCCATCTTATGCAGTCCGGAGTTAGACTTTTTAGTAAAAAAATGTTGCGGAGTAGGACTATACTAAATATGTAACGAAAAAGCGCAGAAAAATAACAATATTAACTGAAATCGGCAGGAGCTAACAAACTCACGTCTTACTCCATTGATGCTCGGCAGCGCCCCCCGGGAAATAAATTTTTAACGATACCTTAAATCTTTTTTTTTTTTCATTCGCAGTTCTTCAGGGGATTGTAGTTCTTTCCCTAATTAAAGCTAAGTACACAATTAAGTATGAAGTCTTTTTGTCTGAATTTCAAATACTTTTTTTGCTTCAAAGCAAATAAAAAAAAAAATAGGTCTGTTAGGTCGACTTTACAAAATAAACGGACTGGTGTGATTTCAGCAAACTGAAAATTCCCAGTTAATATTAACAATCATGTGGGGACAGATTATCAGATATTTCTGAATTAGGAGAAACATTATGCTGTGTCACACCTTTCTGCTCTGTCATTACACCTCCCTCGTAAATGAATGTGTAATTGACTCATTTCCAAATGCATTCAACTCAGTATTTCCGTTCATCTGGAAAAAAAAGCAGCAGAAGTTAACTCTCCTTAAACAAAACAAATAGGGCGTCTCATCGCTTTATTCTGAAGCTGAATAAGACATTATTTTGGGGAGAGATCTGTCCATAGTTCTCCTCCTTACTGTAGATTCCTGTCAGGAATGGCAGTGGTGGCACAGGAAGCAGGGCAGGACGGTGCAGCTGTCAGGAAATGCTCCGGAAACCAGAACCGTCTCTAAGGAGTGACTTTTCGTAAAAATAGTGTCTCACTCCGCATGTAATTTGTGCGGTTCATTGTCCCTTCTTCAGCCACTGAGACCTCAATAACTCTTCCTTCTCAGTCGCTGGTTTTTTTTGTCATGTGGATCTAATGATGACTCAGATCTTCGGGGGATTTTACAGTCTTTCTGTTATCAAGCCAGGCTATTGTTGCCTGTGCTACTGCTTGTGTCGGTTTCAGAGCGTTCAGGCTCATGTGTGAACATGATGCTGCTGTTTTGTTCCCGTTTCCAGCCGTTTCCTGTGGCTCTAACATTACAGGATGTACTTCCAGATAAATCTCTTGCATTTCCTGTTTATGATTGATGTTGTGGTCCCAGCTGAAGGCATGGAATGTGGGACTGCTTAAAAGAATAGTTTAGTCAAACACTTTTTCTAAGCTTCATTTTCTTTCTTGCTGAAGCTTTCAGTCTTTTGCAAAAGCACCATCACCGTATCAAGAGTCCATATGATTATACCGTATTCCAAGATTCTGAAGTCTCAAAATAATTATTGATCTTATTGCAAACAATTTATCCTAGCATATTTTTCTTTCTGTTTTTAATTTTTAAAATCTTGCAATCCTAATCAAAATGTCATAATTCCAATCGTCCGGTAAATTTACATCTCTCTAATCATTTTGTCTTTTAAACCCCTCCTCTTTTTTTCAATTGACTTCAGGCTTGCATTCAGACCTGCCTTCATCCAGTCAACAACTGATGGATAGAATCAAGTCTGTTTTCGAAAATCTGTTTTACTCGAATGTCACAATACGGAGGAAAATATGTCACTTCCATTTTTCATTGTCACTTTCAGTCATAGTTTTATGCTGATTATCTTTCAAATCTCACTTTTGTAGGGATGTACCCAATGTTAAGTTTCTGTGCCAAAAATGTTCAGGTTCATGCCGATAACAGATTAATGGCTGATTTTGAAATTCTGAAAAATGTGGTTTAAATAAAACACAAAAGTAATAATACCATGGAAGACTAAAATCATTTTTAGTGCTTTAAGGGAATCTTGAAAAAAAAAATGGGAACCTAAATTTATATAAATCTAAATATGAAATCTTAACCAATACCAATAAATGATCAGCAGGACAATTTTTGGAAGTGAGTGAGATTTGAGAACGTATGACTTCAGGAAACTTTGAATAGTCATATTAACTACTTTTTATGGTACTTTTGTGACATTGTTTTTAAGCTTGACAATGTCCATCAGTGTTTGTAACTACATGATTGTATTTTTTTGACTGAACTAAGCTTTGTAAGACTTAACTTTTTGCAGTGGATTCTAGAGTCTAGTGGTTGACGTACTTTAAATGGCACTCCTTTTTGCCTCACCTGCAACTTACTCAGAATAATTATTCTGTTGACTAGAATGAAAATATGGAACAGGGAGGGGAATCAAGGAGAACTAGATTGAAGCAGACATTTTTTACATAACGTCACTGTGAGTCACTACATAGCAAACAAAACAGTCTGTAATGACCACTACAGTGTCAGAACGCTTACATGTTGAGGTTGAGCGTTGATCTCTTTATCTGTTCAATTGAGTGAATCACTCATGTAATGAATGGTTAGGTCGAAGTACATGCAGACCCTGTCCATCATATTGATTTAGTGAAGATGGTGGCTTCTGTTCTCTGAAGGTACACTGACATAATTAAGATTGTTTGCCAACTACAAGCTGGAGACGGATTCGCAGTCCCACATGCTGGTCCTAGTGCAGAGTCCTGGCAGAAGTCCAGTGTTTTATTATTGCAGGGTTCCTGTTGTCCCCAAAGCATCTTGAATAGCATTATTATTTGGTGTTGGCTTGTCCAATATCAAATCTGGTATAGAACAAAAAGAGGGCTGTAATTTATCTCAAAGGATACAATATGTTTTTTTAAGTTATTTAAAGATATAAAACACTGTTTCCCAGCTGTTACAAGGTTCAATATTAAGAATTGTCCAATGATCCGGTACTGGTGTGACAGGATTTTGGGCCAATTCACTGGATGCTCTTGCCTTACGTCAACATTTACATTCTTGTTTCAGTGATGTTGCATTCATTGGTTAAGTGTTTTATTAACATTTATTGATTGAGTTAGTTATTCACCTGCTGACTGACTTATTTATTTAGAATATTACCATTTTGTAAATTTTACCGACATTGAATTTCTTAGAAAAGTACTTATCTGACATGCACTGTAAAAAAAAGTTAAATTTCACAGTAAAAAAACAGCAGCTGTGGTTACTGTGAAAAATACTGTAGCAACATTTTAGGTTTTATAGATTTAACTTAAATTTACAGTAAAAAATATTTAATTAATACATATAATGTTAATATACCAAACATTGAAGTTTTTTACCTTTGTAATTCACTAATACCACCAAAAAAAAAAAAAATATATATATATATATATATATATATATATATATATATATATATATTATATATATATATATATATATATATAAAATGTGTCATTCACACAAATCCAAAACGCCATAATGAGTAGCACATCATGCAAGACATGCAATAAACATTAATTTAACAACATTAGACGGAACATAAATATGTAACAATCTACAACTAATAAGAAAAAACCAAGAATAAACTGTTATCTCAATGAAAATACATCAAATGTGAAGTGTCATGCAGGGAATTTTGGGGATATCAATTTACGGTTTGAACTGTAGATTATACAATTATTCTTTTTCACCTTTAAAAACTACATTTAACATTATTTTACTGTAAAATTACATTAGATGTTAAGGTTAGATATTCACCATATATAGTAAGGAAACTTACTGTTAAACAATTAACAGGTTTTTACTGTAGTTTTTTTTACAGTCTTTTACTGTTAAAATCACAATCTTTATTTACAGCTTTTTTTGTGAATTTACGCAAGTAGCTTATGACTGTCTTGGAAGTCTCTGGTAGAAGGGGCTGTACATTGTAAACCAATTTTTATTTCTTTTTTTATTTAAGTTTTTTGCTTATGATGTAGTCAAATACAATAAGCAAGCAAAACTACAGAGAACTAATGTTGTTTTTTTTCTCTTATTTTTTGTTTTTCAATAATATATAGGAGGAAAGGGATAATTTGACAAAGTTCAAATCTGAACTACTGATCCATCTGTACCAGTATCACAGATTTATAATGTTGAGCCCTGCATCACACTCTTAAATTGTGCAATTTTTCAATTGCATGTTCAGAATGAAGCAACCCCTTTCATATCCTCGGGTTTGCACGGTTGCTTAGCACCCGTCTTACTGTATATATCTTTACATCAGAGTTACTGTTTACACTCTGACCTATGACCTTATGGCTTACGTACATGATCTCTTATTTGGACGTGAGTGTGTTTGTGACAATCGCATCGCAACATCCACTTTGGTCACCCGCTTTCTCTCTTTCATGCACCTCCCTTGCATTTTCAATCAGGTCAAGCTGCCTTTGTGGAAGTGTGTCTAAAAAAGGAGAGAAGGAAAGAGGACAGGACACACTGTGGGGGGAGGAATTGGGGTTTTCTGAGCACTCAGGGTTCAGTTTGTTTTTGTAATGAGGTCAGTTATCTTCTGCGGTTTGGAGCCTTACAGATAAGAAGCATGTGTGTGATTTAAGACTGTTTGAGTTTGTCGTCAAAGTGTACTTTTCAAATACTTTGATACATGCACAAACACACTCTAGAGAACATCAAAAGGTCGAAAAAAGCGGAAAACAGCAGCAGGGCTCCTAATTTGCCCTTACTATGCAAAGTTACAGTTTGTACTGTGTTCTTTGCTGAAGCAGCACATAGTGCTTTGGGCAGGTATGCGAGTCCACGTGAGGGGAACACTGTTCCTCCACTGAGGGTAAGCGCGTCATGTGATGTGTCCCGAGCAGCGAGGCAAAGTACAGGGAAGTTCATGACTCCACTTAACATTAGCCGACTGGATGGTCACAAATAGCTAGTGGACAGAAGATATCAGAATAACAAAGGTTACACACACATACATAAGTCATGGGGCAAACACTTGGTTCTCACAGAGATATTTATAATACAGTTTTATGAATGGTTCCTGTCCGGTTTAAAGGCGTATATTACACAAAAATAAAAAATCTTGGTTATCCTCAACTTAATTTCTTCAAAAGATGATGTTTTGAGAAATGTTCACAGCTCTTATCTCTTTAGTGGGTCTCAGGCTCTCTAAAAAAAAAAAAAAAAAGTAGGGTTACCAGATTTCTCATGGTGTAATACTGGACGGGATGGACATCTTCACGTCTGACTTGATCTCTTCCGCGTTCTCTAATATCCCGCCTTCACTAACTTGCAAGTTAATCGATAAAAAATTGTGATTGAATGATAATTTTGACGACCATGACGAGATTGGCTACCTTTAAAGGTGCATTGCGCAACATTTCATGTTAAAAATACCCGTTTTTTAACCCATACATGCGTAAACAATTGCCTGATGGGCTGAATGAGCCCTTCTCTGATCACTGAGATTGCCTCTATAGTCCTGTACAGTAAAATAAATAAGAGGGATTCGGGCTCGAATCTGAGACTGGGCGTGACGTCATGCGCGTTCACGCTCACCAGGATGTCTCGGAGGTTTGTTATTGTTAGCCGCCATTCTCCGTATCAGCGAAGACAACTCGAGCGACAAAACTTTAGTCAACTTTCCACAAAAGTAGAAGATGGATTCAAAGAGACCGGCTTGTAGTTCATTCCAAACCCCAACGCAAACTCCACGTAAGACAAAGAAAAGAAAACTTTTGTCTAGTTATTGACCAAAAGGGCCAAATTGGAGTCAGGCGTCGGAATAAGACGAGACGAGAGTTAGCATCGGGAAGGCTTTCAACAAATGGATAGATCTCCGGTGTGCTCTAGGGCTCAAACTGGATCCTCAGTTGGCTGTTTTCTTGATTAAAACGGTAAGATATACCCCAGTCTCTAATGTCTGATGCGGCAAATCTATGACAACAAATGACGATGCCTAAAATGTGTAATGCTAATGCTTTAGCCTAAGCTAGATAAATGTAACTTACAATCAGAATTGATTTGACTAACGTTACCATTGTCAGTGAACAGGTTCATAAACTAGGAATTGTCTTCGGAAGAATAGTACAACATGAAACATTAAACATGTCCCATAAAAGATGCTAACTATGTTTTTGTGTATGGCCTACTGGTAGCCTTGTGTCCTTTGCTAACGTCCTTTGCCTGCGCTCTGCTCTTCTATCTTCTTCCATCATATTACTTTAGACTTTCCACCATAGTCTTTAAACGCCGCCGTTCGTACTCCGTTATTAAGGTCCCGGTAGGCAGAACGGGAACATTGCGATTAGGGATGCAACGATACCGCTTTTTTAAAAACCGATCCGATCCGATACCAAAATTCTGAGTATCGGCCGATACCGATACCAATCCGATACCAGTGCAGTTTTTTTTTTAAATCAAGTATAATTTCTATAACTCTGTGTGTTGAACTGATAATCACTCTTTTGTGTGTTAAACACAATCTACTTAATACAGACAACTTCATTATAGAGAAAAACAACAAATCCCAAAAATATATGATCATAATCTATGACAAAAATGCTATTATAAACTAGATTAGTGGATAATTCAGCAGTAAAATTTAGTCTAGAAAAATCACAAGTGCACAATTATTGTATAAAATCTGAACATTTAGTGAAAAAAAAAACATTTAGTGGGTAACAAATAAGAGACAATAAGTGTAACACTAAATTTCGTAAAACATTACACATTGCTCTTTGTATTGTTGTAAAATACATTAATGAAAAACAAGACAACAAAAATCAAAAAGATTAATTATTAAAAATAGCCTAGGCTACTATAAAATTGAGACATTTTTTAAATGCATAGCACAGCTGTTTAACAAGTCAGCAACATATGATATAGGACAGAACAAGAAAGGCTATTAATAATCTTTCATTGCGCAAAAGTATTATGATATGAAAGGCTCAATACAGTGCTGCAAACAGTGCTTATGCGCATCCCGAGCGCAGAACGATGCGCTTGAAGCAACACGGAGTCACAGCCAGTGTTGCCAGGTCCGTGTGCCTGCACTGTTTCCGCGGGTTGTTTGTGTAACTTTAGTGCACGCGGGTTGACGCGATTGTTTTACCCACTGGAACATGATTGTTATTGAGGAAACACCCGGGAACGCTATTTGACTATTTTTGGCCGTGATTGGGTTAGTTTTGATGAGCAATTGGGCTGGTATTGTTGTGCAGACCTGGCAACCCTGGTCACAGCGCGCAGCTCTTCGTGTCCGCAATCCAGATTGAAAAGTTCAAGGCACAAAGGAAATACATATTGATGCGTAGTGTATTATACAGTATCTATCTATGCAATAGTTTATTCAGCCTTTTCGTTTTAACAGTTTTAAATTTCAGTCACTATGCGTGTGAAGAACAATTATAATGCTCTGACTATACTCTAGTGCTGTGATCTAACAGACACCCTGATTTAGTTACAGCAATAAAGTCCAGCAATATAAAGTTGTTTTATCCGAAACCATAGACCTTTATCTACAGATCAAGTATAATAATAGTAACATTGAATCATCTTAGAGAGTGTTTCATCGTGCTGACTGTCGTAACCGAACGTGACGCGCTGTTTGAATGCTGAATGGAATGACAGAGCCGCAGTGGAGGAAAAAAGTGTACGTGATCTTGAATTTAATTACTTAAATATTAATTTATATCTCACATTATAATGTCTTCAGAACACTTATAAGATAGTGGACGAAAACTTTATGGTGCTTTATAATGTTTTTGTGCCTTTTGTGGGGCTTAACAAATACACAATAGTATACGCACAATATCGGATTTGGATCGGCCTCTTCTGACCGATACCCGATCCGGCAAAAATGGCAGTATCGGAGCCGATACCGATACTGAGTATCGGATCGATGCATCCCTAATTGCGATCGCCTCCTCCATGCTGGGTTGTTGTTGTTGTATGTGGCGCCGCCGTGCTTGCGTCACTCCCTTCGGTTCTGGCCACTGGCCAGTGCGACCGCAAACAGCAAAACCGAGTTTGGGGGAGAGTAGTTCTTAGAACTGTTTAGAAGTGGACAGTTCCTATAACTAAGTTCCTATAACTACTTGTTATGAAAGCGGATATAGTGCCATTTGATTGTTTATTACCTTGAGACATTTGAGTGTACTTTGAGCAACTGTATATGGTATGATTATTATTTTAAGCTTTTACAAATGAATAACTTAATTGTTCATGAACGTGTTTCCATAATAATACAATCATAAGTGGATACAGTAAACGCATAAAACAGTTCAACATGGAGATAGATGGAAACAAAAACTGAAGTTTTCTTCTACCCCCGTTTTCCCCTCACACATAAGTGTGTAATTTACTCAAATGCCTTTCCGTTCATATATGTAAAACGACTTGCAGATTTATAACTTTATAACCTCTGAAGACATTATGACTGTAAACAAAAGATTTGTGCGGCTGATGCTCATTTGGTTATGAACAGCTCGTGCTCGTGCAAGCGTGCGTGTGCGTGTGCTCCATGAGCGTGCACACCTCTGGTTGCAGTTTCGCTTGTCGCCAGAGGGGGTGTAGTTCTGCAAAAACTCAGAGACCTGCGTTATGCACCTTTAATTAGGATATTCTTGCGTGACAGAAGACTATTATCCTTTTTTTATCACTAAATAGAGTTTAGGACAGAAGAAATGCAGGAAAAAATATGATTTTTATTAATAAGTCGGGACAATAAAAATAGAGCTGAAATATTGGACTGTCCCGGGGAAAACTGGACATCTGGTCACCCTATCCTTATGACTTGTGTCCTATATACACTACCGCTCGAAAGTTTGGGGTCAGTAAGATTTAATTTTTAAATAAATTGACACTTTTATTTAGCAAGAATAAATTAATCAAAATAGGATACGGCTGTTGTTTTTTAGAGCTTAATTAAATTTAATAACTAATAGTCAATGTATGAAAATGATCAATTTCTCTCTTGTCTTCCAAGTAAGAAATTAAGTAATGAGGCTTATAAAAAATACTATCAATTTTTGGATGAAGTATCCCTTTAAATCATGACACCAACATACATTGCTAACTAATTTTACAGGCCGAAGCAGTTCATAATGTATTATGAAAATCTGTTTTTAAACCTTGTGATCCTTGGTAACAAGTTAGTTGTTTAATAATCAGTCACCAATTTGACAGTCCCTTCTGCGTTATCACTCCATTCATACATCTCCTCCCTGCCTAGTGTGTCTTCCTGCTGGCAGGGTGTTTGCTCTCCCAACCCCACATGAATAACTGGAAACTCCTCCAAACGGTTTATTGAGTCACTTCCCTTAAAGGGAAGACCCCACACTCTTTTGTCATTATTGGTGCACTACAGACTAGTGGCCAAAATTAGCCAGTTCTTGTGTGCCGTCTCTCTTTTTAGGCAAAAAGTCATCAGTCTCGACTCTCGAGTCTCAGCTTTTCCTTTTTTTCAGATTTTCAGAGGCATCAGAGATCAAAAGCATCTCATTCAGAGTTTCTTTCCCCGTGGGCTTTCAGTCTAACTGGGCCACGAGTGCATACGATGAATAAATGAGGCAAATAAAAATGGTCAAATTCCCCACAGCCTCTGAATCATGCTGAGTTTTAATTTGTGTGTATGCTTTGGCTAACTCTCATCTCAACTGTCTAGGTTGCTGTGGTGAAGATGAAACACACCGAGCGTGTTTACGCCATGAAGATCCTCAACAAGTGGGAGATGCTGAAGAGGGCCGAGGTAAAGAGATTTCTGCTCATGGGTCTTTTTTGTTTGTTAGATCTTTCAGGGCTTCAACTAAAATGGTTGCAAATGTCAAAAACAAATGACTCTTATTAACAGGTTCTTTTTAACGAGTCAGTCGAAATGAATAAAGCTCAAACCTGCAAAGGAGTTAGCACTCAACCAGACTCACTCATTCAGTGAATTATTCAGATCTATTATCGTGTCCTTCACTGAACCACTGTTTGGTTTTGGTTATGTCCATTTTGAAATGAACCATGTACTTTAGGTTCGTCAGACTTAATATTAGTCTTATTATTGACTGATTATGCATCTAACAATGTGCATTTAACTAAATTACACAACTTGTTTTCCCTCAAAAAATATACAATCCATCTGAGGCTGGGTGATATGGACAAATTTTATCGGAAATATATCAGTGATATAATTATCACAATAAATGACAAATCTTTTTGTTTTCTCTTAAGTGAAAGTTGTAGAAACCAGACTGTTAATTGTCGTTTTACTTTATTGTCAGAGCATGTCAAACACTTCACGTTTTTGAATTCTTTACACTTTCAGTCATTTTTCCTTAGCAAAATAGTTCTTTGGTGCAAGCGCGAAACCTGTGGGAATGATTCAATCGGAGCGAATAAGACGAGTGACGGTGTATCAATTTCTGTGGAATGAATTTAAAATGAGTGCACCGTGAAGTGATAAGAGATGGGTGTGCAGGGTTTTTCCTGCATAGACAATTATGAGGCGGCCGCCTCCGTCAAATTTCGTGCCGCCTCCGCCTCCCGACAAAACTCGGACAGACAGTCACGTGCTCATATACACTTTATCCACCGTGACAGCTCTGTCGCGATTCCTGCTTGTGTCCATTCTCTAACCGATAGTGCTGCACGGATCATAATCCGTGGGTCGAGCGGGCCGAGTAATAAAAACATTCCATTCAATCGAGGGTGGATGACAGCTAAATGAGTGTAATAAAGACACGGAACTCCCATCATGGTACCTAATGTACGGACGGAAACAAAGTTGCGCTGTTGAGTCTCGCGCAGTTATTTATAACATTAATTATAGTTAAGAAACAATATATAGGCTATACACACGACCAGAGTGCTGTTTTCCTGAATGCCATCACGATTGAAACCGAGATATTAATTTCATAACAGTTCAATAAACAAATAGTTAAAATAAGGTTACTTACATTTTTAGACTCTTTTTGTTCTGTTTTAGCAGCGAAAATAGTTCCAAACAACAGAACCATATCGCGTCTCACAGCAACACTCATCCATGATTCATTACTAAATCATTCAGCGTTTTGAACTAATCGCTTGAGTCAAAGATTCAATTGCCCATTATTAAACCGTCACATTCTGAATCAATCAGCCGTTTGAATGAATCGTTTACATTAATGACTCAATGACTCGCTCATTAAGACGGCCGCCTGCCCCCTCCTACTGGCGGTTGTTTCAAAGTATCATTCTTTTCAACATTCCTTGTATATTCAAAAAATATTCAAAATCTCATTTAATACAGTTATAATTTTTCAATGTAAATTATTTAATTTGATTGGTAACAGCCTAGTGTCTTATTTTAATTGAATGTATTGATAAAATGTAAGAATTTTAAATGAAATTTAGAGCATACATTAAATAAAATTAGAGGGAAAATGCCCTTATAAAGGTACAAAAAATTATTCCAGTAAGAGTGTTTTCAAAAATGAAACATTGACAATAAGTTTAAAGGGAGTAAAGCCTCTGTTTAGGCTATAAAGAAAATGTAATTTTGCCAAAAGAAGAACTTTTAATTTAAATAAATGTTAATTGTGTGATATGTTACCATATTATCATGCTTAATTGAATAATTGTAATGTGATGATCAGATGCAGATATCTAAATCAAAGAATATGGGTGGTTGGCGGGTGGATTATTATTTATTTTTAACAACAGATTCGAGTGACTCAAAGTGCACCAGATTAATGAATTTATCTTTAAAATGTACAAAATTTTCTCCCGGGGGGGCATGCCCCCGGACCCCCCTAGTGTTACAATTTTACCACCTCCGCCTCATTTTCAGCCAGGAAAAACCCTGGTGTGTGTGTCATTTCGCCATCGGAGAGAAGATAGAGTGAATGCGTAGCTGGCATCAGTGTATCTATACTGCAGAAAATGAGTATTGGAACCGTTTGAGATATTTTAGCATCGATACATATCGAAATATTGATAGATTTTGCAACACGATCTTCTAGTCAGTATCAAGCTTCTTCCTAATGGCTTATTGATTGCAATCAAACCTCTCCTAGTCAAGTGCATAGAAGTGCAAGGTCATTTTCCTTTCTACTCCAGCTCTTGCTTGCCCCAGTTTAAGCCCGATCAGTCCTGACAGTGCCCACGGGCCTCCCAGAGGCATGTCAGGAGAACTCTGGTCTCTTTGGCTTGTCAGTAATCCTCTGAGCTTCACTTGGCTCTCTTTATTCCTCCTCACGTCCAGAGTCCCAGTTCAAACAGATATCTTAGACTAACATCTGAAATGGGAAAGCCATGTACATCATCACTGCACTGGAGGAAGTTTAATTCATCGCATGAGTGCCCAATCTTTCTGGACCCCCTAAAAACTAGAGCTGCACAATTAATAAAATAAATGAGGGACATATTGAAATAAACTGTGAACTAGATACACAAACTCTTTTCAGTATTTAAACCATAAAAGAGGCCTGACGGTTTTACTACAATTCCTAAAAATAATATCTCAGATATTATTAACAACATTTATTATTATTAATAAAGAATTTAATAAAGTTCTTATCTCCAGTGTAATGGTAATAGAGGTACTGAAAGGTCGACCAATATCTACTTCCAAGTTCAGGTGCATTATGAAAGGAAATGGACTGCTGTGGCAATTTGATTTAAGGTTGTCAACGTTTTTTTGATTTTTGTTTTTTAATATTTTGATTTAACAAGTTTTTTTGCAACTTCTGTAGACGGCGTGTTTCCGAGAAGAGAGGAACGTCCTGGTGAATGGAGACTGCCAGTGGATCACCACCCTGCATTACGCTTTCCAGGATGACAACTACCTGGTGTGCATCTCTGTCCCTATATGCACCTATTCTCATAGCAACATAGTAACTGAACTTTAGCCAGCATTTATCAAATTTTAAAACTTCAACTGTCATATTTTAAAACATTAACAGTAGTTTTACTATTAATTGTATGCTTTTATAATATTTCTTAATATATTAAATATTTTAAATGAATTATTTGTAATTTTAGTTTGTGACATTTTGTCATATTTAATAGTAAAAAAATACTTATATATAAATATTATATAAAAATATACATATATTTCTACTTGGCTTTCTTTTGATTTACTTTTTTTTCCCTTGACAACTAACTGTAGTAAAGTAAGCTTAAGTTCATAATATATTATCTTACTTTTTTTTTTTTAAAGATTTTAGTTTTATGTAAAAATAACACCTCTAATGCATACATGCGTCCATTCTTGGTGTAATTTAAAGATAAGCTATCCAGAGAAAACCTATAAGCATGAAGGCTATGAAATGAAGTCTTTTTATTAATAGAATTATTTTATTACTTTAACTACATTCATAAATAAAATTGCTTATATAATGTTATTAATATATAATTTTGTGATATTTAAATAATTGTCAAGGAAATGATGGAAAATAATTGACCATGATTAAAATGTCAAGTTTATCAGAGTAACTGATGATGAATATTTGTAACTCAACCTCTCAAACACACTGATCCAGAGTTCTGCATGTTACGACGATAAATATATGCTAATAATGCTTCTCATTGATGTCTTTCGGTTGATATTATGAAGTGCTGAGTCAGTGTTTGTGTAATTAAATGGTGTTGTGTGATAAGAGATGATAATGTCTCCTCCTATAGTACTTGGTGATGGATTATTATGTGGGCGGGGACCTGCTGACTTTGCTCAGTAAATTTGAAGACCGACTCCCAGAGGATATGTCCAAGTTCTACGTGGCGGAGATGGTGCTCGCTATCCACTCCATCCATCAGCAACGCTATGTACACAGGTGACATGACTGTGTGTTTGTCTGTGTTAAGAGGGAATTAAAGAACAAATGAGAATTAGACCTAGACTGGATTCTTACTTGGATTTTACCAGCAAGACTTAGGCGACCAGTTTACCACAAAGACCATGCTGGCAGACTGGCACCAAACCAGCATAAACCAGCATGGACATTTACATGTATGCATTTTAACGCTTTTATCCAAAGAGACTTACATTGCATGAATCGAACCCATGACCTAGGATTTGTTCTAAGAATTATATTTACCAGCCCCTAAAAGTTGTGTAAAAAGCAAACTGTGGTTGGTCACAAATATCTGATTGCCTCTTTCTGTCTAAGTGGGCTGTCTAAGACTACATCCAGACAAAACAACATTTCAATCAAGATCTGCCCTTATGTTTGAACATTTACTCACAAGCAAGACAGAGTGGTTATTGCCCTTGTTTGAGTGATGGGCATACTGGAGATCAACAACACCCAACCCACATGTCCAGTCCCAGATGAAATATTTAATGAAATGACCACAGAAGACTGTGGTGTTCTGGGCCGCAGATCTGTTCAGGTTCAGGGGCCTCTTCCTGGCTGCTTGTCCTGGGCTGCCATCCGGTCCAGCTGAGCCCCCTCTTCCATCCTCCTATGGAAGCTTACGAAGGCTTCTCCTCTGAAACAGTAGTGACGTTAAAGGGGTAGTTTACTCACCCTCATGTGATTTACAAACCCATATGACTGCCCATAAAAGGAAATGTGCAGCAGAATGTTGAGCTGCATTAATTAAAATAAAACCGAATTCGTGATATGGTTTAGTGTGATTTATCAAATCGCAAAGGCTGGGGTTTAATTAAATAAATATATGCACTGCCTGTTTCAGAGTGAAGCTTATACATTTTACATGAGTCATGATCAAACTCATCTCTACATGTGCTTTGCAAGTTTGGGAAGATGTTTTGCCCCATGTTGCGTTCCTAAATGCATGTTATAGGCATACCAGACTCAATGATAAGCGCTTATTAACCGGCTGTTTTCAGCAAAAAAGCAGCTTTAAGGGCTCCCTGTGCTTTTTTCTGCCAAAATAAACTCAATGGACTTTTACATTTGTACTGTAGAATATTTTTTTTTTTATTCCTAATTTAATTTTTTTTTATTTAGTGAAATATATTAAAATAGGAATATTCCTTAATTGACTTTTTATTTAGTAACAGTAAAAACTGTTATTATTATTATTATTATTATAGTCATATAAATATATTTTATTCTCATATTGATATGTAATCACAACATTTCTGATTTATCAAAAATCTTAATTAGGTTTCTCCCAAATCATGCGGCCCTAGTACATTCCCCTTCCATACAATTGATATGAATGGGGAGTACTGCTGTCAACCAATATTTTTAGTAAATACCTAACACACAAAACAATCATATTGCTTCAGAAAACTTTGCTTATAGAGGAAGTCATTCAAAACACTTCTATGGTGTTTTTTTAAAAAAAAAATTGGGGGAGTTTAACAGTATCAATACCTTCCATTTTCATTGTATGGATAAGAGCAGCGTGAACATTCTTTAAAACATCTCCTTTTGTGTTTCACGAAAGGAAGTCATACAGGTTTGTAATGACATGAGGCTGAGTAAATGATGACTTTATTTGATTTTATTTATGGATCAACCATCCTTTTAAGTCACAGCAGCCTTTTAAACTCATCCCAATATTCTCACCATAGTAACCACCCTGCCAGGCCAAAGCGACTGACTAAAGGAAAATAAAAGTGCTTGTGTACACGTGTGTCCACGGTACAAACTTCTTGCTTATACTGACACCCAGTGAGGTTGTGAATGGTGTGGTTTGTGTGTGCGTGATGAGTTTTGACACCATGTTTACTCTGTACCCGCTGTGCTCGCCATGGTGCCAGGGCTGTGAATCAGAGGGCACTGTGTGTGTGGCCCAGTCGTCGATAGACAGGGGACTGAGTGTGTGTGAAAGGGGGATGTTGAACAAAGGCAGGCTGTTTACATGAAGAGCAGGGCATGGCTGGGCATGGAGAAACAGCCACCCTGGAGAGCTGCTGTCAGGGTGGGTTGCCCACTGGTGTAATAACACCTCACAGTGCAGGGCTGCGTCAGCTGTGTGTGAACGGCACAGAATGCCCTGTTTTTTTTCTCCTCTGCAAATATCGACCTGGACAGGTTGCGTGATATATACTCTCATCCTCAAAAAAACAAATCTGTGGTTAATGTATTTGAGATAAAGTCTGGGTTGCATAATTTTTCTTTTAAACCAAGTTAACATGCAACGAGGATAACACAGTTTGGTCTGACCCCATTGAGTTTGTGTAACTACTGAGAGCTTGAAACCACTGAAATTCAAGAGACATTTTAGAAACCAAAATTGTAGATTTGTGTCATGTTAGTACTTTTACATATTAGTGCGCTCATGCAGTTGATTTAATTAGATGAATTATACTAAATAATTATAATTACCGATCTTTAATGACATTTTTGTGAGCTAAACATTTTGGTGCAGAGTTGGGTCATCACTGAATGTAAAGCAAAACTGGTTGAGAACCGCTGCTTTTTAAAGCTTCTCTTGAATTATGTGTTGTGTTTTCTGTTCCCACAGGGACATAAAACCAGATAATGTGCTACTGGACATGAACGGTCACATCCGTCTCGCTGACTTCGGCTCCTGTCTGAAGATGATGCAAGATGGCACGGTCAGTATGTGATGAAAGTCCCATCTTTGAACTCGAGTGTCGATCTAAAACCAGAGCCTGTTTGTCATCCTTGCAGGGTGGTCTCCATCTGTTTGGTGAAAGCACTGCCCTTACCCTCTCCTCTCTCTGCTTCTGACATTAATAGAGCTGCTTCTGGCCTTGAAGGGGAGGGCTAATTAGAAAGGCCCGTCGCTGCCCACCCTTCTGGCTCACAGACTGATGAGTCACCATAGTGCACTGATAACAAGACCAAGGCCAAAACTGCTTTTATCTACTGGGGTGTGTGTGTGTGTTTGTGCAGCAGATGTGGAGGCAACGGGCTTTGTTTTCAGCTCACATCTGCTGTTCCACCAACTGAGCAGATCCCTGTGTATTTGTGGATGTTACTCTTTTATTTAGATATTGAGTAGAGATTGTAGGGCTGCAGGGATTGTAGTTGCTAATTGTCTTACAATGACAGCTGTCAGTATGAAAACCTTGTCCCAAGATATTTGTGATAAATTTTGGACACAGAAGGACCCCTCTCGTCGAGAAGCATTCAAGTGGGATTAAATATACCATGGAGGGATATATAAAATATTAAAAAATAAATATGGTAGAAATCAAGATTAATTTGGAAGCGAGGGGTTTACAGATCACAATGCAAGCGCAAGTAGCCCCATGTTACGGTCGTCAAGTTTGCAGATGGCTGTTTTTGAGCCATCGGGTGTTTTTGACCTACACATGACATGAGAACAGTTAGCCATTTAGGTTTGTACGTTAGCATGGACTCACTAACTTTAATTGTAACTTGATGAGTATCACGTTTTCATCTTCATTGGGATTGGGGTTGAATCCTTAGGGAACCAGGTTACTCCACCCACATCATTGATATTATAACACACTTTTTTATATTATATCACACTTTTGAAACGCGCGCACAGTACAGTGATATACAGAATGCATGAATACCCATGCCCATCCTCTCAGGATACCTGGAATCAGTGTTACAAGTACCCAGGCACATTGTTTTACCATTTTTGTAGCATAAATATCATAAAACCGTCAAGAGCTTTGGATCTTCCATTGTTTCTCTATGGCGCTGAAACCTAAAGATGTCGAGTTCTGGTCCCCGTGCAACTGATACTCAACTGCCATTGGCTCATCTGCGTTTCGAGGGGAGGGGCTAACCGATAACCGGTAAATTCAGTGAAATATCTGCTGCTCTGTTTCAGAGTGAAGCGCGGCACTGTTATTTACACCATACAGCTGATGATCCAGTGTTTTAATGTCTCAGAGCGACTCAGTAAATGTTGCTCCACAGAAACTCATTTAAATATTAGTATTATAATTTTGCAGTTGTACTCTAAAATACAATTGATGTTTTTCTTAAATATATGGGTTTTTATTTTACATTGAAATATTAAATTGATAATTACATAAAAAATAATTATAAAATGATTATTCAATTGTTATAATAATTAGTCATTTTGGTATATAATCACAACATGTTTGCCCCAATTGTGCAGCCCTAAAAAATAAGCAGAGCAAACCAATGTAATATTTTCTCTAAATAGGGGATTGAGATCGTAATATATTGCTTTAAGGCAATAGAATTCTCTCAATATCTTGCAGTGTTATCAGTTGACATTCTTTGTCTTCTCAGCAATTAAATATTACAAAAATAACCGGAGGTCAAGACGTGTGTTGAGTGCTCACATGTTTTATGAGTGAGATTGAGCAAGACTTGGCATGGTGAATTTGTTGATTGTTCTTTATAGTATTGTTATTGTGCAATTTTCTAATTTTAATGCGTCTATAACTCATTTGAGTACACTACCATTCAAAAGTCTCATTAGTTTCTTATGCTCACCAAGGCTGCATTTATTTATTAAAAAATACAGTAAAGGTAGTAATACTGTGAAATACTGTTATATTAAAATAAAAATAACTTTTCTATTTTAATATATTTTAAAATGTAATATGCTTATTTGCTGCTAAGAAACTTTTTCATTGTTGAAAACAGTTATGCTGCTTAATATTTTTGTGGAAACGACGATACGCATTCTTTTGAATTCATCAAAGAATCCTGATAAAATGTTTATTTGAAATAGAAATCTTCATTATTAACATTATAAATGTATTTACTGTCACTTGATCAATTTAATGCATCTTTTTTTTTTCAAAAGCCAAATCTTACTGACACCAATCTTTTGAAACGCTAGTGTACGCACTCTTATGGTTTTCCCTTGCTTTAGTCATATTTAATTGCAAATGAAGACCTATCCAGTCTCATTCGTGATTTTTGCTTCCTGTCATCCCCTGTGCAGGTCCAGTCGTCAGTGGCTGTGGGCACACCAGACTACATCTCTCCAGAGATCCTGCAGGCCATGGAGGATGGCATGGGGAAATACGGGCCGGAGTGTGACTGGTGGTCTCTAGGCGTCTGCATGTATGAGATGCTCTATGGCGAGACGCCCTTCTATGCCGAATCTTTGGTGGAGACCTACGGGAAGATCATGAACCACGAGGTGAGATGCTTCATCAGTGTGTATTTTGGTATTTGTCTAGTTTACATGTTCACCACCACTGACCCATATACAGTCACACATTTGCATCTTGCGGATTTCTCATGATTGAAAAAGCATGAAACAGTTAAAAAAAAGTATTTATTGCCTATCATGACAAATAACATCCCGTCTGTAACTCCATTGGGATACTTGAAATGGCTCATAAAATCAGGACTGCGCTAATTTTATCGGGACATCTGGTCACCCCTAAACCACCTCTCAGAGTAGTATTTTTCTTTTCATTGGTTTATGGTTTGGTTCCTTAACCAAAGTGGAAAATCTGATGTCGAATGTAAACTGGTCTAATTTGCTATTTAGGAGCGTTTCCAGTTCCCGTCCCACATCACGGATGTGTCCGAGGATGCTAAAGACCTGATCCAGCGGTTGATCTGCAGTAGAGAGCGTCGGCTGGGTCAGCAAGGCATCGAGGAGTTCAAGATGCACCCCTTCTTTTCCGGCATCGACTGGGAGAACATCCGCAACATGGAGGCACCGTACATCCCTGACGTCAGCTCTCCCTCAGACACCTCCAACTTTGATGTAGACGATGATGTCCTGAAAAACCCGGTTGGTTTAACTCTGAAAGGCTTTTATCGTTGAAGGAAAAGTTATTTTGTTACATGCTACATCAAGAACAACCTGAAGCCTTGATTATACTCGTGCTCGCTTGTTTGTATTTGACCTTTGACGACTTCTCTTTTCACCTTGCAGGACATTGCACCCCCAGTATCTCACACGGGTTTCACCGGGCAGCACTTACCCTTCGTGGGCTTCACCTACACCACAGAGAGCTGTTTCTCGGACCGTGGCATTGTGAGGAGGGTTTCGCTGGTGGATGGAGGCGCCGGGGAGGATCTCCCGGATGGGGGTCTGCAGGTGGAGGCCTTTGAAAAGAGGATTCGCTGCCTGGAGCAGGAGAAACAGGAGCTCAACCGTAAACTGCAGGGTAATGAATAACCTGATATCTAAAGAAAACATTCACTTAAAAGGTTTGTTCACCCAAAAATGAAAATTCTGTTATCAATTTCTCACCATCACATCATTCTAAACCCAAAAGATATTTGTTTATCTTTAAAACACAAATGAAAATATTTTTACCTGAGAGATTTATGTCCCTCCGTAATTTGAATTGAGTGGTTTCTCAAACATGCGTGCTTGACGTTTGAGAACCACTGAGGTTTATCATGCAAGTACTTTTAAGCTTCCATTTACCTGTATGTGTGTGCATTGATAAGTGTTTATATGTTAGTAAAAGACCTAAATAAATCTGTTCTGTTCCTTTTTTAAAGTGATTATTTATCTTTAGAACACTTGGATTATACCGCTCAATTCTTTTACAATTTTTTAACAAACTTCTTGAAGTGTCAGTGTTTTGGTTATTTGGAATTTCAATGGAGCAAAAGAAATCTCTCAGATTTCATTCAAGTATCTTCATTTGTGTTTTGAAGATGATCGGAAGTCTTATGTGTTTGGAAAATTATGATCAATTATTTTCATTTTTGGGTGAATTATGAATTTAAGCCCTTGTTATAACATCTAGTATTTTCAGTAGTTCCGTTTCATTTTTGTAAATGCATCAGCAGTTCTGTTTCATTTTTGTAAATGTGTCAGTAAATTGTATTCCGAGTATATAATGATAGTTTGTTTCACATGTGATTTCCTAGAATCCACTCAGGCTGTTCAGTCCCTCCATGGCTCTGGGCGTGGGGCCGGCACATTAGGTCGTGATAAAGAGATAAAAAAACTTAATGAGGAAATCGATCGGCTCAAAAAGAAACTGGCAGGTAATGGGTCTCTCAATCATTGTCAGTGGATATATGATATGATAAAGTCTAGTAAGTTAACTTATGAGTCATGTCAAAGCACTAAACGCACGGCTTTGTTATAGATTAACTATGGTCACTCATAGAAAAGTGCTTCGATAAGAATATTATTACGATTATGAGTCATGGCTGTTTCCACTTATCATAATTTAATTATTTGGCTGTTCATTTTGTGTCAGCTAATTAATCACATCCAGCTAACTCCGAGTGACTTGTCCCGCCTCAGACTCTGATAGGCTGGAGCACCAACTTGAGGAGGCAGTGACTCTTCGACAGGACTTTGAAAGTTCCTCTTCCAAATTAAAGGCCCTGGACAAGCAAGTCAAAGCTCTCAAGCTGGAGAAAGAGGATATACATAAGGTATGAGAGTTTAATAATTACCCACCAAAATGTATGAGTATAGGTATTACTGTGTGCAAGAACAACTTTCTTATAGTAAGATAAATTATTGCCATAAATTCAGCCCCCTAAACATTAGATCAAGTTGATGGGAATCAAAAGTAATGTAACATGTCTGATTCCTCTTTATGATTCCAGTTCCCTAAAGCTTTTCCATTTAACAAAAATTCACTGTATCTATTTTTAAAATCCATATTTATTGATCTTATTTTAAAACAAATATATTTTTTAGTCCCACCCTGACTTTTACATCATAATACGAAAGCATGACTGAGTTACTCAGACTTAAATTGTTAACTGTTTGATTCATGCTCGAGAATCGTTTTGACTACACTGGTCATTCTGCATAGTTTTGGTTTACTATTATTATTATTATTATTGTTTTTAAAAGCTTACAGCTGTTCAGAAGAACAGATTCTCAGTTCTCAGCCCTGCTTTACAGAGATGCTGAGGTGTTAAAATCCTATGAACACCTTCAGAATGAGTGTTTTCATATACAAAACGGCCAGAGAATGGTTCTTCCTCCTCTCTCCTGTCCTCGTGGATATAACATGTCCTCTTCAGCCTTATTCAATCAGGAAGTTCATAAACACTGGGCTCGTTCATCAAGATTAATGTCATCAACCCCTCACATATGGCAGTTCAAAATTCCCTCACAGCATCACATTTTTAGCTAATCGCATTTGTCGGGCCATTCCACTTGACTGTTGACCCTGAGCCCCGATTGGCTCTTACCCGCCGAAGCTCTGCAAAGCTGTTGTATGAGATCCATTCGAGTCTGTTTTCAGTCAAAATACTTCCTGTAAAGTATGTTCATTTTCACTTGTGCCAGTTGATATCGTCCTTACGAGTGTGGGTCCTGTTCTCTTAGCTAGCGCACAACTCCCAATTCTCTTGATGATTTCTATTTCTCACTCAGCCTCTTTTTCAGTCCTTTCTCTCCAGGCGCGGCTGCTCTTTCTTTTTCTCTCCTTCCACTGCTCCTCTCGCACAGTTGCACCCGTGCATCTGTTTCCCTGCTATCGTTTTACGTTTTAATATCTTCAACCTCGATCCCATTTGATCCATTTCTCTTTCTCTCCCTTTCCAGCAACTGGTGGAGTCTCTGGATCGCTTGAAGTCTCAGACCAAGGAGCTGAAGGACGCCCACCAGCAGAGGAAGCTGGCCATGCAGGAGTTCTCCGAGCTGAACGAGCGCATGGCCGAGCTGCGCTCGCAGAAGCAGCGTCTGTCGCGGCAGCTGCGGGACAAGGAGGAGGAGATGGAGGTGGTGATGCAGAAGATCGACGCCATGCGCCAGGACATCCGCAAAACCGAAAAGGCCCGCAAGGAGGTGAGTAGCATGATTGAAAGGGGGTCATGCACCCTCTCTTGTAATGTTATGACTGTTTGGGAGTGTTTTCAAAGTAAATAGAGATGAATTGTCAGGGGCTTTCAATTAGGAAATCGTATCCACGCTGCATGTGTCATCCTGGGATTCCAAACCGGTGCCGTCCGGCTCCCGCCGTGTGTTTATTACTCATCGTCATCATGTTAACACCCCGGGGCTGACTGAGGGCACAGATGAAAACAAGGCCTTGGAATGCGCCACATTTTTGAAGTTCATCAGTCACGCTCCAGAGAGAGCCAGGCTCGGCAGCTCCAGATCTCCCTAGACGACAGCAGGAATGTCTTCACACCCCTTCCCGACCCCTCCTGTCCCTGCAGGCCAGCCTCACGGACCCCATGACCTCCTCTGGACCGCAGTGTCTAACTCGAGCCAGATGGGCGACACTGACCGCAGTGCAGGCCCACTATTGACTGCAGCTGGATTCAGACCCACCCCCCCCCCCCTTCTTTTAATGATTCTTTTCTGTCTCTCCCATGCACTAGACTTTAGGTGGAATTGTCTTGGGGAATTTTTTTTTTTTTTTATGAGAAATCTTTGTCAAGGAAGACTCAAAAGACATTTGGCTCAAACACATTTCAGTGCTCGAATTTCACACGGGCCGTGTGCGTTTGAAATTAGGTCAAGATTGAAGGGTTTATGAGAATCTCTATACAAGTCCTTGGTTTTTTTTGTTTTTTTTTTCTTCCATATTGATTGTTTTTCTTTGTGTGTGTGTGTGTGTGTGTGTTAGCTGGAGTCTCAGCTGGAGGATGCGCGTGCCGAAGCCTCTAAGGAGCGTAAGCTCAGAGAGCACAGTGAAGTCTACTCTAAACAACTGGAGAGTGAACTGGAGACACTCAAGGTCAGAGTGCACTCATTCATACACTGCCTCTCTACTGACTTCAGCCTACTTGTGAATCTTTCAATGGTGGATCTCATGGTAACAAAATACTGTTAATAAAGAGTTTAAATGGTATAAACAAATAAAAAATGTTATTTTAAAAAATACCTTATTGTAATAGTTATTTATTATGTAAGTCTTCATTTAAAAGTAAAATGTGTAGTTTCTGCATCATAATAATCATTGAATAGTTTTGCAAAAATAATGCATTTGTTGATACAGGTTTCCTGAACACTCCCCCTGTCTGCCATTGGTCAGTTTACAGATTTAAATTGTAAATGTAAATTATACTACTTTATCTAAAGAAATAAAATAAATTAAAAACTAAAATCTTTTTAAATACTAAAAGTGAGTCTAGGTATCACAACATTATGTACTTTGACACACACACACACACACACACACACACACACACACACACACACCACACAACATATATATATATTATAAATATATTAAATATATAAAATATAATTTTAGATTTGCTGAAGATTACATTTAACAGTTATTAAATTAGTGTTTTTAAAGATTAATTTTAAGTTAGCGTAAGATGATAGCAAAGATAATTTAAATGTGAAATAAAATAATTATATTGACCGATACTGATCTCTAATATCGCCTAATAACACAGTCCTACTATACCAATATATTGTGCATGCTTAATTTTCAGCAAAATATGATATCTTATTAATTTCTTCTGATTTTCGGCTAAAATATGGCATGTTTGACAGCTTCTCTGAGATTCACTATTTTCCTCTTCCATTCATCTGTTCTTTATCTACTATACCTCTCTAGTGCCTTTCACTTTGTTAATCTCAAACATCGCCTTACTTTGCCTCCCATCTTTCTTTTTTCCTCTTGCCTTGTGTAGGATATCCTGTGGGGTTATTTTTAGCAGGATGTTCCTGCTATGTTTTATGTTTTTTCCATCTGCTTGAAAGTCAAGCTCTCTCCTTTGCCTTCTTCCTTGCTCACTCTTCCTTTGCTTTCTATTGATATGCTTCTATTTGTATATGGTATTAGGATTTGAATTAGATAAAATCCTGAGACTTTAATCAATTCAGGATAACAAATTGATTATTTGCCAAATTGCCAAACAAATTGAAGAATCTGTTTGATTCTTTTTCAGGTGAAGCAGGGAACCGGTCGCGCCTCAAGCTTCAGTTCTGAGACTCAGCAGGAGCTCACCAAGGTGAAGTCAGAGCTGGATAAGAAGGTGTTATTCTATGAGGAGGAGCTGGTGAGACGTGATGCCAGCCACTCTACAGAGCTGAAGAAACTGAGGAAGTACCTTCATGACTCTGAGGGTCAACATGCGTCCCTGAACAAAGAGCTGATGGTGCTCAAAGACAAACTGGAAAAGGACAAGAGAGAACGGTAAGCTGTTCTGTCAACGGTCCGGGTTGTGATTCCAGCGACTGATATTGGCCAGGCTGATGATCTGTCTGATCTTTAACCTTTATGAGGTTATCAGCATTGGCCTAAATCTGAGAGAAACCCATGCACATTGTACTTGAACTATGAAGTGGACTCCACATTTGATGTACTTACCCTGTAAGTTTACGCTACAGTTTAAACTTTTGGGGTCGGTATTTTAAATAATAATTGAATGCCTCATTTCCACCGAGTGTTACGCAATTATTTCCGTTTCCACTGTCAAAAGTTGTGAATGGTACCAAAATGCTGTACCGTACCACTTTTTCGGTACCCTTTCGTTAGGGTACCTAGCACAGTGGTAGGTACGTAAAGGGTGGAGCTAGACTCACGTAGATTGGTTGACAGAGAATCGTCACTTGCGCGTGCTACAAGGGGAACATAAGAAGTGGCATTTTTCAATATACAGTTGAAATACAATACTACTGTTATTGTGTCACGGAATGTAGTTGTTTAAAGCTCAAATCTGTGGTTTATATATAAAGATTTATGAAAATTCCATTCCAGGCGATCACCGGGCGCTCATATAAGAACAGCCTGGTACAGCCTTTCCTCGGCTAGTCGTTCTGACATTTGCTGCAGTCTCTGTAGTGGTTTAATATGATATAATTCGTTTTGTGTAGACTTAACGGCGATCTTTGGTCTTGTGAATCTATAATTTGTTCCCTGGCCAATCGTTAGTTTAGTACAAATGCACATATTGCCTGGACCAAATTTATGTTTAATATTTTTAAAATTTAACGAAAAGAGGCTGGTTGAGTTTTATATTTTGTTTTGTTATAAATAGCTAAGGTTATAGTGTTTAATGATTTCTTGAAATGAAAAAGTTAGAGTGGTTTTATAGCATAGTTTGTTTATTGGCTAAAATGTCATACAGAGCAACCGGAGTACAGAGCGAGTTGAGTGACGCTTTCAAGACGCCACTGTTCCATTTGCAGAATTACCGGGCTCGCGTCCTCGGGAGTCATTCTCCTGAGTCGGACTTGGGAAGTCTGAACTTTTCGCACTTGGTATTGAGAAACGCCTAATGTCGGCGCTTGTCTTGTGACAAACAGCCACGTGCCGAGAAGCAAGAACAAGATCTGCTGTATGTCATAAATTGTTTACTATGTCGCCGCCTTCGCGCGAAAATAATGTTGATCGCTTCTTTCCGGCATAGGCTACACCACGCCTATTAAGTAAGGGTACTCTTGGCGGTGGAAATGCAAGCCAGATCAGGATTTACCGTACCGTACCTCTGTGGAAACAAGCCATAAAAGAACGGTTTTCTGTTTTAATATTATACATTTTTGTTATACAATCATAATGATTGCTAATGTCTTTATTTTGGCATAAAATCAAGCAAATATTTTGAGTTTGCGTGTATAGTAGATATTAGCTTTTTAATAATATTCTCCTCATTTAACACATGGTCAAATGCTATTAACTCCTACCAGGATATAAACCTGGAGCTCTTCATTTTCTCAATACATGCTGAAAGCAAATACAACATGACTTAATAACACTGCTCAATGACTGAGCAAACCAAGTCTGAGATGGGATTTGTGTGGAGCATTTACTGTACATGTTGCCTAGTGAAATGAACAATGTTCAAAAAATCTGCACTCCCATTTTATGAATCATTGTGTGTTTGAAATATTTTACTCTCAGAATTAGCATCACCCCATTCACTTTAAATTGAATTAATATTTTTAATTAGGTCAACTTTAATATAACAATTTAGTTTAATGCATCACTCTCATCACCCAAAAAAACAACTCATACTGACCACTAATTCCAGCCCTATTTCTATGTCCACAGGCAAACCGAGATGGACGAGTCCATGGGTGCTCTGAAGAGAAGTATGAACGTGAACGCAACCTCCTGAGTGATGAAAACCGTAAACTCACTGCAGAAACGGACAGGGTAGGACACCGTATTGCGTGTATATCAGGAGTAATATTCAGGACTTGACACTGATCCTGAAATCTCCTCCCCTGTTACAGCTCTGCACGTTTGTGGACAAGCTGACTGCTCAGAACAGGCAGCTGGAGGATGAGCTCCAGGATCTAGCATCAAAGAAAGAGAGTGTAGCACACTGGGAAGCACAGATCGCTGAGATTATCCAATGGTAAATAATCTATATACAGTGTTAGTGTTATCTATAATAACCATTTGTAGTCTGATTTTTTTTTAAAAAATAGGATCTTTGGGGAGAACTTTGCAATAAAATGGAAAGTGACGTTGCAGTCAAATGGCCGAATGTGAGACTGTGTGTGTTTTGTAGGGTGAGCGACGAGAAAGATGCCCGTGGCTACCTTCAGGCTCTGGCCTCCAAGATGACGGAAGAGTTGGAGTCTCTGCGAAGCTCCAGTCTGGGATCCAGAACTCTGGTAAACAGTTAAAGTTCAAATGAATAGAGAGGGAGGTTACATTGTGATCTGAGAATAAAACCGATGATTGATTTGAGGAATCAGTGCCGATATCAGCCCTAGTTTCCACAACTGCTAATCAGGCTTTCACCTCTGAACTTCGTTAAACAGCTGATCTGCTATTATGCTCCATTTTTTAGTTTATAGGGATATATAGGGCATCTGTGATGATAGAGTGGGACTTCTAATTTTGTCAGTGAGTGGAAAGCTCTCTCTCTCTCTAACTCCTTTGAGCCGTAGCACAGTAACATTAGATTTGCTTTAAATAGCAAATCTAATGGAAATTGATTGAAGGGAAGTGACATGTTGTAGGTGATGGAGGTCACATTTGATTTAATATCCTTTTCTAAGAAGGTTAAGGACAGACTGTAGGAGATTGGCATGAGTGCCTCCCTCTCTTGAAAGTGTGTTTGTTATTGCCATAGTGGGATCTGCTGAGCAGAACTATTGAGTTGCAGCTCTGAAGGTTTGGGTTGAAGCCATCGTCCAAAGATGTGGTCAACTTTGCTTATTCTCAAATTGAACTAATTGGCTTAATTGCAGGGTTACTACAGGATATGGTACAAATAGAGTTTGGCAATTGGTGTATGCAAAGTATGCCATAAAATTCCTGTGTTTGGGTCATAGAGCTTAAAAAAAATATATCACAGATTGAATTCATTAAAATGTCATCATGTGGTTTTTCTGATTTTAAAAATATAATCTCTGTAAACAAAATGTACATTTCTTGTTCAAATATGACAGCATTACTTCATACCCGCTCAAATGTCTCTTAAGTAATGGAATTAATAGACTGTTCAATTTGATATATTATATAAAATACACTACCATTCAAAAGTTTGTGGTCCGTAACACTTTTTTAAAGAAATTAAATCTTTTATTCAGCATTGGATGCATTAAATTGATCAAAAGTGACAGTAAAGACATTTACCAAAACACTGTTCTTTTGAACTTTCTATTCATCAAAGAATCCTGAAAAACAATTACATGTTGATGATAATAAGTTTGTTTCATATTAAATAAATATGTTTCCTGAGCACCAAATCGTCATATTAGAATGATTTCTGAATGATTATTTAAACTGAAGACTGGAGTTAGTGATGCTGAAAATTCAGCTTTGCATCACAGGAATAAATAAAAATGTTAAATATATTTAAAAAGAAAATAACTTATATTTTAACAATTTTTGCAATATTACTGTATTTTTTTAAATCAAATAATTCAGCTTTGGTGAGCATAAGAGACTTACAATTTACTGACCACAAACTTTTGAATTATGTATGAATGTATACAGTTAAATATTTGTCAATATTAAAATACATATTTATTATAAAATTTTATATATAGATTTGTTGAGAATGTATTATATTTTTTGTGTAAACTTTAATTGCTATATCAGCAAGGCCCAGGAGTAAGCATCCCAACCCAGAGGTCAATGGTGGCACCTCGGGTCACCAAGCGGGTGAGTTTATCCATCAAGCTCAGTGTGGAGCAGCTCCAAAAAGAAGGCGGAGCACAAGATTATCTTGGCTATTGGCCAATCAATCTGTCATTCATCTGTCTGCTTACTTAATTTGCAAAACTTTCAGGCTTGTGAATAGCAAATTTTTTTTACAGCTGAAGTTTCAGAGGGCAGATGAATGGAAATGCTGCATCAGCTCTCCTCATTACCGATCATAATTCACAAAACATGGAAAACATTTCGGATAAGCTTGCCTCCATTGTTCTCATGAGGTCAAGTGTGTATACCCTTAACCTTCCGCTTGCACGCTATTGTATGACATCCAATCAGTTGCGCTGAGAAGTCACTAATTTGATAAGCTTGAACAAAAGTGTGAGTGCCGCTGCATTATGCCTAATCGTGAGTGTTTTTGAGAGCCGCACTGGAAAATACCAGCATCTCTAATGTAAAGCTGATGAGTTCGGCCAGGAACGCTCCCTTGAATGCCCTTCACTGCCTCTCACTTCCCATCAGCTGTGGGAGCTCGCACATGAGCCGCAGTCACTTCATCTGTTTAATCAATGAAATCTTTCATTCATTCCAAATATTCAGCTGTCGTGCAGCCGTTCACAGTCTCTTTTTTGTAAATGACTGTCTAGTCACTACATAGGTCATGTAGTAGACAAATGTTGTCTTGTAGCAACACGTGTAAATTGTGGAGCCTTGGTGACAGCTGAGATCAATAGCTATTAAACTGTTGTAGATCTAAGATAAGCCCTTGTGAGCCATCAGGTTTATGGAAAATGCATCTTAAGGGATTTCATTCGTGTGCTAGAGAGGATTTACGGTATCTATGTTATGTGATGTAGTCTGTTGGGCATGCATATTTTTCCATGCACGCTGCTTTCATTGTACTATAGTAAGAAAAGCATCTTGTTTTTTGTGATATTGAAGAACTACTTCATTGCACTGCTTCTTGACACTGTAGAAACAATATTGTATGGTCCCTAGCTGTTGTAGACAACCCACGAAAGTTCCTAAATAAACACAATATGATCTGTCTTTAAGTAATAACTGCTTCAAATTAAAACCCAGCAACCACTGAACCAAATGATGTTTTAAAGGCGACCATGTCATGATTCAGTGTACACATGGTCCTTTTTCTGGTTTGTTTTCAAAACTTGCATCTCTATTCCTTGGCAGGATCCCTTGTGGAAGGTGCGCCGCAGTCAAAAGTTGGACATGTCTGCCCGTCTGGAGCTGCAGTCGGCCTTGGAAGCTGAAATCCGTGCCAAGCAACT
The DNA here is from genome assembly GCA_036326025.1 of Chrosomus eos. Taxonomy (NCBI): domain Eukaryota; kingdom Metazoa; phylum Chordata; class Actinopteri; order Cypriniformes; family Leuciscidae; genus Chrosomus; species Chrosomus eos. The sequence continues at coordinate 17,556,245 of CM070829.1, forward strand.
GGTTCAGGATGAGCTGCGCAAGGTTAAAGCTGCCAACATCTCTTTCGAGAGGTCAGTCTTTGATTCTGCTATAATAAGCAGCCTTTTCGTTTATTTAGATATTCATACATAATAAACACGCTCACTGTGTGTGCTGCATGGGACTGGTTCAGTCTTATGTGCATTATACAAATGGGTGCATGTTATTAGTTAAAATCATCTAGTTCAGGGATTGGCAACCATTTTGATTATTTTAATGTAATTTTCAAGTTTCCGGGTTAATCACTGCCACCCCCCTTGTGTAAATACACACAAACATATTTCAAATATTAATAATGGCTTTTGTCTACATCCTTTAGTTTGTTGGCTTTCAGGTTTAAATTCGACTTTGAAGCACATATTTTCGATGGGCCAAATTTACACCTGGTCATTCATGCGTTTTTGCTGATCGGATAGATATCCGTTTTGTTAAAACTGTTCCATTTACATTTGGCAACATAATATGCATGCCATAGTTTGCTGACCCCTTATGTAGCTTTTGTGATAGCCTTACTTTTTTGACTCCCTCACCTACACATCTACAGCAAACTGAAAGAGACAGATGCCAAGAACAGAGAGTTAGAGGAGCAGCTTGAGAACATGAAGAAAGAGATGGAGGAGAGCCGCTCACGGTCAGACAAAGGTGAAAATGCTGATACACGTGTTATTTTTTCACCCTTATAGACTTAATAGGTGTCCTTGAACCATGAGCATATTATGTCACCTTTTGAAGGAACATCTGAAGGGAACCTTTCATAAATGCTGCTGCGGTGTCGGATTTTTAAATAATTATTGGTTCTTCTATTATTTGAAACTAGAAATTACTCTTAACAAAAGTTTTTTTTTAACTGTAGGCCTGAAACTTCCGGACTTCCAGGACTCCATCTTTGAGTACTTCAATACCTCTCCCCTCGCCCATGACCTGACGTTCAGAGTGAGTGTTTCTGAAAATATCTGGCCATCTGCTACTGCGTTACATGCCGTAACAAGCTTCCCATTGTTCATTTCATCAACCTAATGACCTCTGCCTCAGAACATCAGATACCTCATAGATTGTTAATCAAACGATGACGTCTATAGTAGCCAGACAGAAACACTGGAGTATACATGTTTAAGAATGTCTAGCACATGGATACAGATTTTGACATCCCAGATTCACTCAATTGCCTTGTGAAATGCGTAAGACTGTAGATTCCCATACCTTGATGCCTTTTGGCAAAATTTGCCATTCTGACAATTGAAATTTGTCATTCGGTCATTCGCAGTAATGCATTGCAATATTCTGTTACTCCCCAAAAAGTAACTAATTCCATTACTTGGTTACTTTTTAGGAAATTAATGCATTTCATTACCTTAGCACACTACCCCACCGCCGACCCTATGTTATGTTTTTCAATACAACCCACCCCCTTTCATAACCCAAAGTGAAATGAATAAGCCTCAGGCTGAAAGAAATCCAAATTCACACCTGTACAGTAGCAGCGATGTGTTGGGCACAGCTCAAACAAACTTTTCAGCTGTGCTGCCAATCTGGATCACAGAAGAATAAGACGCAGAAGAAAGTTAGGTTTAACACTCTTACTTCAAATGTTTATCTAAAGTCATTTTTGCTTATTGGTATGATTGAATTGGATCATCGAAACTCGAAAGCCAGCGGGAAAGACGTTGGTTAAAGTGAGATTAATACATAAAGTATATTTAATAATAAAGTTTTTTATTGCAGGTTTGCGTGATATTCTGAGTTTTCATTTCACTGTTTTTATTCCTTTTGAGGAAATATTGTTTTTGTGAAAGTGAGATGAGTAAATGCAACTACTGTAACAATCATATTTATACAAGGCCTCTGTGCCTTACTCCCTATATCTCTCTACATGGGGACAGGAAAAAGTCACTCAGATTTTGGTGTAAATTTAAAAGTAATGTTACTTTACTAGTTACTTAAAGTAATCTGATTACAAAGCTTGCATTACTTGTAATGCGCAACCCTCAGCAGTTATGATTTTTTTTTTTTTTTGTAAAATGATTGCAATCCGAGCCAATAGCCTCATGGGCAGCACTTTGACGTAAGCACAACTGTGCCGATTCCTGGCTCAAGGTCCTTTGCCGATCTCGTTCCCCTCTCCTGATTATCATCAGAAAAGTTCTAATGGCATTTCCTTTTCATCCTACTCTGTATAATGTCCAAAAAGTGGTGTTTATTAGCACAGGACTGCTTGGTGTACAGAGGGAATCCAGTGTAACTGCTTTATTTCTACTTTGGGCCAGATGTCCCATCATGCTTTGATTGCCTAAGTAGAGACAAAAGCAGCTGAGAGTTTTGCATGACTGATGCCTATCTTCAGTTTAACAAAACTGCATCCATATTGAGGATGTGAGAGGAGCCCTGTTGTGTCACTTTAAAGTAGGGACCAGGATGTAGCCAAGCTATGCTTTTAACACTCATTGGATTGTAGGGAAAAAGCCTAAAGTGACAGTAAGTTCATAAAAACAAAAGCTGTTACTTGTCATCTTATTTTTGTCCCCCTCAAAAAAAGGACTCTGTCTCCTCCTCATCCGCATCTTCTCTGCTTGCATTTTGGGATGAAGTAAGTTTGTTAAACAAAGCTCCTCCCTCTGTGACATTTAACCTCGGCAGGAGTGATCTGTCAGCAGACAAAGTATCTCAAAAATATGAATTATGGTCAAGAAGTTCATACTGTAGTTCCTCTTTTGCTTTGTCAAAATAAAACGGCACTTACTTTACTTGCATTAACAAATCCTGACTCACCATTAAATGCCAGACATTGACTATACGACTTACATTTAGCCTAACCAGCATGCCCTTCATCTATTTTGTCTGCTGACTGCGTTCCTCTGCCGAATTGCAATCAGACCCTAGATCCAATTCAGCCTAATTGTAGGTGCTAAAGGTTAGAGACTCACGATTAGTATTAACCACCTCCCCATTGCCTTCTAACCTCTTAAACGGCTAATAACGTCACTCTTCATTTGTCAAGTCTGCAAATGCACTAAGCCGTTAGTTAACTCTTGGAGCCTGCTAGGACAATAAACATCCATAATTTAGATTGAATGACTAAGGCAACCAGCCGTAAAATGAATCAGATGAAATAAAATTGTGAAAGATGATAAGGTTGTGGGGGATGTTTCACAATTATTTATAACTTACCAATATAGGAGGTGATGGTGAGTATGTGCTTGTAAGCTAATTGAATGACTGTAATTCTCTGAGGCAAAAGTTTTTTTTTAATTACCCGCCATTTTTTTGCATCCTAAAATTCTGCATCACCCTTGACACTGTTGTGTATTTAAATGTTGCATAGATTAGACCATATCAGTATCTTTTGTTTTACATTGCTTGGTAAGTATTCTTTTTGTGTCATTTTGGGGTTTATTATATATGTCAGTCAAGTATTGTGCTTTAGTGTTTACTAATGGATCTTAAAGTTTTACACATGAGACGAAAGATTTAAACAAACCCATAAGCTAATAATATTATTATATAATTATATATTATATATTATATATTATATATTATATATTTGTAATATTAAGTTTTGGTTCAGTAAGATTTTTCAGTAAAATAGTTATACTTTTATTCAGCCAGATTTTTCATTAAAATATTTCTATCAGAAGATGAGGAACTTTTCTATTCATCACAGAATCCTGGGGAAAAAAAATGTATCTTGGTGTCCACAAAAATATTAACAGAACAACTGTTTTCAAACTGTAAATTGTAATTTTTGATCAAATAAATGGAGCCATGGTGAGCATAAAATACTTTTTGAAAAACATTAACTTGTATATCTAAAATTAATGTAATAATCCATTAATGGGTAAACCTTTTGCTCATGATTTTTAAGAGTAAGCACATGACTGATGTGTGATTTTATTAGTCATGACATAATACATTTGACATAATACATTTCACAAATGCCATCAGTCACGTTGTGCGGATGTTTGCGTGACATAAATGTGTTAATGTAGCTTTTTGAGGAAATTAAAGGATGTTTTTAAATCTTTTGACCTCATCTAATGACCATAAAGAAGCCATGTAGATGGAATAAAAATTGAAAACCCCCACCAAATGATTCATGCACATTTTGAGCGGTTTCACAAATGTGGTCTTTTCCCTCAGACAAGCTCCATCGGTGATGTGGACGCCACAGCCCAGAAGACTGACATTCCCTCTTCCTCCCCATCAGTGGCTTCAGAACAGGATGTGAGTGTCCACCTAACACTTCCTATTACATTCTGCCGCTGTCAGACTTCCTGTCAGATACATTGGTCATTGATTGAGTCATTTCCTGAATAGTAATGGATAGGATGTAGCTTGAAAAAAGGAAAAAAAAAAATCTGTATGGTCTCCTTGAAACAACACCAAAAAAAGGTGTTTTGCATTGTGCTTTTTTTATTATTATTATTTGTGGAATTGTTGTAATCCTTTAGGAACCAGTCAAGCCTCAAGCGACCACCCCTGCTGCACCTTCTCCAATGTATCAGCCCACTCTCTGTGCGCCAAAGGTAAAACCGCCATATGATGTGTCTGACTCATCATTAGCCTGTTCCTTTAGGTCTTTATGTTTGTCAGTATATTCCTATTGGCTTCTCAGAGCAATGAACGTATGCAGAGGCTGACTGTTAATATTTGTTTGTCAACAGCCTAAAGCTCATCAGCTGAGCATCAAGACCTTCTCCAGCCCGACCCAGTGCACTCACTGTACCTCACTGATGGTGGGCCAGATCCGACAAGGCTACGCCTGCGAGGGTGAGCTAAGTGTTAGTGATAAAAAAAAGATCAGAGACAGTGTCTTTTAAAATGGTGGCTTAGGAAGTTAAGGAGCTTTTGATCTAAGATGAAATATTTATATGCAAGTTTCACTTGTCAGTGTAAGAAAGTGATGTGAATGTTCAGTAATTCTCTCTTGCTCACTGCATCTCTTTTAGTATGCTCTTTCATCTGCCACGTGTCTTGTAAAGACAACGCGCCCCAGGTTTGCCCTATTCCTCCAGAGCAGGCCAAGAGGCCTCTGGGTATTGATGTGCAAAGGGGCATTGGCACAGCCTACAAAGGCTTTGTCAGGGTGAGAATGACAATGTAGTAACATTTCTGGTCACTTATTATTTACTTTACCTGAACAATTGCATTGAACTCATATTTCATACTAAATGCCATCCGGTTCCTTAAATTGCCTTCTTTCAGATCCCGAAGCCCACAGGAGTGAAGAAGGGCTGGCAGAGGGCTTATGCTGTAGTGTGTGACTGTAAACTCTTCCTCTATGAGGTGCCAGAAGGGAAGTCCACTCAGCCTGTTGTGATGGCCAGTCAGGTCCTCGACTTGAGGTTAGGATTAGTCACTTTCTCAAATCGCATGTACTTAACACACAGTCAATGAATGATGTAGTGGTCTGCTACACCACCATTCAAGTCTTATGATCACCAAGGCTGCATTTATTTGATCAAAACGAGAGCAAAATCAATAATATTGCATAATATTATTGCCATTTAAAATAACTGTTTTCCATTTTAATGTATTTTAAAAAGTAATTTATTTTCTGTCCAGTCTTCCAGTCACATTATCTTGAAGAAATAATTTTTGCAATCATTTTATTTTTCTCTTCAGGATTCTTTGATGAATAGAAAGTTCAAAAGAACAGCATTTATTTGAAATGGAAATATTAATATAATATATTAATGTCACTTCTGATAAATTTAAAGACTTAAAGTATTTAAAAAAAAAAAAAAACTTACTGACCCCAAACTTTTTATCAGTAGTGTAGGTAAAGAATACTTTCTGTTATTATCAAAAAATAAACCCAGACATGATTTGGAAATAGCAAGTAGTATTTTTCATTTGTGTGACATTTTTGTTCTTTTCTTCACAGGGACGAGGAGTTCTCTGTAAGCTCTGTTTTGGCATCTGATGTGATTCATGCTAGTCGTAAAGACATTCCCTGTATATTCCGGGTACGCTCTGAAATGTTTCCTGTTCTTTAAATACTCCATTGCTATGTTTGCCTAATCATGCATCACGATAATTGTCAATATTTGCGCAGGTATCATCTTCCACTCTGAACTCCCCGATCCGACCGGTGCCTCTGCTGGTGTTAGCTGAGAGTGAGGCAGAGAAGAGGAAGTGGGTGGGCATCCTAGAGGGCCTGCAGAACATCCTGGCCAAGAACCGCCTGAAGAACCGCGTGGTGCATGTCCTGCACGAGGCCTACGACAGCAGCCTGCCTGCCATCAAAACTACACTCTCTGCCGCAATCTTAGGCGAGTACAGTGTTTGGGAGGCGGGATGTTAACCTCTGGGATTGCTACTTATTAGTTAGTCAAACAAATCAGTATAATGTACCACTTTCACACACTTTTTTAACAGAGCAATGAGCATTTCTGAATACTTGATCATTTTCACATATTTGAATTTGTATATGTGAGACTTTATAATCAGTTTATTACACTGAAATGCTGCTTTTTGTCTATTATTATCCCTATTTAGCGCAAAATGATTTTAATCAGCACTTCTTTGTGAAGTTAACATGAAATACCTTTCAGACGTTGTTCCTGTGACGTGCTGAAATCTAACAGTATTTCTAATTGTTGCATAATTATGGCACATTACTAATTAATTGAGAGACTACATGGACATATATGTGTACTTTAAATTTCATTTGTCATAGCAAAGGACCATTTAAAATAAACTAGAAAGGCATAGAGGAATAAAAAAAGTGAAAAGCTTCTCTTTTAAATGTAAACTTTTAAATTCAAATTCATATCTGGTTGTGCTATAAATAAGCATAAATGAGTTTTATTATTGAATTTCATTTTTATTTCCCTCGGAAAATATAGATATGTCTGCCACACCTTTGTCCATTTTGACATGTTTTCTTGTAATAGTATTTATAGTTTAATGGTAATATCTAGCATTAATATTTTCAGTAATTAAAAATGGCAATTCACAGCCAGAGACCGTCTTTAAATTGAGGGACAGATATCTCACAGGTTTCATTAAAAAAAAAAATCTTCATTTGTGTTTTGAATAAGAACAAAAGTCTTATGGGTTTAGAACAGAGTGAGGATGACAATAGAATTTTCATTTTTGGTGAAGAAACCCTTCATAAATCTTATCTGTCCTGCTATTGTCTCTACAGATCGAGAACGAATTATTTTGGGGACGGAAGATGGCCTGTTTGTAGTCGAGCTCCCCAGAGATAGTACGAGTATTCTGTATTACACAAATTTAGTTCTTATCTTAATTCTGTTCCATTGTTTTCACTTTAATTTCTCATTATCTATTTCAGTCATTGTTCGTGCTGCCGACTGTAAAAGAGTCTGCCAGATTGAGCTCATCCCCAAAGAGAAGATGGTGGCCCTGCTTTCTGGCCGTAATCGGCACGTCCATTTATATGCCTGGGCGGCACTAGAGGGTGTAGAGGGTGCTTTCGATACCAAGCTGACCGAAACGAAAGGCTGCCAGGCGATGACCATAGGTACCCTACGCCCCGGTGGCCCAGCGTGTCTCCTAGCAGGTGTGAAGCGCCAGGTCATCTGCTATGAAATCACACGCGCAAAGCCCCATCACCGCAAGCTGTGGGAGGTGCAGGCGCCCGGTATCGCCCAGTGGCTTGGGATTATTCGTGATCGGCTGTGCGTGGGTTACCCATCAGGCTTTGCTCTGCTGGCCATGCAGGGGGAGTCGTCACCAGTGAGTCTGGTCAGCCCGGCAGACCCCTCGCTAGCCTTTTTGGCCCAGCAGTCCCTGGACGCGCTGCACGCTATGGAGGTGGGGGCAAATGAACTGCTGCTGTGCTTTAGTCAGCTGGGAGTGTACGTGGATGCGACAGGACGACGCTCTCGGACTCAGGAGCTGATGTGGCCTTCCACACCACTTGCCTGCAGTAAGTGTTTTTAAAGAGCTTGTGTGGGAAGTAAGAACTAATTGGTGAAAGTATCTAAGCAACGGTGTTTGTTTTCATGTTTTCAGCCCTCCTGAAATTCCAGTGTTTTTCATGTGTAGACTTGGAGGAAGGGAGGAGTAGAAAAGAACAGAGGAGAGACATCAAAGCAGGGAGGAGGTAGAAAAGACACAGAGGCTTAAAAGAGAAATAAATGAACAACCGGGATCTGGATTCATTATAAAAAATAAAAAAATACTCATAAGCTTATTAAAAGAAACTATTTGAGAACTGAGTTAAATGACCGGTAGCAATCAAATGATTTTTGTCGATACCATTTACATGTTATGACCAATATTTGACCGATATTAAAGTTCTATACTATTTTGTATACATCAATAAAAAAGCACTACATCTAAAATCAATCAGTTTGAATGAACAAGTACATTTAGACATCACTATATTACGTAAAGTATGAATTCAAAAGTAGGACTGAAATCAAAACGCTGACAATTCTCATTGAGGGAATTAGTGCAAAGAAAAAAGTTCGTCTCAAGAACCTTGATATGTTGTAAAGTAAGAGACGGCCATTGGAAAGCTGTGGCCAACTCTGTTTAGGGATGTGAGTGGAGGAAAAAATGGGCAGCAGGAAATGGAAAGAAGCAGAATGGCCAAGGGAGCAGATAAGGGCAATATTGTTGTACCTAGTATTATACAATGTTGTAACGCTTAAAATCCAAACAATCCATTTAAGTATGAGGTTATCCGGTAAGGTTCATTAGTTAACATTATTTAACTACCTTATTTAACATGAACTAAGAATGAACAATACTTCTTCAGCATTTATTAATATTAGTTAATATATTAATTTCAACATCAAAGGTTGTATCTGTTAACATTAGTTAATGCACCGTGAACTTACATAAACAAACAATGAACAGCTCTATTTTTATTAAATAGCATTAACAAAGATTAATAAATAAATACTGTAACAAATGTATTGCTCATTTGTTAGTTAATACATTAACTAATGTTAACTAATGAACCTTATTGTAAAGTGTTACCGGTTATCCTAACTTAATTTATTTTCAATAATTTTTTTCTCCCTTTTTTTCTTAGGAATGATGTTAAGTAAAAAAGAGAAAATCGTTAATAAATCTTTTAGACATTACTTGCCCTTCCACTTTTTTTCATAAGTCAGACAATAAGAAAATAGTACTTAAGAATACTTTTCTTTCTGTATTTTGAGAATCAGGCCCCATATGTTTCAGTCAGTTTAGTGAGCCACAGAACTCTCCGGCCTATGACCCAGTTTCACTGCATGCAAGGCAATCCTTTGAGAATGGCATCATGAATGATTTGCCTAGGCATTCTTCTGACCATGAGCATGGGATCCCAAACCCATATCATTATTTTCAGGCTCAAACGCGAACTACCTGACGGTGTACAACGATTATGGTGTAGATGTGTTTGACGTCCACACCACAGAATGGGTCCAGACCATCTCATTAAGAAGGGTGAGTGGAGTATCCTAATTTTACGATTTGTGAAAGCAGCATTTCATATAATTAATATTTATGAGATAAGCTGATCTGACTTTAAAATATGTCTGTAGATTCGGCCCCTGAATGTGGAGGGCAGTCTGAACCTGTTGGGCTCTGAGCAGCCCCACCTCATCTACTTCAGCAACAACTCCTCAGGTCTGATCCCACCCCACACACACTTCACCATGTCAACACGCATCTCCCCCACACTGAACCTTGCGTCTGCTTCACTGCTGAGGCCGAATTTCTTTCACTGCTTAATGTAGCAAGATTCTCTGATCACAATAGTCCACCTGTGTATTTATGAGTCCTCCACAGTGATGTCAATCACTCCCACCTACACAGACACTGACGCACACGTATATAAATATTAGCAAGCCCACACATGCTTAGAGCTCTGAAGTGGTGGAGATTTGAATTCATCTCACTGAGTCTTTTGAATCGGTTCACTAGAATTTGTTCACTGTTTCGTTCAGTGGCCCTTTCTGCCGATTGAGTTGAACCGAACGTTATGAATCACTGAATGTGTGTTATGAGTCACTGTTTTATTCACTCAACTGATTTGTTAAGAACATGAATCTATTAAGATACTTTTTAAAAGGGGTTTTAAGCGTCATAATATGTCTTTAATTAGATGTCAAGTTCAGTGCTGTTCTAAGAGTCTAATTCAGACTTGAAGCTTAGTAAGGGGACTTATTTGTTCATTACATTTAACCACTGAAATATTGCTTCACATCCCACTCTTCAATGCTCTTGGCTCTTAAAATAGTCATACTTTGAAATCTCTTCTTTGCAAAGCACACGTTTCCCTGCCTTTAATAAAAAATATTTGATTTTGTTCAAAAACACTGAATGAGCGTGTATAAAAGTAAAGTGAATGATGTTCATTTGCATTTTTTGTTTAAAAACACTGATTATGAGTCACTACATTAAAGGGAAAGAAAACTGTTTGCTCTCTTACAAGATTTGTTCAAAAATACTGATTATGGGTCACCATATAGAAGTGAATGGCAACAATTTGTTCATTTACAATATTTGTTCAGTGATTCGTATGAAACACTGATCCATAAGAGCAGCCCAGGTAATAAAAATTACAGCTCCACCCTCTGCGGTGCCTCTACAATCCTCTGGCAGATTGCCCTCTTGATAAAGACGCTTTTGTGTGGTAAACTAAAATGACCTCATTTGTCACACCTCCTCTAGGCTCACTGCCAGCAAGTTCCACAGTGCGTTCAGAAACATTGGCTCAGAGCTCAGAGACCCAGACTGCTATATTTTAGCAACCATAACCATTTTTTTTATCCTCATTCACACTGTTTCCACAGATGGCTGTGACCTTGCCATCCCCGAGACCTCAGACAACAGCAAGAAGCTGATGGTGAGGACACGCAGCAAGAGGAAGTTCCTTTTTAAAGTTCCTGAGGAGGAGCGGCTGCAACAGAGAAGGTACGGGTGGCTTCAGGTGTACATTTCTCACACTGCTGCACTCCTGCATTTCTCCTAATCCATGTGATGTTGTTTCCCTTTTGTTATATAGGGAGATGCTGAGGGATCCTGAAATGAGATCCAAGCTGATTTCCAACCCCACCAACTTCAACCATGTTGCTCACATGGGCCCAGGCGACGGCATGCAAGTCCTCATGGATTTGCCTCTGGTAATACCTTAAAATAGCTTTGAGTCCAGATTTGAGTATTTAAATGTATAAACATACCTGGTGCTAAAAGTTCATGGACTTGCTGGGAAATACACAGATGCCATTGTCAAATCTGCATGGGGCGACCCATCAGCTGAAGAGTTTTTGAAATCTTCATCCTGCAAATACCAGTGTCAACAATGTGCCCTTGAGCCCAGGTTTCTACAAGGCAGTGTCTTTCTAAACTCTGGGTCCCCACTCTTCAGGTGTTTCACTAATCTGATACATCTAATTCAGGTCATGGAGCCGCTACTAATGAGCCGGTTACTTGAGGCAGGTCTGTTAGCTAGAGGATTCAAAATGAGCAGCGCTATGGGGTCCCCAGAAACACTGTTCTAATTAGGGCTGGAGGAATCCGAGAACCACCTTTTATTTAGACCATTTTCATTTTTATTCATAGTTTCATACCATGGAATAGAACATAATTTCACTTTTTTTTTACTTTTTTTTTTACTATTCAGTCGCTACAACACTGCTAAAATCTACAGCACAAAACTTACAGCGCAGTCTGATTACTGATTCTGAACAAATTATTCTTTCGAGTCGTTGTTGTTAGTGAATCAAAAACATCCAGTGTGTACAGATTAGTCTAAACGAATCCCGACTCTAATCAGCCAGTTTTCTTTTTTAGTGAAACAAACTTGTTACATTGAGATATGGATCAGTTAGTATGTAGTTAAATATATACAGGGGCGGAGTGGCAATCGGGAGAGTCGGGAGTTTCCCCGGTGGGCCGGTAGTGTTTTGAGGCCGCGAGGGCCGGTCTGATAATAGTTATACATTGCAAGTTCGCTATGCGCACTTTTTTTTTTTTTTACATTTTCGATAACGGAGCGTATATTTGCACTAAGTGCCTGTCTTTTTAGCAAAAAGACGCCCCTTACGAAGTAGCTACAGTGGCGTAGGTCGTAGGGTGTGAGGTATTTGAATGCAGCTTTTGACGCGTTCGACCCGAGTTCGAATCCGCCTTTTGCCGAACTCTCTTCTCCCTTTTCCCAACACATATGAGATGTAAAATGTACCGCCTATACCATAAAGGTCTCTAGTGTTATATTTTGCCAAAGAACTCAAATCGAAACCATGATATGGCTTTGTGCCTTTATAAAACAGCACAAGTTTATAGGCATTCTGTTTGTGCTGGGTGATTTAAAGAAAAGTGCGCTCTTTGCTCACGCGATCAGCATGGTGATCTGGTGTTTTCTCCTAAATAAAAGCTCAAGGGTTTATTTCTTGCAAGTGAAGAAATTAGGACAAAAGTATTTTAGTTTTCCTATACTATAGTGTAATGTAGGCTAAAATATACTTTTGAAATATTCATTTTCATTTATACAGTACATTTATAGGCGATATAGATTTATTATAGATTATTTTTTTTATTATATTAAAAAAAATAATTAATAAATCATTATTACATTATTATAATAATTGTTTGGTACCCTAAAACACCATTGATAATGTAATGTAGACTGAGACTCTCATAACTAAAAAGATGTTTGAGCCATCTTTATTGTCCTGGTACAAAGCAATGCTTTTTCTTTGTTCAATGAGCAGTTCATGGGTTGAAGCTCTTAATTTTGATCTCTCAAAGAGCACCAGATTGATGCATTTAACCTTAAAATGTACACAATTTTAGAGGCCTAGAGGCACAGAGGTCCACCCAACATAATTTTACAAAATCCATATGTGAAAGAACAACCATTTGTGAACTTTACTCCAGCATAGTACGACAAAGTTCCTTTTAAGTCACTAAAACTGTAAATGCCATATTAAAATGTCCTTGTTCAAAATATACATTTAGCCTGCCTAAGAGGGGGCCTACAAGACATCTGAACTCTTAATCCGGCCCTGCCGGCGATGAGGGCCGGTGGTCTACGAAATTTCCCGGTAGATTTTTTGGTCCCACTCCGCCCCTGAATATATACATAGTTAAAATTGTATGTATCATTAATTATAGTGTGTGTGCATGTATATTTAACATTATCTAGTAATTGTATTATTCTTGTACTATTGTATTATTAATTGAGGCCAATTAGTAGACTGCAATCATGCCACCTCTGATATACTTATATTCAAAATGATTTCAGCTAATGGTTTCCAGGAAAACTGATTATGCAGGTGATTCACTAAGTTTATTTTTAGTTTTAAATGGCCTCCTAAATGAGAAAACCAGGTAAAGTTTATTTAATAAATGAGTCTCTGCCAGTCAAATTGAGTCTTGAATGCTCTTGAGAGGTTTGTACAGTTGGGTTTGTGATCATTTACAGAAGTGCTATTCGGATACAACCGTTGACTTCTAGGGTTTTATTACTCATCCTAACATCCTTTTCTTTCATTTTACTGCACAGCGCCAAAATCTTTCCCTTCTCTCTGCATGTTTCTTTTTCAAAGCCAGCCAGCCCCACTCTTCCACCCTCACACCCTTTTCTCTGTCTCTCTTTCCTGTTCATGTCTCTCCTTCTGTTTTCGCTCTGGTCGTGGATTCGCTCTGTCCTCTGGTTGCCGTGGCAGCAGCAGAGCGAGACTCCCTCCCCCTCATCCTCTCGCCACCATGCCCTGATCTCCCCTCCGATCAACTTTGAGCACGTCTATCACATGAGTCCCGTTTCTGCCGGGCTCTATCTGCAGAAAGAGCCTTCTTCCCAGCAGAGCCTACTTCAGTTCTCCTCTTCCTCCTCCTCTCCTTCCACATCCCCCTAGGAAGGGTAGGCTAGCAACACCCCTCCCCACTTCCTCTTCCTCCCAATTCCCTCCCCCTCCACACCCTCCAGGCCCTGGACTTCCTTTCCTCCCTCTTCTCCTGTGTTATATCATCCCGGTCCTGCTGAACTCTTTGTTCATGCTTGAACTGATTTGTTTTTTTTGGGGTAGTGAAATATGTTTAAAAAATGAGCCATTTCAGGTGGTTAATAAAACTTCACGTTTATATTTTGACTACATATTTTCACACTGATTTTAAGTAAAAAATCGATCATTCTATTTATGTTTGTGTGTGCTGTTAGCTTATGTCAAACTTAGATGTAAACTAGCGTATCACTCTCAAGATGCACACCAGTAATGTTTTTTTCTAAGGCACGATTATAAAAGCTACTTAAATTAAGTTTTAATCCAGACTTAATATAAGCCCTGTCTGTGAAGCCAGGCCTAAGTCCAAGTAAAATTGTTTCCAAATTAGGGCTGTTAAAATATATACGATTTTCAGTACACAATTGGCCAAAATAATTTGCGATAACAATATTATTGCGGTTATTGACACAACTAATATTGCGACAGCCAATTCTGAATAATGTTCAAATGCCTTTGATTGAGGTTAACTTGTAATTAACAAAATATCTCTTTGAAGAAAGACAAAAAAAAGTTAAAGTGCTAAAAATGGTGTTCTAGTTTAAAATAAAGAAAAAAGAGTGATTACATACAGTAGCTCTTACTGTGTCCTACTCTGTCTGACTTCTTGTGCCTCTACTGCAGAGTGTGATGCCCTCTTCTCAGGACGACCTGTCTAAAGACAAGCCACGGCCTCTGTCCAGCATCTCACGGCAACAGAGGAGTAAGACCAACATCACCCGCACTGCCTCAGGTGGGTGCCATTCCTTAAACACACAGACAAGACGACACACACCGGCTTGCCCTTCTAAATGCCTGAAATGTGTATTTGTTTAAAGGAGGAGGAGATTTTGGAGGAGCAGGGTCATCTCGCAGTATTTCTGATCAAGATCAAGACTATGACAGAGAGGTACGAACTTAATCACCTCCCCAGTGATTTCAAATATGCATTTATTTCACTCGCTGCTTGAGGTGACATGATGGATGGTTAGAGAAGCTTCGAGGTGCTTTCGGCTTCTGAGCGAGTCTTCTTGTGTCCTAATTTTGTGGTCTGTAATAACTGCCCCAGTTCTCACAGTTATACATACTACAGCTGTAAACCAGTGTTATTGTAGTAGTATTTATGTACTATTATCAATATTTTGAATTGGCTTTTTTTTTCAGTCTTCATTTCAATATAAGATTTAGGGGTGTAAGATTTAGGTTGTGCTTTGAGGGGTGTAACAATATGTAACAATATAACGCAATACAAAAATGCAACAGTATGTATCGTGGATAGTGACTATATGTATCATTGATAGTTCACACAAAATATAAATTACTATGTGAGAAATTATTCAGGTTTTCACTTAGTCAGGTTTAGTGTCAGTACTACATTAAACTACTATATACTGTATAATAATGCAATAGGGGAATAATTGACCCTTCGCGTGGAGCTTGATTGACAGGTGTTCTGACCAATCATACTTCGCCATCCGCCATTTTGTCGGACAAAGCAGTCAGGAGAGTTAGTAGATTAACATGGGAGGATTTGAACTTGAAAAACTGAATATACTGGCGCCTTTCCGCGGTTAAAACAACATTCCTTCTTATGTTAATTCATGTTTATTTGATGCTATAAATGAACTAGAAGGAAGAGATGATCGGATCACGAGCAGCTTTAACTGAGGCTCTACAGCAGGGGTCTCAAACTCAAATTAACTGGGGGCCGCTGGAGGGAGAGTCTGGGTCAGGCTGGGCCGCATCAAGTATTCCACAAAAAATAGTATTCAAGTATTATAAAAAGAGCAAAACTGATCCAATCTTAGTTCTCAATATTTATTATTAACGTTTCTTCTGAACTGTTCCTCTGAATTTGAACATTCCTTTCTGTACATGACTGGTTCTTCATGAGCTGTCCTTCTTACAGTTGAAGTTCATTTTACAAACTTTCTTTGTCTTTTCCCTATAGATAGAGTCGGTTGGTCTGGGAACGCCCCCGGGAACGCCCCGTCACGTGGTGTAAATTTACCCCGTGGGGAAAACATTGCCTTGGCGCTCATTGAAATACACGCGACAGTCATGCCGAAGAGTTGTTTTGTCGTTTTCTGTACTGCCAATATAAACAAAAATTATAAATTGAAGTTCTACAACCAACAAACCCGTTGGTAAAAAAGGTGTGAGCCTCCAGGGATTTGTAATTTTTGAGATTACTGTGTGAGTAGATCCCTAGCTGTGTGGTAGTGGGTGTTAAACTCGTAGTCCTATTAGGCAGTGGGCCAGATTTGTCTACTTCTCTTACGAAAAATAACTATAGTAATCCTATAATATTTGTATTATAATACTTAATAATTCCTATAAGATTTGTATTATAATAGTTCTGTGATGTTCTGTAATACCTCTACTTCTATAGTTTGTCCCAAAATACTAGAGTATTCCTATAGGTTTGCTATAATATTTTATCCTAAAATACTACAAGATTCCAATGGTTGTTTTTCATAAGGGATGTTTCAGTCACATTAGAGTTATCAGCTGAAGATTGGCTTGATAGGCCAATCGCTAATAATGACCATAGACAGTAAAATAAATAATGACGCCAGCCGTCACCGTTAACCTGTCAGTCCCTCGTACTGATCACCGTTTTACAAAAGCATTATAGTTTGGAGTGAAGCATACGTATTGGTAAGTGACAAGGTTTTATGGAGTTATAGTGTGCAACATATGAGTGAGTTATAGGCTAACCGGTAGCTACCGCTATGTCTTACCTGGAGATTCAACCAGATAACAGAATATATCTCGAAATGACACCTCCGGCCATTTGGTTGGGTCATTGACCTCGTTTTTAATTAAATAAGGGCAATCATATCCTATTGCAGTTCATTTTGCAATGTATCGTTGCCGGTCGGCCTCACAATAAGCCTCACAATAAATTTTTGTCATTGAAATACACACGATGCTCACAGCGTTTTCCCCCACGCCGACCACGCCCCCCAACTATGACGCGTTGCCGACTGTATGTATAACACATATTTGTGATATTTATATTTGCTTATGTCCTTTTTATTTTCTTTATACAACACATTAATGATATTGAATTTTTATTTTGTTTTTTTTTGGAAGGCAAATTTCCTTTTATTATACTTAGAAAAACAATTATTGCTTTTGAAATACAAATATTTGCAGTCATGTCTGCCCGTCTATTGAATTCTTTCTACACATGTATGTGTCTCAAATTACTGTCTTTGCACAAATCAAAGCAAACCTTCTTATCAACCTGTTGGACACATATTACAAGCTCAAAATTATTATTCTCACATTGTTTTAGAGCAGGGTCTCTCTCCAACACGTCGCTCGCGAGCGGCCAGTAGCTCGTGGCCTGATTGGTGGTAACCATGGTGGTAACTCGCCAAGGGGGCTGTTGCCCTGTTCACATATCGCCATGACATATCGCGCTCACATATTTTGCGCGCTCAAGTTCGTTATTTCAAATGTAGGCGCGCGGCAAGCGCGCTCATAATTGAAGCGACGCGCGCAGTATGTTTGTACTTCGCGGTTGTCTATGACAACTATTGACAACAATCCCACCGTAAGCTGTCACGAGACTATCTATAGTAGTATTAAGGGGTAAAAAAAAATCATTTTTTTTAAAAAAACGCGGCACACGCAACGACGGGCCGCACTAACATTAAACTTTAATGTCAAGTAGGGGGCCACAAAATATCACGGCCCGCGGGCCGCGAGTTTGAGACCACTGCTCTACAGCGATCTGTCACGACACATTAAAGAGCCACAAAACGGTATTTATTGTTTAAATTTCTTTCAAAAAATGACCATATTTGAAAGGTAAGACTTTGTTTAATATGCTTAATATCAAAAGTAACCGAAAAGTAACCTGGTCTGTCCTGTCTGTCCGCGTGTTGTCAGTCTCCTCTCTGCTCCTCGATGTATTTTTCACTGCGTGAGAACATGGTGAGAGCGTGAGAGCGGCGTAGCTTGTCGGACATAGCGACAGTAACTAAGGAGGGCGGGTCTTTGCGAAGGGTCAATTGTGTAAAAAGTGGCCTACTTGCAAGCATATTAATCTAAAATAATTGTGTATTTTCAGCTTCAGAATCATGAATATTTGTATTTCAGTGTCACCATTGTCCAGGCCTATTTATTTACACCTGCAATGTAATATCAAATTTAGCATTTTAATCAACAGTAAAAAAAAAATTGTTAACCTTTTATCATAGTTATTGTATCGTAAGTTCAGTATCGTGATATGTATCGAATCGTGACATGAAGGTATCGTTACACCCCTAACTTAGTTTTTTTTTAACCTTTTATTTGTTTTTGTTTCTTTAGCTTTAATTTATTTTATTTCAGTATTATTTTAGTAATCATAATAATTAATTCTAGTTTAAGATTTTTTTTTTTTTTTTTCGTTTACTTTCAATTTAAAGTTGAAGGTTTTGATTTAATATCTTTATTTTATTTGAGCTATATTCAATATTTCTAAGTTTTAGGTAACAATAGCAACACTTCTGTAAAAACCCACCCAGGTATTTTATACTTTGCAAGAATTTGAAAACTAACTTGTAAACAAGAAACTGATCTGCTAATCTTTTTCTTTTTTTCTTCTTTATCCTTGTTGCAGCCTGACTCTGACTCGACCAAACATTCCACCCCCTCCAACAGCTCCAACCCCAGCAGCCCCCGAGCCCCAACTCTCCTCACCGCAGTCAGCTCACTCTGGACGGCCTGGATCAATCACTGGACGGCTGAAAAAGGACAACTCCCTCTTTTTTCACCCTGCACACACCCTAGGCACCCCCAACCCCCCTCCACTATCAATCCGCTCTGCTAGGACTCACTAAAAAGTGCCAAGACTCTTCCAAGTCACCTGTTAGCTCAACACAAGGGCCAAAGGTTTACCCTAAATCCTGCTGCTGGGTAGACGCATCAATCGCCACAAGTGGAACGTGTTGGGTTTGTGCTGGCAGGATTAGACGAAACACCGGAGCGTGTCAGAGCCACCGAAAAAAAAAAGATACAATATAAAAGCCTGCCCCCTGGTGAAAATGTCATGGTATTACACTAACTGGGTCAGATTAGTATAATGGACTTTTATTTTATTTTAAATCTTAATTGCAATTTTTTACTTTAGTAAATGAACATGCATTGCATCTGCTGTGTCAGAATTGCTTCTGGATTTGTAGCTTCCCTTCAGAAAGAGACTTCTTATGCTGTTTTTAAATGTATATTATCAGGAACACTCAAGGCCAGGGGGCCGAAGAGAGGAGCGTATCAGGAAGAAAGGAACCAAGGATGATATAGGACTGCGACTTTCTTGTATAAACCAATTGGACCCGTAACCTGATTCGTCAAAGACCCGTGAAACGTCTCGCCTCATCTCATATGAGCAATAGATCGGTAACAGAGACTTTAGGGGTTTAAAGCCAAACCAGAGGGCACTTTTATTGTCATATAATTCTCTCTCTCTCTCTCTCTCTCGTTCTTCATTTAAACCAGCCTTTATAATATTCATGTTTTAACTTAGATGTTTCCCACAAAGATATTTAATTCAGCTTATCACCCGGAGAAAAAAGAAAGCAACAAAAATGAAGACTTTACATATAGATAAGTGTTTTAATAAGAATACAAAAGAGAACGCCACACAGCTACAACTATTCATAGGATTTCAGTAGTTCATCTTAAGCTGCTACTGCTGCTTTGTGTGCTCTATTTAAAAATAAAAGTAAAAAAATATATATGTGATAAAGGTTATCTCACCCATAGCCATGCTCTGATTCTGGTTTATGATGTTTGACACATGCGAGCAGCCATGTGGGACCGTCACTGTTGAAGACTCCTATCAGAACGCTGATATGAGTTTGTGTGTTGACATGCTTGAGATCCGCATGCATGGCCGGCATATCCATTATCACTCAAGTGTGCCTTCAGTGCCAACTTCCATTTCAGTAATAAACTGTCCGCTAAAGCATTTCAGTGGTTTTGACGAGGCTGGCGGTAATGTATTATGTTGTTCCCCACCCTTCTGAAATACTGTAAAACACTTGCACATTGTTTTTTTTTTAGTCCAAGGAAATAATTTTGTGTGAATGGTTTTACCTGTACCTCCTTCCCCTCCCATACTTCACTTGTCCGCTTCATCAGATGGAAGTTTATCCTCGGAACACTACTGCTTTTACTTTAAAAGGAAAAAAAAAAGAATCACAGGTTGAAATCTTTGTAATTATTGACTTGTTAGCCACATAAATTTGAACGAACAATAAAAGAGGACCTGTTGTGCGTCTTTTTTTTGTTGCTGAATTTGAATCATTCATATCTAGGCTAAAATTATTTTTTGGTGATTTTAAGTCAAAGTTTTGACACGTTTGATTAATTGCTGAAAATATTACACTTAAGGGTAAATGCCAATGTTTTTGAGATTTGATTTTTTTGGTGACAACACATTTACCAGACAGTTTTTTGCCTAAACAAGAATTTCATATTTCAGAGTTTCTATTCTAAACTTACGCGGTTTGTGTTGGATAAGAGTAACTGATGAATCCACAAAGAAAGGAAAATTTAAGGTTTCTTTTTTTCTTTTCTTTTTTTGTCTTGATGGGTTCAAAACTGCTTGCTGCTGGCTGTTTATTCTGTAACCGATTTTGTATGGGTTTTCTGTATGGGTTTAATTTTGATGCAACTTTGTGTGCATCCTCAAAATCAGGCAGGATTTAGTTGCAACAGTATATTTTATTAACACAAAACACAAAGAAGAAACAGGCAAACAATGAGAAAACAAAACACTGAGAAACCAACGAGAATGAAAAAAAAAAAACTAAACCTGAGACCTATAAATACAAAGTGTAACTGAGGAAAAAAAGGCACAGGTGGGGAACAATTAATCAAATAATGATGAGTAACATTGACAACAAATGAAGTGAAGATTTTAATTAATTGAATAGATTTTTGCCAGCACCTAGGTTTCCCTAGCTGCTGTGTACCTAATTTTGTGAAGTTTTTTCAGAAAATTCCAAATAGCTGAGAATTTTTATAAAATGAAAATTAAATCGATTCAAAAAATTATTTCTAGCCCTTTATAGTGTTCCAAAAGGTATGACCAAAAATGCAAATCTCCTCGCCACCTAGTGTGTCAGATGTGCGTGTGCATGATTGGGACCATCCTGCTAAATTTGCGGTCTCTACAATTTACGGCCTCTGACACCTATACACTATAAGGGCAAAAAAAAAAAAAATGATGAAGAAGAAGAAACGGTCCGATGCTAGGGCAGCCATAGTAGTATGTTGAATAATAGAATATAAAAACAGCCTTTACAGTATAAATTAAAAATACTAAAAGTTATTCAGTCAAGAGCAGTGAGTAGCCTATTTTTATGTGCTTTTGTTGCTTGATTAACATCAAAGACAGACAGCAGCAGTTAAAGGGTAGGCCTACCTATCATGGAATTTTGAAAATTACCTTTCATGTAGTGTGTAACATAGATCTAAGTCTAGATCTAAAAACATCCTGCAAAGTTTTAAATATGAAAGTTCACCGTATACAAAGTTATTGTCTCTCAAAAGTAAGAGTCGACTCTGAGTCGCTGATATGAATCGATAGACGAACAATGCTTTTTCTCTAACTTTCGTATGTCACTTGTACAAGTTATTTGAATTCGACACGCCCACTCAGTGCGCGCGGCGAGCAGACAGAGAAACCTGACAACATCATGTCGACGAGACTTTTTTTTGCACTGGCCAGGGACAAGCATGTGAAGACTCAGTGGCTAGAGTTTATATTTACAACTGTACCCGTCCCGAACCTTGTGTGTGTTCGCGTCATTTTAATGAAGATCGCTTCACAAACACAAATGCTTTCAAGTGTGGATTCGCGAGTCGGCTGATATAGGAAGGTTCAATACCAAGTTTATTTAGATCAGCTTCCTCCTCCGAATCACAACCTGTAAGTACTATTAATAATTGTTGCTTTTATGTGTGTGTGTGTGTCAATTTTCTATTAATTTTAGGCAGTCTGTTTTGATTTGTGGTCTAAGTCCTTAATTGGGAAACCACCTCCATCTAACTGTCATATTTTCTTTCTTTTAGTCTGGTCATCCCAAACCCCTCCCCGCTGAAATCGGCCTGACATTGATGGCCAATAAGGGCCACCGGGTTCCTCAGATAATTGAACTGCTGGACTGGGAGGACAACACAGACCACTACATCATGGTCATGGAACGGCCCTTACCTTGCATGGACTTGTTTAGTTTCATGGAGCTCCATGGAGGGATCCTCGAGGAGCGGACTGCACGACATGTTATGCGGCAGGTCATTCATGCTGCTAAAATTTCCTGCAAGCGCGGCGTCTTCCATCGTGACATCAAGCTGGAGAACTTGCTGTTGAACCAGGACACCATGGAGGTCAAGTTGATTGACTTTGGGTGCGGTGCGCTCATGAAGAACACTGCCTTCAAAGTCTTCAGTGGTATGTGTTATGAACTGCTTTGTTCATTAGCTCACATAAACGCATCCTATGTATAGTCAACACGCTCTGGAAATGTATAAATATCAGACAAAATCTTTTTCCTCCGGGCACAAAGAATTACTGTCCTCCAGAGGTCCAATTCGACGGCAGGTACCATGCGAAGCCGACGACAGTGTGGTCTCAAGGCATCCTCCTGTTTGTAATGGTGTGCGGAGCTTATCCCTCAGCCAGCGACCTGTTCATGATCAGTGCAAACATCTGGACCAGTCCTGGCCTATCACGAGGTGAGATCTTCATCAAAGAACAAAGAAGGACAATTCGAATTGTCCAAGAGCTTCAAAGAGTGCATGTGTAAATTACAAGCTAATAGTCAGACGCCTCTCTTGTCTTTTTGCACAGAATGCTGCCGGATGATTTGTGATTGTTTGCAGCCTAAGCCACAGCAAAGATTCGTTCTGGAGCAGATGCATCTCCATCACTGGTTTAAGGTAAGATTAGCTAAGCTAAATGTTTTTTTTTTTTTCATTTTTCATTGTAAGCATCATAAACTTGTTGCCAAATCAAATTAGCTTTAAATGTAAGGCATTTAGACAAATAAGACTGATTTATGTTTTTATTTTATGTTTTTATGTTTAGACAATTCCTGTCATGACCACCCTGTTGAGTCCTGTCTTCAGTCAGTGTGGCGAAGCAGGACGGGGCCGAGAGCTGTGGGAGCGGAGCGGAGTGGAGTGAGGCAGGTGGAGCGAAGACTAATTAGTGATACCTTTGAGACACATCAGTTTTGAGCCCATGGAGGAGCTCCGGAAGGATATAAGGAGGAGGGACGACAGTGGAAGACGAGAGAAGACCACACCTGGGAGATTTACATTGTGTTCATATGTTTATATGTGACAGTCGGCCGTGAGGTGGCTGCCACTTACTTTCTTTTTGTTGTTTATTTGGGTGATTAAAAGTTACATTAAACATGTGCCTGTTGCAGTCTGACAGGAGTGGCCTTCTTATGGTGTGTTCACACCAAACGCGAGGTGAAACTTTGCATCACGTTACTCGCTCTAGATTACTCGCGGGATGTTTCTTGTTTTTCGCGTCACTCAGACAGAGGAGTGTCTTCACACACATCATCAACAAAATTTCTTTCTGCCATTTTTTCTCTGTATGTGTATGATGTTGAATCATATATTTCAGGATACCCACAGACGGAAACAATAATACTTTCCTCCATTTTCGACAACAGTGATAGCAACCAGATGTATCCATGAGCACTTCAATGAATGGCTTGCGCAACTACGCATCATGCAAATTTTCTGCTCAAATTGAAAATCTTAAAGATATTTTTTTTTTAACTAAACAAGATGTTTAGAAGTTTATACAAAAAAAAAAAATACTTTTTATGACAATGGATTGTTGAGATTTGACTGTTTACTAATGCACTTAATGCACAACTTACTTAACACTAACAGTACACTTTTTATAGTTATTAATTAATTTATTTTTATGTTTGATACATCATAATTTTATTTATTTATTTATATATTATTTTAGATTTTTTTTTAATCTTTTACATATGTGTGGCTTTGTGTAAAGAACATTTTAATAATCTGAAGAACATTTGTGCAGGTTCTTCATGGAACCATCAATGCCAATAAAGAACCTTTCTATCTTTCTATTATCTGATGTATTCTATTTTCTGAGCTTCTATTTCTTCTTATGAGAAAAAACTGTAGAGTATGGAAGCCCGTTTCCGCCACAGTTGAGTAAAAAAAAAAAGATTATCTAAGTCATAATAATGAGAAAGTTTCTCATAATTATGACTTAGTATCTCATTATAATGAGAAAGTTTCTCGTTATTATGACTTAGTATCTCATTATATTGAGAAAGTTTCTCGTTATTATGACTTAGCATCTCATTATAATGAGAAAGTTTCTCATAATTATGACTTAGTATCTCATTATATTGAGAAACTTTCGCATAATTATGACTTAGAATCTCATTATATTGAGAAACTTTCTCGTAATTATGACTTAACATCTCATAATAATGAGAAACTTTCTCGTAATTATGACTTAACATCTCATAATAATGAGAAACTTTCTCGTAATAATGACTTATTTTCTCGCACTTCTACGCATGCGCAAAGCAGTGGAGCAGAAGGGAGCGCCACGCTAGCGACATCCGCTGGACAAAGCCGTGTAAATGCATCACAGCAACCATGGCACGCTCTGCAAAACAGTTGTTTTCATTAAAGTCAGTGTGAACTAAGTGCAATTTGTAGCATCATTATAAATAAATAACATCAATTCAAAATCATCAGTGTCTTCCATACTTTTCCATGCCCACGAAAAGGTGTGAGTGAAATGCAGACGCAGGACGGTTACCATGGTAACGAATGACGCCTGCTACACCGATGGAAACACATATTTTGCGGATGCGTCTAGGATATTTGATGTGCAGGTTCATATGGAAGATATCAATAGCCTACGATATCAATTAAGATGTTTATGAGTTTGGGGACATTTACACAAGTGGGCTGTGGGCAGTGGAATGGGGGAAACGCAAGGCCTTGAGACGTGTGTTTAAAAGCTGAACTTCTTTTTTAGAACGCTGTGTCATGCGCGAGACGCTGCAAAAACGCGAGCACAACTTCGGTCTAGTGCGCGTTTGCCTAAAAAAACAATGAAAAAGCAGCGCAGTGGAAACGCACCATTATACAAAAACAAAACTGCTTGAAAATGTTTGTACACAGATTTCCAGATGAACCTTTCTGTGTTGCTGCTTGTTCATACTCAAAATACAAATGAATAAAAGACTATTTACTAGATATTAGTCTTTTATTCATTTGTATTTTGTGTATCTAGTATAGAAGCCAGTCTCATATACTGATAATTTATCACAAATGCAGAGCACTGCATTTACACGGCTTTGACCAGCGGATGTCGCTAGCCTGGCACTCCCTGCTTTGCGCATGCGTAGAAGTGCGAGAAAATAAGTCATTATTACGAGAAAGTTTCTCATTATTATGAAATGTTAAGTCGTTATTTCGAGAAAGTTTCTCATTATTATGAGAAAGTTTCTCATTATTATGAGATGTTAAGTCATAATTACGAGAAAGTTTCTCATTATTATGAGATGTTAAGTCATAATTACGAGAAAGTTTCTCATTATTATGAGATGTTAAGTCATAATTACGAGAAAGTTTCTCAATATAATGAGATACTAAGTCATAATTATGAGAAACTTTCTCAATATAATGAGATACTAAGTCATAATAATGAGAAACTTTCTCATTATAATGAGATACTAAGTCATAATTATGAGAAAGTTTCTCATTATTATGACTTAAATAATCTTTTTTTTTTTACTCAATTGTGGCGGAAACGGGCTTCCATAGTATGGTAGGACTTGTTTATGTCCATCTGAAATTTCGTTGGATGGTTGTGGTTTTCTATTTCTGTGATGTCATGTGAGTGACAGGTTGTCCCGCCCTCACGCCAGTAAATACATCATTAGAGAAGAGATGTCATTGCAAGAGGAAGGGGATCTTATTTTGATTAAAGATTCTGAGGACGCATGCATTAAAATAATGGTGTGCAAATAAATATATATTAAAGAAATATTCCATAAAAAAACAAGACTTGTCTATTTTTATGTCATAGGGACTTTAACACATAAGTGCTTGTTTTATTATTAATACCATAAGAGTAAAACGTTTGTAGAAATAAATAAATAGGCTATTTATAGAAATGTTATACTATTATCTTGAAAAAGACAAATTAAATTGTGTCTTCATTTTAAATGTTTGTGTTTGGACCCCTAAAAATAGCCAGCAATAAAATCTGAAAATAATAATGCAATGTGCCATGCATTTATGATCACTGCAAATGTATTCAAAAAGCTATAATCTAATAATCAACTACAAAGCGACTTTTATTTTGGCGACACGTTGGAACAAGGAAGTGATAGGAAAGAAATCTGACGTTTCATGAGTCGATTTTCACTGTAATAAGTCGAAGGTAAATATGTTACATATGGCGAATTAATAAAACCATATTACTATTTTTACGGAATAATATTAATGCACATGAAAATAATACTTGCATATTACAATCTTAGCGAATCTCGAAATGACATTTTGGCATATTAAGATGAGTGCATCGTTCGTATTGATAAATAAAGGATCACCTGAATGAAGTGACATGTTTAACGTTACAAGCTTGTGTCATGCAGCTGTGAGCTTTCTCCGTTTGGACAGATCAGATGAAGAATCACTGCAAATAAACATGGGGATAAATTGTGTATGTTTTTCAGATGACACGGGCCAAACCAGAGGATGATGAGTACTGGAACAGCTCTAAATTTAAAGCGTTCACATTTGATGATGATGACGATGAGTTTTCAAGAGTAAGTTCATTGTGTTTCTGTTCTCAGCTCTATGGAGTCCAAAGCCCGTTTAGCACAGCAGTATGACAGTGGAGAATGACTAGACTTTACTTATGCCCCATTCAACCATATTGTACAGTGAGATATTATAAAGACAACATATTATTTCCCAAATGAAATAGTTAGCTATTTTAGCCAAAGCAAAAGACTGAAATGTTACATATAAAATATTTACTTTTTCCAATTATATTTTACTTTTTTGCATGCAATTACCATGCAAATTACAGCAAATTAAGGTGAATAAACTAATTACTTTGGATTTGAAATGAGTAAAATAAATGGTGACGTTGGTGAGGAAAAAAATCCTATAAAGATACAGCACTTTTTTCAGCATACTTTATGTTGCAAGAAAGGAAGGTTATTTAGAAGTCATTTACAAATATTTGACCTATTTATACAGTTAAAATGTATTTTGTAAAATATTTATATTGACATTTTACTGTCACATTTTCTGCAAATTTCCCCTAGAACCTCTTTGTGGCCCACAGTTGATTCAGACATTGTTGTGTTGATATTTTCCAGTTGAAAGAGTCCAAACGGGCTGTGAACAGCATCCTGGTGGGTGATTATGATGATGATGATGAAGATGACGTTGAGAGAGTCAGCTGGACTGGGGAACCTGTGGGAAGTATGCAGTTTTTTCATTCTTACTGTCTTCAATGTTTGTACTAGTTTGGATCATTTTACTGGCTCTGATCTTTAAGTCATGCGTGGTCAACACAAAATAAACTAAACACATTCTAAAACAACTCTTTGTTCCCGAGTCATATTAAAGATTTGTTCAAAATGAATGAATCTTTCATGATCGACCCATCATTAGTTTGCACCTCATCTGGATGCTCATCAGTTATTGTTTGTGTAAAGGCATCTCTTGGTCGGTCAAGGAAACTGCGTCCAGTATCCGCTCAGGGAGTGAGCAGAGCTTTCCCAAAATAGACACCACTCCTTCACTGTCCAAACAAGGGTCTGGATATTCCCTGAGCTCCCTGTTTAAAGGTAATATATAGTGCTTTCATGTTTAAGTTCAATCATTATAGACCCACTAATCTGATTCTGTTTATATTCCCTCAGCAAGGAGCAAACCTGGTGCTTTCCAGTCCTTCTCTGAGTGTAAGTTCAAGTCATTAAAGCATTTCAGATAATTTAGGCCTACATTCTCTTGTGTTATATTATAACTAAGTGTGTTTTGTTCCCTGTTTTCTAGCTTTTAGCGACACATCTACTAGAACATATGCACCAGAGCTGAGGAAGCCCAGGTCAGATGGAAAGGTAATGCATATGGATATTTTTACATTATCGTTTAAAAGTTTGGCCATGGTAAGATTATTTTGAATGTTTCTGAAAGACGTCTCTTATACTCACTGCTTTCATTTGATCAAAAATACAGTAATAACAGTAATATTGTGAAATATATATATTAATTCCTGTGATGACAAAGCTGAATTTTCAGCATCATTACTTCCAGTCTTCAGTGTCACATGATCCTTCAGAAATCATTCTAATGATGATTTACTGCTCAAGAAAAACATTCCTATTATTATCAAGGTTGAAAACATTTTTAAAGAAACCGTGATACATTTTTTTCAGCATTCTTTGATGATAAGAAGGAAGAAACAGCATTTATTTGAAATATAAATTAACACTTTATGTTAAGTGTCCTACATGTACTTACTATAGGTAACATAATTTACTTTAACAGTGAATTATGTATAATTACATGCATCTAACACTAAACCAAATCCTAATTCTAACCCTAACCCTACAGTAAGTGCATGTAATCAGTTCATATTTCTCAGTACTTTATAACAATAATGTCATTTTTGATCAGTTCAGTGCATCCTTCCTGGATAAAAGTATTAATTTGTTCCAAAAAAACGTTTAACCAGTAGTGTATGTTTGTTTCCACTGTGTAATTTAATTTATTTTTCTTTACCAGTTTCTAACATTGACTTATCTAAATGCCCATAGGATTTTGTCAGCGACCTGAGTCCAGAGGAAACCGTGAGGAGAATGCAGAAAGGACGGGTAGGGGGCAGCAAAGACCTGTCAATTATATATTTTGCCCTAGAAAATCCATTTAAAGGGACAGTTCTCAAATTCTCATCATTTACTCACCCTCGGTTGTTCCACCCTCAGTTGTTTTTGGTTGAGCTGTCCCATAAATAGAATTCCTAGATAAAGCCATTTGTGTATTTCCATTCTCAATAGCAGTTGATAAGTAGGTTCCATTTTACACGAGCCATCCAAAAAAGAATCACAGACTGGTCAAATATACTGTAATAAAGTGAAATATTAGTCATGAATTTGTGCTACTGGCAAAAAACATGTATTGCGTCAGAATGCATGGCTGCTTTTGAATGCCTGTCAATGGAAAAAGATGCTTTTTGCATCTCATTAAAATTATTGTTACAGGCATTTTCCCTGGAAAAGTTCCGCTCTCTGCAGGACAAACTTCTGCTGCTGGATGAAGCAGTTGCTGTTTACGATGGCAACGTCATCACTGCTGTGAGTCACACTTCACACACTAACCCTATATGGAAGCACTGCCATGACTTTAGAATATTAGTAGAAACAGCTTATTTATACTGTGCTTATTCACTGATCCTTTACATTCTCATTCTGCAGGTCTTGATATATTTAAAAAGGTCATTAAGTAAAGGTGAGATGTTTCCTGATCCTGTCTTTACTCACCAGTTCCTTGTTTTTCTCAAAATAAATCAAATATTTTCTAGAACATCATGTTTTTTGTCATTGTTGCAGAAATCCTCTTTCGAGAGTTAATGGCGAGAGACGTGGCTTTGCGTCATTATGTTCACTATTTAAAAGAGATAGGAGAACAAAAGCTTTTGCTGGAGTTACTGAAGTAAGTTCACTGTTTTGATTTAAGTTCCCCTCTTAATGAGTATCATGTTAAAATTAAGTTGTGTCTATGATCTTTTAGTGCAGGATGCTTGGCATCTCTCCATATATTTGCAATGGTAATTTGATTTGAAGGGTTGTTTTGTTGTGTGCATTTTATTTGAATTACTGCCTTCATGACATTGCTCATCTGACTGTATTTTAGGGCTCTTGGCAGGACAGAAGATATGGCGGTAGGAACAGCACTTAAATTCTCATTGAAGACCTTTCATTATACTCATAGCTTGTACATGTCAGTTTACACATGACCCATGCTTTATTTAACCCTCTATGGTACAGTGTCGCCTCTAGGAGGTATGGCTTGCTCCAAAAAATACACCTCCCAATTTCTGAGCAACTTTCTTCATCAGAAGGGGAGAGTCCATTATTAACTAATGGAAATGGAAATACTTCCTCTTTTATGTGGAAGTACCATATTTTCCCTCAAGATAACAGAATAATGAGTATATATATATATATATATATATATATATATATATATATATATATATATATATATATATATATATATATATTCTCATTATTCTGTTATCTTGAGGCAATATTAAATGAAATTTTCGCTTAAAAAAAAACAAGTAGTAAAGAAACTGTAAACTTTTTTACTCGATGTTATAAAGGGTTAATGACAGCTGAAATTAGTTTATGACTTAATAGAAGTGAAAAGAGGAAATTCTCCTTTGTCTCATCACTATCATTTGATATAAAGTGAAAGGAGAGGAAGTTGGACATTCTAATGAAATTGTTTGCAGTGACATTTCTGTTTGGTCACACATTCATTAAAAAGTCCTCTGTGTATTTTAAACAGTTGATCCAATACAAGGAACACTTGAATATTAAGGATGAAGGGCGAAGAAGAGACTTCCTCAAAAGTTGCCTCAGGTAGCGATCTTTCAGAGCGATTCAGTCGAGAGTTCAGAATCATCATCCACTCATTTTTGATGATAAACTGATCCATGTGATCTTGCTGTTTTTTTCCCTCAGCCTTCCTTTTTCTCATGACGATGCCACTCTCGTTCAAGACCACTATACGCTCCTCGAGAGGCAAATAATCATAGAGGTGAGGGAACGAGTCCAGCCACTCTTACACAACAGTCAAAAGTTAAGACACACCTACCTATTTATTATTGTATTGCTTATACACGTTTTAGAATAATATTAAAGTCGTTAAAACTATGAACTACCACCAATGGAACTATGGAAATTATGTAGCGACGAATAAATAATTGAAGCTCATCCATTTAAAATAAATGATAAAATTTAGTTGTTTTTTTTTTTAAGAATTTCAGATCAGAATCAGTCAAATGTGTCCAAACCTTTGACTGCAAATATAAGTATATAAATTACTGAACCAATGTATTGGTTATTTTAACTATGTAATATAATATAATTAGTGCTGTCAAATCGCATTACATAATATGTGTGTGTATATATATTATTATATTTATAAATATTATACATATGTATGTGTGTGTGCAAGTCTGTATTATATAGATACACACATCTGTAAATAAAATGACAGGTTTTCTGCTTTTGTATTTCTGCCTCACCTTACATTGCTGTTAAATAAATATTTCCTATGCACCTCCTCACTCTTCCTCTTTCCTGAGGGTGGTGTGATAGGTGACGGGTCGCTCTGTACAGAGGGAAGTGTAAGGGATGGGCTTCTCTCAAATTGGGTTACACAGCAGATGTTTCCTTAGATTGCATAATAGCACATATGAACAAGTGCGATTCAGTTCGCTTCAAACTGAAACATTGTGTATTTTCTGTTTCACACATCCTGTGTCTGCTACTCACTGTGGCTATATGAGGAGGACCATGATATTTTCAGCATAACTGCCTTGATTCAATCAGATTTATGGAATAGAAATTGCATTTGTAACATGCATCAAGCCCTAGACATTTTCTGACAATGGGGGATAAGTTATTGTTATAGGTTTTTTTAATATAGCCTAAATTGCACAATATTGTGTTGATAAACAGAGCAATTTCACAGTGTTTTATGATGTATTCATATTCATAATGTAACATTTGGCTAAGATAACAAGCTCAGCTTCTGGGTCACAGTGCAGCACTGTTCGCACTTGAAGTGTGAGTTTCACAATCTCTTAATATGACCACTTTAGTGAATTTATGCTACCGCCACATGATTTGTGAAGCAGGCCTTGTCAGTTAAGGGTCTATCTCAGCATGTTTCATAGACATTTATTTAATTCTTGTGTTCAATGTGTTCGTCTTTTCAGGCTAGTGACAAGAAGGCAGATGCAGATATCTTTAAAAAGTTCCCTAGAAAAGCATCTATCCTTAATATGCCAATCATCACCACACTGTACTACTCCTGCTTTTACCATTACGGAGAGTCAGAGGTACACGCTCATGCTTCACTCCTGCTTTATATTGTATTATATTATGTAGACAAACTGAATATACAGTATTACAATATATAGATAATGTAATATAAAATAGTCTTACAATATACACTACCAATTAGTTTTGAAATGGTTATGAAATAAGCCTCTTATGTTCACTAAGGCAAGACTAAAAAATACAGTAAAACCTAATATTGTGAAACATTATTGCAATTTAAAATAACCATTTAATATTGAAATATATTTAAGAATGTAATTATTCCTGTGATGAATTTTCAGCATCATTACTCCAGTCTTCAGTGTCACATGATAATATTTCTTATTATAATCAATTATTTAAAATTATTTTATTTTTTTAAACTGTTGTGCTGCTTAACATTTCTGAAAACCTTGATATTGTTTTTTGGGATTCTTGGATGAATAGAAATTTCAAAAGAACATCATTTATTTGAAGTAGAAATCTTTTGTAACAGTATAAATGTTTTTTTAGTGTTACTTTTGATCAATTTAATGTGTCCATGGTGAATAAAAGTATTAATTTCTTTCAGAAAACATGTGAACAGTAGTGTATAGATTGTGTTCCATTCAGTTTGTCTTATTCATTGACTAATTCAAGCAAGCAAGTTAACTTTTAAATATGAATTTTCCACGACTTCTCGTTTTTAGAAACTTGAGTCAAATAATGAATTAAAATAAATAAAAAATCCCCCGGTTTCACAGACAAGGCTTAAGCTAGTATCGTTAACTTAATATATCTTAAAATATGTCAGTGCCATTGTTTTGTCT
The DNA here is from genome assembly GCA_036326025.1 of Chrosomus eos. NCBI lineage: Eukaryota > Metazoa > Chordata > Actinopteri > Cypriniformes > Leuciscidae > Chrosomus > Chrosomus eos. Next base: position 17,589,183 of record CM070829.1, read on the forward strand.
CAAGATGCACATCAGTTATGTTTTTTTTTTCTTTCTTCAAGCTACGATGTCTGTGGAAACCAGGCCTAAGTCTATTATTTTAAAATATGAAACCTAACAAGCCTCAATTTGTGATGTGATTTTTCCTTGAAAAGTGCTTTATTTTTGAAATTCTGTACATGATACATTGTTTGATTTTAGTGTTGTTTAAATCCAGATACTTTTAGAGCCCACTGTATTTAAAAAAATATATATTCTTCTTCTACAGGGAACTTTTAGCAGCCCTTCAAACATAAGAAAAACATTTCGGGTAAGATAAACACATATATTTTAGTTTTTATATTTGTCTGCAAACACCTAAAGATAAATGTTCCCACAGTCATTAGAAACACAAATTCAGTCAAGTGTATCTAAACTTTTGACTGGTAATGTATAAATAAGCATATGTGTAAGTTTTGAGTGTCGTCCCCTTCTTTTATTAACCTGTTCTGTCATGTTTGCTGTGGCAGATTTCAGAAAAGCAGTACATTCTCACAGCTCTTGGTGCAAGAGCGAAGTTGAAAATATGGTTTGATGTGGATAGTCTGTTCAACACCAAGAACTGGCTGGGGTACACCAAGAAAAGGTCTCCCATTGGCTTTCACAGGGTGGTGGACATCCTGCAGAAGAACAGCGCCCCTGTACAGGTACAGTACATCAGTTTCCATGTTGTAATAAAACTGCTCAGTTGCCTCTCTTCCAGCATGCACTTCAACGCTCCTTCCCATGATCTGCAGGTCCTGCAGGAGTATGTGAATCTCATCGACGACCCAGAGCTCAAGCTCAGTGTGGCTCTGAAATATAAATGCCATGACATCATCATCAATGTGAGTCGATTCTCGAGTCGGTATGGCTGTTTGTGGCTTTCTCGGTGTAACTCACTGCGTTTGCTGTGTCCATTCAGACATACAGAGACCTGAAGGACCGACAGCAGCTTATTGTTTATGGAGAGAAGCTGGAACAAAGCTCGGTTGAGTACAGGAAGATTCAGGAACTCCTCAATAGCGGGGTAAGAGGAAGTGAGCAGCCATTTCTGAATCATTTTCTGATTCACGCTTTCAAAACAGATGGTAATATGTTGAGAAATACACTAACATTTTACAGTAATTTGTCAGTGTCCAGCACAGGTTACTTAACATGTTTCAATACAGTGTTGTGCTCCTATGAACTAAAATGTCTGATTTTTGTTCCTTTTTTGTTACTCAAGCAAATCCGATGGAAAAACTAACACATGGATCCTGACACAAGGCAGAGACAATATTGCACATACGAAACACTATGATGCTGCTTAATATGGAGCCTTTTTGAGGTCAAACCTGGACAAACAGGACTGAAATCCTCACAGATATCGAACATTTCAAAGAACCAGTGAAGTGAGTCATTCTGGAGTGATTCTTTTGCAAATGCATCTGTTCAGTACGATTAAACTGCCAAGTGTCCTTCTGCCAACTCTACAGGTGAACATTTATAAAGAAATAAGAGAGATTGCTGACGTGAACAGCATATTCTTAAAGCCCTCGCACCTATTTATTTGCCTGTGTATGGATTTCTGAACATTCCTCATTATTCACTGCTTTTTATATTAAAGATATCATGATACTGACACAATGTTTGAGGTTTATTTAGGGTTTCTGGTAAGTACCTTGACTGAAGATGTGAATCTTTGTAAGTTAAAGAAGTTTTTGACAGGAAAGATGTGTCACAGTTTCTGTAAATGGAGGTTAATTTATGACCACATTGAGCTCATTATAGCAGTTAGAGTGAGGAAGTTCCTGTGATGTTTCATTTTAGGTAAAAAACATATTTCTCATTTTGGGTACTTGTAATCATACAGTAGATTGTGTCATATAACCTTTTTCATACGATTTACATAAGTATCAGTTCTTTCAACTCTGTGGAAGATCTAAACAAATTATGAAAAAAATCACATTATGAAAAAAAAAACAATTCTCCAGTTGGCCACAATTATTGGCACCCCTAGAATTTTTTTTACGAATAAAGTATATTCCTATCATTTTTTTTTTTTTAGCACACCAGTGTGACTAGGAACATGAAATCTAGCTATGACTTCTTGTTTCACAGGAGTTTAAATATGAGGAAACACAAAGGCCAAATTCCCTTAATCATAACAATCAGTAAAACCAAAGAATATAGTTCTGATGTGCATCAAAAGATGTAGAGCATCACAAAATAGAAAGTGGCTGTAAGAAAATAGCTAAAGAATTGAAAATCCCCATTTTGACCATCAGGGCAATAATGAAGAATTTCCAATCAACTAAAGATGTTACGAATCTGCCAGAAAGAGGACGTGTGTCTATACTGCCTTAATGCACAGTGAGGATGAAAGTTTGAGTGGCCAAAGACTCTTCAAGAATCACAGATGGAGAATTGCAGAGAGCCTAAAACAAAACAAAAATCAAACAACCCCTACATGTTGTTTGGGAGGGTTTCAAGAAAAATCCTCCTCGCTCCTCCGAAAACAAAATCCAGCAAATTCAGTTGTCAAACACGTCTGGAACTTCAAACGGCACAGGCTTCTGTGGTCAGATGAAACTAAAAAAAGAGCTTTTTGCCAGCAAACACGCTAGATGGGTTTGGTGCACAGAAGGATAAAAAGTTCCCCATGTGTACAATTTAATATAACGTTGGATCTTTAATGTTGTGGGCATATTTTTCTGCTTGAGGTCCTGGACTTCTTGTTCAGATACATGGCATCGTGGATTCTATCAAATATCAAGAGATAAAAAATCAAAACCTGACGCATTCTGCTAGAAATCGTATAATGGGCTGTAGTTGGATCTTCCATCAGGACAACGATCCAAAACTAACATCAAAATCAACGCAATAATTTGTTACAGAGAACAAAATGAAGCTTCTGCCATGACCGTCCCAGTTCCCTGACCTGATGAGTGGGCTGAACTGAAGAGAAGAAGCACCAACATGGATCTGGGAATCTGCAGGATCTGGAGAGATTCTGTATGGAGGAATGGTCTCTGATCTCTTGTCAGGTGTTCTCCAAACTCATCAGGCATTATAGGAGAAGACTCAGAGCTGGTATATTGGCAAAAGGATGTTGCAAAAAAGTATTTAATAAAAGGGTGCCAATAAGTGTGGCCAACGTGTTTTGGAGAAAAACATTTATTTCATGATGTGATTCCTCCCCACCACCTACTTTTAACTCTTTTACTTCAATAAAAGGTTAGATTTGTGCAAATTTTTTGAATGAAAGATCAAAAGCATAAACATATATATATATATATATATATATATATATATAATTATATAATTATTTTAAAGAAATTAATACTTTTATTTAAAACAAGGATAATTACAAGGATGCATTACATGTATAAAAAGGGTGTCAGTAAAGACATTTATAATATTACAAAATATTTCACCATTATCTTCAATGTTTCCAATTTTTACAAATTATATTCTGTATAATTGTTACAATTACCAATATCAAACCCAAAACTCTCATTGATGATAAGAATGTAATTAGTAGCTGTAACCAAGCTTACTACAAGTTTCCTATGGTGATGTCATAATGTAGGATCATAAAATACCATGCTGACAAATGGTTAAAGTAATTATTACCTTTAGTTCACTGGAAATTGTGAAAATAACTAGACAACTAGACGACAATGCAATATTTTGGTTTTGAGATCACTCATTCTATTAACCACAAACAATTTTCATAAAAGAACTTTCTTCCATGATATTTTCATTTTAGGAAATCAGATTACTTGTTTTGTCTTTGCCAATGAGTAATATCACACCATGCATTGACTGTTAAAACGTATATATAAAGTATTTGCTGTTACTTCACTTTTTCTTTCAGTCTTTGTAAGTTGATTGGTCAGATTGGCATTGGGCATTCCCGTCACCAATTTCGAGCGACGTAAACATTTAAAAAAAGAGAAGAAGGGTTTAGTTTCAGAAATGTGCTGTGGTCAAGCCCTGGAATTTTTAACAGAATTATTTATTTTTTACTCAAGTCTATGTTAACAATATAAGATCAAGTTTATTTAGATTTTTTTTTAACCATCTTTTGAGATTCATTTTAGGACGACACAGTTTTTGGGGGGATTTTTTTTGTAGGCCTGTTTAAAATAATAAGAGGTTTAGGTTCCATTTGTTGTGGTAATGTGATAAAAGAAAATCCCCGGCGACATAGACAGTTTCAAAACCTATAATGAGCTGTTTATCTGATCTAACGTCACCTAGAGCATCATGCGCGTGCCGACCGAGTCCCCTCCATTTGCTCAAGTTCACAAACACAAAACGCGCCACTGATGCCAAAAAGTGTTCTAGAAATGCAGTTCTCACCGTTGTATATTCTCTCATTCATTTCAAAGTGCCTCATTTGAGCTCGCTGTCGTAGAAAGCAGAAATACGACGATCACGTGGTGTAGTGGGCTATGTGGTGTAGAGATTGCTCCGTGCCTCATCAACACGTGCTGCTCTGAGTGGCCTGTCAAGAGCTCTGCTGAGCTGGTCCTGTTTATAGATAGATGCTTACAGATGAAGAGAAGACACATTCTTAACTGCATTTGGAGGTAAGAGCCACGCCATTTTATATCTACGTTACATCTATAGAAAATGTAATTTGCTTTTAAATAGGCTATTGAGAAGTAAATGATTTTTTTTTGTGCGACACGCATTGTGAAAACAGGATGTGTGCAGTGTTTTCACGTGTAATTTGCGATCTGGTTGGCTTTTTAACCTTTTCAAGACTTTCAGTCAATAGTGGGACCCTCAGTATACAAAAAGCTAGGTTTTCCCTGAAACACTTTATTATATTTCATTAATAACTTAATTAATAAACATTTACTACACTGGGAAAAAAGGAAATTTACTAGAAACAATTCTCACTTAGAAATGGCTTAATTTCACTTAATTACAAAGAAACAGAATATAACATTGAATTAAATGACTGAAATAGTGTTTTCTTTAAAAAAAACTGTACCATACGTTTTAAGTAAAACTATCCTTATAAAACTATAGTTTTATTTACATCAGCATTACTACATTAGAGAATCATTAACAGATAATTAGTTAGAAAGAAACATTTTCTCAATTTTCATTTTGGTTTCTTATCTGTGGCCCCCCTGGAAAATCTTTAGGGACCCTTAGGTTTAAAAACTGGATCTAAAGTGTTAAATGTAATATATTTCAAGCAGACAAATAAAATAAAATAAATCATTACCTTGAGAGATATGGGTTGATTTTGTTGTCAGCGTTAAACAAAGGAATCGTGAATATTTAATGAAGATGCCAGTTTGATTTAGACTTGCATTAATGATACATACAATACATTTCAGATAATACATATTGTCTGGTATCAGTATACTGTATAGAGAGCATCATCTCTAATAAGGTTGAGCTTGTTTCCAGAATCTGCCTGCAGCGTCTAAAAATGGTCACACACTGGACTGAGCATTGCCAGTGTCTTGACAGTAATGTATGAGACAGGGGAATAAAAGGTTTCATCTGATCCAAAAGTCACAGTGTCTGTCTTAACACCCGCACATTGATTTAATGACTTTAAGTAGGTCACAGAACACAATGAAGACTAATGCAGAACTTAATGTAGGCCTATGCGTTCTTCACTCGCCACTGACTTTGTATCCGTGTTTTTCTTGACACTGACCATCAATGGCTTTAGTTAGTGGTAATGGTTAGTGTCAATAGTTCAAGTGAAATACTTGCACTGTTTACTTTCCCAATCCTCAATAGAGTTCTTGTGCAAGGTCATGGTTTTTCCCCAATGTGAAAAGCGAGAAATGAGTACAAAGAATAGGAGGGACTCTTAGTCAGCTAGCATGTATTTCGCATGAACCTATATGTGGGTGGTTTAACTTTAAAACCGTCTTGCTCAATAACTGTTTATATTGCTTTTTGGTCTCATTTACATTAATTATAACCTTCTCAAATGTCTAAGGCAAGAACGATACATGATGATTCATATCATTATACCATTCGTTTCATGTGGTTCCCCTGTGTTTCCGTTCTGATGCACTTCTACCCCTCGTGGATGATGGGGTCGTGATTAATATTTCAGTGGCTGTCTTGTCTAGCTGGGGCAAAACTAGGGAGTGGTGCATTGTGCTTTGCTGGGCGATAAGGGAAAGGGTTTTACTCTGGATGAGACATGACAGAAACACTGAAACATTGGAATGGTCAATGGCCACGTCGAAGCAAAACTGTTTTGATATGTGCCTCAAAATGTACTTTTGAATCAAAGTAAGAGAGAAATGTTGATGGTAGGTTCAATTGTTGCAGAATTATTGCTTCACTAATGTAGAAACAAGTCTAAAAAAGATTTGTCAACACATTTTTTAAAGCTTTTTTCATGTTCACCACAATGGAAGCCACGACTGAAACAGAAATCCTCATATTTTAACTATGCTTATGAACTAGATTTTAAACATACAGGATGTGATCTAGCGGTGAAGATTTTTGAAAATAACACACACTGTACTGTACAAGAACATAGAAAAAAAGGTAAGATGATAAGATGAATTCCCATGAAGTAAAAACAAAACTTGAAATGGGTGAATCTTGAGTATACTTTATGTAGTAATATCAATGTACTAGTAGTATACTTATAAGTGTATAAGTATTTCACTACTACTTGGGACTAAAAATTGGCCCTCTTTTTAGCGTATACTTTTAAGTATAACATTTTTCATTTGTACTGCAACTATACTACAAGTGAACTTATAGGTAAACTGATAGTTTACTAGTTAAAATGATAGTTCACCCAAAAAAGAAACATTTGCCATCACTTACTCACCCTCAAGTTATTCCAAACCTGTATGAATTTATTTTTTCTGTTGAACTTAAAATAAGATATTTTGAAGAACGTCAGTAATCAAACAGTTGATGGCACTCATTGGCTTCCATATTATTTTTTTCCTACTATGGAAATCAATGGCTACTGTCAACTGTCTGCAAAATTCTTTCAAAAATACTTCTTTTATGTTCAACAGAAGAAACTCATACAGGTTTGGAACAATTGAGGGTGAGCAAGTGATGACCGAATTTTTATTTTTGGGTGATCTATCCCTTTAAATACCTGTAGTTTTATACAGTATAAATACAGTGAATGTTCAGTACTCCTACAGTTCTGTTTAACCGCTAATTCTCATTCCTCTCTTTATTTTTCCCCCTCAGATATGATGCATGAATCCACTGTGGCACAGAGCATCATGACGACCATGAACCAAACTGGGACGGTGTCCTGTCCGATATCATATAAGGAGGACCGTATTCCTCTGATGGTGTTCTACATTGTGGTTTTTATCATCGGCCTGCCAGCCAACTTAATCACGGTCTACCTCACCCTCCACCAGGTGCGTCAAAAGAACGTCCTCGGCATCTACCTGTTCAGCCTGTCCTTGTGCGATCTCACTTACCTCTTCACACTGCCTTTGTGGACAGTGTACATCAGTAGAAACCATGAGTGGCCCTGGAGCTCGATGGCCTGCAAAGTGACAGGCTTTGTGTTCTTCAACAACATGTACATCAGCATCTTCCTGCTCTGCTGCGTGTCCATCGACCGCTATGTGGCGGTGGTCTATGCAATCGAATCTCGCGGCATTCGCCAGAAACGGATTGCAGCTCTAATAGCCTTTTCGATCTACATGGTAGTGGGCTTGGTTCACGCGCCCGTCTTCATCATGCGCGAAGGGAATGCTGACCAAGGGAGTCACCGCTGTTTCGAGCCAGGCCAGAGCACAAAGATGGTTACGGCATTCAACTACGCTCGGTTTTGCATAGGCTTTTGTATCCCCCTGGCCATCCTGATCTTCACCAACAGGGCCATTCTTGCAAACGTGCAGGCCAGCACGGGCCTCCTGCCCCGTCAGAAAGTAAAGGTGCGCTACCTGGCTGTGGCGGTGGTGGCGTTGTTTTTGATCTGTTTTGCCCCGTACCACATTATCTTGCTCATGCGCGCCGTCACCTTCCACTTCCCCGATCTGCAGGAGGAGTGTCACTTTGAAAAGCACATCTACACGCCCTACAAAATCTCTTTGGGACTGTCGACTTTCAACAGCGCCATCAACCCCATTCTTTACGTGCTCTCCAGCAACAATATCCGTCAGGAGATCAGGAGAGGCATGGCGTCGCTGTGTGACAAAGTCATCTCGAGTCAGCGCTCGACACACAGTAGCCAGCACAACATGCACAGCTCCAAAAGCAATTCAGACCCCATCTCAGAAAAGGGCAATGAAATGAGAACGACTTGTCCCACATCATGCTGAAATTGTAGAAGGACATCAGACATGCGTATTTTTTTACTTGACGTGCCATAACTTGGACCTGAAAGAGACGGAATAATCAAGGACACCTGAAGGTGTGTCACAGATCTAACAAAAAATCAAAAGTGAATTTCCTGTTGTTTTGTTTGGCTATAGACTGAAATTATCTCAAGATAAGATCATCTCTGTGTTTCACACCTTCTAATCTGCTTCCGTCTCAGAACGTTTGAAGCGTCTGAATAGCTTGCATTGGACTTAAGCATTATTCTCCAGATTGTTAAGGAGCTCAAAATAGTTTTGCAGATACACAGGAAAAGGCCTATCTCACATTTAAAGTGACTCACTATACTTGAATTTGTTTTCAGATGGCCTTTATATGTAATCAGTAGTAACACAATAATAACTGTTACTGTACATAAATCATTGTTCACAAAACAAAATAGCAGAAAATGTGTATAAAATTGGGAGAATTTATGCTCATCAAAGGTATAAAAACCAATGAATTTACAGACATAATCTGGGATATAGTATATTTAATTTACTTGCAATTAAGTGCCTCAAATCTCTGAATATCTTTCAAAGATTTGATGGCACAAACTGAGCAAACGGGCAAATCCAGTTCAATGCTGCAGCTCAGTACCTTGACTAAACATGACTTCTGATTCTTGTATCAAGGTTTATCAAGAAGTGCAGAAGTTGTATTAAGCCAGCCAATCAGATTAGAGCTTGCTGTTTTGGCAAGTGTTTTGACTTTTTTGTGTGCAATAAAGCATCAAATGGTCGGTGGATGGTCTATAGGCTAATGTCCGAGACAGTTTCAAATGACATACAATATCAGTGTTTTCACTCTGAAATAATTTACTGTAACACTGTAAATGTTAATGTGTCAGCGTTAAAGTGCATGCCTTTTAGGGATAACAGTGTTGTTTGAGTTTAACTTTAACATGTATATTACTTAAAGTGTTGTTTTTTTATACAAGATTTTATAATAGATGTGTTTTGCGTTTTGTCATTTTTTTTTAATGAATATCAATTTCAGGGCTCGGTACACAATCTATTGTATCGTTTTTCAAGCTTTGTTAGGTGTAGCACTTATTTTGCTTGATTTTCCCACTTGTCCTATTTTCCCAAGTCAAGCTTTTCTCAAACAGTCACCAGTAAATTATGATGGACAATGTGCACATAATGCTATTCTTTTAAGAAACTGTAAATAAACTCAAGATTACAAGAGAGTAACATAATTCCTCATATATCAACTTAAACTAGCTATACTGAAAAGACTGTTATTTAAACATATATGTTTAATATGTGTTTCACAAGCACATAAGATTCTCAGGACACAATGAAAAGTAATTTAAACGAGTTAACATGATAATTTGTCAATTCACCATTCAATATTGAGAAATGGATTCTGTGTGGTCTGATGATTAAAAGTTGGGTCGCTGAAAATAGTTTGTGTGTTAACTTTTTTAAAATGTGATGTGTGCATAAATCAGCAAACAAGAAAAAATGCTGTTAAAATCCGCCGATTAAATGTTGAGCAAGTGTACCAGTGCAGCATTCTTCCTGTCACACTTTTGAGTGTTAAAAATGCATGTGATATTCTTGGTGTGAAAAAGCTAGAAGCAAACCACACAAACATCATCTGGAATGTCTGCCCTTTCCTTCCTCCGTAAACTTCCTGAATAATTAACTCCGTGATCAAGATAAGTTCCTAATTGGACCTTCCCTTAAAATGAATAATTAAGTAGCCAGCAGCTGTCCTCAGCCAATAGGCCTTTATCACAGTCTGCGTGTCGTCACATCCTGCTCCGATTAGTAGCGTAAAGGAATTTCCGCCTGCATTATTGTCAATGGACGGACGGCAGTTTTGAGAAGAAATTTATTCTAATATAGTTTCACTTAACAATAAACGCCAATATTTAAAACAGTTTATTTAGACTTACACGATACCATACTGTCATCTTTCATTCTAATCAATAACATTATCAAAGAGACGCGAAGGTCAGTGCTGCCGATGATTAACAAGCAGCGCGCAGTTACTGCCGAGGAAATCAAACGGATGTATGTTTATATTTTATGTTATTTTCTTTTTGCATTATATTATCACCTAATATTCTCCACAGTATCACTGCACTCAAACACGGATGATACGTTACGATGATCAGACCAGTTATTTTTGAATAATTGTCTATGGGCTGGAAATATTCCTTTATTTAAATTTGATGACAGCATCGTAAAGTAAGTGCATGAAAAAATTAAAATCTAATTCTAATGCTCTTTAATGTAATATGTTGTTTGTATTCTATTTTTGCAGTTCTGCAGTAAAATAAGGTGAGCAGATTCTGTAATATTGCGCACACACATAGGCTATGGCTTGCGTGCTCCCTTCAAATCACGAAATATGCGTCGGAATATTATGACACATTTTTTTCTATTTCACAATACTCAATGATTGAGGCATTTCTTCAATGGGCTGTATATAGGCCTACTTTTATTCACAGAATCTGATCATCTTATTTTACTGCAGAACTGCAAGAATAGATCAACATATCACCTTAAAGAGCATTAGAAGTAGACAAATCGTAAAATATGAATTACGACTAAAGTCTATTTTATGGTGATTAAATTAAAGGTTGGGGAAAACGTATTGTATTAAATAATAATTTTCGCATTTTTTCATTCACTTATTTTACGATGCTGTCATCAAATTTAAATAAAGGAATATTTCCAGCCCATAGACAATTATTTAAAAACCGGTTTGATCATCGTAATGTATCATCCGTGTTTGAGTGTAGTGATAGGCCTACTGTGGAGAATATTAGGTGATAATATAATGCAAAAAGAAAATAACATAAAATATAAACATAAATCCGTTTGATTATTCCTCTGGCAGTACCTGCGCGCTGCTTGTTAATCATCGGCAGCGCTGACAATCGCGTCTCTTTGATAATGTTATTGATTAGAATGAAAGATGATGAAGGTATCGTGTAAGTCTAAATAAACTATTTTAAATATTGACGTTTATTGTTAAGTGAAACTAAGTTAGAATAAATTTCTTCTCAAAACTGCCGTCCCTCCATTGACAATTTGGTTGTTAAGTCGTAACCATAGACAGTAAAAGAAATGGACACAGCGACCCCGTTGATTTCAACGGAGAGAGTTGAAGCCCAACATGGGCACTTACTTCCTGATAGCCAAGCGTACTGCGCATGCTCAAACTGAGCTTGACGACGTGAGCAACCTGACTGACAGTTGTACGTCTTCTAGTAGCGGTGCCAAGAGGAATCTGAATCATTCCCTTCCGAATCTTGCAGAGCCGGAGATCGTGAGTATTAGCTGTTCATGAGCTCGCAGCAGGAGCAAATTTATGACTCTCTATGGGCTTCTCCCTTGACTTCATGCCTCCACGTCCCCCCGATTGCGCGCGAGCTTCTACTTCTGTCTTTACGGTGAATGTCTCTTCTGCGCGACAGAGAGTCGCGTGTTATGACGCAATCGTTAGCCTATTTTTACAAAAACGGCTTCTACGGGGCCATAACGTAAGATACAAAGTAATGGAGCCACATTGTCGTGTTTCTTTAGAAATAAATAATGGAAATGGAGTCTTTAAACGCCTCAGATGTAAAGTTATTCGCTGTTAAAGTGACGCCAAAATGAATGGGAGTCAATGGGATGCTAACAGCAGGTGATAGCCAGCTACAATGGCGGCCTCCGGAGGCAGCTTCAACTTCCGGCTGATGGATTACCCCCTTGGTCGTAACGTAAGCGCTCTCCGATAATACTGTTTCCGTGTCCAAAGGCCGGGTCCTCTCTACCTACCTACTGTCGTATTCTCTTATTTACTGCGTGAGTAAATACACACACACTGACCGTGTCTTCTTCGAACTCCGCCTCTTTATTGAACTCCCTCCACACCGCCCACACCTGGGCAGAAGCAGTACTACTGGCCTGAACCTTGTGACCATTGTTATGTTGCACTACATAGATTATCCTACATCTCCCCTTTTAACAGAAGCAACAATCAAACCAACAATGACTTATTTTCCTTACTAGACATCACTTAAAGAACAACTCAATAATGAGCAATAAACAATATCTGTTGTACAGATAAACATTACCTGAAACACATTATCGACCGATACACGTATATATTTTTTCAACATTTTTAGCAACATTTACCCCTTCCCTTTTTTTTTTTTTTTTTTTCCCAGCCAGGGAAGTGGATAAACTGCTTGACTACTGTGAAACAGTCCCCTAAGGCTATGTAGAGTGACTATAAATCCAGTCTTTTAGGTTTTACGACTGGCCTCCCAGATCTGGTTCTGGTTACTGCTCCCGTTGGACTGACAGAATATGTTTGGGGTGCCAGTGCATTTTGTGTCTCTGTACTGTTCTCAGACAACTGGGAACCAGCATGGGTGTCACAACCACCATCCTTTACATCCATAGGAAAGAGGAAATGCCGGTTCCTACGAACAGTTCCATGAGGCACATCCACCCGGTAATAACGGGGTGTTGGTTGTTTCTCTACCACAGTTCCAGTCACCTTTTGATCTGTGACCCACACCTGATCGCCAGGTGAGAGCTTGTTCAGGTCATGCACTCTGTGCCGTTTGTTAAAATATCTCATATCTGCACTTCTTTTCTCTCTCTCTCGAACACTTATGGCGGTGCCATCAGGTAACAAAGGGTACAGTAGTCTTGGGAGGGTTGGCACCGTAGTATGAAGACGGCGTCCCATGAGTAACTGGGCTGGGCTGTACCCTTTGTGAAGCTGAGTTGACCTATATGACAGTAAGGCAAGGTAAGGATCTTTTTTTAGAAGGTTTTTTACTGTCTGTACAGCCCGCTCAGCTTCTCCATTGCTGTGTGGATGCTTTGGGCTGCTGGTGACATGTCGGAATCCATAAGCACCTGCGAAATCTGAGAAAGTGCTGGATGAGAACTGTGGCCCATTATCACTCACTAATGTCTCAGGGATACCGTGGCGTGCAAAGATAGACTTTAGGTGTGTAATGACATCTCCAGAGCTGGTGAGTGAAAGATTTGCCACCTCAACATAACGTGAATAATAATCCACAACTAAAAGATAGGTTTTCCCTTTCAGGACAAACAGATCTGTCCCTAGCTTTTGCCAGGGCCTCTCAGGAAGATCCGAAGGGATCAACGGTTCAGTGTGATTAGTGTAGGGCTGTCACTTTACGTTCGAAAATCGATTGCACAATCGATCGGACCAACCAACAACAAGTATCGAAACGAAAATAGGGAATCGATTTTAACAGCCTTTTTTTATGTATTTTTTTTTTTTTACCAAAAATGTGTTTTAGGTGGACAGGTCAATAGAACATGTAGGATGTTGGAAAATAACAATGTCTTTTCTGTTAACCAAATGCTTTTTAATATTCGCTATTACTTCAAGGCAAGTGAACAAGCGCGCCGTTATTTGTTGCCAGAGCCGTTGCTTAGTGACGTGTGTGTTCAAGTAAGCCAGAAATGCGCAGATTCTGGGCAATATGCTGTATTTAATATCACGAGGACTCATATATGTGTATATCTCTATGACGAGGACTCACGAGTTGCGTATTTGCGCTGAATCCACACAGATTTGGCTTACACGAACTTCCACAGCAAAGAAAGTGAGTAGCTAAACATAGACGCACGCCTCTTGATTTGACAGCGTTAGCCGCCAAAGTTCATTTTTACCCGGATTTGGCGAGTTGAGGGTGTTAATTTCAATCCCTGAATGTTGCACTCCTGTTTGTCATTGTGCACGAAACTTCACGCCAATAAATCATCAGGAATATTGCTAACTTGTGGGCGCTGCGCGTCTCAAGCTCCCTCTTTCGTCCTAATGCATGCATGTTAGTTTTCCGGATTTGCCTATATTTGGTGTTGAAAATGGAAACGTCTTTAGACACGGAAAAAAAATCGATTTTACAATCGATTCAATGAACACTTATGTCTCAAAAATCGAACAGGATTTTTTCACAAAAGTGACAGCCCTAGATTAGTGCGCTCTTTAATGCAAGCATGGCATTTCAGAACCAGCTCGTTCAACTGCTGGCTTAGACCTGGCCACCACACACTTTGCCGTGCACGTGCTCTGCATTTAACTACTCCTTGATGCCCTTCGTGCAGCCTGTCAAGGACATCATTCCTCAATGCAGAGGGAATGACGAGTCTTGTACTTTTTAGAAGGAGGCCGTTATGAACAGATAGGTAAGCTCGCTCAGACCAGTAAAGCTTCTCGGTCCCTGTACAACAACCTGACTCAGGCCATCCATCCTGGCACATCTTCATGACATTTGAGCAAACACTGTCCGACTTAAGGTGCTCTCTCAGGTTGTCCAGGAAAGATTGACTTGCTGGGAGATGCTCCACAATGCTGTCCACGTAAATATTAGTGCTTTCCATGAACTCCACATCCATGTTTTCTTTATGAGCAGGTAGCGGAGCACGTGACAGAGTGTCAGCAGTCCATAAGCTCTTTCCAGGAACATGAGAAATCTTGTATGAATAGCGCATCAGTCTCATACGGAACCGCTGGATGCAGGGAGGTAGAGCATCCAAATCCTGGCCACCAAGGAGACTCAACAGTGGTTTGTGATCGGTTTCCATCTCAAAATGTTGGCCAATCAAAAAGTCACGAAATCTCTCACATGCCCAGGTCAGCCCAAGGGCCTCCTTTTCAACTTGAGCGTATCTTAGCTCAATAGGAGTAAGAGACCGTGACGCGTAGGCAACAGGTCTCCAATCGACACCCTCTTTTTGCAGCAGGACTGCTCCCAGTCCATACGATGATGCGTCTGCAGATACTTTGAGTTGCTTGTTTGCATCGTACAGCGCCAGCACTGGAGCAGACGACAAGTCTCCTTTCAAGTTCTTAAAAGCTTTAACTTGTTCTTCCCCCCAGAACCAACAATTTTTCTTGGACAGGAGATCTCTGAGTGGTTTATCTTTTTCTACCAGATGGGGAATGAATTTTCCCAGCTGGTTGACCATACCAAGAAAACTCCTTAGCTCACTGACATTTGTTGGCTCTGGCATCTCCTGGACCGCTGTGGTCTTGGCTGGGTCTGGTTGCACTCCTCTGTCTGAGATAATGTGGCCAAGAAACTTGACTACACGCTGAGACAAGGCACATTTGTCTAAGTTAAGGGTGACGCCAGCATTTTCCATCTTTTGGAGCACTGCGTGAAGCCGCACATCATGCTCCTCTTGAGAACGCCCCCACACCAGCACGTCGTCCATGTGACAGACCACACCATCCAGGCCCTCCGTGACTTCAGTTACCATACGATTTTGGAAGTGTTCAGGTGCCGATGCGATACCGAAGGGCAACCGATTGAAGAAATACCGCCCAAACGGTGTGATAAAGGTCGTCAGCTTGGCGGACTGTTCTGCTAGAGGTATTTGCCAAAATCCCATGTTTGCATCTAGCTTGCTAAAAACACAAGCTCCCGCTAACAACCCAAGAGTCTGTTCAACTGAAGGAAGTATGAATTTCTCCCTTCGCACTGATTCGTTGAGCTTTGTTAAGTCAACACAAATGCGTGGATCACCAGACTTTTTGGGCACCACGACAATGCCTGCACACCACTCTGTGGGTTCTTCCACCCTGCTTATGACCCCCATCCGCTCCATGCGTTGTAGTTCATTTTTCACCTTTGGCATGAGTGGAAGAGCAATGTGTCGTGGAGTTTTGAGGGAAAATGGAACTGCCCTTGGGCTCAGTTCAATGGTGTAAGGCCTCTGTAACAGTCCTAGCCCACTGCACAGCTTTGGATAGCGTTCCTGTAGTGTGTGAATGCTTACACCATCAACACGTGTGACGAGACCCAATTTGGTGATGGCGGGTCTACCTAGCAGTGGCGAATGAAGACTCTTAACAACATACACATCCTCCAATATATGCTTGTCTCCTTTCAGAAGCAGCATGTTTGAAACTCCAATCACGCTAAGTGGTGAGCATCCAGGTCCAAGTAAAGGCTTGGTCACTCTCTGGAGTGCTGGTTTGTTGCCCTCTTTAAATATCTTGTGGAACACATGGTCTGGCATAACAGTGACATCTGCACCTGTGTCGATTTTGAACTGTACTTCACAGTCTTGTATTTTAATATCGATCAGCCAGGGGTCACCCCCAGCAACCACAGTGCCTAAAAATATGCCAGGGTCTTGTTCTTGAATCTCATTCACCTTTCTGGATGAAGCACACACCTTTTGGTAATGGCCCCTCTTCCCACAGGCATGACAGAGTACAGTATTTGCAGGCAGTGCGCTTTCGAATGTAATGGGCTTTTTCCACACTTGTGACATCTTGATTGTGACTGTTTGAATTTGTCTTTAGCACCATGAGCACTTTTGACTCTCTGTCTGCTTTGAAATGACTTGCTTTTGCTTATGACTCTATCTACAGAGTCAGACGCTTTGGCATTAGTGCATTCACACGCAAGTTACTCTGCTGTTGCTTCACTGCCTCAGTCTGTCTCGCCATGTTAATGGCCTTTTCCAGAGTTAGATCTTTATCTAACTGCATTCGCTCTGACAGACGTAAATCATTTAACCCAACGACTAACCTGTCTCTGATTAATTCGTCGTGCAGTGGCCCATATTTGCAGTGCTCGGCCAAGGAGTACAGTGCAGTCACAAAGCAGTCGATTGGTTCGTTTTCTCCTTGTTTTCTCATGTTGAAACGTGCTCTTTCATAGATTACGTTTTTCTTCACAACAAAGAACGCGTGAAAACCCTCCTTTACTGCGTCGTATCGCTCACTGTTTTCGTACGTTAAATTCAGCCCCTTAAAATGTCGTCCGCTTCGCGCCATGCAGTACAGAGTGTATTTATTGATTTGCTTGGTGGAAGTATGGAGATTACTGGCCTGACGAAACGTTCGAACGTCGGATCCATCTTTCCCATTCGGTAGGTTTGGAGAAGTTAAATGGCTCAGGTGGCTGGATGCTGAACGTAGCACACGGGCTCGGCGCGGGTGGCTCTCTCCCCCCGGCAGCTGCATCACCTGGAGCGCGTTGTCCTCCTGCCGCTTGTTCCATGACTTTGCGACTTCAAAACTAATAAAGCTTCACTTGCCCCCGAAACAAAACGTATTCCGCAAGCTTATTAGAGTATCCTACTCTGACACCATGTCGTATTCTCTTATTTACTGCGTGAGTAAATACACACACACTGACCGTGTCTTCTTCGAACTCTGCCTCTTTATTGAACTCCCTCCACACCGCCCACACCTGGGCAGAAGCAGTACTACTGGCCTGAAACTTGTGACCATTGTTATGTTGCACTACATAGATTATCCTACACCTACCACTTTCGCCGGAGTTTTAACGTGTTCCCGTGTAGTTTTAATAGATCGGAGTTAAAAAAAAACAAGTGACATTTAACTGTCATCTACCGCTTTCCCTGTGACGAGAAAGATAAGAGAAAATGGCGGCAGTTGATTAGGTAAGTTACAAATCTTAAACGAATGAAGAAACTTTGGCGCCAGTGGCTGCTATCCCTTAATCCCTAGTAACACTGTAGTATCCTGAGATTTATGTTAAAGTCAACAGCAGTTCCTCTCCACACCACAAGAGGTGCAGTGGACCTTAGAAATCATGTGGGGTCCTGGGACAGAGCAAGAGGGGGGTTTTAGAAAAAGTATTCTTGTCACATGTAGAATCTGGAAGCATGGAAGACAATAAAGTGTTGTTACAGTTATAGTGCGTGATTCAGTTCCTATATTACTGAAGATACCACAAACACCCACTGGCACTGAAGCAAAAAAAGCCCTTTAAGAAAAGAGTTTATGAAGACTAGGATCTGAAAGACGAGAGGAGCGCTTGGGCCCGGAAGAGGCTAAACGTCACGCGTGACGTCAGACTTAACTGAATAATGCAGGCGGAAATGGGCTCTATGCACGGCGGTATTTCCGGTGAAGGATTAAGGATGCTCGATAACTTCCGCTGATCGTAGAGTCCAATGCAATACCAAGAATTTATATTGAATTTTATACTCCATGGTTATACTAAACAAACGTTAGTCACAAAAACAGACAAAACAGACACCCCTCGTTGTGTTTATGCTTCTTTTTAAAATTATATGAAATAAACATAACTATATATAAAATTACATCTAAACATATGAAAGTTTCGTTTCAAAGACGGGAGGACAGTACATTTTGAAGACTCTGCCATAATCCCGTTTTCCTCAGTTCTCCTCCGCTTTAATCTCCCCAACCGGAAACGGAAGAGCATCCTTGCGTCAAATGCGGAACTTATGCGTGCATATAGCCTATTCCTTTACGCTACTGATCGGAGCAGGATGTGACGACACGCAGACAAACAATAAGGTCAGTGGTACTTACCCGCCCCTGTTGTGAAGCCCTGGGCATCTGGCGGAGACTGACTGACTGACTGTATTGGTAAATAGCTATAGGCTGCCCTGCCTCAGTCTGCAGTCATGTGTAGATTCCACGTAACTCATTACTCATTACTTTACAAGACTTTTCACGTCAAATGTGTGAAACAAATGTCGTTTCTGTGAAATATGGTTGACCACGGAAATTCAGGAAATAACGTTCATCTTGAAGACTAGTAACCTAAATATAGCAGTGTATTATTTGCAATACCATTGTTTGGCCTAAAACAGAGGTGTTACATTGATTTAGGCCTTCTGTAGTTCTTTTCAAATCTACAGATCCCCAGAGCTTGAGTGTTTTTCTTTAAAGCCATTTCCTTTTGTTCTGTTGGCTCTAATTCTCTTTCTTTCGTTGAGTATCACTCATGATATATTTCATAAATGTGTGAATTATTAATGCATTAACAAAGGAGGGCTCTAAAGAAAACATCCTGTATTCAGGCACTCAAGCCTTAGACCTACCCTTACAAAAAAGAAGTTTACTCAAGTGTTCTATTAGTATACTTCTTTAAAAACTAAAAATAAGTATACTTTCAGTCTACATTTCATATACTTCTCAAAAATATACTTTATGTACTTTTCAGAAATATACTTTAAAATTACACGTGTACTTGACTTATACTGAGAAAAAAGACCTATATGTACTTGTACTCAATCTTTTGATCGAGATATACTTAAAAGTATAATTAAGGATTCAAAGTACACTTGGTTTGTAGTTGTGTTGACTCTTTTCATCTAGTAGACTATTAAATATACTTTTTTTACATAGTTTTGCAGTCTTATGAAACTTACATTGTTTGATGTTTAATTAGTTAAAGTACAGTTAAAGGTATTTTTCAAGTATAAAAAATAATATCTACATTTGAACATAGTAGCTAGTATACGGCAAGTGCAAAAATAATATATAAGTAGTAAACTATACGTATAATGTTATGTTCAGTTTAAAGAAAACTTAGAAGTATACTTACAGTAAATTACTAAACTATAGTTTACAGAGTACATTTCAGTGTGTACTTTCATAAACTAGTAAACTACTAGTAGCTATACTTATAAGTTAACTTGTAGTACAGAGAGGCCTACATTACAAATGAGAAACCTAGTACACTTACACTTAAACATTTACTTTTATGTACTAAAAGTGGACCAATTAGTCCCAACTTCCAAGCAGTATTGAAATAGTACACTTACAAGTTTACTACAAAAAAATCTGTTTACTACAGATTGATATTAGTATACTTACATAAATTATACTTGAAAATATACTTGAACATTAGCCTACTTACTTCATAAAATTAACTTGAAGTAGGCCTATACTTCTTTTTCGTAAGGGTACCTACCTTTCTGTGGGAATTCATCACTCTCATCGATGGGATCACCTTTCAAATCTATATTATTTTAGTGTTGTGAACTTTTCATTAGGCTAAATTAAATAAAATGTGTCACCTTAGCCTCCATGCCCTCCAAAACCGTCATTATGTAATATCTAGCCTATATATGCGTGCAATTAATGTGTTTTATATTTTAGAATACAGGGTTTATCTTTTGAATGCAATCAATTGCTATTTTATTAAACAGTTATTATAAATAGGCTACTTTGACTATTTAGGCCTACTACAACTTTTACTATTCAAAATTAGCCTACTCTCAGCGACGGCGTAATCGTCTGCTATTCCTTTAAGTGTATTTTGACACGAACATCCTGAAACAATTAAGTCTATGTTATGGGAGTGATGGGACATAACGGGAAACAGCTGACTGCAGGGACCTCTTAAGTTCCAATCCCAGGTGCTAACAACAAGACCACGAGGCTCATGTGGGAGATAGATGGATGGAGGAAAACTGTTGAACTATTGTAACTTCACCACTGACGTATAGCCTAACCAAGGAGCTTCGCAACGTCGAAACGTAGAGCAATAATATGTAAAAAGACACGTAATTCACACATAATCTCGCACCTCCACCTGCTGGTCATGATGTGAACATGTGAAACTATAGCCTTGCCTTTTCATTTTATTTGAATGCGTTCCTTCTCTTTCCACTGAACCTGTAGATTTTCTTTGATAATGTTGCAACATTTCATATGACCTAATTGCAAATCAAATGAAACAATATTATAATGTATTATGACATCATAGTGCCATTACACACCATATATAGTCCTAGGCATAGGCTGTACAACAGAGCCAATAGTCTTCAGTTGGTGCATTATATTTATGACGAATGGCCATTATTACTGTTACAGTATTTGGCAACATAGTTTAGGATCTTAACAGTTTTAGAGGTAAAAATTAAACTCCAGTTAAAAACAAGCTATTTGTGAGACGTGTGCTGCACTGACACATATTCAGCCATTAGGGGGAGTGCTGCACTTTCACCTTGCAGTCATGCATTTAAATATGGAAGGCATTTTAAACAATTAAATGATAAAAAATTCAAACTAAAACCATATTCACCATTTAATTATAGAAACCTCTATGCAAAATATGTGATTTCTGAAGAATGTTGGTAACCAGACAGTTGACGGCATTGACTTCCATAGGCTATTGGGTTCCGTCAACTGTTTAGTTACAGACATTCTTCAAAATATTTCTTTTGTGTTCAGTCGAAGAAAGAAACTCATACAGGTTTGGAACAACTTGGGTAAGTAATAACAAAATTTTAATTTTGGTGTGAACTATCACAATCTTTTGAAAAACAGAATTGAGCCTGACAAGTAAAATTCCATTTACCAACAGAAAATGAAAACTGACAACTGGATCAAACTGTCGTTGGTGTCGCTTGCAGAACGAAGAACAAGGAAGAAGAGAAGGGAGAGCACAGAGAGCATGATTAGTGACACAATGTGAAAAAAATGTGATGATGTTGGACATCGGTAGGAAGAGGAACCTTTCACCCCAGTTTCCATCCCGGGAGGATGTTGACATGACGCAGACCTAACATTTATTGGGAGTGCACCTGGACGGTAAGGTCTGACTGAGCATAAAGGATCTTACTTAGTCAGCTCTATTTTTTAAGATGGCAGTTCAGTTCTAGATTTACCATCCCTCGATTTAGGCCCATATTCACCTTTATCCCTGTAAGAAAAAGACTAGGCTACTGTGTAGGTTATTGCACTACTGTCTCTTCACTGTGTTACCTTTAAACTGAGAAACTAGTTTATTTTAATTTTATTTTTTTTATTCTGTTTTATAGAATTAAAAATGTTAAATACAATCAAACTCAACATTTGCCGTCTCTGTGCCAGAAACACTCCATAACCCTGCAACCTAAAAAACTCTTTACAGCACTGTCTTTTTTTTGTTGTCATTTCTCCTCTCACTCGACCCACTCGAGAGACGCTTATTGACAGATGGTCCGGGCATTACCCGGCATCATGTTTTCACAGCCGACTTTATCTTGGCCTAAAGCCTGGACACACAAAAGGAAAACCAAGTTCATGGTTTAATTCCAACTCGTATTTATTTTCTGGTATGATCATCGGTCTCTATAGCATGAAAATAAATAATATATAATATAAAATAATAACATAACAGCATTTGTATTATGATTATAAAAAATCAGACTGGAGAATACAGTTCATTAACCCTGTCAAGTTCCTAAAAAGAAATTATGGCTGGGTGTAATTATAATATTTATGACAAATGCATTTTACAGCACAGCCGTGCCCAAAATTTTGTCGCTTTTCCTTCCCGTGTCTATGGTCAAAGCCCAGCTGCTGTCATGCATGGTGATTGAGGGGTATTTCCAAATGAGGTAGCAGTTTGTCCTGGTGGCTTCCAGCTTCAGGGCACTAATAACCAATTTCCATTCTCAAAGACATGCACAAACATGACTATGTGCTGCACTGCACATATTTAGCTGAACTTTTAAAGATAAAATCATTTGTTAATTAAATGGAAAGTTTTACTGCTTATAAATAGATATGCACATGCACAAACAGTTTAGTATGAATGTAAAATCCTGTCATTCAGTTTCACCAATTAAAGCCCAGAAGTAAGTCATTATTCTCTACCCAGATGTATTATTGTTAAGTATGATATCAAGGTTCAGAATCAAGTGAAACATTGCTAACCTTTTAAAAAAAATAAAGTCATGTAAGGAGCTAAAAATGTTAAAACCTTTTTTATTTCAACCAGAACAACTTATTTCAGTTTATTAATGTCATAATCACTATATTATTCTTATTTATGATTTTTTTAGATGTTCTACCCAAGACCACGCAAATAGTTTTGTTGTTGCTGTTGTTGTTACTTTTTTATCAACACTGGAGAACTGAAAATGTAAACGCACCACTTACACACATACACATTTACCCATAAACACAATTTACTTTTTTTTTTTGCAATAGAACATCATTTACATATATACAACTAACAAGACACATAATTGAAATTGTGAGTCAAATTTATAAAAAAATGTAGATGACAGTATTTTGCTAAAAAGACATAACACAAAATGAAAATACATAACTGTTTTGTGATTATCAGATGTCCAAAAGCCCTGCATCTAATCCATAAAGTTTACCAAGAGGCCAGCTCAGATTTCAATTAGATTAAACACTGCTAATGACTCTCTCCCTCAGAACATCAAGTCCCACTGCCCACATCTCATCCTCTTTTGTGCCCCTCTGTGCATCTGCAGTTTCAGTCATCAGCAACTCATTACTGTCTAGATCCACAAAGATCCAGTTCCATTTCTTAACACAAGGCTTTATCTTAAAATGCAACAAAGAGAGAGGAAATGCTCCAAATATAGCAGTAAATCTGAGTTCAGTGCCTCAGAAGTGTCCAATGAAGATAAGCCTTGCACTTGGGAGAATTAGTCATTTGCTAAGCATCCCAAACAGGGAAACTGCTTTTAAGGGAGAAAACAGCCTCTCCAAAACATGTCTTCACACATTTAGGGCCTAAATACATGATACAATGTACAAGTGAAAACATACTCCAGTACACAAGCATTCAGAAGAGTACATATATTGTCATAAATCGCTTTTGAATGCGTGCTCGCTCTGCACTTTCGCTCGCATTCAGCGGGAAGGTGGAGGGAGGGAGGGGGTTCACAGTAACTCGTGACCCCCACCCTGGGCGCCGGCCCTGTATATTGTCCTTTACAAAGGGTTAACTCAAACTGTTGTGGTCTGTGTGAGAGTGTTCTTATTGCTTCTCTCCTCTGGTATGAGTGCTGTAGCCGAACAACAATTGACTACGGAAATGCTAGTCTTATTGTCTCGGAGTCTATGCTCAAATGTACTGACATTCATAGTGACCGTTTCCTGCTGAGCAATACTTGAGGAGATTTTAAGGTCAGGATTAAGGATGGAGGGATCCACGCAGCTGTTGATCAGATCATCACCCTGGACCTTCTGCATGTGGAAAGTTCCATGAATTTTCAGCTCAAGAGTGGAGGTGACAGTCTGCATGCACACAACGCAGCGGAAGCCTGTCAGTGAGTTGTGCAGGTCGGGGTGCCTCTGACAGTGTTCCAGGAAGTCCTCCTCACTGTGAAGAGGAAGCTTGCAGATGCGGCAGTTGCCCGTGTCCAAGCTCCTGCTGTGGGTGACCTTGTGTTCAGTCAGAGTAAGCAGTGAAGGGAAGCGCTCTCCACAGATGGGGCATTGGCAGTGCTTGGTGGGGCCTAGATGAGTCTGGACGTGCTCCCACAGTGCCATCTCAGTGAAGAAGGTCTTGGAACAGTCTTTGCATTTGTGGCTCCCTTGGATTGCCTCCACTTTGCGCTTGAGAGTGCCACTCTCCCCGGGCTGGATGTGGTGATCTCGCAGCTGGTGGTTGGCGAGCAAGGACTGCATGGTGTAAGAAGCACCACAGATTTCACAGGAAAACATAGGATCGTTCAGATTTGCCTTCTCTTTACTTTCAGTGGGAGGGCTAAACAGCGATTCCACCTTACCGACTCTTATTTCACTATTCACTGGCAGCATTCCAGCTCTGTCTTTGGCAACTGGTTCGGAGACAGGTGGAGGGGTCACGTTGTTACCTTCAGCACTCTTGGCACAGAGTTTCTCGTGTAAGGGCACCTCGAGGGGAGATCTGGTATTGGTACAGACGCAGGGACTGCATTTGTCGCTATGTGTTGTGATATGACACTGCAACTCAATGTCTGTGGTAAAGGTCTCTGCACAGAAGATACAACAGTACATCTTGCATTGTTTGTCAAGATGTTTCTGTTTGACATGCAGGTGCAAGTCATGTTCTTGTTTGAAGTCCCAATCGCACGACGTACAGTGGAATGTGGTTTTCTTGTTACTGTGCTCGGAGGCCAGGTGAACCTGAATAGACACCTTGGAGTCGAACACCTGCTGGCAGAGGGAACATCGGTAAAACACAACGGTGTGCATCTCAAGTAGGTGCCCATGTAAGTCTTTGACACTGGTAAAGGACTTACTGCAGCTCTCACATATGTAGAGCGTAGATGAATTGCTAAAATGAGACATTGTGTGTTCCTTAAAAGATTCCTGGTTTGGGAAATCCGTGAAACACTCTGGACACGTAAGTTTTGGAAGCATACTCTTCAGGTGGGAACTCAAGTGAGTTTGAAACAGATCCAGATTGGTGTATTTAGCCCCACAGTGGTCACAGATGAAGTCGGTTGAAGGTAATGCATCATAGCTAGTTTTTTTAGCCACACTCTTGATTGAGTGGGGTGACGTTGAACCCATTGTCCTCCTTCTCTCTTTAAGGTTCGTCAAATTAATGTTCTTGTGTGTCTTTTTGATATGCTGCATCAGTTTGATCTTACTGCTAAATGTAGGCAAATGGGTGCAGTATGGACAGAATTGCAAAGACTTTCTTTCTACAGTTTCTTCTGATTCTGGATCAAGTTTCAGACTCTGGTTTTTACAGTGTGTCTGCCGCATGTGATCATCTAGCGTGTCCTTTGTCAGGAATCCTCGGAAGCACTGTGAGCAGAAAAAGACGTTGCTCTCGATTAAAGCTGAGTTGTGTGATTGGCGAACATGCTCTTGAAGGGCTTTCAGGTCTTTTAACGATGTGGGACAGAAGCTACACGAAGAACGGTCTGAACGGCCGCTGTGATTGCAGCTTCAAGCAACACGGAGTGGTCTAGCATCACATTAGCCTCTTTCTGGTGCTCCTTTAGTTCAGATGGAAAAGTCAGGATCTCAGAACTTGAGTGGATTTCATTGTCCTCGAGTTGGGTCTGTGGACATGCTCTATGGTTGTGACAATGAACAAAATCATTGAAAACCTTGAGCTTTTTGGAGATTCCTAAACTATTTTCGGAGACAAACTGAGACTTTCTCTTTTCTGCATAAGGAGACACTCCTGCTGCATTTGGAGTTGCTGGACTGGAGATGTGTGAGGTGGCACAAGTGCATTCTGCCATTGAGAAACACGACTGATCTTGTGCAGCAAAATCTGGAGGTTGTCTTTTTTCAGATTCCCCCATGTTATTCTGTGGATTATTTACAAGAGAGAGATGTCGGGAGTACATAGCACCGCCCTGTTCATATTGATTACTCAAGCCCTGTTTGCTTTTTGTGGGGCTCTCACTGCTGATATCCGTTTGAAATAATCCGAGAGGTACTGAACTGTTGCCAGGCAAAGGGGTGTTTGCCCTCCTGCACTGATTAAGTCTTTGATGATCTCTATATGTGTCTCCCTTGAATCTGAGGTCACATCCATCTTCATGGTCAGCGAGGAGTGAGAAGCTAAACAACATATTTCATCTTCCTCAACATTATGATTTGCTATGGACAAAGAAAAGAGGAAAATGTATGAACTTTCATAAAAAAAACGTTTTTGCCAAAAACACACCACTAAATACACCATTAGTGTTGGGGAGTAACTAACTAAAAGTAATTAAGCAATGTTACTAAATTAAGTAAATTTTCAGTATTGTGACAGTAAATCAAAAATTTGTCAAAGTAGCAAAGCTTTTACAGTAACAAGATACTTTCTCCAACAAGGAAAACTGAAACGTGACACTGCTGTTTTTTTGCTGTCACCCTAATTCATACCCTAACTGTTTTTGTGCAAGACAAATGCTCTTTTTAGGGGAATTATATTGCTATGTTTTGTTAAATTGTGGTGTAGCTAACTACTTTTTTAAAACAATAGCTGCAGTTGAACTACTTTAAATGATGTGGGACTAGTATCTTCCTGAATTCTGGCAGGTTAAAATAGAACTCAGGCTCAAAACAGCAGACTAAACACCAGAAATATGAATTGGATGCTCTTTTTCACACTTTTTTAGATGTAATTAGCTCGGTATGTGGCCACATAATGAGCAGTCCCACTGTGACTAAAATTGCTATCAGTGTGAGAGGACCAGATTCTCAGTTTGAGCAAATGGAGTGCTGCTACTTTAAAGTACTAAACATGTACAAGAGAAAAAACAGAACCCAAATCATGGTATCAAATTGTACATTAAATCAAAGGATTAATGTATCAGCTTAAAATGATAAAACATATTAAAAACATAAAAACGTGTCTTCACATGATTAGCAATTCCAATATCATAAATCCAAAATCATTTGTGAAGGCATGATTCATTCTGTTATTGTGCAAATAGGGAATTGCAATTCCTAATTCAAAGGTCACACAAACATGCAGAAACACTAAACCCTGAATAAAAAACCCAGAGGTCTCTCTTCTTTTTAATCTGCCTGTGTGCAGAGAGAGATGGATAAAATATTCATCGTAACGGATACTATAGAAAGAAGGATAGTGCAGGAATGTATTTGCGTGTACCTGAACCATGGCAGTACATCTGTTGGGTGAATGATTCTGATTGCTTTAGGCTTGCACTCTTGTGTTCTTTAGCAACTTCATCCTTCTCTTCACCACATTGTTCCCTCTCCTCATCCTCTCTTTTCTTCTTTCCCAGGAGCAACGTTTATTCCCCACAACCACGCTATCTTCCTTTGTATTTAACCTGTCAGCTTGACCTGTGGAGAAAAGATTGATAGCAAGAAAAGGTCATGGCCATAGCAGCCAAATATAACATAACAAATAACAATACAAAAAAATCAAGCACTATTTTCCATCTCTGGTGGACCATTTGGTACACTATGGCACCTCTGTGGCATGAAAAAAAGCAAAGAGTAAACAAATATCAACTTTTTTTTAGTCTGTTTTCCCAGCAGGGGAGTACCATTGTGCGCATGTTTGCTCTTTAAACAGTCCATATAACATTTGTATTCTGTGATTTCAAGGTGACATAACAGAGCCACACAGCAATATGACAAGACATATATAAAATGAATAGATTTTATTTGCAAACATGGAAACCTCAAGAAACTTTCAAACATTTGTTTTCTGTCATGTTTGGGACTCTATTTTATGTTCCCTACTAAATCTTTTCCTCACATTCGATCCAAAATGTATAGGTGACCATCATCAAGTAATCATACATGACCAAAACATCACCCAAACTCAGACTTACAAGTATTTGGGTGTCTATATAGACAGCTCACTTACTTGGAAAACTCACACGGATTGGGTTTGCACCCGGCTGCACCAGAGACTGTACTTCTTACGTAGATTACATTTTTATGGGGTTAATAAGAAAATTATGATGTTGTTTTACAAAGCTGTTTTAGAAAGCATAGTTAAGTATGGTGTTATAGTATGGTTTGGGAACCTATCTATACAGCTTAAATCCAAATTGGCACACCTGGTGTCGACAGCACTAAAAACAGCTGGACATGGGGAATATTTGAATCTCCAACATTTATATGAAAATTGCATCCGGAATCATATACAGAAAATCGTGAGGGACCAAACTCACTTTTTGTATTCACAGTATGAAATGCTCCCCTCCGGTAGAAGATACAGAGTCCCATTGTGCAAACTAAATCGGTATAAGAATTCCTTCGTTCCAGTGTCTGTACGAATGCTGAATAACAGCTTATCTTATTAATTTTAAATTTGTAAAATCAACTGTCTTTCCTTTTTCTCTGTATTTTTATCTTTCTGTATTTGTGTGTATTATAAGTATATGCAGCAACATGTAGTCCAAAACAAATTTCCTTCCGAGGATAATAAAGTATACTACTACTACTACTACATAAACATGTATGGATCCTTACAATGTATTGTTGTGTTTTCATGTTTTATTGGGACTTTCCATAGACATAATGATTTTTATACTGTACAAACTGTATATTTTATCCCCTTACACTAACCCTACCTCTAAACCTACTCATCACAGGAAACGTTCTGCATTTTTACAATTTTAAAAAACATCACTTAGTATGATTTAAAAGCTGTTTTCTTCATGGAGACAAATGTCCCCACAAGGACAAAGATATCTTGTCCCCATAATGTAAGGTAACTTTGTTGTCCAATAAACCCAATACAACTATAATATTACATTGATTATCATAATACATCTTTATCTGAATAATGTGCAAGAGTGATGACAAACCCCTCCCAATGAAATTAGACTACTCGAAAATGCAATGAAAGTTAAATGAAAGTTCTTGTCCAAAACAATTCCAGTTTTCTGTTTTTAATTTGCGCACCATTAATCTGAAGCCTAATGATCGGCAACTAATTGGGGTCATTCATTCGATTTGTCCCGCGGTCGCGTTTCACTCAAAACAAGAAGGAAGCAAGTGATTAAATAAAAAACCTTTCGTACCTTTCAAAGATCTGGGCTTCGACTGTTTTCGACGAGTCATTGTAAAGGACTTCAGCAGCTGTCAACACAAACGGGTTAAGTTCCTGTACACTGTTTGCAAACGAAGGACAACACAAGAGGCAAGCGATAGCCAATACTTGCGTGCTGTTTCATAGACTGGAATAGCGGGAAAGCACATTAATATCACGGGCAAAGGGGCTCGCCCCCGCCTACAGCAGCGGGATGACTCCAAACACACGCTCTGCGCCACCGGGGACGCGCGCGCGCGCGAGAGATGCGTAATCACTCAACACACACACACACACACACACTCCAAAAGACAGTTTTGTTGCTAAGAGATTGCTAGTTTATAGCTTAAGAGTTCTGTTTCTCACGTCAATATTAACTTAGTCTTTTTTGTTTCCACTAGAATTAGAAGAATTGCAACACTGAGAACATTGTTTACACATAGCCTAAGTGTATTTTTCCTGTAGCCTGTGTGTTTGATGTTAGAATTTGATGTTAGATGTTTGAGTTTGTATTATCTTGACAAATCTGAGCACAGTTTGAGACGTTAATTGAAATCTCTTCTGAAAGAGACATCTGTAGGCTACTGAGGTGATTTCCTCAGGAGCCAAACTTTAGTGAGTCTTATTTGATCTACATTTAAATTAATTGATATCTAAAATCTCTCTTTTTTTTCTTTTTTTTTTTTTTAAGTAGACCTGGTCCACATGGCATTTGACTTATTTTGCCTAATTATTCCTTTTCTTTCTTTAAAAACAGAAGAAATGACACAACTTATCAAAGAAAAAATGCTCCTATAACATTATCAATATCTATAATAGAAAATCAAACATATGGTACTGTGGTGATGAAATCATCAGACGAGCATCTCCTTTCATAATGACGCCTCGGTTTAATTTCTCTGTGGAAACGTTAGTTTATGAGCCGGCCCGTTGGATGGGCTTTGCAGTATATAGGGAACGTTGATTAGAAAGCTCCATCCCTTTGGGAGTCTGCTCTGCAATTGCTTGTTTCTAATGAGTTTTGAATTAGCTGCTGAGACACTTGTCGGTGACTGTTTTGTGAATAAAGTACATAATGTTGCAATGAAGACACACGTCTGGTGCCAGAACACTTTGGGTTGTTTCGAGTTGACTTTACCAACTAAACTGTCTTGGGTATGAATCTGCGGTACACTCTACCTAAATAAATTGTATAAAGAGCTAGGCTATTTGTGAATATGTGTATAGCCCTATAGTGTTGCTGTAAATAGACAGTATTGACATGCAAAGGCAACCTTTGCGCAGTGGAGATCCTGAAGGAAATAATGGATCAGCCAATCAGAGCATCTCAAGGGATGAGAGCTGTTATAGTTCTGATTCAAGCATCCAGCTGGTTTTATTATACTGTTCAAAAACAAATAGTTTGCCGTGAATCTGCTATAATAAAAAAGCCAATCTCCCTAGATTGTTCTTTTGATTTTATAACTTTTGAAAAGTCCTAAGCAGAGAGAGAAGCTTGTGTAGTTCTGATGGTTTTTCTATGACCAACAATTAAAAATACTTTTTCATTCTAATAATTATTCCACAGAAATACAGAAACAAATTCACTGTCAATTTTCCAGTATATCATAAAATCTCATAATCCAATATGTATAAAACACAAAGGGGATTACTATTGCTCCTAAATGGATTAAGTCAAAATTAATGTTCTGTCATCATTTCGTGAGCTTAGAATTATAAGGTTCTATCTCCACTTTTGGTCGAAATTGAGTTTTTGACATAATCTTATCCATTAGGTGTTTATTTAAGCCTGTGTGGTGTTATTTTTGTAAAAAAAAAAAAAAGAATTGTTAGTAGTTATTAATAAAATAAAAAGGTTCCATCTCACAAAACAGCAGGGATGTAAAAACTTTGATGCTCAATATCTCAGAACTACCCCAAACGGAGATAGAACCTTATAATTCTAAGATCACGATTTACTCAATCGGATGTCATTCCAAACATACAAAACTTTATTTCTTCTTTTGATCTCAAATAAGGAGATGTTTTGAGGAATGTTCACAATGCCTCTTTTAAGGATGAACTTTCCCTTTTAGTTTTCTCAAGAGAATCTGTAATGCATTCCAACAGAGGCTGCTCATGCAGGGCAGCGTGATTATCTGCAGTGTATGAAATTCCCATGAGCCCATTATCTTTATGAACATTTTATTGCTGCCAATTCAAGAAAATTAAAAAAAGAGTTGGGGCATTTTTAAACCAGGACATCAAGATTAATTATTGTGTGATATTAATGAACTTTGAAGGTTAATTTTTATTAATCAGCTAATTACAGAGCCAGAGATGAAGCTGATTGCTAATGATGATGATCCCAGCTCAGTCGGTGAACAAAACTGACTGATCTAGAGTGGATCATAAATTAAAAAAAAAGACTTCACTTCAGTGTTTCTGTAGCTGAGGCCAAGGTCAAGCAGTTGTAATTGGGTCGTGTGGTAGCGAGGTACTTTCTACCTGTTTTCCTTTGCAACTGACCTCCTGAAATTGAGATTTTTTACCTTAAAAAATGCATATAATTTAAATTACAGACTTAGCAACACGTGTTAAACACAGTAGCAGATTTATAGTAACATAATACCCAAAACATCAGAAAAATGATTCTGAACAGACACACACCAGTGCACTTTTCCATATGTTTATAGCCCCCACAATCTGGTTTACTTCAGAACAGTGCTAATATGATATTAGCTGGGTCACACTTGCTCAGAGACCTCTTGTGTCCCACACAGGTGACTCCCGTAAGAAAAGCTGAGGTTGTGAGTGTTCGCGAGCGCTACAGAAGGTCCTCATTAGCTTGGTTTGAGGGAATACACAGCTAAGGAATACTGGTGGGTGGGCATTTCAGTCTCTTTGAACACTGCTCCATGGTCTCGGAACACAAACCCTGTGCACTATTCCCAGATGCATCATATTTAGTTTAATGTATTCTTATTTGTTGAATTTAATTAAAAGGACATTTTTAATAAGGTACGGGAGACTTGTGGCCTGTTCTCTGCAGGTTTACCGTGCTCTTGATGAAGCATTGATGAGAGGTTTGGTGGCACCAAAATGGCCTTTGAAGTAGAAGCATGAAAGTGTTGGTAGAGGTGCTTGTCAAAGACGTCATGCTGTCTTCCATTTCTTCAAAATTGCTGAGGACTTGTATGATATATCACAGGTAAATCGAGTGACTGAATAGATGGACTGGAGTGGACATCTTCTTTTGGCAAACATTTACTGGAATTAAAACAACTAGACTTCTAAAATGTCTTTAGAATTTGTTTAAGCTGCACTGCTCAAATATATAGACTTAAAGACAATACAATATTAATAATTTTTATATAATGAATATTGTTACAGACTTTTTATTTGAAAAATTAAATAAACACTTCAATCCCTGCAGAACTGTAATTTTTATTAAGTAAAAAAAAAATTTCAAGGTAGCATTTAATTAATAAATTGTCTAATTATATAATATACACACAACCCACACACACACACACACACACACACACACACACACACACACACACACACACACACACACACACACACACACACACACACACACACACACACACACACACCACACACACATAAAATAAATATAAATATATATATATATTTATATATATATATATATATATATACGGCTCTGAGATCATGATGGGGATACTTATCATTTAAACATTTAACAATAATATTACAATAAAAATATTAAAATATTACAATATTTAATCTGTTAACTTGCATCCTAATATAGAAAAATGCTTTATTTTAGCCACCACACCCCCTAAAAAAATTATATCAGAGAAAATAGAGAAATTACAGTTCATTGCTACAGTAGCCTAGGGCTACTCTAAATATAAATGTGTGTAGTTCTACAAAACACATCATGAATAAATAAATAAATAAACGTAAAAAGAAATCTTATGATTTATATAAAATCAAATATAAAATTAAAAATAAAATAAAATCACGTGAGGTCCTAGCATTGAGGATTACAAGTCCCAACATTCAACGCGCGCTATTGTTGCGCATGCGCAAATCAATTTCGAAACCTCCTGTGCTGCTAGTCGAAAGTCAGAGGCAACTATTTCACCCTAATTCGTGCTTTTGTGTCTAGTGTGCAGAAATGGCAGCTAGATATGACAGAGCTATAACAGTTTTCTCTCCCGATGGTCACCTGTTTCAGGTGGAATATGCTCAGGAAGCAGTAAAGAAGGGATCCACAGCTGTGAGTGTGTTTATATGGTTATATTTGAGCCGCAGCTTTAGCTCAGTGGCTAACTGCTACACAAATATACTCTCAAAATTGATATATGATTATTGTGAACAACTGCTTGATACAGGAATAAACACTGTGATTGATTAAGACTGTTTTGAAGCAGCTGGGGTGTTCGCCTATTTGGTAGCAATTGTATTGATACGTTAGCTAAGCGTGACTTGCAGGTTGCGGCTAATATTAGCATGGGCTATCCTGATATTAAACTAGATGTATTATTTGATTCGCTTTATTTTGATCACATATGTATGTTAATGCATTTCAAATGCTGCACTAGTACACTACTACTAAAAGAAAAACAAGTAAGTAATAAGGGTTTTCAACATTTTTGCCAATTAAATGATCAATGAAGTTACTGCTCCAGTTACTACTATCCAGGCTTTACTAGATACATTTCAAACTTCACGGCTGTTGAAATATCCCTAAATAATTGAATGCCATTTTAATATTTTTTGTTTGGTATTACGTTTTATTGCGCTTCTGCTGTAACTGTATGATTCATCTAGTTTCATTTTTAAGATCGTGTTGGGTAACGGCCACAATTTCCGGTAGAGGGCGATGTGCCCATAGTTGTGAAAATAAAAGTTAAATTAGTTTCTCGTCTGTAAAAGTTACCAGTATTCAGATATTAAATTATTTTTTTTTTTTTAAACTAACTGTTTAACGATTTTTTGCACATCTAAGGTTGGAATCAGGGGGAAGGATATTGTTGTCCTGGGTGTCGAGAAGAAGTCGGTGGCAAAGCTTCAGGAGGAGAGGACAGTCAGGAAGATATGTGCTCTGGATGAGCATGTGTGCATGGCCTTTGCAGGTAAGATTCATTCTTCTGTGTGTATAATCAATGCCATGAAGGGATAGTTCTGTCATTATAATATTTGTTTGTAACCATTCAATTTAATTGTATGGAAAAAGAAGCCCTGAAAGTGAATGGTGACAAACTTTTTGTGATTTAACCCTTTCAAATGGTGCCACTAGATAATTAATTAAAAAACACTGACTTGACAGAATAGGAGGTGTTTTAAAGTTTAGAATATGGACTCTACAATGCATATAGGTGATCTTAGCATGATTTTACGTTTGTTTGTGTGCTGTCCAGGTCTGACTGCAGATGCCAGGATTGTCATCAACAGAGCTAGAGTTGAGTGCCAGAGCCACAGACTCACTGTGGAGGACCCAGTTACTGTGGAGTACATCACCCGCTATATCGCCACACTCAAACAGGTAACATCCCCTCACTCCAGTTGACATACAGACCATTTAAAGGGATAGTTCACTCAAAAAATGCACAATCTAGACCTGGATGACTCTTCTGTGGAACACAATAAAAGATTGAAAAATGCCTTGGTGTTTTTATCTGTACAGTAGCTGCGTTTCCATTACCCTTCAGATTGCGCGAATTGCGAATACGGCCAATGGAAACACGTCAAATTCGTGAACTTTTTTGCGATAAATGGGAGTTTTTATGCTCGCATGAGGTGGTTTTTCAGGGAATTCGGAAAATAAATGTTTCGCAAAACCGTAATGGAAACAGTTTTGCACATTAATAGGTCACCTGACGTTGATGACGTGGTATGTTTGGACAGAATACGAGACAGAGTTCTTTATTAAATTGATAAAAGACAAAAGAATTACAGGAATACTGGAATCTAAACCTTAAAGAATTGCCACAATCAAGACCTCGAAGCAGGTATGAGGGAGAAACCCCAGCCACTCACAGGATAAGGGTCTTTCCTTACCATTAATGCTTGGATAACACGCATTCGTCTCCTTTGATTATTAATAATGGCCAGTACAGTGGCTGAGATACGTAAACCTCCATCCGTTGGCATGATTTTTGGAATGAGAGGAGAAAATGGTGTTTTAGTTGCATAACATCGGTTAATGTCATCATTTCGCATTCGTTTTTTGTCGACATTTAGAAAAAAATCGCAAATGTTTTGCGCAAATCTGTAATGGAAACGTGCCTAGTGAACGTCAGTGGGGCCCAATTTTGTTTGGACACCAGCTTTCTTAAGAATACTTTATTTTGTGTTCTGCAGAAGAAAGTAAGTCATACAGGTCTAGATTGTGCTTTTTTTTTGAGTGAACTATCCCTTTACAGGTTTTAGAATGACATGAGGGAGAGTTTGCATTACTCTCATAGCCAGACCTTCAGACTAACAGCTGAAGGTCTGGACTCCATCACAGCTTTCATTGGCCAAGGACTGCCCAAGAGGACCGAAATGCAAAGCAACCAATCACAGTTAATTTCGTTCCATGTTTAGGGGGCATGAAAAAAATTAAGTCAATGTCCCTATGTTAAAGGTTGTGTAGGTAAGACATTTATAAAAAACTTTTTTCCAAATTTGTTTAAACTTTTTTATATATATCAATGCATAATTAAAATCTAAGTACTCTGAAAAAAAGAGTATAAAAATCGATTGACTCTAGACCGTTTAATCTGCATTAAACACAGCTCATTATTTCGAACCGGGACGAAACAACGGATTGGCCTAGGCGACTGTCACTCTCTCGCAACCATGGCAACCACCCCTTCGCCACACAGGACCTGCCCTTTTGCGCGCACTCGTTTGGTTTGTGTAATTCAAGAGCCACGGAACCTAGGATTACCAAAACAATGGCAGAGAAAGACCAAAGTCCACATTTGCAGTTCACGAAGGCAACCCAGTCAAAAAAAGGAAGTCATTTACATTACAAGAAAAGGTAATGAACAAAAAGTTGTTGGATAAACAAAGAAATAAAACTCGGGTGAATATCGGCGAATACCCTAGTAGCACGACCTCCTCTGCTTCGCCCTCGACCACGGTTCTGTCCTCGAGCTGACGATGTGGTACTTGTCTCGGGAGTGTAGTCCTCATCAGAATCAACTATGCTTTCATCAAGCAAACTCTTACATGCAGAACATCATATATATGTTATAAATCTTACACGAAATTCATCTACATCACAGTGTAAATGATGGCAATGGAACAACGTGTATCACGCAACCTGTGTTTAGCTTTGCCTTATAGATAACTAGCTCGTTAGCGAATCAATAAATATATATTGTAAAGTTTACCAATATCAATATGCTAGTTTGATAGTGAGTAATAAAATACAACTTATTTGTTTAACTTCATAATGATAAAGTTAGATTTTTTTATTTACATGTGTGTCTGACATGTCACTACATGCACTCGTTCCTCTACTCTTCGCTCGTGTCAGGTAAATAATGCGTCTTCAGCTCAGCTGTCAGAGTTGCTCGTTCATGTGTTTTGGGGGTGTGGCTTTGGAAGGAGACCAGAAGGGAGGGGGTGAAGTGAATGGAAATAATGAGCTGTCTTTAAAACAGTCGTGAGAGGTCTACAGACACTCGATTTTTATACTTTCTTTTTCAGAGTACTTAGATTTTAATTATGCATTGATATATATAGAAAGTCTAAACAAATTTTGATTTTTTTTTTTTTTTTTAAATTTCTTACCTACACAACCTTTAACTGACCGGCATTCATCATACAAATTATTAATTCAAGATAAATTGTTTCCCATTTGTGTGCCTTAGCCTCAGACTTCATGCCCTCAGATCGTTGGCTGAACGTCTGATGCATGATTTAGGAAAAATCTGATTGTAATTTTTTTTTCTGATACAAATTGTGATTGCGATTTGTATTTAACCCCAAGTTTGCTATTTTTTGTGTGATATCAATATGTAAAATATTGAACAAAATAGTAAATATTACTATTGTAATATTTGACTGTAAATAATATAATTTAATTTTACAGTACAACTGTAAAATCACAATACTAACATTCATGGATGTCTTAATTTATTAATTTTCAGACATTAAACCACCAAGCTTTTATTGTGGCTGAAAACAGTAGGATGTCCTTAAAGCTTTTCTTTTAGTTGACAACAGCTGGTTTGAGGTGTTTGTGTGGAAAAGCACACAGTGCCAAACTTCACTCTGAAACACGCCACGCATATATTTAATTAAATCGCAGCCTTTTCTATTTAATCACAGTAAGCCATATCACGATTTCAGTTTTATTTCGATTAATCATGCAGCCCTAGGGTAAGAAAATAATGGATTTACAGAGTTAAATGACACTGTTACAATATTTGGCCATCTGTATTCATTGTGCCTTTTTATTGTGCAACAGCGCTACACTCAAAGCAATGGACGCCGTCCCTTTGGAATCTCGGCTCTAATCGTTGGCTTCGACTATGATGGGACTCCACGTCTATATCAGACAGACCCCTCTGGAACATACCATGCATGGAAGGTAAAGTGGGAGCAGTTTGTTTCCACGATGTTCGGATGTTACCCATTTTGCCACCGTATTGACCCTCTTCTCACCTGTGCTATCAGGCAAACGCTATTGGGCGCAGTGCGAAGACGGTGAGGGAGTTTTTGGAGAAAAACTACACAGACGAAGCCATTGCAAGTGATAATGATGCCATCAAATTGGCCATCAAAGCCTTACTAGAGGTAAACACCACGTCACAGTTCCATGCGTGGTAAACTCTCTCATATCATAAAGTTGACAGGATGTAACATGTTTGCTAAGTCAATTGTATATGATCTGTGCTGCACAGGTTGTGCAATCCGGGGGCAAGAACATCGAGCTGGCTGTGATCCGGAGAAACCAGCCCCTAAAGGTAATACATTTGATTTATGATTTGTTTTGTTTTATTTACAATCGTCTTGATGCAACATTCTTGTCATCTATTTAACATTGAAACTGTCTCCGTAATCTGTCACATGACACATCTGTACAAATTCCATCTCCTTTCACAGATTCTGGAGTCCAAAGAGATTGAGACGCTGGTTGCCGAAATAGAGAAGGAGAAAGAGGAGGAGGCAGAGAAGAAAAAGCAGAAGAAGTCTTCGTAAATCACTCATGTGAATGTGTAGTTTTGTTTATACGGGCAGAAGCACTTGGCACTCGGGCCCTTCACTGTACACACTCTCCTTTCCTGCATCTCATCTGTTAAGAGCACAGTCTTTCAGTCTTCTGCTGAAACCACAGCATGTATGAATATGCTTTTGTTAAAGGAATTATTTTTCAAAATCTAAGTAATAAAAGCATGTTTAGGGTTGGGAGTTACCAAGCAAGTCATTTGTTGAACACCTACAAGCCGGCCACTGTATGTCCGGGCCAGTTTTCACTCTTCTGTAAAGCTGCTCTCTAACACCACTGAGAATTCTGGGTGAATGTGCTCTGACTGATGTTTACTAATAAACTCTTTTGGTTTGTACCAATGGACTGTTGTCTTTCTATTGTCATATTTATCACAAAAATCATTAAAATAAGACTTGATACAGCATTAGTTCTGTGATTAGACATGGATTGAGGTCATTTTTATTTGACAGTAGTACTTGAACTCCCAGCCTTGACTAAAGAACTTAGCCAGTTGCCTTAAGGTCTAAATTTGAAAGATGAAATCCATAATGAAAGACGTATGTGTGCCTGTAGGGTTAACATTTTTGGGGCCAGTAAGTTTTTTATTTATACATCTTTACATAAAGTTGATCAAAAGTTACAGTAAAGTCGTTTTCATTATTACACACACAAAAGCTTTTTCTAATAGTCCATTTTAACTTCAAAGAATCATGAAACAGTATATAAAGCAGAACAAGAGTTATCAACATTGATAAATGTTTTTTTTGAGCTGCAAATCGGCTTATTAGAATGATTTCTGAGGGATGGTGTGACGAAGACTGAGAATTCAGCTTTGCCATTACAGGAATAAATTGCATTTTAAAATATATTACAATAGAAAACTTTTTTAAGCTGTATTAATGTTGTACTGTCACACACACAATATACTGTGTGTGTGTGTATATATATATATATAATTTATATTTTGTGTGTGTGTGTAGTGTTTTAAACATTTAAATCTTTAAATAAAATCAACTCCACACAGATTGTAAATAAACCATTTGGGAAAATTTTATATGCAAAATATGCTTATTTTGTGAACACCATAAGATGTTCTTTGACAGAAAATCCATCCGTAATTTCAATTTATTCTCTAAGTGAGTGCTAGATTTGTAAATTTACAATAATAATTGACACGTATTGATTGTATTGAACCAACTGAGTAACAAGGACAACCATTTGTCACAAATGAAAGATGTATGCAAACAAACACCTCAGACATACCATCCAAATTCTTGTAGTCTGTCACAGAACTCAAAATCATGATGATGAAATGAAAATAAATGATCAGAATCACACATTGAATTGCATGTAATAACGGACGTGTTAATTCGGCAGTTCGTCTATGAACCACACTTTTACCTCAACTAACCTCTTCAGGGACCAGTGTCGTCCGAATGGGGTTTTAGCACTCGAGCTCAAAAGCTGTTTACAATGTTCAGCTGTTCTGCCTGAGAGGAGTTTTGGAGCGGTTTGGATGGAAAATGATTGTGTGCCCAAGTGGAGAATAGGCCTGTACTATGGCAAGCTGTTTTGAATTTTAATCATTCCCAGGATATGAATTCTTCATATCAACAATTACATTTTTACTAGTTAAAATGCTAATTCTTGATATCAGGAATTAGATTTCTACTACTAACAATGGGAATTTTTGATATTATGAATTACATTTCCACTAGTAAAAATGTTAATTCTTGATATCTGTAATTGTATTTTCACTAGTTAAATGTCACCATTGGTAGACTGCAATTTAAATTCATTTGTTTGATATAAAGAATTGATTTCTTACTAGTTGAAATTCCAATTTCACATATCAGAAATTCAATTCTTAGTAAAAACTATACATTTTTAA
This sequence comes from Chrosomus eos, assembly GCA_036326025.1. NCBI lineage: Eukaryota > Metazoa > Chordata > Actinopteri > Cypriniformes > Leuciscidae > Chrosomus > Chrosomus eos. The sequence continues at coordinate 17,629,584 of CM070829.1, forward strand.
TATCAATAATTATGTGGTAACTATTGCAAATGTGTGTTCTTGATATCAACAATTGAATTGCTATACATTTTTGATATCAATAATTCGATTGTCACTAGTGATGATTTTACTAGCAAGAATTGTGTTTCTGAAATTGGAATTTCAACTAGTAAGAAATCAATTATTGATATCAATTCTATCAGTCTATACAGTGACATTTAACTGTAAAATACAAACTGTAAAATACAATTACAGATCAAGAGTTATCATTTTTACTAGTTAAAATTCAATTCTTGATATCAAGAATATGTATTTCTGTGAGTGATGACATCATTGTCGATATCAAGAACTACAATTTTTACTAATGGAAATGTAAAAAAATGGCCATTGTGACTAGTAGAAATCTAATTCCTGATATCAAGAATTATCATTATAACTATAAGTGAATTGATATCACAAATTAAAAGTCAAAATGGCTTGCCATACTAGACAACATTAAAAACATCTTTGTTTTCATGAGCGCACTCATGCATAATAATGACGGGTAAATTACCTCTGTCTTCCTCCATTTGACGTGCTGTCAGAGGGACGGAAACCTAGAACGCACACATACTCTGTGTGCCTTTGATCTGAGGCAGTTAACAGCGCAAGCAGATGACGATACAATCAATAATTCATTGATTTGAAGAGCTGCAGTCTGGAACAATTTCACTGGCTTTTCAATGAGTCCATCAAGCACAGTTTTTTATGCATTAAGTCAGCATGCAGGACCGAATGCTGATGTAAACCATCCTTCGCTGAAGAACCTTATTCTGAGTCATGGCTAAGTGTGTTTACATGCACTTTAAAAGTGTTACAGTCACAGTAAAACAATAATTCCTAATTACTTTTTATGTAACACTTTAGTAGGCCCATGTCTGAAATTGCACTGTGCTGCCTGCCAGAGTAGGACTAGGCTACATTTGAACCCCATTGAAAAACAAAAAGCTCACAGGAAAAAGCATACATTGATTTAATGTAATTAATAATTCTATTCATAATTACAATTATGATTGTGTTATCACAAATAAAACAATTGACTCAAAGCACAACTATGTAAAATGCTTACAAAAACAAAGATTTTGTTAATTTGAAGATGTCAATTTTCAACAAGGTTGTTAATCCATGATATGTGCTTCTGTTGAAGACGTCAGCCAACATTATTTCATCTTATTTTTTATTAATACTCGTGTTTAACATCGGAATACCAGGTGAAAAACTACATTACCCATGATGTTGTACAGAAAATTAAAGATCTCCTTAGTGCAATACTCCTGTAAAATATGATATTAAAGCTACAATATGTAATTTTTTTCGCCACTAGGAGTCGCTAACCTCTTACAATAACAAAGGCGTAGGTTGATGACGCATTTAAAGGGATAGTTCACCCCAAAATGAAAATTGTGTCAGTAATTGAGACACCCCTCGCTGCAGCCTGTAGCACGATGACGTAGCTGGATGGTCCAATACGTAGTGGATGGAGGTGTGTTTTGGTGACGTCATAGACGCATGCGCAGTACCGATCTCTGGGTTATAATTCGCTGGTCTGAGGTGACATGTATGTAAAGGTAATTGCGAATTTTTATCTCACTATTCTGACTTTTTATCTCAGGATTGATATAAAGTCGCAATTGCAGGTTATAAAGTCAGAATTGCGTGATATAAAGTCGCAATTGTGTGTTATTAGGTCACATTTGCGTTATATAAAGTTGCAATATTGTACTGAGATGATGTTCTAACCTGTGTAGTAGCCTAGTACTGTTAAATAGGCTAGTTATGTGTAATTATTGATGAATAAGTAATTATTTACATAAATGGGATGGGATGCTTAAGTTATCCGAGTTTCAGGCTACATGCTAAATAGTTAATTTTACATTATTTTCAACATCACATGATTTTAAACCTAAATTTGATAGATTAGCATGTCCTCACCGCAATTATTATTATTTTTTTAATGCGTGTATATAGGACATTTTAAAATAAAGCCATTTTATTTTATTCAGGTCATATTTGCTGTTGAGTGGAATTAAGCAAAAAATTGTCAAGTAGCCTAATTGTCTCTGTAATTTTAAAGGTACAATACAATAAGGGCTGTAAACATTTTAAATTAAGTACACATTCAAGGGAAAATGCAAAAATTATAACAGCATCAAGAAAATAAATCTGGTCAGATGTCCAAAAAAAAGAAAAAAAAAAGTGCTTAATGATATTTTGCCTGGTAAGAGTTCCTTCTTTAATGGCTATATTTTCCACAGTGATCTGTAGCCTACATATAGGTTCCTCTTAATTTGCTGTTCAGTGTCTGCAAGACATGTCTATGGAAGCTTGTTTTGGCCACAGAGTGAGAAATAAAAAAGGTAATTGCGACTTTTTATCTCACTATGACTTTTTTATCTCAGAATTGATATAAAGTCGCAATTGCAGGTTAAAAAGTCAGAATTGCGTGATATAAAGTCGCAATTGTTTGTTATTAGGTCAGATTTGCGTGATATAAAGTCGCAATTGTTTGTTATTAGGTCAGATTTGCGTGATATAAAGTCGCAATTGCGTGTTAATATAGGCTTAAATATAGGCTACTGTGAAATTCTGACTTTTTTTTTCTCAGAATTGCATTATTATGGCCTATATCTCGCAATTCTGACTTTAAAATACGCAATTGGGAAATATAAAGTCCGAATTGCATGGTATAAAGTCGCAATTGCGTTTTATAAAGTCAGAATTGTGAGAGGTTTAAAAAAAAAGTAATTTTCCCATTAGAATTTGACTTTATAACTCGCAATTAGAGAAAAGATGTCAGAATTGGGAGATATAAACTCGCAATTATGTGTTATAAATTCAGATTTGGAGAAAAAAAGACATAATTCTGACTTTATTTCACCCAATAACACGCAATTGCGACTTTATTTCACGCAATTCTGACTTTATATCTCACAATTCTGAGAAATAAAGTCAGTATGCGAGATGTAAACTCGCAGTTGTGAGAAAAATGTAATTAATTTAATAACAAATTATCATTTCGACGGAATTAAGTCAATCAATCAAAACTAACTTTAGCTGGAAAATAACATTATTCAAGAACCGCTATAAAGCCAAAATTTAAAATGTTTGTCTCTGTAAAGCTGCTTTGAAACAATCTAGTTAAAATCGCTATATACCGTAATTCCTCAAATAAAGACCGGGGCCTTTATTTACCTGAACTGCAGATGGTAGCCGGCTTTTATTTGAAGCAGGCTTTTATTAGAGGCAGGCCTTTATTTCTAATTCGCGATCCCCGCCCGCCCGTCAGCCAAGTTTCCATGGTGACGCGTCATGCTTGGCACTGTTCACCACAGCCAAAATAGCGCTGTATGACAGATGTAGCGCTTTTATTTCTAAATATTGACAAACTTGCTTACCATGTCATCAACTATCTTCTATTCTGACTCTCAATTCAGTGAGTTTGTTTTGTCGTTTAAACTGGGAGAAGAATAGAGTAAACTTTATACTTACACTGTGTATCTGATATGAATAAAACACGTCGCCAAATATATTTGAATGGATTATTGCTGCTTCCATGGACACCATTGTGTATTTTGCAAACTATAAATGTATTGTTTTGCTATAAATCTTATCTATTTAAATGTCTGAAACCTAAAATAAACGTGGTTAAAAACACTGAATAGTAGTTGTGATATATGACAACTAGCACAGCACGCGTCCGTCTTTGAGTGTGCACTAATTTTTCCCCGGCCTTAATTTGAGACCGTCTATGACTAAAACACACCTCCGACCAAAACACACCTCCATCCACTACGTATTGGACCATCCAGCTACGTCATCGTGCTACAGGCTGCAGCGAGGACCTCTTGCAGTAATTACTCACCCTCATGTTGTTCCAACCCCGTAAGACTTTCGTTCATCTTCGGAACACAAATTAAGATATTTTTGATTAAATCTGAGGCTGGATCTCTCCTCCATAGGCTTCTAAGGGATTGAAATTTGACAGCCCCGAAAAGACATTAAAGACATCGTTAAAATAGTCCATGTGACTACAGTGGCTCAATCTTAAGTTTATCAAGCGACGAGAATACTTTTTGTGCGCAAAAAAACAAACAAAAATAACGACTTTATTCAAGTATTCATTTCCTTCTCTGTCGGCCTCGAAATTTCACGTAGTGTAACAGCGTAGTGCCTCTGGTTGAACGTCACACGCATCACACACATGACCAGCGTTGACCAATAGTGAGCCTACGTGTGAGGTATAACAGTACGCTATTAGACTACGTGAAATCTCGAGGCCGACAGAGAAGGAAATGAATACTTGAATAAAGTCGTTATTTTTGCGCTCATAAAGTATTCTCGTCGCTTGATAAACTTAAAGATTGAGCCACGTCCAGGCGATCCTCCATCACTGTTGCTTTATCGTGACTGAAGAGTAATGACACGCACGTATAACCAATCACACACATCCATATTTAACAATAATATATTGAATTATTTGAAGCAATAGTGCTCATTAATAGTGCACCGTGAATTACGTAATCGAGTCGATCTCCCTATAAATACTGAAATGTTTATATACATATTTTGCAATAAACTTAAAATCTATTGTTTTATTCATTATATCAACAATTATAAATTAGTTGTAGCTCTTTTCCTTACTAAAGCCATTATGTGACAGTCTTGTACCTTTCCAATTTTCAAAAACTTTGAAATCAAAGTTTGCATAAAAGAGATCAAAAATCAAAGTTTGTAGTGTTGTGATTCACTTCGTCACTGATTGGCTGGGTTCATGGCTTATAAATAACTCAGCAGTCACGGTTTGCTTTGCCTTTATGTATGGAAAACATACTTTGCATTAATGAGACAAATAATTTTCAGCAATTTGAATACAGATGTAGTTATTGGGTTTATTGTTCAAAATCTAGGCCAATTCATTTGTTTTTAGGCTACTTCCATGTTACATTTTCAACTTGAATGCGTGGCGTCATAATACCGAACGTCTAATTTGAAGGGACAAGTTTCTCAGGCAGCAAGTGTCATGTACTGTACACTTGGGACAGATTAATGCAACACTTTGATATATTAAATTAAGCGTCCAATTTAGAACACAGTCAAGTCTTTACTCAATTAGGGATCTTAAAAGACTCCAGAGTCAATTAGAATTGACTCACAATAGTTTAATGTTACCAAACTCCAGTAGCTAATTACTCATTCATAACACTCAAAAAGAAAATCACTTGTCCAATGTCTTGTCACCTACAGGTGTAACAATGTAAATTAATGAATCTTAGCAAACACTTTTGGTTTCAGATTCAAGTCAGTGAGATCAATCAAAATGAAAATGTCTTTCATTAAAAGGGTTTCATGTCATGTAACCCCCCCCTGCCTTTTTATTTGCAAAAAGGCACATTCTGTGCTTAAAACGCACTCTTTGTTCCATTCACTGACATTCCTAAGCCTGTATTGGCATGTGAGGCTGTGTACCTCTGAATAGCATGCGCTCACACTCTCTGAGGGGACTGTGAATGCTGCAGGCATATCAATATTTAGCTCCCAGCTTCTCATTCATGATTATTCAGAGGTAATGGAATATTTTAGAATCCTGTACCTCAGGCAAGCACACAGAGTATTTAAGTTTCTGAGGCTGAGGCGAAGCATACATTAAATCGACACCTTTTGAGAACTTCCATTCAACTTACAAATGCAAAGACATCCGTGCCAGTTGAGGAAGAATGGCAATGCTAATGAAGAGAGGTAAACCCTGGTCAATGATGTCATTGTTAGTTACCCTTTAGTTAACCTCGGTTTAAATCATTTAAGAGAGATGATCGGTCAGCAGTGGATCATGAGAGACATCCTGCCCCTGATCTGTTGATTTTGGCTCTTGTTATCTTGATCTTGTTGCAGAAAAATCCTTCGGGGTATGTATTGTCCTGTTTCTTTCAGCTTCAAACCCTCTGGCTGTTTGTACTTCCTATTGGTCTGCTCTAGTTCTTTCGTCATGTTCTGATTGGTTGGTCAGTCTCAAGCTGATTTGGGCTCTGATGAAATATCCTGCTTTGATTGGTCAGTATTGTTGTCTCGACCACTTTCTCGCTATGATTGGTGGATGTTGTTGCCTAAGGCAGCATTTGTGTGATTGGTTATTCGTGCTTTGTTCAGGGCATCCACTGCCCTGGAGCGTATACACAGACCTCTGTACAATCCCCAATTGAAATGCAACAATAGTTCAACTTGATTGTAACAGCAAAAAGTAAAATTTTAAATATTGGGAAGTTACACAAACATTAAAGATCCACAAAAACGGTTGCTGCTAATAGTGTTTAATTCATTATTTTGTGCTTCCTTACCAGCCAGTATGTCTGTACAGTTTATTCAATATTCAAAACAAGAACAGGAACACAGAATTATAAAAAAAAAAATATATATATATTATCTAATCTCTAGAACTTGCTCAAACACAGACATACCTCAAAGGTTGTGTGTGGTTATCTAGCCTAGAAACGCTTTATACAGCATTAGAGTGTGTCTGAATGTGGGGTCTTGTTCCATGCAGAAGGTCAGATCTCTCATAGTGACTCGAATTGGTGCTCGAGTAGCAAACTGCCCGTACGAACCTAACAACTGAGCAGACAGAAACAAGAAATGAGTTTCCAGAGTATTAGAAGCTCTCGCTTGCTATCATCACACAGCTCTTAATGTGTACTTAATGTTTTCAGACTCTTAATTGCATGTTAGTTGGAATTAAATGAACACGTATTACAGTTTAAATTTATATTTAATGCAATTGAATGTACACAAGCAATTATGGTAAAATAAATGATATGCCTCTATAGCAACTTGTATGTCATGCATTTAATTGAATTACACCTAAATTGTAATGATATCAATTTAGTACATTTAAAATAAATTAACTTCAAATGTAATATTGAAGAACAACAGTTACAATTATAATCAAGTACTTTACATGTGCTTTAGTATGTTAGTTAGGTGTATTTCTTTTAAGCACGGTAAAATGTACTTTAAGGTAAAACGTTTAATTTGACTTAATTTTTTAGTTTTTAAAAGAACACTTGTGAAAGTGTACTTAAAGTACACTTAAGTGGCCTTTTATTTAATTAACATTATATAAGAAAGTACAGCTTTTTTTCAACATACTGTTAAGACTTGAAGTACACTACAAGTGAACAATCGATACAATAAAGCACACCTTCAATAAAGCACACAAGAGGAGCTATAATGAATTCATTACATTATTCTTTGAGAAATCACTGAATCATCAGAACAAACTCACCTCAATCCTGGAATAAGTAATATAGAATAATAAAAAGAAAGAGTTAGGCATATAAATATAGACCGTTATCAAATAAATGCTGCTGCAGATAATTTAACTTTTGAAACACGGTTTGAGTCTTTTAACCTCCCTGTTTTCCTGCCAACATTTGCTCTTTATAGAGATGCTTAATCTACTACAGAGATGAAACCTCAAAAAGAGGCAAATGCTAAACCTCCCTAGGCACAGGGGGCTTTTGTTCTAAAATGCCTGTGTAATTTAAAGCACACAAAAACTCAAAACCATCTTTTCACTTATTAGCATTCTCCTCTGCCTAAAGGAAAATGAATTCACAAATGTAAAAACTAATTAAACTAAACTAACATACAATCCTCTGGTCTTTTGTTTAGTCTTTCCTTGTCCTTTTTTCCCCTCATAAATCTCATAAAATCCCGAACAATAACACGTGGTATATTACAGATTGAGTTAAGTCCTTCCCATTTAGTTATATACAATACCATTCAAAAGTTTGGGGTGAGCAAGTTTTTTTTTATTGAAAGAAGTCTCTTATGCACACCAAAGCTAAACTTATTTGATCAAAAATACAGTGAAAATAGTAATATTATGAAATGTTATTGAAATAAAGATTATTAAAATATTCTAAATGGAAATATATTATAAAGTGTAATTCCTGTGATGGCAAAGCTGAATTTTCAGTATCATTACTCCAGTCTTCAGTGTCACATGATCATGATTCTAATGTGCTGATTCGCTCTTATTATTATAATCAATGTTGAAAACATTTCTGCTTAAAATATAATTTTTTGGCAATTGTGATTTTTTTTATTATTGCTGAATAGAAAGTTTAAAAAAAATTGTAACTTATAACTTTTTTAACAGTGTAAAAGAACTTACTTTTGATACATTTAATTAGCCTGGATGCCAGCCCGAACCCCGCCCACAACATTTTTTGGTCGGGAAGTTCGGTCTGGACTCGATCCATTGAGGAGTAATTATGATCAGCCAAAAAATGGTCGGACCAATCAAATTGCCAGGGCGGGCTTTATACGATGATGGACAGATAATCCATCCAATAACGTAATCATCACGTCCTCAAACGTATTTTTTCTTTCAAAAATGCTTTTCGTGTTTGCATGCAAGTAGGCCTACTCCGCGAATGCTTAAGTTCTTTTTGCAACACCGGCAAAGATTGTTAACAGTCCTTATTTTTTTCATACTTTTTCCAGAGTTCTGTTTGATAACTATGCGTTGCTCAACATACGTCACTTACTGCGTTCCTCTGATTGGTTGTCGGTCTATCCAATTGAGTGCAGAGTTGTTGTTTTTCCTGGTTCGGTTAAGACACGCCTCATAATCAAAGCCCTATGGACCAGTATCAGACTCATGTTCTGACCAGAATATGAGTATGACGAAGTCAGGCTAACATTTAATGCATGTGGAGAATTAATTGCCCAGTCAGAGGTCATGTGCAGGTTCAAAGTTCAAACATGGAGTGCTTAAGTAACATAATACAGCAATTCCCTTCCTAAAAGAGTTTACTAGTATGTAAGAGACAAAAGCAAATGTGCAATTTCATATGGCCACACAGGAAGACTTGCATGTGTACTTAATAAATGCCACAGCTTGTCTGAATCCAGACAGAAATTAAAAAATGACTAAACTGTTTATGCATGCGAGTGATTTTGAACATGTATGTAAACATTTCCTCCACATCTGCACAGAGTGAAGTATGAAGAAAAGTCACAATCACACAGGGGGGGTTGTATGGACACGTGCAGGTACCTGGTTGGCCCCTGAGCCGGGAGCCTCCAGATATTTCCTCTTACGGGGCCCTAGGGCTGCCAGCGCTGCCAAATTTGCATCTCTGTGCTCCATCTGTGCCAACTCCAACTGCTGCATCTAAAAAAGAGGGAAAGGAGAGAATGTGTGTTTGACAGGCACTCAAAAATAAAATCACTCTTTCCATTGGCTCACCCAAATCCACATGGAATGTAAAAAAACCCACAAAAAAAACCCACGGAAAGCTGTTATTGGTGATGAATCTTTCATTTCAGCACTATTGATTTTACCGATAGCCTATGACAAAGAACCCAAGTGAAAGGCCTGAGCCTGAGAAAACACACAAATATGTTACGTGCTCTCTAACACACGAGTAGATGAGCGTTACCTTGTAAACAGACACACAACTCATCCAGAGGGCTTTCATTACATTCTGTTCTCTGTTTAGCCACAGGCTTCAATTCCAGACCCAATATTAGACTCAATTAAAATGAGCCCCCAATTAGAGAGCCTTGTCTCCAGGGTATGTGTATGTATGTGTGTGGATTTGTCTATGTGGGGCACAAATGGGACTTTATGAAGAGTATTGATCGTCCTCATTGCTATACAAGGGAGCAGAAGGAATGAAAAACAGGTTGTGGAGAAGGGACATATGTATTTTTATTAAAAACAAACACACAGAAATCCTTCTACCTCTTTGGCTCGCTGTTTCAGGCGCTGTTGCTCTGGGTCTTCGCTGTTTGAGCGACTCTACACACAAAAAAAAACGTACATTTTAAATGGAGACAGATTATTGGTGTTTTTCTTCTCTTTTGTTGAGTTTGCTAGTTACTCTGGCAATGCGGAGCAGTGCTTCTCGCTCCTCTTCCTCCCTCCTCTCTTTCTCCAGTCTTTCCAGTTGCTCCATGAACTTCAGCTGAGAGCGCGCGTCATTGGTCTGACTGTAGCGCCAATCATCCTCAACACAGAAAACACACCACAGCATCACATTAGCATCCAACAAGACACAATTCGAGACTATGGTACACATCAGTTTAGTCAACATGAAATAGCATTATCGTATATTTTCTGAGTAGGTACTTCTTTTGAATAATTATTTGACAATGTTAAAAAAGTATGCATGCGTGTAGTGAATGTAATCTGAACGTACTACATCTGTCATGGTCATGTGACCTACGGCGTCAGTTGCGTTGCTTCACTCCCATTCAAAAAAATCTCTCCCGTGGCCTCGTGGGATAGTAGTTCATGGTATGCACACTTCAGAATCTCACCAGAAGCAGCAAGTCATCTGGGTACTTTTTACCTATACGGTTTACTACCCATCTACTATATAATGGGAAGTGTGCGATTTCGATGCAGGCATAGCGTAAATAGGTATTTGACTATTGGTTGGAATCATTATTCCCACCCATGTGGCCTTGGTGATGTCATCCAAAAATGGAAAGTTTTTATAGAAAGAACTATTTTTTTTCCCGTGGAATAAAGTCCACCGATCAATGTTGAACGAAAAGGATCTCTGAACCAAAATCTTTATTATGAAACAAGCTTTACTTTAACTTTTAACCTTAATTCTGAAAGTTTTTATTTTGTCTACTGTGTGTTATAGGCATGTTTATACCTTATAAGAGATCTGTCGATGTTGTGCCACAATGGTCAGCTTCTCCAGCAGGTCTCGAAGTCTCTCTTGTGTTGCCAGAGAGAGCAATTCAAGTACATCAGGACAGACCTCTTTGATACTCAAAGAACCACCTATGCACACACACAATCATGTTAGCATGTGAGAAGCACTCACTCTATTAACTTACTTTATCTGAATGTTTTCAACCTAGATTTGTTGGGAAAAGAATCAAAATGAATCAGTATTTTCACCCACTCAATTTGAGTCAGTTCATTTCAGGACTGCATCTAAACATTCCAAAAACTCAGACAATTTCAGTCAATAAATCTTACTCCAGTAATTACCAGGCCCAGAAGGAATCTGTAAAAAAAAAAGTGCTGTGGAATGATTTAAAACAAGTTGTGGGCCTGATTAATCACAGTTCCTCAAGGAATCACAGTTCTGTTCAAATGCTGAATTAGAGTAAGAGTCCTTTTTACTGCCTGACAGAAATGGAAATTATGTAGAATTAGAGGCGACTGTCTTCATTGAGCTGGAATCCAGTGATTTTGTTGTTTTCCTCAGCTGTTTATATTGTATTCACATTTCCATAATGTCAGACATGCTTTGTTTCTGTTGGTCTGTAACGCTTGCAGAGTAGACAGACATCTGCAAACACTCCAATTCCATCTCATTTTTGCCCTTTCTGCTGATGCGGACTGAGTTCCTGCGAGGCCAAGCCTGTCTCTTTCATTTCCACATTCTCTCTTTTCGTCTCCTCCTCCTCCTCCGCACGACTCCCCCTACCTCCTGGCTATCTCCCTCTCTCCCTCTCTCCGCCTCAGTCGTCCTTTCTCTCCCTTGTTCCGATGCTTTTTTGATCAGTGCAGCAGAGTGGATTCCTGCCACTCTGGCAACTTTGCGCGGCTCGGCAGTCATTAGCATACTGATTAAGCAGAACGGGCTCGTCAGAGATACGACTGATCAAAGACAGAGACTGCACTCGTGTGTCACAACACAGCACAACATATGCCCAAAAAAAAGCCAGACAGGATGCATGCCGTAGAGGCAGAGCTGAGGGAGGTGAACAGACTTTGACAAACAGAGATGGGGGAAAATGCAATATCACTTTGAGTAAAGATACACTCATGTACAATAAAAACAGTGATCGCTAATAGCTGAGTGAGGTCAGTGAAACATGGAGGAGTTCAGCAATGTTACTTTTAAAACATATTGCAATATTTGCAAAATTACTCATTTAAAAAGTAACCAAGTACGCTATATGAAAAGTAATGTGTTAAGCATATTTAGTGTTTCTTTTTTTTCATTGTTCGACTCTCTTTTCTCCAGACTGGAAGTGCTCTGCCTAGTTTGCAAGGTGGTTTTACATTCAGAGTCCTAAAAACACCTTAAACTAGCTGGTTTATAGTCTTAGCAGGTTTAAGCTGATCATAGCTGATTTAAGATGGTCTTTAGCTACTGTAGTTTGGAAGTTGGTTTAGCTGGTCTGCAAGTTTTCCCCCCTGTCTGAACAGGTGAAAGGTGAACCCCCCCTGGTTTTGGGTGGGTGGCAGGCAATGACATATTTGCTACATAAAGTTGGTAACTGGAATTTTTTAATGTGGCCTTTTAATGCAAAATTCACAATTGAGGGAGTATTATGCTAGCCTGACTACGTCAGACTTCCTACTTCCGCTAATTTCATTTCGCTCCTGTAGTCAGTCTGAGATAGCAGCCTATCTTTCAGTTTTCCTCTGGCCTGAAAACAGCCGGCCAATCAACGAACAGAGAGCGGGCTGAGAGCCGTGACGTAGACGCTAAGCACCGAGTTTTACATTGTAGGTTAGAGAAATCGAAAACCGAAACGACCGCGGAAATGGGAAACGAGACACGGGATGCAATTCGCTCTGTTATGGAGAACATTCCGGGGTTTTTCAAACTGAAGCCAGAACAAGAAGAGTGTATTTCGCTCGCATCATCAAGTGTTTACAGCAGGTTTACAGTGGAAGTTCAATCATAGATTTGAGTTCGATGCATGATGTCTGTGGTTCGATGTGGCTGTGTCGGCGCATAACATACGTCATAAATAAACGTATCTGGTTGGCTTACGCGTAACCAATGATTTTAAACTTCAGACAAGCGCCCCCTAGCGAGAGAGAAAACACTTCTCTATTATGCCATTCCAGACTCTGTGTACGAAGCAAAGTAGCAGAGTCTGGTATTATCAGGCTAGTATTATGCACCAGAACCCCAAAAAAGCTTACACTTTAAAAATATATATTTTAGGCCAGTAAGAGCTGTGCGTGTAAACATCACTCCCCTGATCTCAAAAGGTGCGTTAGCGACAGACGCTAGGTGGCGGTCATTAGCCTCCTCGTTAGAGCGCCCGCCTCCCACACCGAAACATCAGTTTGAATCCCGCTTGGAGCGGGTTGAGTAGGACCGGTTACATTTGGTGCCATGACCCGGATGTGATCAGTGTAACTGTTGTAGGCCAGTAAGAGCTGAACGTGTAAACATCACTCCCTTGATCTCAAGAGGGGCGCTAGAGGATGCGGACCTAATCATTAGAATGTCGAGCAGGGCCGGTTACATTTGGTGCCGTGACCCAGAAAGGGGTAGGATTTAGGGAGGTGAGTGTAATGGAGTAGGCTGTGCATGTAAATATCACCCCCTGGCCTCTAGAGGCATGCTAGTGACTGATGCTAGAGGCTGCAGTCTTTAGAGTCCTTGTTAGCACTCCCGCCTCCCAGTTCGAATCCTGCCTGGAGTGGGTTGAGTAGGACCGGTTACACTCAACTGAAAGCTATTTTACACCGCACCAACAGACACTTCGTCTAGTTTTGTTGGATCAGTGTGTTACCCCTGTCGGGAGTCTGTTGGCTTCTGTCATTGCTTTGTTTTCGAATTAGAATGTCTAATAAGTGACGTGCTTTAATCTGGTGACTGTCGCCGTTGGTCTGTGTCTGTCGGTGCAGTGTGAATTGGCCTTAACGACAACAAGACACTAGTTGTCATGACAACAGCTAACAGCAAATGAATTAGGTTATTCTGTCTTCTATAAATATTGTAAAACTTAGTTAAACTGTACAAGTGCATACATTAAGTATTTTATATAAAAAATGTGTGTGTGCGTGTGTAATTGAATGGGTTAGGTGAAGTTACCAATGTGCAGCACTCTTGTCTGGAGGGCTGATGGGAATAAAAAGGGCTCCTCTTGACAGGAGCGGATCACTGATCCCACAAGCTCAGAGCCAGAGGCCAAAATACGAGCGCTCTCCTCACTCAGGTTCACTCCGGCCATGGAGGCCACATCATTTATGTCATCGTCATCTCTGAATGAAGTTCAGACAATAAATTAAAGAATAGGACTTCACTGTTTTGTCTTAAAATGAATATGCTAACAGTGTAGCTCATCTGGAAATCTTAATCTACAGCGAAGTGACTGCCTTCTTTCACATTTATCCTATAAAGAACCAATATGCACATTCACCCACTGTGCAGCAGGGAATGGCCGCAAGTCAGAGCTATTACCGGAAAGAGCCCGAGGTGCTGTCCTTGAAGCCGTGTGCCTGTGCTGGAAGGGGCGGCTGAAAAAAGTGTGTTTAGACGCCTGAAGGATGGACTGCCGCACAACAGCACCTGTGGGGACAGAATAAAAATACAGATATTTTTATCAGCTCAAAATGAATTGGGACACTTGGAGGTGAAAGAAGCATAAAAGTAATAAAAGCTCACCTAGTCTTTCAGGGTATCTTAATCAATAAAACATTCATGTATGCCCTATATATATATATATATATATATATATATATATATATATATATATATATATATATATATATATATATATATATATATATATATATATATATATATATATATATAAATGATATTTACAATATTATTTATAATAATATAAATATATTATACATACACAGGCCACTTTATAAGGTACATGTTCAACTGCTTGTTATGCAAATATCTAATCAGCCAATCATTTGGCAGCAACTCAATGTATTTAGGAATGTAGGCATGGTTACGTTTGCTGAAGTTAAAACTAAGCATCAGAATCGGGAAGAAAGGTGATTTAAGTGACTTTGAATGTGGAATGATTGTTGGTGCCAGATGGGAATTTTCAGTATTTCAGAAATGGCTGATCTACTGGGATTATCAAGAACAACCATCTCTAGGGTTTACAGAGAATGGTCCAAAAAAGACAAAATACCAGTGAGCGGTAGTTCAGTGGGCGAAAATGTCAGAAATCAGAGGTGAATGGACAGACTAGTTTGAGCTGATAGAAAGGCAAGAGTCACTTAAATAACCACTCGTTATAACTGAGGCATGCAAAAATCACAACACGCCAAACCTTCAAGCGGATGAAACAAAGTACAGCAGCAGAAGACATACGGGTGCCTCTCCTGTCAGCTAAGAACATGAATCTAAGGCTTCGATTTGCAAGGGCTCATCAAAATTGGACAACAGAAGATCGGAAAAACGTTGCTTGGGCTGATAAGTCTCAATTTCTGCTGCGACATTCAGATAGTAGGGTCACAATTTGGTGTAAACAACATGAAAGCATATCCCTCCTTGTATCAGTGGTTCATGATGCTGCTGGTGTAATGGTGTGAAGGATATTTTCTTGGCACACTTTGGGCCCCTTAATACCAATTGAGGATTGTTTAAACGCCACAGGCTTCCTGAGTATTGTTGCTGAACATGGCCATCCCTTTATGACCACAGTGTACCCATCCTCTGATGGCTACTTGTAGCAGGATAATGCACAATGTCCCAAAACTCAAATCATCTATTTCTGGTTTCTAGAACATGAAAATGAGTTCACTTTACTCAAATGGCCTCCACAGTCACCAGATCTCAGTCCAATAGAGCATCTTTGGAATGTGGAGGAACAGGAGATTCACATCATGGATGTGTAGCCGACAAATCTGCAGCAACTACGTGATGCTATCATGTCAATATGGACCAAAAACTCTGAGGAATGTTTCCAGCACCTTGCCATTAATAATTAATGCAGTTTTGAAGGCAAAAAGGGGTCCAACCCAGTACTAGCAAGGTGTATCTAATAAAGTGGCTGGCGTGTGTATATAAATACACACACCACCATTCAAAATATTTAAATAAATACTTTGATTCATAAGAATGCATTAAATTCATCAAATGTGACTGTAAAGACTTTTACATTGTTACAATATCTAAATTATTTTCTTTTGAACTTTCTATTAATCAAAGAATTCTGAAATAAAACTATCACAGTCTCCAGAAAACTATTAAGCAGCAGAACTGTTTTCAACATTGATAATGAAAAGAAATGTTTCTTGAGCAGCAAATCAGCATATTAGAATGATTTCTGAAGGATCATGTGACACTGAAGACTAGAGTAATGATGCTGAAAATTAAATTGTAATAAAATGACACAATATTACTGTTTTACTGTATTTTTGATCAAATACATGCAGCCTTGGCAAGCATAAGAGATGTCTTTTAAACCATTTTTAAAAAAATCAGTAAAAGCAGTTTCTACCTGTTGGGCAAGTTTTGGTTTGAAGGACCATCTGTTTGGGTTGGATTTGCTTCTGTGCAGGTAAGCCCACCTGAGCTGATGTCAAAGAATGTTTGACGATTAGTCCTTTAGGCTGCTGGATCACCTGGCAAAGTAAAAATAAAGGCATTAGGAAGTCAGCATGCAAATAATATTCCTAAATAAATACAGCAAAGACGCAAAAAATGATGCATATGAAAATATTCAAAGAAGGTATGCTGGGTTTGATCTATCTCGAGGACAGGAGCACTTCCTGCAAACCCTCAGAGCACTTTCTGATTGTGAAGTAATCAAAACCTCTAAAGTCTATTCAGGTATATGGGAAATGAGCTTCTGTATTTCAGTGGAAATCCATCAAGACGTCCAATAAAATGCTGATATTAGATTACAGAAAAACAAATCATGACATTATTTGAATATGATAACATGACATTCCTGGTACGAAATGGGGTAAGACTCATGCATCTTTGTCTCTGGTGTAAAACTAATTTGCCTCTGCTTGGGCTTGTGGGGTACTGGTGGTTTTAAGTGAATTAGCCTGTACACCGTGGGCGGTGGTGAGTTAACCAGGAAATGAAGACAAAGTGAAGAGAGGCTGTCATAAAAATGAACCAGTGCGCTGGGAAGGAGGCAGTGTTAAATTAGAGTGTTTCTCTCTCACACAAACACACACACAGTCTACTGAGTCTACTATTACATAAAACATCAAAACGGTGTATTCAGGATCCCCAAACACACATACCTGAATTCCAGACACCATATGGTACTCTAACTATAGATAGAGAAATCATATCTGCATATTAACATTACAATTATGCACATCCAGGTTTGTTTCCATGGTGAAAACAGCAACAGTGAATGATCATTTGTTTGCTTTATTATCGAATTACTCTTCCGTTGTTTCATATAGGCAAACCCCTGAAATCATCGTGATAAATGACATTGCTGGGACTAAAAATGGGCTGGGGTTTACCAGATGAGCAGTTCTGGTTGGCTGGTTGGGTTTGAGGGAGGAGCTGATGGACGCAGTGGGCTTCTGGTTTGTGGCCTTGGTTGATGCTGAATCAGAGGGCTTGAGTTGTACACACTGCTGAATGAAGAGCTGTGAGTTTGGGGTGAGCTGACGGACAGCTGGCAGGCTCCTCTGAAAAAATGAATGCATCAACATCTCTAGTTATACTAAGTGTCTCTAATTTAGCTTATAACAGGGATGTGCCTCATTCATACATGAGCTGTGAAGATCTGATAATAGACTTAATCTTAAAATCAGGTCAAAAATGAGGTCAGCACCCTCATATGTACCCATCTTCTGACTTTGTTGAAGTTGCTGATGACATCTAAATGGGTTTTATAAATGAAGAAGTGGCAATCACCTTCAGGAAAGGCACTAGATATGGCTGAGGGGATGATTTGAGCTCCATGTAGAGTTTTTCAGTGAATTCCTCTGCCTCTAGTTTCCCATCCTACATGCAGAGAAGAAAACCAAAGCCTTTTTAAAGATATAATGTATTGTGATATATATATATGTGACACATTGCTATTGAAAACAGCAAGTGACATACCAGCAGGTCTTTGACAAGAGCTCGGACGTTTTGGGCCATGTCGGCCGAGCGAGTGCCGCTTGATGCTAGCTTCATAAGAGTGACCAAGAAGTTCTTACACTTCTTCACATTCTCCAAAGTCTCCTGATGATAAAGATTCAAATAAAATTTCCACATGTAATATAAGACAATATTCATATTGATACCATATACTGATATATACTGATATATATATAAATAATTACTATAAATTTGAAATACAATATTTTAAAATAGTTAATAAAAATTCTAAAATATATTTTTTGTGCACACTCATTTCTTCTAATTTTACTTCCTCTAATGTTAATTTAAGAACTTTTCAATTACTAAAACTAATAATAATTAAAACTAATTTCATAACTAAATTATAATGCTGATGCCAAAATATACTTGTAGCTTACTGTTTTTAAAAAAAATTATTAATAAAAATGTTGGTAGCACTTTATAATAAGGTCCCATTAATTAATGCATTAAAAATTAAAGGTGCTCTAAAAACGATGTAGGGTGACGTCAAGTCATCCTCATTTATATAGCGCTTTTAACAATGTAGATTGTTTTTTCAAAGCAGCTTTACAGAGATAAACATATAATTTAAGGTAACAGAGATTGGTTTGGTTTTATAGCGGTTCTTGAATAATGTTATTTCCAGCTAAAGTTAGTTTTGATTGATTCACTTCCGTCGAAATGATCATTTGGTATTAAATTAGGGGGCGATAAGACGACACCGTTCTCTCTAAAAAGACTTTAAACGTGAACCTGTGATAAACACTGATGATGTTCACATGCGCATTAAGAATTGATTCTATGGTTATGTGCGTTTGAATATGTGCGATTATTTATTAATCTTTGTTAACCTTAGTTAATATTAACAGATCAAACTTTTTCCAGTACTATTCAATAATATAATATTCAAAAATATTTCAATAATATTTTCAATTATATATATATATGAAAATATTATTGAATATATAATATTGAATCTATATATATATCAGATTTTCTGTATCGGGCAAATTTTGATATCAATGCATCCCTACACACATGACCTTACAGCTGTGACAGTGACTGGGGTTGACGATGTGTTTGTGGAGGATCTGGTTGGTACATTAGGAGACACCATACGTGGGGCATTACCCTGGGTTGAGAGAGCACCTTTACCCACAGACTGCAGACAAATGAAGCAGAGACATGATTAGGTAGATGAATGTGACACAGAATGACCTACATTTCTATTTAAATCACAGAGGGAAAGCTAACAATGCATTTCAGTCAACATCTTGCCCTGAAGTCAGAGTATGAATCATTTTTTTTTTGGTTTTGTTTTGTTGTTTGGATCAATAATTGATGCAGCCAACGTGAGTAATACCTTTACAGCAGTGGTATTTATTACGGTAGTTGCAGTGACAGAATTAGTCCTCTGGTTAAAGCTCCCTGATGTGCTGCTGTTTGGAGTCATTTGACTCGCTTTGATAACAGGCCCCATGGTAGAGCTGGGCTTTCTGACGGCTGTCCCAATAACACCGGCTGGTTTAATGATGGTAGTTCCTGTTGTACATGATGGTGTGAAAATAACAGTCCCTGTAGCAGTGGGTGGTTTCTGAATGGTTGTCCCTGGAGTGGGGTTAAGTTTAATATTGGTAGTAGCTGATGCACTTGCAGGTGGGAGAGAAACTTTGATGATTGGTGTAGTGGTTACAGTTGCCTGTGAAAAGAGATATAAGATATTTGGTAAAAAATAAAATAAAATTTAAATAAAAAAACATGCTATATGCTGCCTTTTTAATGCCAGGGGTGACCAAATATGATTATCCCTCTTGCGGGGATAATTTTTTCTAATTTTTAATAGCTGCTTTATGTTTTCCCATATGTTTGATGAATTACATGTTTTTTCCCCCAACATTATTTCCTTAGCTTTTATTTGTAATTTAATTAGAGCTAAAATAAATTATATTAAAATACTTAATTTGTATCAAATGTTTATATTATTATACACAATTTAAGATATATTTTAATATTAAACATATTAATAAATTATAATGTAATATATAACCTTTTAATACATTCTAATTTATTTGTATGATGCATTGCATAAATAAAATAAGCATACATAAAATCAGAAATAAGACGTTTTCTGATTTATTTTTACACAAATGCATATGCATACAATATTTTTTTTAAACTACTGTTAAAACATATTTTACCCTTTCTTTTTAAATTGTCTATGGACCCCCTTCCCTGATGATCTGTAGACCCCAGTTGGAAAACCACATCCTAAATCATCTAACTTTTGTTTATAATACCCAGCAGCCAAAAAGAGTGACCAAAATAACACACCTGTGAGGATGGGGGTCTAACTACAGCAGAGGCATTAGCACTGGCTGGTTTTGGCAGCATTCCCTGAGCCTGTGCCTGGGCCAAAGCCTGCTGAGATACCAACATCAACTGCCCGCTGTCACTGCGGATTAACACCATTCCTTCAGAGGCAGGGGAGAGAGAAGGGTAGAGAGAGAGCAAAACATTGCCAAGAAGACTGATAAGTAGGCTTGATGGTTAAGTAAAGTATTACAGCTAAAGTGCACCAGATAGACCACCAAGACATGAAAGAACATTAGATCCTGAAACAACACACCTTGTGGGACCTGGAAGTTGGCAGGCAGCTGCAGTGGCACAGTCAGAGGGGTGCGAGTCATTGGTACACTTTGTGATGGGGTGGAAATCCTTGGCAATGTCACGACCGCCCCTTTGGCAGTAGTCAGTGTGGTGACGACCCTGGGCTGGCTTATAGTCACAGAGCTCACAGACACCCTTCCAGGCTGAGGAACCAGTGCCAAACTGCTGGCCCCTGGTCCCTGAACGCTGGATGTCACCACCCTGGCCCCCACGACCACTGGCGTGGTGGATCTGATCTGTGCAGGGCCTGCTATGATGTTTGGAGCAGGTACAGAGACTGCACTGGCATTCACAGCAACAGTTACAGGACGTTGAGATGCAGAGTTTGATGAATCTGTCTTTGTTTTTAGCTGATCTCCTTCCTCATTAAGGGAAGCTGAATCTGGGTTGCTGTTTTCAGAGGTGTTAACATTAGCGTTTGAGTCTAAGTCTTTGAGTCTTTTCTTATCTAATGCGGTTTCTAAAGACTCTTCAGTGTTGCTTGTTTGACCGTCGCTGTTGCTTTCTCTTTTCTCTGTTGACGCACGAGACTGATCATTGTCTAATTTATCTGAGCCCGATGTTTTCGACATTATTTAGCCTACGTTTACGATATATTAAACACAGATTGAATAAATTGGTACAAAAGATCACCCTAAAGCGATTTTTGATTACGATCCTCGGGTAATCAATTTTATATGTAGCCTACCTACAAACGCGCTGAAGACTCGACGGGTTTTCAGCTTTGGCCATCTCAAAAGTTCGTGACGGAATTGTGATTCATCCCAAGGATTCGAATCTTTTGAATTCATCAAAACTTCATGGTTCAGTGACTCTTTCTGCACGTTAGGCCTACACAGTAGGCCGTGGCAGCCACAAGTGATGTGAAGGTTTGGCCAAGATGGCGGCGAGGTAGGAGGTCTTTCTGAAGTGTCGTCCGGAAAATTTTAGGTCGGATGATATTACAACCAACATAGTGTACATAATTTATATGAACGAACAAATACATGAGATTGGTGATTAATCTCTCACTTTGAAGCGAATTTATGGGCAGAAGAAAACATAAACAAGCTCCAGTTGCTACCGTGTCAGTGCCTGCACGTGAGTCAAAGATGGATCATGTTCAAAGTGCATGTAACGTCACCCTGGAAGCTACCTTTGCATCAGAGAACAAAAACGAATCGAAGATGGAAGAGACAACGAACGAATGGTTTGACTCTCAACCCAAACTTTGCGATCTCCTTGCTACTCCTCTTCCTGACACCCCCATTAAGCCAAATTTGAAAAAGTCTAAGCGCGAGCACAGTGAGAGCTATGACACGTCTGCTGAAATTTTGGCGGCTATTCGCGAGTTTCGCGATGAGATGTTCCAAAAAATTTCAACAATCGACAAGACAACCGCCGTTACTGCAACGCAGATTGAAAGTTTGTCTTCGACCGTACATCAGCTTGTTACTGAGGTGACTAGTCACAAGGAGGCGTTGAAAGTCGTGTCTGCTGAGATCCAGAATCTTAAACAGGTGAACACAACTTTGAAAGAAGAGGTTGGAGACTGCAAGCGGTACAGTTGGAGGTGGACGCTGAAGCTGCACGGGGTGCAGGAAAAAGATGGAGAGGATAGCCGGCGTGTTGCAATCAATATCCTTGGCAAAGTGGTACCTGGAATCAGTGAGAGGATGGAGGATGCAGTAGATATCGCCCATCGTCTCGGCCCGCGAAGAAATGATGGTGCACACAGATCTATAATTATCCTATTTGCTCTTCGTCGTTACCGGGATGCTGTCTGGCAAGGTGCCAGAGGTTGCAAGTTCCTCCGCGACAACAAGCTGCGACTCACAGAGGCCTTATCCCCAGAGGACAGGGTGGCAAGAGAAAAACTTTGGCCCTTGGTAAAGAAAGCCCGAGACGAAGGGAAAAAGGCCTCTTTCCGTGGATCGTTTGCTCTAATTGACGGGAAGAGATTTGATTTCGCCAATGTGAAGTAGTTTGCATTCAATGCATTGCATTCTTCCGTTCCTTCTGGGTTGAGGTGGTGTTAAGCTATTGTATTTTAGCTGAATACCCTGGTAAATGAATGCCTCATATGTTTGGTCAAAGACTGATTTATTAATGTTCCAATACTCATTTCTAAACTTGACTCTTGTCTTGTTTTGATTTTCGTTAGCACTAATTAATATGTTTGCACAGTTTGCCAGTTCATTTGCCATTTTTTTATTTTTATTTTTCCCCGGGGTGGGGGAGTCATATTTAAGAAGTGATTATCTAAGTTAAAGATAAGTCATTTTGTTTGTTCTATGACCTCAGTAGGTTGTATATCATTCCTTCCTTTAAGGTAAGGTTTCCGTACAGTTTCTTCAGTCGTTGGTAGTTCATACTTTTTCTTTCTTTTTTCTTTTTTTTTCCCTACTTGTTATGGATTTCAAGTTCAGTTCATTTTCTATTATGTCCTTAAATGTAAGAGGTATGCGTGATGTGGTAAAGAGGAAAGCTATTTTTTTTATTTTGTAAAAGCTGCGAAACTGATTTAATTTTTCTTCAGGAAACACACTCTTGTGAGTTGGATGTTAAATTCTGGAAGAATCAATGGGGAAATTTAATTTATTATAGTCATGGTTCTAATCACTCATCTGGGGTTTCAATTCTTCTGCACAAATTTAAGGGACAAATTCTGGAGGTAATGACTTCAAGTGAAGGTAGATGGATTATTATGACGTTAAAGCAAGATAATTCAACTTTTATTATTTGCAATTTATATGGCTGTAACTCCATCTCTGCTAACAAAATATTATTTTCTCAAATTATTTGTAAATTGACAGAATTGCTGAATAAATACCCGGGCTCCTTTCTAATTTTAGGCGGTGATTTTAATGAATGTTTAGATAACACACTGGACAGATTTCCTCCTAGAAGCAATGAAGGTCTCAATATTAATCATAATTCTAATAATATTTTATCAATATGTTCTTCTCTCTCCCTCACAGATCCTTGGCGTTTTTTTCATCCTGACACACAGGACTTTACTTGGTCAAATGGTAAAATGTCTTTAAAATCTAGAATTGATTTCTTTTTAGTTTCATCTTCAGCCCTGCAATTTGTTAAAAGTATATCTCATTCGTATGCTCCCCTTTCTGATCACAAACAAATCATCTTAAAATTAGGCTGTAATGATGACAGTCGGAAGTTACGTGGTTATTGGAAATTTAATAACTGTCTTTTAAATGATAATATCTTCAATGACAATATAAAAAAATTAATTAACCATATGTTTTCTGATAAAATTCATAATGAGTACAGAGCCAATTGGGATTTTTTTAAATACAGAGCTAGACAAATAGCTATAAAAAGAAGTAAAGATTTAAAAACATCAAAAAATAAAAAAATAACTGAACAAATGGAAAGAGTAAATTCTTTATTGATAGGTAATCTATCTCAGGAAGAGGAGTTAGAATTAAAACAATTACATCTACAAATTAATCAAGCATATCTAGATATTGCCAAAGGTGCCTTTGTTAGGTCCAGAGCTAAATGGCTGGAAGAAGGAGAAGTAAATTCTAGTTATTTTTTCGCTTTAGAGAAGAGGAACTGCAAACGAAATTCTTTGACTGTTCTTAATATTAATGGTGTCAACTGCACAGATCCTAATTTGATATCTAATTTTGTCACAGACTTCTACAAAAACATTTACACATCTGTGTTTGATAGTCACAATTGCAACAATTTTATTAAGAAAGTTCAAGCTCATGTTCCAGTTATTGATATTGACTTTAAAGCCGTTTGTGATTCTGATTTGACTATTGAGGAGATTCGAATAGCGCTTCACTCAATGAAGAAAGGAAAATCTCCAGGCAATGATGGATTAACTGTTGAGTTTTATATTCATTTTTGGGAGTTAATCAAACAACCATTGCTTTGTATGTATAGAGAATGTATTGATTCAAAAGAAATGACAGCTTCAATGAAACAAGGCATTATCTCCCTTGTCCCCAAACCAGACAAGGACACTCTTTTAATAGATAACTGGCGTCCAATTACGCTCCTAACTATCGATTATAAAATTTTAGCCTTGGTTTTTGCTAACAGATTAAAGGTCAAACTTAATCAGTTTGTTGCAGAGACACAATCAGGTTTTATAAAAGATAGGCATATCAGTAACAACATAAGACTTATTTTAGATCTTTTGGACTATACAGATTTTATACATTCTAAAGCCATGATTCTTTTCCTAGACTTTTATAAAGCTTTTGACACCCTGGAGCATGAATTTCTTTTGCAGACTCTCAAGTTATTTGGTTTTGGTGACTTTTTTGTTAATATTATTGAAATGTTTTATAAAGACATTAGCAGCTCTGTCTTAATTAGCTTTAATACTTCTAAGAGATTTTTCATTACCCGTGGTGTCAGACAGGGCTGTCCTATTTCCCCTTTTTTGTTTATTTTAGTTACAGAACTTTTATCATTGAGTATTATCCATGAACAAAGCTTGGAAGGTATATCCATCTTTGATAGAGAAATTAAAATCTCCCAATTGGCTGATGACACTACTCTCTTTTTAAAAGATAAGAGTCAATTAACCAAGGCTATAAATGTAATTGAGCAATTTTCATGTGCTTCTGGATTGAAACTGAATATGTCCAAGTGTGAGATAATGACGCTCTATAAAAGTGATGATTCTTCAATCAATGGTATCTCTGTTAAAGAGACTGTAAGGTATCTTGGTATTTATTTAACAAAAAATTTAACAGCTCGACAACAGCTAAATTTTTCTGGACGGGTCAAGAAAACCCAAACCATCTTTAATCTTTGGCTCCAAAGAGACCTTTCCCTTTATGGGAGGGTTCTTTTGTCCAAAGCAGAAGGATTATCTCGTTTTGTATATCCTTCTCTTTCTCTCTTTGTCAATGACTCTACCGCTAAAGGAATTAACAAAATTTTTCTTGACTTCATATGGAAAAACAAACCTCACAAGCTCAAAAAAACAGTCCTTTCAAATTGTCGAAAAAAAGGTGGACTTGAAGTGTTAGATTTTAGTGATACAGTGAACACCTTTAGGATAAATTGGATCAAAAAATGCTTAACAAATCCTAATTCTATATGGTTTTTTATCCCGAATCATATCTTTACCAAAATTGGTGGCCTCCCCTTTATATTGAAATGTAACTACTTGCCGAATAGATTGCCAGTTGCACTTTCTAAATTTCATCAGCAGGCCCTTCTTGCTTGGAAGTTATGCTACACCCACAATTTTTCACCTCATAAAACCTTTCTATGGAACAACTCTAATATAAGGATTAGGAATAAATCTGTTTTTCTCTCTACATGGTTTAACAGGAATATAATTGGTATTCTCTCAATTTTTGATAAATCTGGTAATTTCTTATCTTATGAAGAATTTATGTCTGTTCATAATTTCCCTTTACCATTTAAAGAATATAATGCAGTGCTTAAAGCAATTCCTTCTGGTCTAAGTCATCTTGTTAAATGTCATCTAACCTTTAGTAAGAGTGTCACAAAAGAACCTGATTTGATCTTAGATGGTATAAATATACTTAGTAAGAAATGTAATAATAAGCATATTCGACATATTTTTCAGAGTAAAAAATATACTGTTGCTAGAGGCAAATTTTATTGGGCCTCTTTTATTGAACGTATAGACTGGAAGGAAGCCTGGTTGTTACCTCATAAGTATTGTATTTCTAATAAGATTAAGGAAGTTCATTTCAAGATTTTACATAAAATATACCCAGTGAATGATACTGTTGCAAAATATATGGATGTTGACAGTTCTTGCTCATTTTGTGGAATGAGGATGAAACGCTGATCCATTTATTTTTCCAATGTGAAAAAACCCAAAACTTCTGGAATAGGTTATATCTTCATATTGGCAAGCACTTTGATTCTTCCAAATCCTTTCAATTAAAGGATATAATTTGTTACTATAAAGAAGATAAAGCTAGTATTTCAATTAGTTACATAAATTTTTTTATTTTGTTTGGAAAATTTTTTATTCACAAGCAAAAATTCTCTAAATCGCAGCCTACTTTTCCACATTTCTTAATCGAAATTGATACATTTTTGAAGTCTCTAAGATTGATTAAAAACAAGAAAAGTGACAGATTCTTGAAATATTATGATGATATTTTTAATAATACCACTGATGCATAATGTTTCCTCTGTGTATGTCTTTTTTTTATTTATTTATTTTATTATTATTTTTTTATTTTGTATTATTATTTTTTTTTTTTTTATTTTTTTTTTTATTTAATTTTATATATGTGAAGCTTTATATATACTTGATATAATTTGATTCATGTAGAAGTTCTTTGTGTTCTGTGTTTTATACCTGCTTGTTATTTGATACATATTCAATAAAATAAAAATAAAAAAATAAAAAAAATAAAAATAAAAAAAAAGCCACAAGTGATGTTTTTAAATGTAAGGAAGTGATAGTGATTCATTGATTGTGATTCGTAATGAAGTCGTTTTTGCACTTATATTAAACCAGAAATTACAATATTATAAAGCAACTGATTTTTCTTAATTTGTCACTGCAAACATATTTGTTTTGTTCTTTTAACTGTGAACAACTAGTGAACTGAACGAACATCATCAGATTCACATTTGTGAATGAGATGCTTAATTTGTTATTTGCCCTTTAGATTCAAAAGCCATTCATAAGTAGCCTCGGAAAACCCTGACGAACTTCCCGGAAATTTGAGATTTGCTCAGCAAGTGCAAGAGCCCATTTCCAAATTTTCCAAATCGAGGCACCAATCACTTATCTCCTTCATCGCACTGCGACGCCTCCCCATATAGGTTGGTGGCGCCCCTTTGGAAATGGGCTGTGAATGAACCTTCCCCAGACCCACTCTCTATGTTACAACCATAGATCAGTTCACACTTGCATACTAAAGGGAGTAAAGTTTAATGCGTATTTGGCGTGCTGTCCGGCGGGAGGGCTCCGAGCTCGGAATTCGGCCCAAACCCAGAGTACTCCACCCGTGTTAATTATCTGAACGTGCTCCTCCCGAACTTTGTTAATAAAACATCATTAAATGGAGAAGGGTCTGGTGTCAACCAGGCTTGTTCGATTTGAACCGGCGCTGCACAGACCGACATCAAAGTATTGCGAGACTGCGATTCAAAAACCATACGATACGGCGCAGTCTGCTTTCTAATCGCTCTCGCGGTACTGTCATTCACCGATCTGTCTGTGCAGCGCCGGAGTTGTGCCGAATTTCGACCGCCGCCAAATTATTACTTCAATGAAACGCGAACGCCATTTGGCCTTTACGCTTGGAATGATTCACGAACGAACCATCAAGGCGAAATCCTGCCAGTACTAGGTCTGCATTTAAATTTAATAGTATACCTTTGAATCTTGTAGGCCTACTTTATGTTTTAGACATACTTTCCAGATGTTAATAAACAAGTCTTGATGATTTTTAAAAACTTTTATTAACAATATCACATTACATTCTTCTCAAACTTTAATCTCATGGGTTATAAACCAGTTTTAAGTGTAGCCAGACACTGTAAATTTATGGACAAACTAAAAAAAAGAAAAGAAAATCTTTGTCTGTGTGTGTAAGATTAAAAGATAAATTCTTCTGACTGGCTTACAGTTTTTCTATTTTTACCTGTCTTCTAAAATGTTAAAGGGATACTCCACCGGTTTTTCATATTAAACTATGTTATTCCCTTAACTAAGACGAGTTGATACATACCTCTCTCGTCTCAGTGCGTGCACTATATCTCTCTGTATTGCCGCAAAACTATGTTAGCATTTAGCTAGCACAGTGCATTAAATATGGGCCAAAAAGAGAAGCGACCAAACACTTCCTCGTTTTCCCTATTTAAACACAGTTACTCGAGTAGTGTAACTCGACCTAGGCTGGTGACACAAAATAAAACGTTGTGATTTTCTAAGCGTTTTAAAATTGATGACTATATTGCCCCCTGTTATTTACATCAATTTTAAACGCTTAGAAAAGCGCAACGTTTTATTTTGTGTCACCAGCCTAGGTCGAGTTACACTACTCGAGTAACTGTGTTTAAATAGGGAAAACGAGGAAGTGTTTGGTCGCTTCTCTTTTTGGCCCATATTTAATGCACTGTGCTAGCTAAGTGCTAACATAGTTTTGCGGCAATACAGAGAGATATAGTGCACGCACTGAGACGAGAGAGGTATGTATCAACTCGTCTTAGTTAAGGGAATAACATAGTTTAATATGAAAAACCGGTGGAGTATCCCTTTAAGAATGGAGGACAGTGGTGGAAAGAAATATTCTTTTTAATGAAATCATTCAGTTTCATTACTGTGTCTGACAAAACGACGATTCATCTATAGTCATTTGATCCTTCAGAAACCCACAGCTGTGGTTAAACCTTTATGTGTGTTAATGTATATTTCTAATTAGAGCTGCTCTTCCTCTCTGGTATGATATGCTATTTATGAGAGAAACACTTGAAGATCAGCAACATAAATCATTCATCAAACAACTTATTACATAAGTATGGCAGATGAAATTCTTTACAGGATGTCATATAGTCTAACATTAGTTTAGCCTCTTCCACTCAGCTGTCATGGTGAAGACAAATCCAGCAAAAGTGCAATCTGGCAGTCTTGTAGTTTTAAAACAAACCCTCATAAAGAAAATCAAATATATCACTCAGTATGGCCAGAGAAGTTCAGAAACAGTTCTAATGTGATTTTAAGCAACACTTTTCCTTATTTGAAAGTGTTTATTTAGGGACAGTGCCAATGAAAAAATGTCTCTTAGGATTACAACATAAATCAAAACATCCCTTATATTCAGTTAAAAATACCATATCCAGTTTATTGTTTGTCAGAGCGGGCAGCTAATCCAGCGGTTCCTGTTTGATTCGAATGACGGAGGTCGTGACCCCACGGTGACTTCGTTTGAGCTCTCTCCTCAGAACGTACTCACTGAACTGGGTTGAGTCCACACCACCTCCACAAGAAGCAACAATCTCAAAGCCTCGTTGCTGCAGTCGCTCCAGAACCTGATGAGCAAGAAAATGACACCAAATCGTTATCTTTTCATAGTCAATATATCATATCAATCATATATCAACAGTCCAAAGAATTATACACCACTGTTCAAAAGTTTGGGGTCGGTACAATTTTAAATGGTTTTCAAAGAAGTCTCTTAAATTTACCAAGCCTGCATTTATTGATTTTGTAATGATGAGTAATCATTGCATGAATGAGTAATGATGCTTCAGAACTCATTCCAATACGCTGCTGTGCTGCTCAAAATTATTATCAGTGTTGAAAATAGTCAGTTGTGCTAATATGTTTGTAAAAAATGTTTTTTTTTTTTAATGATTAATTGATGAATATAAAGTTCAAAAGAACAGCATTTATTTGATATAGAAATATTTTGTACCATTATAATTGTCTTTACTATCACTTCCCTCGATCAATTTAATGTGCCCTAAAACTGGATGAGATTAAGCCTTGTTTTCAGAGAATATCTTGAATTAATCTCTAAATAATATGCAAATAAATGAACCCATGTATGAGCTACTTCTAAGATGTTTTTAATCTTTTTGGAGCTTGAAAATTATCATTGTATGAAAAACAAAAAAACTGTGAAGTTTCTGGTTTTGTGTTTCACAGAGAGAAAAACAACAGCATAGAGGTTTGGAACGACATGAGTATATAGTGACAGCGTTTTCATGTTTGTGTGAACTATCCCTTTAATTGAACACCCCTGGCACAGAATCACTGCTGTCTTCAGTTAGAAACACAACACAGCAAAAGTGTTATAAACCATCTGTCCAGCAGCTCTCTCAACTGAATCAAATGAGATACTTAAACCACTTGCTTATTCCGTCTTTCTTTCTGTCTGTCTGTTTCTCCCTCATTCTCTCGCGCCGTTTCTTCCAGTCCTGCAGATCTTCGCTACACAGAACTGTGAGATCACATTCCATTAGTGTGCCTTCAGGATGTGCCTTCCACTTTTGCTCTTCAGCGCTGCGTCACTAAATTTCCCTTCACTCTCTCCTTCCATCTACAGTTTTCCACCATCCTTCTCTTTCTTGGTCTTTTGCCCCCCCCCCCCCCCCCCCCACCCCACAACCTCCCATTTACAGGTCAAAATTTCTGTCTGTCTGTTCTATGTGACTTTCCATAATGCTTTTGTCCTTCAACTCTTTTTCTCTCATTTTTCTTTCCTGTCTTCTGCCTCTGCTTTTCTCAATCTCCTGCTTCCATTAGTGTGACGGCAAGTGCCAGGGGCCAAAAGATTTAATAAGCAAACAGGATTAGACAGCCTCTAGACACACACACACACACACACACACACACACACACACACACACACACACACACACACACACACACACACACACACACACACACACACACACACACACACACACACCACACACACACACACACACACACACACACACACACCCCACACACACACACACACACACACACACACACACACAAATTATTGGCCAGTCTTTGTAGTTCCTCATGCTAAATCAGCTATTTTGCTGATTTTCAGATTTCAGATTTCAAGTAAAAAATAAAAATGTCCTTGCACTGTAGATAAATCATCTTAATCATTATATAAAATAAAAAAAGTATACTGAAAAAGTATATGTATGTATGTATAAATATTATTAATATAACAATGAATCACATATCAAATGAATAAAATCATTTTTAAAATATCATTATGCTTTTGGGCAGTCATACCACATGACAACCTAAACTAACTTTGGCTTGCCATCAATTTTTTTAATTATCAGATATTTTAAGAGACTTATTTGCAGTCATGTAAGGGTCCTCTTTATGATATAATTTGTATGTAATATATATATATATATATATATATATATATATATATATATATATATATATATATATATATATATATATATATATATATATATAATATTAAATTTTATATATTTTTTCCCTGCATGTTGGTCGCACTGCATGACTTTGTTTGGCGGACAAAAGTTTAACATTTATTATTAAGCAGTCAAGCAGGTTAGTTATTTTTTAAAGAAATAATAAAAGATGATGCCAAACGACTTAAAGTTTATAATGACTTAAAGGGTTAATTTACCCAAAAATGAAAATTGATAGGGCAGAAAGCTCTCAGATTTCAACAAAAAGATCTTCATTTGTGTTCCGAAAATGAACGAAAGTCTTACGGGTTTGGAACGACATGAGGGCGAGTAATTTATGATAGAGTTTTCATTTTTGAGTGAACTATCTCTTAAAAGTTCTTAACTTGCAACACTCATGAGTATCAGTAAAAATAAAAAATGAAAAACCAAAAAAACAATAAATAAATAGACAAATGTACGAAGAACAAACAAATAAAAAAAGCTATTGCCAGGCGTGTGTAAGGTGTTCCGCACCTGTACAGAGTTGAGGTGGCAGTATCCGTTTAGAGGGAAGCGTATGACGTGAGTGGAATCGTGGTTCCAGCCTGCGTTGACAGAGTTGCACATGACGTCTCCTATCTCTGGGAAGATGTCCTCAATGAGGGCTTTATCGCCGCTGAGCGTTATCCTCTCTCCCAGCTCGGGGGCCACACGCACTACCACACACTCACACATGCGTGATGTGTACCTAGAGTCCTTCTCAGACCGCCAGCGCTCCAGCTCGGCCTGCAGAGGCTGCAGCTGGAAATATCGGGCCTCCTCGTACAGCAGAGAGTAGTCCTACACACACAGATGCACACAAAGACTGATATTTAAGGAACGGTTCACCTAAACATGAAAATTCAATCTGTATTTTTGCCTGTTACGATACTTTTATTGTGTAGTGATTCTTCAAAGTATTTTTTACTACTGTTTCATGAACAAAACAGCATATTGATTTAGAACAACTTGATGGTGATTATTAACCTTTGGATGAACTATTCCTTTATTCTTTAAAAACCCCTATATAGCAATATTGATGCATCATCAGATTTAAAGTCCTACCTTAAATTCATCTGGGATGAGCAATTTTGAGGTCCTGAGGAAGTTTAATATGTAGCGGAACATGTGTCCATCCCGATCTATAAAATAATGCTGCTTCAGGCTGTCCAAAACGATCGGCTCTGTGCCATCAAACAAACGGCCAATCCTGAGAGAGGAACAGATATTGAAATATTTAGATGTAACCAAAACAACAACTTGCTTTCCTATCTTTTCTCTTGTGAAAACGCCCATAAACCACTACTGTTCAATACTCACCAAGGCTGCATTTATGTTATCAATATACTGTAAATACTGTTGTAATGTGAAATATATTATTACAATTTAAAATAAATGTGATGGCAAAGCTGCATTTTCAGCATCATTACTCTAGTCTTCAGATGATCCTTCAGAAATCATTGTAATATGATCAATTGCTGCTCAAGAAACATTTCTTAGTTGAAAACAGTTAAGCTGCTAAATGTTTTTGTGGAAAATGTGATAGTTTTTTCCTTTCAGGATTCTTTGATTAATAGAAGAATAAAAAGAACAGCATTTATTTTAAATTTAAATCTTTTATAACATATATATATATTTAGGCTACTTTTGATCAACTTAATGCATCTTTGCTGAATAAAAGTACACTGTAAAATAAAAGTAGCTTACTTACATTTTTAAGTACAATCAATGTGGATGTTTTAAGTAATTTCAACTTAAATGACCTTAAACGGACTTCAAAAATGAGTTGAATCTTGTATAATAGCAATGTAAAACGTATTGTTGTCATAACTTAGGCTATTAATCATATAATATGTTACAGTGTATAAAAAAAGTCTTTAGTATTTTTGTTTGAAATGCACTACAAATGTTGTCATGTGAAATTAAAATGTAATGATTTTTACAAAGACCAGTCAAAGGACTGATTTATCATACCTACAGTAATACTAGAATCACCAATGCAGTGCATTTTTCATGCATCTAAAGAGATGTCAAGTTTGCAGAATACCAGACTGAAACAATCTGAGCGAACATTGTTGTGTCTAGCTGGTACTTGGAAGATTGAGAACTACTTTGCTAAAATGTTCATTAAAAACCATCTAACATCATCTGCGTGTGTTCATGTAAATACACGGCAGTGGATTTTGACAGTTCTTTCGGTCAGCACAGTCTGGTTAAACCATAGCCTGCATCAGCAGCTCATGAAGGGCATGGCTGGAGGCGGCGGCCATCATTGCTCCTGACGACGCAAATGTCATCGTTCCTTTTCTCTTTGATGAGTGCGTTGTCATATTGATGTTGTTTGTGATAAAGTAGCCAAGGGGCGAATGGATCTGTCACTTATGCCAATGCCTTTCTCTGAAACATCTATATGACAACTATAAAGGCTTTTTAAAGGCTATAGATTATACCACACTGTGTATGAGACAATATGTGTGAGACATATTTCTGTGCCACTGTAAAGGACAGTGGGAGGCGGAAACCATGTGAGACATGTGAGCAGTTATGAGATTGGATGCTAGTCTGGCTCAAAGCGCTTCAGGCTCCTTTTGGCCTGTGCTCTGATGTTTGACTCAGTCAGCAGCTACAAGACAATAATGCTCTTTGGCATTGCAGAAATATACCGGTCAGTGAGCTAATGAGCTCAGACAAGACACATACACACAAAACACACACATATGGAGCAAACACACATCATGAAGGACTTGTGTGTGAACAGACGTGTTCAGAGGATGACATTTTGACAGAAATTTTAGGCTGACTGTTAAACGCATTAGATGACAGTGGACTACATGTTATTCAAATGGGTAAAAACAACACCTTTTAATTCGAACACCTCCCTGCATCTATTATACTGCTACACTGTCCATCTCTCTTTGTTTTGCATCTGTGTGTGTGCAGTGACGGCTGGTGGGTTTTAGAATAGAGGCGGCACTTATTGGTCAGTTATAGACCTGAATATTTATAGAAAACGACACAGTCAATATAAATATAAGTTCCCTTACCTAGTCCTAGCCTATTACTTGAAGCAAAAAAATCCATACTTCTGTCCTTTTAAATGTCAATGTTAAAAGAGCACGTTCGGTCGTTTAGTGAAGCTGATGATTTTGTAGCTGTTGTTTGAATGGTAGTTTAGTAAATTTGTTTGCGATCAAATATTCAATATCTCTACTCTCCATCAGCTGTAGCAGTTCAAACTAATATCACGTAATTTACGTCTTGTCGTGATTGGTTGATATACCAAGTGAAGCCAGCCTTCTCTGCCATGTTACTTTTCCCAACACTCCTAATCGCTGAAAGTGAAATACACGATGGTGATTGGCTATTTTTTTTTACCAACAGAGGCACAAGTCTCCGGCTGTGGATTTGCCTCCCCCTCCCTTTCTCTATCCCCTCAGACTCGCGTTTGGCAGATTCGGCACATTCGGGGAAGAAGCGCACATGGGTTTTACTTACAGTGGTGAAATTAAACATTCTGAGACATAAAATTTTTTGACAAGCCGCCACTGTGTAATTTACCTGGACTCTGGGTATTTGGTTAATGTGGCCAGGCTGCTGGTATACATGTGACCCCCCACGTCAATGTGCACCGGCGCGTTGGCCTTTGTGAGCTGTGCAGGTGTGGGGATGCCAGCTGTGCCCAGCGGGGAGACCGGCGAATGTGCCAAGATAGGCCGGGTCGACATGCCCACACTGTTGCTGCGATTTTCCTGAGAATAAAAAAAAAGATAGGTAAGATTGCAGCAATTTCGCGATTAATCTACAGTAGCAGAAGGTTTCTTCCTTTCTTTAAAAAACAAAACAAAAGGTTTTATTGCATTCGGGATTGTGTAACATACAGTACCAGAAGTAGGAGCTATATAACTTTGGAGCTATATTTTCTTATGAAATTGTATGAACTTTCTATGATTCTTTTATAAAGACTTTAAACATCAAGATTTGATTGGATCATAAAAAAGTGCCCATTGAATGGACCAGGATGAAGGTGGTTGAAAGGGAGGGGTTAAAAAAGTAACAGGGATTTGTAACATCAATTGAAAAGGAAAGACATTTCAGAGGCAATACAAGTTGTTACTGGCTGTTTAAAGCAGATAATATGGTTAATATATAACCAAAATAAGGGCTCACGGGCCAAAGTTGGCTTGTGCAGACCTTTTATTTGGCCTGCTGTGTCATATCACAAGAAAAAAAGGAAATTAAAACATCAAATAATTAAACATTAAATAATCTTTTTGTTTGAAAGGGATCATTCACCTAAAAATGAAAATTCTGTAAGTAATTACTCACCCTCATGTCGTTCCAAACCCGACATTCAGAACACAAATTAATACTGTTTTAAAAAAATCGGTCTCTCCATTGACAGCTACGCAAACTACCACTTCCAAGGCCCAAAAACCAGGTTGCTGCTGGAAGAAGTGTTGATGAGGCCAGTAGGGGACGCTTACCCTGTGGTCTGTGTGGGTCCTAACGCCCAAGTATAGTGATGGGGACACTATACTGTAACAAGCACTGTCCTTCGTTTGAGACGTTAAACCAAGGTCCTGGCTCTCTGTGGTCATTAAAAATCCCAGGATGTCCTGGGAAGAGTAGGGGTCTAACCTCGGCATCCTGGCCAAATTTGCCCATTGGCCTCCTAATCATCCCCATATATATTGATAGGCTTCATCACTCTCCACCAATAAGCTGGTGTGTAGTTGGCCTTGGAAGTGGTAGTTGCGGAGGCAGTCAATGGAGGGACAGAAAGCTTTCAGATTTCATTAAAAAGATCTTCATTTATGTTCCGAAGATGAACGAAAGTCTTACGGGTTTGGAACAACATGAGGGCGAGTAATTAATTACAGAGTTTTCATTTTTGCATTTGTATTCTTGCATTTAAAGTAGAGAAAAAATACATTAATTTAACATGGTTGGATATGATGCATTTTTACATTTTTCAGTCAAGTTTGATATTTGGCCCTTTGCAGTAAAAGGATTGTGGACCACTGGTTTTTAAAAATATACATTTTTTGGAATACAATGCATCAATGCAATGTACACAAAATGAGTTTGTGTAAGTAAACGGGTATCAATTTTGATTTCATGTTGACTTGCATTTCAGTGTCACTAGCAGAAACCAAAGAGAAATCCAGGTTCCCGCACACCTAGCCTCTTTTGCCTCAAACTCTCATTGTCTATTGCTAGAAAACAGGTAGTTTGGACACTCAGAGTCCCATTTTAAAAATGTCACAGGACAACACACTTTTGGAAATCACCCAATGGCTTGCTTATAGCAGTCTGAATACTAAACTGGAATAACAGAAACAATTTCAAGCAGCCTCTTCATTTTGGTTAATGTGTGTGTCATGAATGGGAGCGCAGTGCTAAATGGTTCACAACATAAACACAGATAATCACTTCTACCTTGACAACTGTTACAACAAATTAAATTGACCCATTATGACATTATTGGTGATTTCGCTGTCAGCACTAAACATCATTACAGTAGCCACAATCTCATTAGCCTCAGTAGGGCCTCGTTTCATGGGCTTCGCCTGACATAATATCTGCTTGTGCTTGGAAATAAGTGTTTGCTAAATCTCAATGGTCACTCTCTACAGAGGCACAATGAAACAGCCATGGGCAGAATTTCCTTTAAAGATGAAAAACGAAAAAAGTAAACGGTAACATAAGTATACTTGTGTACTTAGTGCAATATCAATGCATTTTTCGCCCAGAGTGGAGTAATGCTATCCGAGTCGACTGTCTTACAGAATGAAACATGCGGAGAGAATGAGTTCAACAGACTGGCTTTATACAGCGACCTGAAAAACAAGCATTAACCCTTGGTAATACACAGAACGTGCAAGTAAACATGTATCCAGGCCAGCACATTAAAGCACTAATGATAAACATCTCTGGCACAATCGGGCGTTTTAGCGGGTGCAGTTTTCTGATGGTGGCTGAATGGAGTGTTATGCCTACGGGGAGAATAACTTGGGTCAAAGAGGCGTTTTCTCATGCATCATTTTTTTAAAAGCCTTTTATTTTCTGGGTAGTTTTATATACACAGTGTAAACAATGAGGAAATGAGAGGATGGGTTGGAAAATGTTTGCCTTTATTTATTTGGCAGATACTTTTGACAAAAATAAATATAGTCAACTTATACACACACACACACACACATTACAAAAGTAATATGTGCCTTAAAGAACAAAGCTAGTCTGGTGAACTGTGCAGTAAATAAATGCAACCCATTAATTGAAAATAAGTGTTACATGAATAAAAACAACTTATTCCACAGTCATGGTGCAGGAAGCCTGAGAAGTTTGAGCTCTCCCATTAGCTAATTGGAAAGACATTGAGCCAACTTAAAGGGTTAGTTCACCCAAAAATGAAAATTCTGTCAATAATTACTCACCCTCATGTTGTTCCAACCCCGTAACACTTTCGTTCATCTTCGGAACACAAATTAAGATATTTTTTATTAAATCTGAGAGCTGGCTCATTCCTTCATAGGCTGCAAGGTAATTGATATCTGCCAGCCCAGAAAAGTTAAAGACATCGTTAAAATAGTCCAAGTGACTACAGTGGCTCAATCTTAAGTTTATAAAGCGACGAGAATACTTTTTGTGTGCAAAAAAACTCAAATAAGTACAACCCAGAAGCACTGCGCTGTTACACTACGTGAACTCACTCAGAGGCACACACAGAAGAAAATTAATAATTGAATAACTCGTTATTTTGGGGTTTTTTTGCGCACAAAAAGTATTCTCGTCGCTTGATAACCTTATTTGTCATACATTTTATATCTAAATACGATCTAAACTAACGAGTTAGAAAAAAATTCACCCCCCTCACAGTTGTCAGGCACTCGGTACCTATCAAAAAAGTCCATGGGACAACCTGTAAAAGCATGAATTTATGCTGTGAAAACGGACATTTTAACATGGGGTCTATGGACATTTGCTCCCTTTTGGGACCTGCCCCTAGCGGATTTTCATGTATTTCAGTTTTTCGCACTTCCGGGTAGGCTTCATTTATGAGATTGGAATGTTGCCGCTTAATTACTGACAGAATTTTCATTTTTGGGTGAACTATCCCTTTAAGAAAATCTACTCTGGAATTTTGGTTGCTCCAAATAAACAAGCAGGGAAGATTCATTATTAGTACAATGTGAATTTAAATAGTGCTGAGCTTCTCTACAGTGTTTACGGTGACCAGTAAATGCACATTATGGAATATTTATGTAGATTAATTGTAATTTGAGAGTGTGAGGCAGAAGAGGGTTGTTAAGATATATAGGCCTAGAGGTATAGAAAACAAAAACAGTAGCCTAGTCAGTGTTATAATGCAGTACCATATCATGTGTCAGGATCTGCCACTATAATATTGGTTTAATTAGTCTACATACAAGCTTTCTAAATTTATCATGACAGTTGAGACAGTCTCATGACAAAAATATGCACAACCATTCAAAAGTTAGGGGTCAAAAATATATTTTTAAAGAAATTAATACTTTTATTCTGCAATGATGCATTAAATTGAACAAAAGCGACAGTAAAGACATTTATAATGTTACATTTTATTTAAATAATCCTATAATAAAATATATTGTATCAGAGTTTCCACAAATATATTTAGCTGCACAATGAAAAGAAATGTTTATTGAGCAGAAAATCGACATATTAATGATTTCTGATGGATCATGTGACACTGAAGACTGGAGTAATGATGCTGAAAATTCAGCTTTGCAATCACATAATATAAAATATATTCAAATAGACAACAGTTATTTTAAATGATAATATTACCGTATTTTTGATTAAATAAATGCAGCTTTGTTGAAGCTTAAGAGACTTATAACTAGAAGTGTACATGTAAATGTAATGGTGGAGCTCAATAATGCATATGACTGAATGGATGCACAAGGTAAAAAGTCTCAAAGTTTCAAAGTCTCTGACCCAATCGCTTTACTCTTAACTCAACTCACCCACATCTCAGCATGTACAGCAAGAACTAAAGAAGATATGAAAGAAAACAGCAAAGACTCATTTTAAATCAGTTAATAAGCAAGGAGGGAACAGAATATAATTGGATGTGAATGTGAAATTACAAAGTGTCATAATTGACAAGGCCTTTTTTTTCCAGAATGTTTTTTTCCAGCACTCTCTTCCCCCTCTAGGGGTCGCTAATATTTATTTACCCTCAAACCTTTTTTAAAGACTATACATGCTGTGATTTTAGTGCATGGCAACTTCAAACAGAAAAGAACAGGAGCAAATATATATGACAATATAGCCGAGGTTGTAAAAAAAAGCACAAGTATACACTCCTGAGGATGAATCTTTAGTGTACAGGTAGTGTGGCTGTTTAATTCTGATCATTAATATAATGTAATCCAGCTGAAGAATACATTACAAACAACTCATCTCAGGAATTATATTTAGCAGTCATTGTTTTTTGCTGGAGCCCTGCACAGGTGCGTGCGTTATTAGCTCATTCCTCTGCAGGCAACAAATGCTTTTATTTTTCACACTCACTTTCACGCTGAAGGCTGAAGAAAGCATGTGCCTGTTTTAGTGCAGCCAACTACAAAGCATAATAATAAATATTCAGCAACATATAAAGAAATCAATCTTAATCACATTCCCAAATGGACCGCCACTGCGCTGCTGCCCCCTCACCCCCAAGCAAAAATGGAGATGGACTGGTTTATAAAGAAAAAAAATAACAAATGCATATCTAATATGCAAAAGGTATTCTAACTTAAAGGTGTATTTAGAAACACTTGACCTCAAAACACTGTTTTTTGTTTGTTTTTTTGAATGTGCCTATAGTGCATTATTGGGGAGCATTGGCAGAATTCAAAGTTAATGGCTAATTCACCCAAAAATGTTAATTCTGTCATCATTTACTCCTCAAGCTGTCCCAACCCTGTATCAATGTATTTGTTCTGCTGAATAGTCTGATAGTCAATGGTGCCCCACAACTACAAACATTCTTCAAAACATCTGCTTTTGTGTCCAGCAGAACTCATACCGGTTTGGGACAACTTGAGGGCGAGTAAAAGTTTCTGACTGATATAGCACTCTTTCACAAGACAGCCCTCCCTGGTTAACGTTAGGCTATACAGTACAACATCATAAGAAAATTGGCATTATAATGAAGAAGTAGGGCCTAAATCTGGCATTTGCTGACAAATGTTCCATGCAAAATGACACACACAGATGAGTCAAATTGAACATCCCACGGTTGTTGCTTTAATGCGTTTATGTGCATAAATAAACTTGGTGTGAAAAACAATTGTCCTCTGACTGATGTGATTGACAGACAACAGGGCCGCTAGTGAAACTGGTCCTAAATTGTTTAGCACTGTTCTAAGACCGTGTTATTTGGCAAAAGCGTTGTATCTTTATGTTATACCGATGTGCTAAAGACATGAAATCGTTGTTACCTGTGAGGGGAGCATATGAGGGCTCTCTCCGTTGAGTTCGCAATGAGAGGAGACTAGCGCGGTGACCGTTGGAGTGTCCGCGCGCTCCACGGCGGCGCGCGCGCAGAGTCTTTTCGGCGATGTCCCCGGTCCCGAAACGCTAACCGGATAGACGAGCGTCCGCGGGCGTTTGATCACCTTCTGCGGTTTGAGCTCGGCCTCGTCCTCGCAGTGCAGCGCGTGCTGCAGGTGCGCTCCGTTGTTGACCGTTTCCGGGGACACGTGGAGAGGCGCTAACTTTGACCCGATGCCCGCAATGCCGTTAAGCGTTGCTATGGAGACGGCGCCGATGCAGTGGTTGGTGTAGGTCTTTGACAGTTTGGCGGCCCGCGACAGCATCTGCATTCTCGTGCCCAGTAGGTTCTTGCCGATAGCTTTATTCTCGTACCAGGTCGTGTCGGTCTCGCCGCAGTGATCCCGTGGGCGCTGGAAAAAAGCCTTGCAGAGAGGATTGCGCTTCGTGATGTACTTTACGAAGCTCGCGTAGGGACAAAACTCCGTGGCGGTCTCGTACATGCGGGGAAGATTATCATCGTCCGTGTCGGATCTTTTTTTCGTCCAGGAGGCGGAACGAGACTTGTGGTACGGGCCGAGCGCTTTGAAGTACACAAACTTCCGTCCGTCCTCGTCCACGGCCAGCCCGAAAGAATCCTCCTCGAGCTCGCGCTGGTTCTCCCGCCCCCTCGTGCAGAAGTACATGCAAGTCTCGAACCACACTTTGTTGAGCAGACCGAACGGCGAGCTGGCGCTGAACACGGCGGACGTGTAGAGTTTCCTCAGGTCGGAGCGCGTGATGGCTTGCTTCTGCACCACGGGACCGGCGCCTGCTCCTCCAGCTTGCGTATGACCGCAGCAAGCGCGAGGTTGGCGCTGCGCAGCTCGGGGTCCTTGGTGAGGTCCAGCGTGCGGCAAAAGGGGGGCTCGTTCAGGTACCGGTTGAGCGAGCTCCGGATGCTGATGAGGGAAGACTTGCTGTACAGCTGTCCGCTTTTGGAGCGCGCCTCCGCGTAGAACGAGCGCAGCACTTTGCATAGCGCGTGTTTGTCCATGCTCTCAAAGTCCGTCATTTGCGCCTTCTCCGTCAGGTATTCCCGGAAGATTCGCACCGCGTACCGGGTGGCCAAGCGCGTGTTCTCGCTGAGCCTGGAGCGGTGCATGTCTCCCTCGGGTCCCAAGTCAAAAGCGGCGAAAAGCGGGTCCCCAGCCGCCGACTCGAGCTGGTCCGTATTCCGCATAAGGACCGCTTCCCCGGTTTCCACGGCAGCAGCGCAGCTGTCAGGCTCCCCGCACTCCTCCCACTCTAACTCGGCTTCTTCTTCTGACACTTCTCCCTCTTCCCCTGTGATCTGGATCTCCTGAATCTCTTCATCTTCTTCCTCGCCCGAGCCTCCGTCTCTCTCCCGATCCCCCGACATCGGGTCCGGTTCATCATCTCTACAGCACTGGTCCCCGCTGCCAGGCATTCTCGCCATATTGCAGTCTGACAGTGTATGAGTCCCGAGGCACTGCGCATGCGCTATATTGGACCGCATAGCTGAGAGCTTTTTGTGCGTTTTAGTGACCTTCAGCTACGAGAACAGGCACGCGCTCTTAAAGGTGCAGAGAAAGGGAGCTATATATTGGCCAACAATTAAAACACACTCTCAAACTTGGATGGAGAGATAAAGCGAGAGAAAGAAGCAAACGGTCAGCTATACTCTGTATTGGACTGCAGCTGAATTAAGCAGTAAATTATGACTTTAATACGCACACAGACACACACCTGCTAATTATTAAAGGGCTATGTAGCTGAGGCAGGATGACTTGATTTGGGAGTTTCCAGTAGCAGCTGTGATCATGTCTAACCCTGAGGCCATCCATATACTTTCGAGTGTGTGTATACAGCCTTGTGTGTATGTGTGAGAGGAAGAGAGAATGTGACAGATGGGAGGGAGAGAGAGAGAGAGAGAGAGAGAGATGAAGGTGTGGTGAGCTAATTGATATTTCTGTGTATGGTAAGAATAATTTTGACACAGATAAAGTGCAAGGCACGTGTCTGTGTATGCAATGATGGCCAGTAGGCAGAAAACCCTACTCTAAACAAGTGCAACTGCACATAAAAGGAACAGGTCACCTAAAAATGATTATTGTGTCATAAATTATTTCTCTCTCCAACCCCATATTATCTCAAAATAATATCATCATGCTACACGCTACATATAATTTCAAGCTACACATAATTTAGCACCATAAATGTATCATGAAAATGGTCATATACAGACTTAGGCCAGTAAGAGCCATGCATGTAAAGTCTCCTGGCCTCAAC
This sequence comes from Chrosomus eos, assembly GCA_036326025.1. Classification (NCBI taxonomy): domain Eukaryota; kingdom Metazoa; phylum Chordata; class Actinopteri; order Cypriniformes; family Leuciscidae; genus Chrosomus; species Chrosomus eos. Next base: position 17,672,774 of record CM070829.1, read on the forward strand.
AGGCGCGCTACAGGCTGCAGTCTGTATCCTTGTTGAACACATCCCGCTCGGAGCATGTCGAGGAGGAACGGTTACACAGATGTTACACATCTTTAAAGTCTTTAGAAGTAATAAAACACCAGAAAAAGACAATCTAAGTTTACTGAAAATCTTGAGATCCATTTTGAGAGAATTAACAATGTCTGGTTTGTGAACGAATCATTCTTTTAAGGCGACATTTCAATGAACCAGTTGATGAACAAAACAAACAGAGTCAATTCTGATTCAGATCAACTCACTGAATCAATGATCCAGTCAACGTGGCTACTAGCCGACCTCATCTTGCAATATTGCACTTATATTATTAAATAGTCCATATGACTCTTTTATGGTTCCTTTGCACCTTTTTGAAGCTTCAAATCTCCAGTCCGCATTCATTTTCACTGCATTGAAAAGAGTGACTATTACTCCAAATGTTGCCTTTTGTGTTCCACATGAATCAAGAAACGGATTAGAGTGAATGAATGATGAGAATTTTAATTCTTTGCTGACCTCGCCTACAGTTTTTCATATGACTTGCTACTGATGTGACAGTGTGAGTGGACTGTATTTAACTTCTGCTGTTCTGATATACATGAATGTGTGATTTGCAAATGCTCAGCTGGAACTCACTGCAGACTTTCTCAGGTTGGAGCAGATTTTCATTTTCCTCTCGTATAGTCTGTATAGCAATAGAGGCTATTGTAATGTAAACAGAGCCTCTCTGAAATGCATCATAGCTTGTATCAGGGCTCACTCGATTATACATTGATATTGTTATGAATTATTCTAGTGTACCCCGGATGAAATTGCTTTTGGCCCTGTTAATCTCCAAATACAATTTATATGGCAAAATATGCCAGTTTTCATTTGAGTCATTAGACTAATACAAGATCATCCTATATGAGTGACCTTGATCAAGAACACATTTCTAAGTGCTTCTACATTCACGCCTCTCTCCTCTCCCCTGTGTTAGTGTGTGTGTCGTGAGAAGCCTGAGGCAACCGCTGTCTGAGTATGAACAGCACAGAGCTGAGGTTTGGCTCTGGAGAATAAGGCAGATGTTTGTCTCCGGCGCTGTGCCTCCGAGAGAGGCAACGCATGAGGAAGCGGATTTTAGAGCTCAGTAGGGCTCAAAGCTAGAGGAGGGATGAAACAAAGCTCCAATCATCCATCAGCAAATCAACAGCGATCATCTGACTCATTAACTTTATGCGGTCAGAGTCTTTCCATAGTCTTGTGAACATTTCTTTAAGGATACGATATGGGTCAGTAGCAAATAAGAGATGGTTTTAAAAAAGTGTTCACGTTATTTTAAAAGAAGTTTAAATAATGACTGATGTGGCGTTAAAAAAAAAAAGGAAAACAATAAAAGTAAAACTAATTAAATTTTCCTTAGACCTTGAATACAATATATTTATATAATAAAATATAATACTTAACTATGTAAAACTATTTTTTAAATATTTTATAAAGTAAAAAGTATACAGCCTATATATATATATATATATATATATATATATATATATATATATATATATATATATAATATTTTTTTTTTACAAACATCAAATAATTCATAAATATATAGTTTGGAGAAGTCACACGACTCACACCACATGGCATTTACGACTTGACCTTGCCTTGTCATAAAAAGAGAGGTCCTTATGATATAATTTCCTGTTTTATTTTTCTCTGCTAGTTTGCACCACGTGATTGTACTCAAATATACACTTTTTATACTTTTCTTCTTTTTAAAATAAATACATAAAATTAATTAATTAATAGATTTCAGAGAGGGGGAAAATAATGTCATTGCAAGTACCACGGATAGAACTTTGAGAATTAACAATGACAATGAACAGTCTTGCGAAATCAGAATTCAGTTTTGTAGTTAGTTTTAATCACTTGCTATAAGCAACACACATTTTTGGGCTTTTCGCACTTTTAGCAGTGTTCTGATCCTGGAACCCTCCAGCATGAAACATTAACACGTCTACCTCATCTAAAACTCCAGATTCAAATCTCTGCTCATTATTAGAGAGCTCCATGACCTGAAAGAGGTGTATCGAAAGACCTCAAATGTGCAGCGCCAAGTTTCCCGAGGTTCACAGTTCCTTGGGAGAAACCCGGCATAAAGTCCTTCGCCCGAGGCCATAATGCCAACAGGACGGTGATCTCTGTAACTCGAGTCCTCGGGTTTACCCTCCGCTAGAACTCAACCAACAGCCTTTGTTAGAAGCCCGAATCCTTAATCATTAAACTACAGGCCCTCTTTTCGCACGGCCGAGGTAGCGTTGGACCCATATCTCATTTCTCTCCTCCGCACAGCACACATATATCCCTATGTGAGGATGAGCCTCCATTTTGAAATGAGAGACCTCTCTTCTTTTGTCTCATTCTGTCATTCCTGCCCACAGGCATGTCACCAGAAACAGCTCTGACATCTCTCAAAGGAAAGAGAAGGAGAGAGAAAGACAGAGCGAGAAAGAGAGTGAGAGCAGAACAGGAAAAAAAAAAAGAAACCCTCCTTTCCACATTTTAAATTCTCGTTAGCAGAGCCCATTTCACACCTAGATACCCAATTAGCAATTAGCAAAGCTTTAAAGTACAGTCCTGAGCCGGGGCCCTGATCCCAGCCTGATTTGTATGCGCTTTGTGCAGATAGCGATAAGAGAGAGGCTGAATACATGTATAGTTTTAAATTTAATTTCATAATCATTTGCATGGCAGGGTAGCCTGCAGGCGAGAGGGAAAATAACATGCCCACTCTTCAAAAGGGAGATCAGGCTCGTTACATGGCTGTGCGGAGGATTGGAGAGGGGCTTTTTATGTGCAGGCAGGTAATTTGTTCCCTGACTAATCTGAAGAGATAGAGAAGTTCAGAGGAAGCACTTTTTAAAAAACAGTGTGAGCGCAGCATCACAAATCGCCTCTACCTCCGAGGCTTGGGAGAGAATGAAAGCGAGCGAGAGAGAGGAACACCAAGGTGCGATATAGCTGAACTTACTGCCAGAGCCCGAGGCTGACGAAAAAAGAGTAACTACTGAATGTGCGAGTGTGTGTCTGGGTATGTACGGCTCGGAGAGAGAGAGAAACCATCTTTGAGCACACCGATGTGGCGAGCCATCCGGTGTGGGAGAGATGGAAATCAAATCGAGCACCTGTAGTACATGACGATCCTCTCTGACCGCTGCTTCAATAATGCACTGACTGTTAATGATAATAACATTTGTCTAGCACACAGACTGTTGAATATATACAGTATATATATATATATATATATATATATATATATATATATATATATATATATATATATATATATATATTCAACAGTCTGTGAAGACAAAAGCAAGAAAAATGTTATCATTTATATAGTTTTTTTATTAATCATTTGAATATGTTTTTATATTTACTTGTTCATTTTCATTTTTAGTAATTTTGTTGCTCGTTTTTGTCCTCTTAAATATTTATATGTAGTTTTTTTATTCATTTTATTTATTTATTTTTTAGTTATTTTACTTCAAATGCACGAGAAATGTTGCTTTGCACTAGGTGAACAAAAATGATTTTATTTTATATATTTAGTTTTCAGTTGACGTTTATTTTGTTATGGTTTCAGTAGCTTTAGTTAATGATAGTAACCCTGGTGATGACTTGTTTAAGTCTGACCATTAGGCTACAGTTGATTTCACATGTTTGTGGCACAGGGGACTCGGAGAGAGAGACGGAAAGATGGAAATACTTGCATGACATCCCGCTCTTAATCTTATCCATATTTATGGGTGCATATGCAAAGTATGGATGTGTCGGAGAAACGCTGAAGACAGACTGAGGATTAGTAACCTGTGTTTGAGGTGATTCCAAGCTCAAATTAACATGTTGAATATTCTACAAGAATGAGTCAGAAAACTCAGCAACTCTGCCCTGTCCGTGGGCAGCAATTCAGCTCGCTGCGTGCGATCCATTGTGTGCGTTTTTAGTGGGTGATGGTGTTCTGTACAGGAATGCTTGTGTTCTCTACGAGACCAATTACATTTGTACTTTATGATCCCCTACAGTTATACAAGATTCCTATACCAGATTTAACAGATGAGGCTGTGTCGTCCACATGCCGATTCTGTCTGTGCAAAGCTTTCTCAGGAAAGCAGCAACCTTGTATACAGGTCAAATCTGGCTATATGCGCAATTTCACCACACAAGGGCCTGGTTTCACAGACTCGGCTTAGAGATTAAGCCAGGATTAGGCCTTAGTTTAATAAGGACAAGTAGCTTTTATAAACTTGCCTTAGAAAAAAACATTACTGGTGTGCTTCGAGAAAAAACAATGGCACTGACAAATTTAAAGATAATGTCAGTGGTTGCTTTCAGTTAAAACAGCTCAAACATACAGTTTAGTCTGAGACTAGGATAAGCCTTGTCTGTGAAACCAGGGGAAAGTTCCAAAAGGCATGTTTTGCAGTGATACCATATGTGACCCTGGATCACAAAACCAGTCTTAAGTAGCACGGGTATATTTGTGGCAATAGCCAACATAACACTGTATGGGTCAAAATTATAGATTTTTCTTTTATGCCAAAAATCATTAGGATATTAAGTAAAGATCATGATCCATGAAGATATTTAGTAAATTTCCTACCTTAAATATATCTAAATTGTATTTTTGTAAGTGGATGCAGCACAATAACCAACAGAAATGGAAACCTTTAAAGGCGATTTTCTCAATATTTAGATTTTTTTGCACCCTCAGATTCTCAATTTCAAATAGTTGTATCTCGGCCAAATATTGTCCCATCCTAACAAACCATACACCAATGGAAAGCCTATTTATTCAGCTTTCATGCGATGTATAAATCTCAATTTTAGAAAATGGACACATAAGACTGCTTTTGTGGTCCAGGGTCACATATAGGATCCAATTTGGGTTCCCCAAAGAACCTTTTAGTGAACAGTTCTTTAAAGACGAATCCTGGTGCGAGAGCTCTGTTAGTGTGGTTCATTTGAATAAGTGTGAACGCTGCCATTTGTATCCTGGTGCACATCAAACAAGCGGACCGAGACGCTGAAAAGATGGATCTCGGTCCACTTTCAAACAAACTCTGGTGCGGTTCGAATTAAATATGAAGGTAATACACACCAAAGATATGTAAACGAATCAAAAATGGGACCCTTAAAAGGACAGAATGCTCAAGCATACCTATTTGTTATTGTCGTAGTCACGATGTTGCTCATCACAGTTCGATACAGGCATCAGATCAGTGTCTCCTCGCAGCAGATCTTCGCTTGTGTGCGTGTTTTGACTCATTTACACATTAAATAAGCTCTTCACAGGTTTTTAGCTGGTCAAAATACCATCATATGTAGGCTACGGACATACAGAAAGTGCATTTAGCCCAGCACACATTGTTTTGGATGTTCGATAAGTTAAATATACATAATAAAAGCTGACCAATCATGTTGTGAACCTATCCCTATATGCCTTTAGGTTTGGTATATTTAGGTTTGGTGTTAAAATGCCTAATGTGAAATTGTAAATGCTAAGCGAACCAGGATTTATTTATTTTTGGTCCGGACCAAACAAACCAAGCGAACCGAACTACAAGTGTGAACACACCCTAAACTAAAGTACCCTTTTTCCATTATAAATAACCTTTTGCGCAATGGAATGGAATTATTAATTTGTTTTTTTTTTTTTTTTTTTTATTGAAAGGAGTTAAGCAATATACAGTGAAACCATGAAAGTTACATTTTCCCTCCTAATTTTTACTATAATAACCCCCCTCACCCCCAAAACATCCCTTGGCAGCTTAAATACAACAGAATAACATAGCGTCTGGTTACAGTCAAAATATAAGCCATTATGTAACTACACCTTTTCAAGGCATGTACCCATGCATACCAACCGAAACAAAAGTAATGATGATAAAAGTATCACTGTTACAGTATAAATGCATACATAAAAGAGGAGAAAAATAATAATAATTTTGCCATTCTGTGAGACAAACTACACTTGAGGTCAAAACAGCAAATACAACAACACAAAAAGATGTAAAGAGAGATACATGGAAAATAGGTTAATTGGGTAATTCTTCCAGATTTTTAAAATATGACAAAATAGGTTGGAATGGAAATATTTTTAAGTGCATGACCAGTATTCACTAGCATGATAATTTCTGGAAATAATGTTGAATTCTGGGGAGGGGGTTTCTTCATCGGCATGATATTGTTGCACAGACAGACAGACAGACAGACAGACAGACAGACAGACAGACAGACAGACAGACAGACAGATAGATAGATAGATAGATAGATAGATAGATAGATAGATAGATAGATAGATAGATAGATAGATAGATAGATAGATAGATAGTGGGTGGGTGAATGAATAAATAGATATCCCTTTAGTGCACACTATGCCCGTTTTGATGACAACCCTTGGCCAGGTAACCTAGTTAGACCGTATATCTAGACTGAAATATCAGGTGACAGTACCACACACATCCACTTGGACAACAAATGCCAATTCCACGAGCAGGAAGCATGTGGCATCACAGCTGTAAGCCAACAGAACACCAACACAACTTATAAGATACGATACACCGGTCAGAGAATGCATTTAAAGTGAATCATGCGTCAATCAATGCACTTAAAAGGCGAGTCCATTGTAACATGCGCACGTGCGTCTTGTTCCTCTCGCTCGCGCTCTGAGCGTGCAGCAGCTGCATGGTATTCGGCTACACGATGAGAATGAAGGAATGCTCGACTTTAAACATCGCGGTTAAAAATAGCAATCGCCGCTAAACACAAATAAACAACAAAACATCCTCAGCCACATTCAAAAGTGTAGCACATGCGTAAAAACGCACTAGTTGCGATCAAGCCTGCCGTTTGACAACCACAAACCCTTATAGTGTCAACATAAAAGCAGCCGCTGTGTTAATGAAAGACTTTCATAGTCGCTTTCCACAGTCGCCTCTCATTTAGAGAGCTTGCGACTTCACATCGCGAAACCTAATCGAGGACGCCATTACAATTATCAGTCAATTATTCGAGGCTACGCTACAGAACAGTTTTACATGTGACAACGTAAACTGCTTCAGGTGTCTTTTTCCGCTGCCATTACACATATAGGGAAGTGACAGGATGTAAACTGGGAGATGATAAATATTTTTGTTTTCGTCCCAAACGCGCTCATCCTCTGGCACATGCGTACATGCAGCTGCGCTCTGAAGACCCACTGCCTCTCTCTGTAGAAAAAAACTACAAAGCCCAATCTGGCGCTACTCACCTGGAACATGGGACATCCAGCGACGTGTCACCTCTCCGTGTTTGGGCTCCTGTCCGCGCCCCTTGCTCAAGCGCTGAGGAATGGAGCCCAGCTGAAGCTGAATTCACAGAGAGTCGCTCCAGGGGTTTCACAACCCCTCTGGGCCAGACCCGGATAGAGAAAGAGAGAGAGGGAGAGCGCGCGCTCTCAAACAAACGCCCCTGCAGATCTCTGCTCACTTCAGAACAACTAGTGAATTAACCGATCACAAGAATGAGCTAGTTGTAATACACATAAATGTGCAGTTTCTCTTATTCTAGGATGTAAAAGGGGGGTCTGGTGTTTTTCTGCGTAAAACAGTCGTCCTCCTTCCTACATCTTGCAGCGGGGAGGCAAGGCAGATTTGAATGGTTATGATTAGTTTTGATGGAACGCTGCCGCAGGCGCTTCCTGCAAATGGATGGTGAGTGCGCGCACGGGCGCGCTCACAGAGGGGGAGAGGGCCATTACACAGATTGAAATGCAAAACCTGTTAAAATTGGGATATTGAAACGTAGTTGAAATTAACCAAATCTTTAAAAAAATGTTTTTTTAAAACGTATTATAGTGTTTTGTATTATTTATTTATTTAAGTATTTTACCTAATTTTGCTCCAAAACATTGCATTAGCTAAATGAGACATTTTGAGTGCAGTTTCTAAAAAAAATGTTTCTCAAAATCCTTATCCGTTTCATCTAACTGGAAAGGTCATGGCGATTCATTGTTTAAAATGTCTGGGAATGTTATTTTTGTGCAAAATATGAACTGTGAACTAAAGTGTTTTTTCTTCTTTTTTTATCACCAGTTTTGGTGTGATTTGCTAAATTTATTGCGTTGGAAACATCACTCTAAATAAAATGGCTTATGAATGAAATATATAGGCCTATTCACTTACACACTGAATAGGTTGTGCCATTCAAAACATTTATAAAATCCACAATTGATGTTGAGATTCTGGCTATACCTATTACGCATGCTACTAAGAAAAAAGGATAAGGGACTGGAAAAGATGGTAGGATAGTGAATGGCAACAGGACATTTCAAATCGTTGCGCGCGCGCGCGCGCGCGCACACACACACACACACACACACACACACACACACACACACACACACACACACACACACACACACACACACACACACAGCCCTGAGGCAGGAGCATTATGGCTGACTGTTCCAGTCTTTCTCTATGGAAACAGACTTTACCATCAGCATCCTATCTTTTAGTTAAACAAATGCAGCTTCTTTCTTTCTTTCTTTCTTTCTTTCTTTCTTTCTTTCTTTCTTTCTTCTTTTCTTTCTTTCTTCTTTCTTTCTTTTCTTTCTTTCTTTCTTTCTTTCTTTCTTTCTTCTTTCTTTCTTTTCTTTCTTCTTCTCTTCTCTCTTCTGACTGACATAAGAAGGTATGATAGAAGGCATTAATCTCAGTCCATTCTCATCGAAAGTGCTGCCACTCTTGCGCATCTCCTGTAATGATACATCATTTATCTGCCTGTTCTCTGTGTGTTCTCTTTGGGTGTTTGAGAGAGCTTTGAGCACGTGTCAGTCAGGAACTCATGGCAAAGAGAGAGAGAAGGTATGAGGGAGTAGGTGTGATGCCTGCGAACTGCGCGGAAAAAAGTGTTTGCATATGTTTATGTGCGCGTGTGGCACCTTCTCAGTTCACTCCAGGCACTGTGAGAATCAAACAATTTCATGCAGCGAGCAGAAGGGGAAATGAACTGAGCCGTGAGCCATAATAAAATTATCCAAATGTTATTATGGCGCCGGCTGCCTCTGTCCTACTTTAATACACATTTCAGATCCTCCGGGTCTCCTGCTGGCACTAGCCCTGCTGAATAAATCAACATTAGCTTATGTCTAAATTATTAAGGAAGTGACTTAGGCTCCTGTTTATTGTATAAATTATTAGGAGGGTGAAAGTGTTAAATGCTAGATTTGCCATTTAAAAAAAAAAAAAAAACCCTAAGTAACGGCTATTTCTCGGAGTTTCCGCATGGTGTGCTTGTGTGATGCATGTGCACGTGCGCATCCCCGCGAGAGAAGAACTGCAGACAACGAGTGTTTGCGCGAATGTATGTGTGTAAGGATCCCTGGGGTTAACATGGTAAGGTTATAATGAAAATGTCATTGCTTTTCGTTTTATAACCTTAACTATAAAACGTTACCATCAAAAAGAATTAGCAGATTAAGCAGACAGTCTCTAATGAGACTAGTTAGTTGAGCTATGGAATGTAGTTCCAAAGTTAAGCTATACAGTCAACATAATGTTCAAAAGAGACCATCAAAATAATGTTTTACCACATTTTAAATGGATGAGCCGTATTCCAAGCCATTTTAAATGCTTATGCACATCTGGGATTTTCATTTGAATCTTATTTAGTAATAACACACAAACTATCTGACAGATGAATGATTTAATATATTGTGAAAATGAACTCATCAGTGAAATTAAAGCTGCAAGCAGCATTGAAAGGGCCCTCGCACCCGTGCCATCGCCACCCGGTGGCTTTAGGAAGACAGACCACGGTGGGCAATGTGCATTTAAGTAGATAAATATAGTGGGAGTATGTCAAAGTCAGTTACAAAAATGTCCTTTATTATGGGTATAATAGCATGCTGTTAAACATGTCACTTCCTGTTGCCAGCAGGTGGCGCTATGACTGTAACTGAATATGAGCATGCACATGTGTTCAGGACAGAACTCTTATCAAACATGTGAAGTTTGGGGCAGATTGAACTTTGCCTTCTTAAGTAAAAACAACTTCCTGTTTCATAGCATTAGCATGCTTTAGCACTTAGCTAAGAATTGCTAGCATGTTTAACATGTTTATAACATGTTTATAACTCAATGGCATATTTACTATGTTGCCAGTACTGCATCACACTGTTAAACATGTCACTTCCTGTTGCCAGTAGGTGGCGCTATTACTATAACTGAATATTGTCATGTAGATGTGTTCAGGGCAGGACTCTTATCAAATGTGTGAAGTTTGGGGCAGATTGGACATTGTCTTCTTAAGTAACAACAACTTCCTGTTTCATTTCATTAGCATGCTTTAGCACTTAGCTAAGAATTGCTAGCATGTTTTAACATGTTTATAACATGTTTATAATTCAATGGCATATTTACTATGTTGCTAGTACTGCATCACAGTGTTAAACATGTCACTTCGTGTTGCCAGTAGGTGGCGCTATTACTATAACTGAATATTCTCATGTAGATGTGTTCAGGGCATGACTCTTATCAAATGTGTGAAGTTTGGGGCAGATTGGACATTGGCTTCTTAAGTAACAACAACTTCCTGTTTCATTTCATTAGCATGCTTTAGCACTTAGCTAAGAATTGCTAGCATGTTTTAACATGTTTATAACATGTTTATAATTCAATGGCATATTTACTATGTTGCTAGTACTGCATCACAGTGTTAAACATGTCACTTCGTGTTGCCAGTAGGTGGCGCTATTACTATAACTGAATATTCTCATGTAGATGTGTTCAGGGCAGGACCCTTATCACATGTGTGAAGTTTGGGGCAGATTGGACATTCCATGCCTGAGTTACAGCAAATTACTATTTAATTGCAGTAATAGCATGCTTTAGCACTTAGCTAAGTGTTTGCTAGCATGTTTTAGCATCTTTCAAGTATGTTGATAGCATGTTTAGCACTTGCTGGCACTTTTTTATATGTTATTAGGAGTCCACAACAGTGTTAAACATGTCACTTCCGGTTGCCAGCAGGTGGCGCTGTGACTGTAACTGATTATGTGCATGGACATGTGTTCAGGACAGAACTCTTATCAAACGTGTGAAGTTTGGGGCAGATTGGACATTCCATACCTGAGTTACAGCAAATTCCTATTGAATTGCAGTAATAGCATGCTTTAGCACTTAGCTAAGTGCTTGCTAGCATGTTTTAGCATGTTTCAAGTATGTTGTTAGCATGTTTAACACTTGCTGGCACTTTTTTATATGTTATCAGGAGTCCACAACAGTGTTAAACATGTCACTTCCTGTTGCCAGCAGGTGGCGCTGTGACTGTAACTGAATATGAGCATGGACATGTGTTCAGGACAGAACTCTTATCAAACGTGTGAAGTTTGGGGCAGATTGGACATTGTTTGCCTGAGTTACAGCAACTTCCTGTTTCATGGCGAAACATCAAAATTTGTCAGGCCGCCGAGGACACGCCCTTCGACGAAAACTCAAGATCTTCGCAATTTAACGTCGCAAAGGCCTTAAGATTACACTCAGCAAATTTGAAGATGATCAGATTAAAACTGTAGGAGGAGTTCGTTAAAGTACGAGGCCTGAAAATGGCAAAAACTGCACAAAAATCTGAGAGGAAGTTCAAAATGGCTGACTTCCTGTTGTGTTAAGGGCTACGCTCCAAGAGACTTTTTTGTAGGTATTGGGCCATTACATGTATGTACCGAATTTCGTACACGTACGTGAAACGTAACGCGAGGCGCACTCCGTTGAACCTTTATAGGTGGCGCTATCGAGCCATTTTGCCCCGCCCAATTTTGAAACGCATATCAGATGTAAATTTTCGCCAGTTCTGACGCGTGTGCAAATTTTCGTGAGTTTTCGTGCATGTTTAGGCCCTCAAAAATGTGATTCATTGCGGAGAAGAATAATAATAATAATAAACAGAGCAATTCCAAGAGGGTCCTCACACCATCGGTGCTCGGGCCCTAATGAGCTATATTGTTACACTTGTTTATCAGTTCTAGGCTAAAAAACAACAAAAAAAGATTCAGGCTAGTGACCAGTGCTTTTTTTAACCAATCAGAAAGTTTTTTTGGAGCAAGGGCGTGACGGTCTGATTCAGTTTAGGTATAAGCTAACTTATAAGTATAAGTCCTGTCTCGACTTTTTGACTATTTTAGGATCGTCTCTGGGCGCTTCAGAGTGGCTGTCTATGAGCATACTGAAACCTATCCTTAAAACAACCCATAACGTTAGTTTTTAAAACTGTGCAACTCACCGAGTGGTTAGTGGTGTTCGTTGATGATTAAAAACAAATATATCGGCGCAATGTAGTATGCTTTCAATCCGTGTTATTTACTATAGTGGAACTATTTTTTCAGATACCACACAACTGCGTATAAACTTCCGCTCGATATTTGAGTCTGAAGTTAGCACACTCCCGACCACTTGATGGCGACAACCACTTTGCCGCAGTTGCTCTGCTCACGCTAGCCTACGGAGAACCGAGCGAAAAGACTACAACCAAATGTAAACAGACCCTTTTCGGTATCGGGTAGCGCAGTAATATCAACGAGCACGGAGTCCTCCAACAGACATCAATGAAATTTTAAAAAATGGCAAATAAAACACGACAGAAACTCTATTTCGCTACGCTACTTGTTGGAACATCAACGAACACCACTAACCACTCGGTGAGTTGTGAAAGTTTTGAAAACGAACATTAAGGGTTGTTTTAAGGACAGGTTTCAGTATGCTCGTAGACAGCCACTCTGAAGTGCCCAGAGGCGATCCTGAATTAGTTAAAAAGTCTAGACAGGACCCATCGTGAAAATTTCTAAGTCCACCACTCTAGGTGATCCAAAACAAACTAGAAAATAGACTCAAAGTGTTAAATACCGGAATTATCCTATAAGTAATAAATTCATTTTAAGACAGCATGGAATAGATTGTATAAAATGCTGTTAGCTATAATTTGAATGGTATAGTATCATGAGCCACAATTAAAGTTGTGACACTTATGCCATGCAGACGGCAGGCGTTATTGTTGTTGTCGAGTTTCCGCGCGCCGATTGCTTTGGGCCGGGCCTAGTCAAAGTCCAGGGTCGTTTTTTAGTCCCATGCCGTCCTTGGGCTAGGGGAGCACGGGGGACAACCTAACACATTTTGGTTTTGACTCAATTATTTAAAAAATAATTAAGTTAGATAGTTAGATTAACCTTTTTTTTTTTAAACACAAGCAACATACACATCTCTGCTACAAATGAACACTTAAAGTTGTTTTCTAGGACCATTTTCTTACAATTGCACTGAAAGTGACAGAAGTGTAAATGTTACAACTTACCCCATATGCAGGGTTACTTGTAACAGACAGAGGGGTTAGTAACACTTGTGTGTAACACATAATTCAGTACTATTTTATCTGTATAGTTTGATTTTATTTGTACATCTGTATAGATATCCATACATCCATCCCTCGTCCAAACATCCTTCTATTATGGATCAATATAGAGATACATGAAAGGGCTGCACAGTTTTGCAATAAATAAATAAATACACACAATCTTCAAATATTAATTACTATTGAATTATATTTGTGTGTGGCAGCTGCATGCATTAATAATAACAACAGTAATAATAATAAAAACGAGCTCGAAATCACATTTTAAAGGGTTTATTGCATGAAAAACAGACTTTTTAATAACAAAACAAGTGATCAATGCTTCATACTTTGCCATTTAAATTCCAACATTGTTTGTGAAAGTCCAACAAAGTCAAATGTGGCAAAATTAATATATAAATAACTAAATGCTCAAACCTGAAAAGTTGTTTGGCTCCTTGTTTTCATTTCATTATCATTGTACACTTGGCGGATTAGTTGTACACTACAACTAACCTCGCTGCATGTGTAAAAAATAGTTTAAGCCTATAGCTAACAGTTGCTGACATGATTCAAAATGGTGCCATGTTTTAGCCAACAAGACAGTGATTAAGGTAATATAAAGTTAGATTTGGTGACGTAGGCTACACACCCAACTCAGAAACCGGAAAAAAAAAAAACATATGATGAAAAAATGTACTTGCATGGTGTCAAAACACTCTTTGTCCGAAATCTTATCACCACTTTCGACAAATCCGTGGGAGACATCTCGTTTCTGGCAGCGAGAGAAAAAGAGCTGAAATGCAACATGCGTGACCCTGACTAACTAAAAAGGTCAATGTTACATTTAACCCCGCGTTAGATTGTGCCCCGCACTCCCTTATATACTTTTCATTGTGCCTATAACAACACTCCTTCCTTGTCTCTTGTTGTTTAGTGCTTTTTTCAGCCCACAAGGTCAAATAAAAAAATATTTTGTTAGGCCCAAAAGAATTTGTAAGTTTAGTTGAGGTGAACTTCAGAGACAGAATAAAAAAAATAAAATAAAAAATGAATTAACACAATCTGCACTTGAATTAGGCTACGATAATGTTACCTGATATTATTGATTTGTGCTTTCAGTCACTCACAGTTTCCTTAAAGGTCAATAAGTGTTGCACAAGAAGGCCTCTTTAAATCCTCAAACCATATGTACTGTAAACCAGACCAAGATGTAGACACACAGCCCATCACTTTCATTTGCCTCCAGGAATATTCATTGGGCTGCTTAATATTACACAAAACCCCAGTGTAAGCTTGCATGAATATTCATAGTCAGATTGTTTATTGTTTTTAGCCTCTGGCTTCAACTGTCTCATAAAACTTTTGTGTATGTGCATAAACACATGTATGTTTTTGTATGTTTCCTGTGTGCATCGGTCTAAATTATTTACTGTGCTTTTGCAATTTTTCATCACTTGTTTTGGGGTTTAAATAATGTCTAATGACTTAAGTATGTGAAGTTGGATTAATGCACAATCTCTCGCACGCACGCACGCACGCACGCACGCACGCACGCACGCACGCACGCACGCACGCACCACACACACACACACACACACACACACCACACCACACACACACACACACACACACACTCTTTGATGCTGGTATAGTTTGGGCTGCTTTATGTGCGTTGTCATGGAGAATCTCCTTTAGTCACATGGGAAAATAAATATTTTAACAGACTAACTGCTGAGTTTTTTCTTTCTCCAATTAATTTAAATGGAGCAATTAAGATTTAAATTTCCATAAATAGCTGAGGGAGGGATTGAAGAGTGGAGGGCTGCCTCTGTTACAGTAAAAAGCCTTGGGATTAACCACCTTCTTAATTATAAATAAAAAATATAAAAAATTGCATCAATTCACTCCCTCCCATTCTGATTTATACACATTTACACCATGGTTGCTGCAGCTCTTAACCAATGAATTTACCAGATTTCTTCCATTATTTTTTCAGTTGTATGGGATAAGGATATTTTAAAAAAAATGATTGCAAATATAAAGAACAAATTAGTGCAAACTACCTTTTTTTTACTCAAAGCTAAGCATAATTAGAACATCGTTATATTCAACAGAAAAGTTGAAAACACAAAACACAACTTTTTACATTTTTATGTTTTTAAGCAATGAAATCAAACAATATTAAAATGATTAAAACAAAATAATCAAGTTTTTTATGACCACACTAGGGTGACCATATTTTGTCCTGAAAAAACAGGACACTCGGCCCGGCAAACAGAAAGGCCTACTCAAATGATACTCAAAGTTTACTCAAAGAAACCTTATTAATTTCAAACAGGGAAACAGGGAAAACAGGATAGTTGGTCACCCTAGACACCACACACACACACACACACACACACACACACACACACACACACATACACACACACACACACACACACACACACACGCGCGCGCGCACACACGCACACACACACACACACACACACACACACACACACACACACACACACACACACACACACACACACACACACACACACACACACACAGTAAAAGAAAGGGAGTGTTATAAAAGTGAAACTGAAAATGAGAATGACTTATGTAAGAGGAGAGAGGAGCTAAACGGTCCCCAATATTTCATAAAAAAAATTAAAAAAATTAAATCAGGTACTTTTAGCGAACAGATAAATAAATCTGCTCAACATTACTAGTTTCAGGTTTATGACGCAGTTTAAGTATGTGCTGCCCTCTGCTGGTAAAGACATGTAAATGTCTGCTGTAAAATGAATTATTATGGAAGCCTATTCTTTTTTTTTAACTCTGTGGGTAAAATGGGCTTCCGTAAGAAATTCCAGTTTTTTTTAATATAATATAATATAATACTCCAGTTTTCAATTTATTATGAAACAGTTCATATACATCACTTAATTACATAAATAATTGTATTCATCCAACACATGGCTAGATAATTAACAGTGTTGGGGAAAGTTACTTTTAAAAGTAATGCATTACAATATTGCGTTACTCCCAAAAAAAGTAACTAATTGCGTTACTTAGTTACTTTTTATGAAAAGTAATGCGTTAAATTACTTTTGCATTACTTTTTCTCATCTGGGCTGGGCTTGCTTGTTTGTTTTTTAATAACAACAAAAAAAAGTTATATTTTTGTCAAATGTTAAGGCCCTTTCACACCAAAAGTGATAAATGCAAGGAAATGCATGTTTACTCCTGTACAGTAGAGGGCGCCGCTCAAACAAACCGTTCAGCCATTCTGGATTACAGAACAATAGGATACAGGAGAAGGAAGTTCAACACGCTTATTTCTACATCTAATCAAAGAACCTATATTTACAAGAAGTGAAAGCCAATAGAACGTTCCATTGCAACACCAGCGCCCAGCAGCAGCGCTACGCTTCCGCCATTTTGGGGTGAAAGCCACTCGGCAGTCATATATTATACATATATTTAGTCCAGTGCAGAGGTCATTTTTAGGTTGAAATAATTATGTAAAAAGAGGGGGCAGCGCCAGATAATTTTTAACGCAGGTGCCGAGGGGGTGCTAGATCATTGACAGGGGGAGCTGCGCACTTTTATAGCCTATATTGTATACTATTATTAAATGAGCAAAACTTCAATATTTAATATTCAATAATTTTAATTATCACAACTAGAGTTTTAATTTTACTAAATCGAATAAGCACAACATTCAGCATTCAATCAAATATATTTAAAGATTTATTATTTATAATGTTATTTCGACATAATATCTCGTTATTTCGACATACATAATATGTGAGTGTGCAACATAATCAGAGAGTAGCCTATTTCTTCTCGTTTGGAATAGTTTCGTTTAAAGATTTAGTTGCAAGCTTTCTATATTTCTCATATCTGAGGCATATTTCGGTTAATTTATGATGAGATGCGCTCAAGTTCACGAGCACTGCAAGTGACCGTGATTATATTGTCTGCAATTTTTGCTTATAAATCCAGGTAATTTGTTGATTAATTATTTTTTTTAATTAAGATACAATTTACACAAAACGAAATTAATTTTAAAGAAAGGCTTTCTACAAAACACAACGTAGGCTAATGACTCAAAATCATGCATGACCCACTTCATGTCTCCCGATATCATATCCTACTCTGTTCACTTTTCATAATCAACATGGGGAAAAACACATTATAATATTTGAACAAATATGAAACTAAATGCGCTTATTTAATGGCTACAACAACACGTAGCCTAGTAGGCATAGGCTACAGACTCTCTATTTACAACTATTAGGCCTATATAACAGCAATAGAAATAGCTTTACAGAAAACTTCTTATATCGTATATTAATGACCGTTAAAGCAAGAGTATGTAAACAAAAACACAGCCACTGTACAAAATTGTGGCAATTAGCAGCTATATGATAACGGACACAGCAATGCATCATAAAGATCATCATGTTTGTAGCATGATCCAGGGGATTAAAACGTACAAAATATATTTCAGGCCTAGTGGAGTTGGTAACTAATAATAGTAGTAAATGTGTAAAGTTGCATAAAATGGAAATATTCAATAATGCAAGAAAAAACTACCTCAAAAAACTGTTATCTGTGCTCTTGTCCAGTAACTCCCGTTGGAATCTTCATCCCAAAATGGCGGCCGCGCTGCCGAAGCGCCACCTAGTGGCTGTTACCAGAAAAGCATCAGAGTTTCGCCTCTTGTGCTTCTATACTCTTTGATCTAATCTTGAGTAATTTTTGCCTATTAGTATAGTTGAATTAGATCATTGAAGGTTAGCAGCATTGGTTAATAAATTGAGATTAAATACGTCAAATATATTTGTGTAATTTAATATAGTTAATTCTAAAAGTTTTGCATAAAATTCTGAGATTGCATTTTACCGTTTTTATTCATTTTGAGGAATGCTGAATGTTTTCGTGCAAGTGAGATGAGTAAATGCATGTTCATATTTAATCTAGAACTACAATAAGTATCATGTTTACACTACACAAACGCACACACACACACACACACACACACACACACACACACACACACACACACACACACACACACACACACACACACACACACACACACACACACACCACCTCCTCACTTTGTTTCTATCAATATGAGGACAGAAGAGTTGTCACTCAATACATGTGAAAAGTAACTAGCGTTACTTATTTGAAAAAGTAACTCAGATATTTTGTTGCAAATTGAAAAAGTAATGCATTACTTTACTAGTTACTTGCAAAAGTAATTGATTACGTAACTCAAGTTACTTGTAATGAGTTACCCCCAACACTGATAATTAATCAGCCTAAAATAACGTAATTACAAGTTGGATATGAAAGAACTGACACAATAGGACACAAATGTTCGGATTTTGTGTCGGAAAAGTCGTGCATTTAAGGCTCAAAAATAAAATAAAAGTCATGCAGGGTTGCAACTATACAGATTTCTGACATTCAAAGACATGACATCCATAACCTTCAGGAAAAAAAATCAATATAAAAATACTCTATACAACATTACATTTAAAAGGGAGAAGGTGAGGACAGAAGGGGTTAATATTCTTACAGAGTGCACTGAGAAGGAAAATGATCTGCATTACTATGGTGATGCTCTAATCTCAACCCCTGATTGCCAGGTAATAACCCGTAAACCAAAGAAACCCGTTACAGTTGCTTAGATGTGAGAATCCCATTTAGTTATTGATTCTGTAGTTGATGAGGTGCATCTGCTAAAGGATGTTCAGTGACTGGCTCAAATCTTCAAAGTGGATTCTATTGGATATGAGATCTATGGGCTGTGACTGGCATACAGGGAAGAGCGTTTTAAGCCAATTTAAAGACAGACCATTAGGTGGTTTAGCTCATTCTTAATGATTAAAGTCAAGTGTTCGGAGTCGTTGGGTAGAAGATTTCTACACAAGCGCACGCCGTGACTCTAGATCAGATCTGTTTCTTTGAGCTCATTGATGTTGTGCTGTTCCTCCTCAGTGGCTCTCACTAGTCATACAGACGACAGCACTTCTCCGGCAGACTCCCTCCGCTTCTTCTCTGCCCTCTCCAGGTCCAGCACTCGGATCGCTGCCTGCTTGGCCATGAGCTGAGCTTGATCGCTGGGGTACGTCTCTGTGTCCACAACCCGATACGGGTCGATTTGGAAAGGCCTTTTGGAGAGGACGTCGGCATAGCGCTGCTTCAGGTCAGGGTCGGGACAGAATAGATATTCGTACACAGCGGCAGCCAGGATGCCCCCTATTAAGGGGCCCACCCAGTATACCTGAGAGGAGAGAGAGAGAGAGAGAGAGAGAGAGAGAGAGAGAGAGAGAGCGAGAGAGCGAGAGAGAGAGAGATTTTAACTTCTCACTCAAATTGTGAGTTTTAGGATTTTTAAAAATGAAGAAATATTATGTAAAATTAATAAGAACTATTTAAGATTTTGCACCAATATGTACAATTTTAAGTTTTTAAAAAAAAATTAATTTACTTTAATTAAATGTGTTAAATTAATTAAATAATGAAAACAATTAAGACATTTTGTTATGTAAAAATAATAAGAAATATTTAATATAGATATATCTGTATTTATATGCAGTTGTGGTCAGAATTATTGGCACCCCTTGTAAATATGATCAAAGATGGCTGTAAAAATAAATCTGCATTGTTTATCCTTTTGATCTTTCACTCAAAAAATTGCGAAAAGTGAACCTTTCATTGAAGTAAAAAAATTGATTGTGTGGGGAAAATCAAATTATGGAATAAATGCTTTTCTCCAAAACACGTTGGCCATAATTATTGGCACCCTTTTATTAAATACTTGTTGCAACATCCTTTTGCCAAGATACCAGCTCTGAGTCTTCTCCTATAATGCCTGATGAGTTTGGAGAACACCTGACAAGAGATCAGAGGCCATTCCTCCATACAGAATCTCTCCAGATCCTGCAGATTCCCAGATCCATGTTGATGAATCTCCTCTTCAGTTCAGCCCACTCATTTTCTACAGGGGTCAGTTTAGGAGACTGGGATGGCCATGGTAGAAGCTTACTTTTGTGCTCAGTGACACATTTTTGTTGATTTTGGATCATTGTCCTGATGGAAGATCCAACCACAGCCCATTATAAGACTTCTGGCAGAGGCAGTTAGATTTTGATTTGATCTGTTAATATTTTCTAGAATCCATGATACCATGTATCTGAACAAAATGTCCAGGACCTCCAGCAAAAAAATAGGCCCACACTATTAAAGATCCAGCAGTATATTTAACCATGGGATACTTTTATCCTTTTAGCAGATGATTTTTCTTGAAACCCTCCCAAACAACATGTGGGGATGTAGGGGTTGTTTGATTTTTGTTTTGTTTTAGGCTTTCTGAACCCAAGACTCAAGTAATCTCTGCAATTCTCCATCTGTGATTCTTGAAGAGTCTTTGGCCACTCAAACTTTCATCCTCATCGTGCATTACGACAATTTAGACACACGTCCTCTTCCATGCAGATTCGTAACATCTTTAGTTGATTGGAACCTTGGTGGAAATGGGAATTTTTAATGCTTTAGCTATTTTCTTACAGCCACTTTTTATGTAGTAAAGCTCAACAATGCTTTGCTGCTATAGTCTTTGGTTTTACTCATTGTTATGGATGATTAAGGGCATTTGGCCTTTGAGTTTCCTCATATTTGAACTCATGTGAAACAAAAAGTCATAGCCAGACAATTTCATGTTCCCCCTGGTACTAAAAATATAAAAAGGAGTCAATATTAATAGGAATATACTTCAGAGAAATTTTACTCATAATAAAATGATAGGGGTGCCAATAATTGTGGCCAGCGTGTTTTGGAGAAAATCATTTATTTCATAATATGATCTCCCCCCCACTTTCAATTATTTTACTTGAATGAAAGATTAGATTTTTGCAATTTTTATGAATGAAAGATCAAAAGGATAAAAAAAATATACAGATTTATATTTACCCCCATCTTTGATCATATTTACCAGGGCTGTCAATAATTCTGCACAACTGTATAATAACATTATATATACACACACACACACACACACACACACACACACACACACACACACAACAATATATATATATATATATATATATATATATACACATATATATGCATTAATATACAATATTTTATTTAATATTTATTTTAATTAATTTAAAATAAATAAGCTCAATTAATATAATGAATATTAAACTTTTCACACAAATTGTTATTGCTATGAAAAGAAAAATGTGAAATAGCACATTCACTGATGGTCTCAGATGCATGTACCCCACGTTATAAATCATGTTTTGCAATTTGTGTATATGATTTAATATATTGTGATTTTTTTTTTTATGAAGTATGCCCTTTTCTTTCCTTCATTATATTTTCAGCCCAATTAATAATCTGTCCTGCTCTTATATCCGTGTCTGATATATGCATTTTATCAGTGTGACAAGGATATTGCCTCCAAAAATGTGCCAAAATTGGATTACTAACTGCTGTGACGACAGAAATAGAAGTGGGTGCGACCTACTGCATAGCACAGGCCAGACATATTTACCCTGAACAACCCCGGACAGTGTCCAAAAATGCAGTTCATTTTGATTATCTCATTATTTCCAAACGATTATACAGTATAATGATCACCAGCAGCTCTCATTAGTGTAACAGTACCAGTGTGGCCTTCATGCGGCTTCACACCTGATGCATTGCTTTCATTCATAATCTCTAAAATCTTTCATTGATGAAACTAAAACCAACGCCTTGAAAAGGGCACGGTGTGTAGCATGCTGCAAGTGCGGGAAACACTCCATGAAAGAAATGTTTTGACCTTTCTAATGTTACAGCACCACAGGGGAGACCCTGTATCAACCCTGATGACAGCAGCAGTCACTCAGACGCGCCACTCATGAAGATACATAACACTCATATGTGCATGTAAGGAGCACACCAACCAGTGTCATGTACCGGTGTTATTTCGAATGCCACATCTGTCTGCTTTTTTGACTGCTCTATAATGTTTCAAGGAGAATGACATTTGAAAATCGCACAAGCGAGAGAGCTTGGTGCTTTTATACAACAGTTCTACACTGATATTCAAAATGAATTAATCCAGTATATCAAGATTCATGCCAAAGGTCTGTGGTAGGTCAGAGATAAATGTCTTCATGCGCCAGATATAGTTCAGGCTCCTTTGTAGGAGTGAAACAAAGCCAAAATTCTCTTCTTAAAAAAGTTTTGGCATTGAATCAAAATATTCAACACTTTTATCAATCACAGTTCCAAAGGCCTTGCTGACCTTGAATCTGTATGCACATAAATATCAATGTAGGGTTTAAAAAGAACTTAAAGAGAATAATTCACACAAAAATGAAAATTCTGTCATCGTTTCAAACCTGTATGAATTTCTTTCTTCTGCTGAACACAAAGGATGATATTTTTTTGAATAATGTCGGTAACCAAACAGTTGATGGACCACATTGACTTCCATAGTATTTTTTTTCCATACTCAATGGGGCCATTGGCCTGTTTGGTTACAGACATTCTTCAAAATATCTTATTTTGTGTTCAGCAGAAAAGAGAAACTCATACAGGTTTGGGACAACTTTAGGGTGAGTAAATGATGACTGAATTATCATTTTTGGGTGAACCATCTTGGTTCGTGAGTCTTCGTATTGTTTATCCACACATAGAATATATTGTGTGAATCTTACCCAATGGTCCTGCCATTTTCCCATGATGACCACAGGACCAAAAGAGCGAGCTGGATTCATACTGGCTCCAGTGTACGGGATCTGAAACACAGACAACACTTGTTATGAATTTTGCAACATAGGCTTATTGGACAAACGTGCCTGAAATGAACACTTTTTGCAGTAAATCACAAACAAATTATGATTATGGGGCAGATTATCGATTAATAAAGTCTTATTTTTGTGCGATTTCTTGCACAGCACTATGTTATGACCTCAAAACACATTTACCACAGTGCATGATTTGTATAATAATACATTTTGACATTTGCATCACATAACCAGCTCCATACGTATGGATTTTCTGACATAGTAAACTTGCTCTGCAACATACATAATACAGCACTTCTAAACACCCAATAACTAGGCTAAAATGCATGGTTCCTTCAGAAAACTTTATCTCATGCTTATCATTTAGGTTTAGTGGTACGTTAATTTCAAACACAACTTGAACTTGAACTAGAATAAAAACCAACACACTTTTAGCACCACTCACTGGACATTTCACTCTGAGAGTTTTGTAAAATATGCAAGAAGCAACATGATATCATTTAGCAGAGATGTCGCCACAGGCACATTTCCAAAGAGCCTGGCTTGGAATTTTGAGAAGAGACTCTAAAAGGAAGAGCAGAAGAAATGCAAAGAAACAATGTGAGAGATTGGAGGAATGAGTGAGCTGAGTGACAGTGGTTTGGCTCTTTAAATCATAAATCTACTCTAAAGGGTCTTAAGTAGAGTTTGTCTCAGTGCCAGACCTAAATACATGAGTGCATGTAGAGGGCATCCCGCTCTCATGCCAACTTTCTTAGCAACACAAATGAGCTTTCATATAAACACCTCATCTGCAGATTCTGCTGGGATTATTGGCATGGAAATAACACTATCACTTGGGATTGTAGCTAGGCTACAAATTCTCCAAAGGAGAACTAAGCAGATACACCTCAAGAGACTAATCTTTATAGGATAAAGATCTTCAAGCGCTGCTTAAAATGTGCTTGCCAATGCAGGATTGAAAATTTCAGCTCATAAGAATCATGCTTCGGAAAGCAAATTTTACACAATTAATTTAAAGTTTTCTAGTGGTGCAAATCAGGAAATACTCACAGCAAACAGATGGCCGATGCACACCGACAGACCAATAGCCAGCGCCGCCGAACCTTTAAGATCACTGCGCTTGGGGTCGCAGGTGGCAAAGACGGTGAAGACAAGCTCAAAAGTGATTATGAGCTCTATCACAATGGCATGACCAGTGGAGATTTCAGTATTGACCTGCAAGGGGCGATAGTGAGTTATTTGTATAGCGTGAGCTTTATCGAATACTTGCTCGACAATCATTCTCCTGGAGCCCCCTACCACTTACAAATTTTAGGGATCACACTAATATGGCTAATCCAGGTTATTGAGTACTCTACTAATGACTGATGAGTTTAACCAGGTGTAAAACTTCTAATCAACTGCCTTAAAGCGATTGCCCAAAACTAAAAACTCTGTCATCATTTACTCACCCTCATGTTGTTCTTTATGACTTTTTCTTCTGCGGAACACATTTGTGGAAGATATTTTAAAGAATGACTTTTTGCTCATACAATGAAAGTCAATGGGGTCCAAAACATAACAGGACCCTATTGACTTTAATTGCATGGACAAAAAAAAGACGAGTCATTTTTGGGTGAACTATCCCTTTAATTAAAAAATACTCACAGACGTCACTCCCAATCCTCCTCTCACTGATGCTGGTGTCACTCCATACAAGATGGCCGCCCCCACTATTGCCCCCAGGCATTGTGCCAACAAATAAAAAACACCCTTTGCCAGGCTCAGCTTCCGCGTGGCAACCATCGCCGCTGTAACAGCAGGGTTGATGTGGGCACCGCTGATGTGCCCGAAACACTGTACGAGGGTTGCGATGGATAAGCCAAAGCATAGAGAGATGAGGACCAGGTCGGCAGGTTGAGGGTTCTCCTGTTTTGCTGTCCAGTTGATTGTGGATCCAAGACTAAGCAGGACGAATATTATCATGGCTAAAAACTCCCCCGAAACCGCTCGCCAGAATTCCTGAGTCCACACACCCTTGAAGGCTGCCATGACACGGTTATTGCATGAGCAAGACGACACACACCTCCTTAAAGGAATAAAATGAGAGAGAAAAAATGTTGGGTGATCTGTATTTGGGATTCATACCCATTCATACCATAAGACCACGAGTATACCTCTGTTTTGCATTTTTTCAGAATTTGGATTTGGTCACGACATGAATTTTTTAAAGATTATTTTAATATGTTCCTTGATGTTCACTAAAAATGTTAATACAGTTCTTTGCAAAAAATGTATATATATATATATATATATATGGCTCCTTTTAGGCTTGTCAGTGAACTGACAATTTTATGAGTAGCTAATGTCAATGCAAAGTTGTTTTCCGACGCCGTGGACCTTTCTGAAGTCTGTACAAAGATGCAAACAAGCTGTTTAAACCGGAAGCGTTAAATCGAGTGTTCTTTCACTCTTCCATTTGTCCTGTTGTCAGGAGACTAAAGTGCTTGGAGTATGCCAGAAACTGAACGCACATCTGTGTACTGTATCATGCTTATATGGTGCGATGATGTATAACTATTTGTTGATGTTTTGCTCTGGATATGCAACATATAGCCCGTGCAGTATCATACATAATGTTTCTACATTTTATGTCATAATGTTTGTTCTAAAAATCTTAAAACTTTTTTTTTTTATGTCAGATTTGTGAACATTTGGATACTGTAATTGTTATACTGTGGAGGAAAGAAGATTATTGCATTTATTGACAACAAAACAATGAGTGAGAATATAGTGAGAGAATATACAGAAAAACTATTTAAGCATCCTATAGTATAAAACACTGTTATAGTGTTTTGATCTCTTTCTGCATGGTTTTAAATTGTCTCTTCATGCAGTTAATCTGTGCGCTCCTTCCAAGTGGAAATTCATCTAATTAGAGTGGCCTCAGTTTCCTTTCAAAGATTCCACAGAGTACAGCCTCAGAAAATTCCAATAACAAAATGGATCTATTATTAACCAAACATCAACTGTTCAGTAGGCTATACATCAGCAAAATGCATATAGAGTGCACATCATTAGCAATATTTACAAGGACACTGAACACATCCCGAGGAAAGAAAAACAAAGCCTTTGTTGTGGAATATACAAAATACATAAAAAATGACCATGGTACCCATAGTTTCTAAGATATCTACAAGTATACTGTAAACTTTTATAACTTTATAACTTAACAAAGCATCTTCAATCTTCCTTTGTGTTCGGTAGAAGAAGAAATCATTTCATGCAGGTTTGAAACAACTTGAGGGTGATAGGCTAAATGATGACAGAATTTTAATTTTTAAGTGAATTCCTTTAACCATACAGCAGAAGATTCAGAATTATCTTAGTATTTGATTAGGCTTTTACCTAAAACCCTCAGACTATCTAAGACCAACACAACAGCTCAGACTGGTTTGCAGTAATATATAGGCTATGCAATAATGCAGAACTGCAAGTGCAAATATAATGACTAGAATTTTGGGGGAAACTCATAAACACTTCTATGGCGCAGTTTCCATTAAACGGTTCTCTATGGAATAAGATGACCATGATGGGATGATTTTAAACGATCATTTCGGGGATCAGGAATGTGTAGCTTTGCCTGGCAAGCAACTAAATGTCTTGTGAACATTTAACCCCGTGCGATCAAAGAACAAAAACATCACATTAGAAACCAAAACTTCTTAATATATTAAGAAGTTTTGGTTTCTAATGTGATGTTTTTGTTTTTGTATAGAGTCAAAATCAACAAACTAACTTACCGAAGAAAGCCACAACTTCTGTTAGGAACCGAGACCCGCGAAAACGCCTTTCTCATCCCTGAACAAGCATCCTCTCAGTGGGAGAAGTTTAACTCTAACAAGACATCTATACCACGGGATAGGTGATGATCAGTTACAGCGCGTGCTCATTTAATGATCAATGTGTGTGACTCTGCGTGCTGTTTAGCATCTGCTCCCTCTGAGCGCGCGCGCGTGCGTTTCCCGGGTGCACCGATCAAAACTATTAAGTTCAATTAAACACGACCGCATTAAACTACTTGCTACTCGCTGTTATGTGCACTCGCGTCGTGCTTTTCGTCCTACCTCAATGAGCGGTGCATGAGATAGATTCTAACTAAACACATATTATATGATCGATATGTTATGACAAATTGTTTTACATTGCTTTAACTCACCAAAATAAATTAAAATTTTTTTTTTAGCTTTTTAAAAATAAGTTGTAGCCTAGCCTACAAGATTATAAAATTCAGTTTAATGTTATATAAATTTAAATGACTTAAACCTTGAAAAAAAAGTTGGTTGTACTTAAAAATTGAAATTCAAGGCAGCAGTAATAATGCAACCAACTAACTAACTGACAAACTAATGCAATAAATCTTAAATATTTGTAATAATTTATAAATAAAACTCTGGAATATAAATACAACAACAGCAATATAAATAAGTAGGCCTAATAAGTAAACAAACAAACAAACAAACGGGGGCCTAATCAAAGCCTGAGCTGACAGAGAAAGTTGATGATCAGTATCATGGTACCAACAAAGCCTGGTTGGATTCGTTTGGTTTTGTCAACTCGAAACTAATCCCGCAACCCTTAGTTTTTTCATCTACCATCATGGTACAGGCCATGACTTTAAACAGTGGTTGAAAATGAACCGATGAATTAGAATGCCAGATTATAAAAACAGAGCAATTCCAAGAGGGTCCTCATACCATCGGTGCTTGGGCCCTAATTAGGGTGCACTTGTCTGCCTAATTCATATTATGACATTACATTTCAGTTTATCTTGATTTATGGAGGGACCTGTGTTTGAACCTCATACATCATATATGAAATATGAGCTCATATAGAAATATTTTCCATTTTCAAAACTGGACAAACATAAAAAAATAAAACAATCAAGTTTCTAAACGGCAGGCTCTTTATAGGCAAATATTTCTTTACTATTTTAAATTAAGAGATCAGTACAGCTTATTCTGCACATTTTATTTAGTTACTATACATTTGAAAATATATATTTTTAAAGCATCAAGGCACCAAAAAATGTAGGTGTTCATAATACAGAATACAAATTAACCGACAAGACAAATAAAAATATACAACTATAGCATGCTGGTGAACTAGCACTATTGCTCTTGAACTCACCTGAATCTGTCCAGGGCTCCACAGCTTGTCATTCCTTCCTCAGACTGTCTGGCAGCTCAGTGTGCTCCTCTCTCAGTGTCGTGTTACCGGCTCTTCATGGTCAAATCAGAGCGGAGAGACCAAAGCACAGAGAGATGAAGCTTTCGGCACAACTGATCTGACAGTACTGACTAGACCAGTGACACCACTCACACATGCAGCACTCACCACATAGTTAGATGAGACCATCAAAGGCAAAACTATCTATCTATCTATCTATCTATCTATCTATCTATCTATCTATCTATCTATCTATCTATCTATCATCTATCTATCTATCTATCTATCTATCTATCTATCTATCTATCTATCTATCTATCTATCTGTCTTTCTGTCACAGAAATATTTTTGATCAATTGAATGCATCCTTGCTGAATTTAACAATAATAAAAAAAAAACTTTACCAACCCCAAACCCCAAATTTTGACTCGGCCTCACCCAAAACACCCAGTCTCGTTGATGATGCTTTTATATTCATCAAATATCTGATGATGAAAATATTTTCCTATAATGCATTGTGCATTATTACATTGTATTACATTACATTGTACGCACAATAAATATTAGATGTGTCCCCTGAGGATGAAAAAAGCTCTTAGATTTGTGTCTTGTGCCCAGAGTCAATGTAACCACTTCAGACACAAAAGACCAGTCCATTTCCAATCACAACACCTCAGAGTGCTGTAACCTCACAGAGTCACAGTCTGGACAGGGCGTACAAGTGAAGAATTCCTCCCACCAAATGAATTATCAAATGAATATGTTAGTTTCATCGTATTGACCAGGGTTTCAACTGAATGTGTGACTCTAAAGGAGAGCTGTTTGTGTTGTTTGGTCATATGCCGAAAAATGTGATGTCTGCATGTCTGTCAGGATCCAACAGATTTCCTGGTTGAGGTCGAATGCATTTGTTTAAATAGTTTGTGAAAAGCCTCTGAAGGGAATCATATCCGATGGAGAAAATGCTGAAGGATTCAGGGTGTTGGAGGGCTGCCAGACGAATTGTCATTGTAGTGCGGAAAGCAGCTGTTTAATTCTCTCTCTCTTTCTTTTTGTGATTGGCAGGGCTATATGAAAGGTGTGAACATTCACTGGGACGTCTGTTACAGTTTTTCTCAGTCGCGTTGGTGCATTTCTCAAATCATCCTTAATATTTGCAAAGAAGTATGTGCATTCTCAAAACAATTCATACAAACAGCACCACACATTGGATTACCCGCAAAAGCCTGTAACATACTCAAAATCCTTAATACATTTAATACATTTTGAGAAATATGTCATTATCAATAGGAAACTGCAGAAAAGTGTAGATAATCAATTGCATGAATGTACCAAAGCAATCGCAACTTGTTCAAAAGAACGAGAAACTGCTTTTATGATGTGCACAAGCACAAGTGACTAGATGAGGTGGAGGTTGAACAAGTAGTTTTGAGAATTTCATTTCTGATCTGAGAAATGCACCAAAGCGACTGAGAAAAACTGTAAATAAATAATGGAATACACTGCTGTATATCACGGGCAGTGTGTGCATGTGTTATATCCTCTCAGAACTTTATGTGCTCATTAGTAGGAGACTCGGAAACAATTCCTCATTGTGTATTTGTGTGTCACACACAAGTGTAAACAGAATTTCCATACAGGTTCTGCCAGGATCCATGTTTGTCCTGCTGTAATGATGAACAATTAACTAACTGTGCTGTCAGTGTTCCACATTTCATTCTCTCATTCCCTCTCTGAGCTGTTCAAGCATATATGTTCTCTTACATTATGGCAGATGGATTATAACATCATTAAAAGTCATCCCTTATAATAATCAGACTCAATCCAAGTCACGAGAAAACAAATGCACATAAATACACACTGGTAATCTAATTGCAGTGCGCTGATCTAAACTAAAGCCAACAACGCAATCCAGATTAAGCACTGTATAAATTCATAATTGCATAAAGATTTCTCTCTTTGTTATGTTGGAATTTACAATGGCTTTGGAGGGGTAAAGGCGGCTGGAGATGTGTGTTTTCTATATGTATGTGAAAATCCTCATTATTATACACATGAATGAACAGCTTTACATTCTTACATAATGGTGTAATTCCGAGCTCCAGAAAATGGAGGGAAAAAACACAACAGAGCCTGAATGTGGAAATATTTATTTTCTGATGGTCAGATTTGCCTTCATCTGCCACTGTCGATTCTGGGATTTATGCAAAGTAGACAAATAGATCAGAAGGAAATAATTAATCAGGATTACTGGAATAGTGGAAACATTTGTGCTTTGGAAAAGAATGTTGGTTGGTTTTTGGTGCCAGTACTTTCCTTTATAAATGTCAAATATTTTATAGCTATACAACTTTTATAACATTTTGGTTCTTCATTGTTTATTTTCCTAAAAGAGGAACTGTATACAATAAAAATGAAAGCATTAAGGTAAAAACTGTAAATAAAATGTACATTACTAGCATTAACTTAATAAAAAACATGAAATTATTTAGTTTAATAAAGTATGCATGACATTCTTGGCTTGTTGAGGGAAATTGGTGTCTGTTCATGATATCATATCTTTAAAAAAATATTCAAATAATGTCTTGGGGGTAGCCGACCATCTGCTAATTGTAACAAGGTATTGAATTGAATACTCATTTTGTTACATCATATATTTTGTTACTTTTGCACTCTTAGTATCACTTCACAGCGGATCTGACCGTGTGTTTGTGGAACATCACGCTGTATTCACAGACATGTAGCATTGTGGGAACAGCATGTGGGCAAGCGTGTATGTTTACTCACTCACTCCCAGTGTCCCAGAGCAGAGACAGAACAATCAGACA
The DNA here is from genome assembly GCA_036326025.1 of Chrosomus eos. Lineage (NCBI taxonomy): Eukaryota > Metazoa > Chordata > Actinopteri > Cypriniformes > Leuciscidae > Chrosomus > Chrosomus eos. The sequence goes on from CM070829.1 coordinate 17,704,053, forward strand.
CGCGGGGGACATCGTGAACACTGCGAACACAAACATCAAACCTGCCACAGAACTTTACCCACATAGTAATGGACACTTGGCTGGAGCATTACGGTGCAATGCATTACGACCCATTGTTGAGATTTTAGAATCCCAGAGACACAGAAATACTCTTACCTGACGGGAAATGGCGGAAAATCCCTTTGATCCTGTGGCAGTGGGCTGATGATGAATTGCAAACTAATTAGAAGGAAATAACATGGGCCTCCAAAACATAAAAATGTTCTGTTTGTGAGAATTAAATGCCTGTTTAGGCACAGATATAGATTTAGATATAGGCCCATTCACGCTCGACAAAGTCAAAATGGCCGTAGACGAACTCAAAAATGGCAAATCACCAGGTTCCGACTATCCCTTTACCGCCGAAGCTCTTAAATACGGAAGCCCCCACGCAGTCAGACAGCTGTGTAATATGCAATGATGTCTACATGCAAGAAAAAGCACCAGAGCAATTCACCACCAGTCTCATCGTTCCATTGCCCAAGAAAGGCAATCTTATATTGATGAATAACTACAGAGGGATCAGTTTGATATCGATCGCGGCGAAAGTCTACAATAAAGTTCTTCTTAATCGAATAAGAAAACCAGTCGACGACATCATGAGAAAGAATCAAGCAGGATTTCGAAGAGGAAGAGGATGCACCGAACAAGTTCACATACTTAGACGAATAATCGAGGGCGCCATCGACAAGAACCTAGACCTCTACATCATATTCGTCGACTTTAAGAAAGCGTTTGACTCGGTCACACGAAACGTCTTGTTCGACATCTTGCGACACTACAGAATTCCTGATAAAATCGTAAGAGCGATTCGCACTATCTACAACAACTCAAAAAGTCAAGTAATAGTTGAGGGTAAGCTATCGGAACAGTTCAACATCTCAACTGGCGTTCTTCAAGGAGACACACTAGCTCCCTTTCTATTCATCATCGTCATAGATTTCGTCCTAAAGAAAGCATGCAATATCAACGGGCTCACATGGCTTCACAACGAATTTATCTAGATCATCGAGATACCCAGTCACTTCACTGTTCAATCTCGACTTTGCAGACGACATTGCGCTGCTCGAGGGCGGCGACAACAAGAAGCAGCAAAATCTAGAAAAATCGCAAGCTCAACTTCAAACAACAGCAAAGTGGGCAAAACGAGTAGGACTTGAGGTCAGCATTAAAAAGACGGAAGCATTTAGCAACCAAGAGCTTGCCGGAAATGCATTCTGGAAAATGAAGGATGTATTTCTATCAAAAACTCTTCCAATCAAACTCAAACTAAACATCTTTGAAGCAGCGTGCATCTCCTCACAATCCTCCTGTACGGCTGCGAAAGTTGGATTATCAACCAGAAAATGCAAAACTCACTCAACAGCTTTGCCACCAGTTGCTACAGAATCATGCTCGGCATCAAGAAGATGGATCGAATAAGTAACCAAGCTGTATACAAAGCAGTAGAAAAGAACCAGCTTATCCTTCAAATCCAACAAAGGCAGCTACGCTTCGTCGGCCACTCACTTAGAAGAGACCCAAATGACCAAATTAATAAATATGTGTTATATGCGCCCGAAGAACGACATGGCAAACGAAGCCGAGGAAAGCCACGCACATTATACCATACATACATCGGCAAACTAATCAACAATGACATGCCACCAACAGCTGACGAGATGCGAAGAGCTGCTAGTAATCGAACAGAATGGAGAAAACTTGTGACCGACTGCAAACCCGTTTTGTTCGCAGCCAATTGATGATGATGATGATTAGGTATTTAAATGCCTGAGATGGTATCATTTGTTATTTTGCCATATTGCATTCTACAATTATCCCTCCCCCCTCTTCCTCCTCTCTCATATAAAACAACAGCCTGGCAAGAAGATACTGTCCTCTTGAAGGAGAGAAAATAAAGAAGGCCTAATAAACAAACAATCAATATAGTTGTCACATCCACCAGCTGCAGTGTCTTAAATCTCCACCAGAGGGCACTCCTCCCTATAGTCCCTGGCTTTCCCATCGTGAACTTCAATTCCCATAACCCATTGCCTGGACTATTGTAGTTGTTTGATGCCTTCCACCTGTGTGCCATTATCTGGTTAGCTCTGCCTATTTAAGCCAGTTCTTTCTGTCACTCGTTGCAAAGTCTAGTTTGTGTCACATCGCAATTTGGAGCATGCGCTCTTTGATCATCTGCCTGGTGTCTTGGATTTTCCTGTTTGCCAGTGATTTTGAATCAGTCATGGTTTGGATTGTTTGCCTATTGTTGGTGATCTCTTGCCTGTTATTTGAGTTATGATTTTGGATTACCCAAATCAAATTGCACTTGGATCCTCAACCCATGTGTTTCAGAGCAGTAACCAGTGTTAGGGAAAGCTACTTTCAAAAACAATGCATTACAATATTGCGTCACTTAAAAAGTAACTAATTGAATTACTAATTAATTAATTTGGTCAGTTTGCGTTCCTTTTTCTCACATGGGCTGGGCTTGCTTGTTTGTCATTTAACAACAACAACAAAAAGTTATATTTTTGGCCAATTTAAAAGGCCCTTTCACCCCAAAAGTGAAATAAATAAGCCTCAGGCTGAAGGAAATGCAGCAAAAAGTTGTACACTCTTACTTAAAAAAAATAAAAATAAAATGAAACAAACGTGATGTTTCTCTAAAGTAATTTTTGATAGTTGGTATGGTTGAATTGGATCATTGAACGTCAGCAGCAAATACATCGGTTAATAAAGTGAGATTAAATAGAATAAAATATATTTGTGTAATTTAACCTATTTAATTCCAATGAGTAAATAATCATTAGAATTAAGAACACTTGTCAATGCATCCTCTGCAAATAACCAGATATTTTAAGGAACTAAGCCTTTAAAAGTGTCTGAAGAGCACTTTGAACTCTTCACCTTTGCCATGGATTATTTTTAACGTGATGTCCAGATCTTATTTTCATCTGCAGCAACATTATTTTTAGACACGGAGCCGGTAGGCTGGCACTCTGTAGGGGGTGTCATATCCACAGAAGACCACCTGCCTGGAGGTAGCCATCTATAACTCATGTATCTCATCTGATCCACTCATTTAACACTGTTTCACCTTCTTTGTGTTCAGCTCACAGATTTCAAAAACAAGATTTGCAGAGTTGGGATCCATTCCACATCAGTTCAGTTGATGCACTGAAACTAAATTCACCATTTAAATCACTTTTATATTTCAGCACCACTGTTATAACAGAAGATCCCAAGTGTTCAAACAATGCAATGGAACGCATTTTGAGTCAGAAACGGCTCAAAATGGCATCTTAAATTCAGCTTATACTTCAGCAAAATTATAAAAAGAGTAATTATTATAGAAATAATATGCTTTAAATAATATAGTTAAAGCTGCAGTCTGTAGTTTTTCCTCTTTTTCGCCATCTCTGTTCGAAATCTGCAATTGCAGTTATCAACTTTAAGTGGGTTGTGCCTCGGCACGGCCAGCGCGGATGAATCCAATGTTTTGAGGAGAATGTGCGGCTGTGAGTCACCGCGCCGGTGTGGATACTGTCATTCAGAATCACAGATTCTACTTTTTGGAAGTATGACCAACATATAAGAATTTTCACCGGAAAATTTAATCTGAACAAGTAAGTAACATCCACTTTTGTTCTGACCAACTAAGGGGAAAAAAAGCATTGCAGAGTAAATCTAACAATCGCTTATCATATCACGTTAAACCGTGCAAATTAAACTTTGTTCTGAAATTGTTAATGTTAACATCATCAGCATTGCAGAACTACACTTAATGCCTTTCCGATATTTATCCTTGTTTTTGCCACGGAAATCCACCAGTACCACTGGAATTAAAAACATTATTACAAGCTTACTTGAATCATGCTAAGGCAAGCAGATCATTTTGAACACTGGCTGCATGTACTTGCTCAAATTTATTTTGGATCATTTTTATTACAAAAACGTTACTGCAGCTTTAACTGCGAAATGAATGTAATACATTTGGACACTTAATTGCATTTAAATGAATTAGCTGTTTGCTTTTTCCCCATTAAAGTAGAATTTAAGTAGCCAACATCTTTATATGTAATGTCATAATTACTTCTATTGTCTTTAAAAATATGGTTAACGTGTACTGCCAAATGTACTGACAAGCATTTATAAACTTTCAGCTTGCATATCACTTGTATGCCATGTATTTTAACACATTCATATTATTACACATTTGTAATGATGAAGTTGCAATGTAGTATACATTTAAAATATAGTAACTTTAAAGGGGTCATATAATGCCATTTTTGTACAAGTTAATATGAATCTTTAGGGTCTAAATGAAAAGTTTGTAATATACTTTTATTAAAAATTCTCATTAGTTTTTTAAGAAAACACTCATTTTACCTGCTCAAAAACAGCTCTGTGTTCAGCACTCCGTTTAAGTGCATATGCCTTTAAATGATAATGAGCTTCGCTGACTCCGCCCCTCTGTTCTGTGGGCGCTGTAACACAACGCACGTGGAGTGTTGACTTGTCAACAGTTGAGGGTTTATTATGGCAGCGGGATTCTCTCTGAGGACACATCTGTGCAACCGTATCAGTTTGAACCGGAGTCGGACCCGAAACAAGATGACGCCTCGAAGAAGTTCAACAATTAAGGCTCGAGCAGGACGTTTCTGAATGGTTGGTTAACAATGTCACTTTGATCTATTTTTGTATGTACTGGCAGGGTAACGTTAGAGTTGTGAGATACAAACGCTATGTGTTTAACGTTACTAATGTAAGTTATAGGTTAGTTCGTTGACAGATTTATGTTGAAAAACTTTTCTTTTTTTTGTAAATGTAGGCTTGTCAGTGATGCGTGACATTATCTCAGTGTTAGGTACAACTCGTGAATGAAACGGACATGAGGTCATGTCAGTAATGATTCTAGCAGTAGTTGAAGGATAACTAAGAATTTGCTGTATGTTTATGTTTAGTGCAGTACGAAAATGTTTTATGTTTTAAGAAAACTTTTAAGTACATCTATAGTTTTGTAACTGCATTGATATTCCTGTTAATATTCCTGTTACGTTAACTGTAACACTGCGTAACTTACACAGTTTTTAATAACACAACACCTCTAACGCATTTTTCATTATAAACGTGGGATTATGAATTATATTGAGAACGTCGTAACGTTACATAGAACACATGCCGTAATGCACCCTGAGTGTAAACATTAGCCACATTCATCGTGAAGCGTGCAAGGGATTTGCAAAGATTCATATAAAGGTTAATAAATAAAACGTCACACTCACTTCTTCTGGAGGTCCAGCAGGAACACGAATAGTTGGTACCGATTCCTTTTTCAGAAGCAGCTTCTTAGCTAAACCTGATTTATATTGACCCTCGCCTCGTTTAAAAAGCAGTCTGGTGAGAAATGATTTGCGCAAACATGAGCGCATTGACGTTGCTCGTCGTGAATATTTCCTTCATAAACAAAACTCAGCCACTGCCTTCAGCGGTTCGGATTTAGGAACATTAAAATGACTGCTGTGTTCCTTATTACACCCAAGAACAGAACACCACAATCGCTTAGATGGCCGCCATTCTGCTCAGTGTAAACAATGACGAACTATGATTGACATCTCACTCACGAGCGAGGGCGGGTCTGTGTTGAAACGCTACTGTCAATCAACAGTCGTGGGAGGGGCGTGCGAGCTTGTGACGTCACAGGCTCGAACGGCTTGATTTGAGGCAGGGGAAAACATATAAGGAGATTAAAACAAAACCACTGGATGGATTTTTATCATTATATGATGGCTGTGTACAGGCACTGCCAACACACATTTCAGTACAATCAACTTGTAAAAGTGCATGTACCATCATATGACCCCTTTAAATGTAATATCAAATAACATAATAGATAAATTATGATCAAGTCCTTTACGTATGTCAATGTCCTTTTATGTATGCTAGTCAACACATCAAAATGAGCGTAAGATTATTAACACAATTATTTAAAATAAAACTTTTAATTTGACATCATTACAAAGTGAGCATTTTAAAAGTATATGAAAGAAAGAGTACTCTAAAGTACACTTAAGTGGGTTTTTATCTCATTAATATTATCTGCAAGTACAGTTTATTTTTTATTAATATAGTTTTTAAGATTTGAAGTACATTACAAGTGCACATTAAACAAGAACACTCCCCAAACCAGCCAAATAGACCAGCAAACCAGCTTTGGCTAGTTTAAGATGTATTTTTCAGCAGGGTTCCTGCATGAAATGTGTTTGCTGTGCATTTGTGCGTTCATGCATGCACAGGAAGTGAAGGATGACAAGCTCTGATTTGTTGAGAATGCCACACAATGAGCCACAGCAGGGGACGCAGAGACAACAAGCAGTAGCGTGCGTCTCTATTGGGACAATAAGCAGTAGCGCCTTTCTCCGTCCTCAGGGTTTAAATGTGAAGTAGGACAACAGACTGAAATAAGCCTTTTTTAAAAGGAAGAGAAAGAAAACTAATAAACGTGAGATAAAATCCTTTCTCTCAGTGCTTTGAAAAGACCGTTCTGATTTGGCACACTGACATAAAGTGACACACTTTCTTTCCTGCAAAAAAGCCCACAAATAAAGCAAGAAATTATGCTCTACAGTGGCCCCTAGCGACTACAGAGTATAAAGCACTCTTCGTATAAAGACTTCCGTCAGAAGTGCTCACAGCAACCTCCAGAGAGCAGTAGCACACTTTAACACTGACACAGAAACCTGCAGACGAACACACACACACGTGCACGCACACGCACAATCCTACACAAACACACTAACAGGCACAGATACACATAGAGCTCACAGTGTAGGCTACACATTCCTCAAACTATCCAAGGACATTTCGAAATAAGGGCTAAAACATTTCAGAGTCAAGACCGAACTCTGAATAATAAACAAATGGAACAATACATTATAGAAAAGGCCTGTGTGTTTGCATTTCTGTGTGTGTATTATTTAGAGAGTTAGTGGGTCAAAAAGCTATATAAGATCTACATCCTTTGGGTTGCAGAGAAAAGTTTGTGTGTGTGTTAAATGTAGACACAAAGCAGCTCCACTGTGATGCATACACTTTTAATAACCTTCAAAATAATAAAAATCTATCCTGTAAAAAATAAATAAATAAACAGCTCAGTCTGTACCCACAAGCATGGCAGTGAATATGGCCAGAGCTTCAAGAATGTTCTCTATTCATATATTAGGGATGCGCCGATATACACTGCCCGGCCAAATAACAGTCGCTGTTGGGATTTAAATAGGCAATTGTTTAAGAGTCTATGATTGAATCATTATTGCAGTGATTATTATGTTAGCATGTTGTTTGGGAACAGTTCTTCTAACCCTAACTGACACATCATGGCCATATTTCAGGATCACAAAGTCAAGTTTTATCAAGCTCAAAATGTCTTTATGGCAATAAATGTTGTGATGTTTTTTTTTCCATCAAGAGGTGCATCAATATTTGGTCAAGATCTTGTATTGACAATGCAAGAGTCCATCACTCTGTAAAGCCTCCTCCAGCACATCCCAAAGACTTTCAGTGAATTTAAGGTCTGGACTCTGTGTGGTGCCAATTCATGTGTGAAAATGATTCTTCATGCTCCCTCCCAGCCATGCACAATTTGAGCCTAATGAATCTTGTCATTGTCATCCTGGAATATGGCCATGTTGTGCCTTCCTACGTTACGTGGTTGTTTAATATATTAAAAGATAAACACTCCATCAGGGTTAGAAGAACTGTATGCACATACAGTGGTGCTCAGAATTAATGGTACCCCTGGTAAAAATGATAAAAGATGGCTATAAAAAATAAATCTGCATCGTTTATTCTTTTGATCTTTCATTCAAAAAATAGGCAAAATCCTAACCTTTCATTGAAGTAAAAGATTTGAAAGTGGGGGGGAAATCACATTATAAAATATTTTTTTTTCTCCAAAAGACGTTGGCCACAATTATTCATACCCTTTTATTAAATACCTTTTTGCAATCTCCTTTTGCCAAGATAACAGCTCTGAGTCTTCTCATATAATGCCTTATGAGTTTGGAGAACACCTGACAAGAGATCAGAGACCATTCCTGCATACAGAATCTCTCCAGATCCTTCAGATTCACAGATCCATAGTGGTGCTTCTCCTCTTCAGTTCAGCCCACTCATTTTCTATATGGTTCAGGTCAGGCAACTGGGAAGGTCATGGCAGAAGCTTCATTTTGTGCTCCCTAACACATTTTTGTGTTGATTTTGATGTTTGTTTTGGATCGCTGTCCTGATGGAAGATTCAACCACGGCCCATTATAAGATTTCTAGCAGAAGGCGTCAGGTTTTGATTTTTTATCTGTTGATATTTGATAGAATCCACAATGCCATCTGAACAAGAAGTCCAGGACCTCCAGCAGAAAAATAGGCCCACAACATTAAAGATCCAACGGTATATTAAATTCTACACATGGGGTACTTTTTATCCTTGTGTGCACCAAACCCATCTAGCGTGTTTGCTGCCAAAAAGCTCTTTTTTTAGTTTAATCTGACCACAGAACCCTGTGCCGCCGTTTGAAGATCCAGTTGTGTCTGACACCTGAATATGCTGGAGTTTGTATTTGGACGAGCGAGGAGCATTTTTCTTAAAACCCTCCCAAACAACATGTGGTGATGTAGGGGTTGTTTGATTTTTTTTAATAGGCTTTCTGACCCCCAAGACTCAAGTAATCTCTGCAATTCTCCATCTGTGATCCTTGAAGAGTCTTTGGCCACTCAAACTTTCATCCTCACCGTCCATTAAGAAAATATAGACACACGTCCTCTTCCTGGCAGAATCGTAACATCTTTAGTTGATTATAACTTCTTAATTATTGCCCTGATGGTCAAAATGGGATTTTTCAATTGTTTAGCTATTTTCTTACATCCACTTTCTAGTTTGTGATGCTCAACAATCTTTAGATGCACATCAGAACCATGTTCTGTGGTTTTATTCATTGTGATGAATGATTAAGGGAATTTGGCCTTTGTGCTTCCTCATATTTAAACTCCTGTAACACGAGAAGTCATAGCTGGACAATTTCATGTTCCTAGTCACCCTGGTGTGCTAAAAAAGGTAAATATTAATGGGAATATACTTCATAGATATTTTATTCATAAAAAACTCTAGGGGTATGAATAATTGTGGCCAACGTGTTTTGGAGAAAAATATTTATTTTATAATGTGATTTACCCCCCACTTTCAATTCTTTTACTTCAATGAAAGGTTAGAATTTTACCAATTTTTTGAATGAAAGATCAAAAGGATAAACGATGCAGATTTATTTTTTATAGCCATTTTTTATCATTTTTACCAGGGGTACCATTAATTCTGAGCACCACTGTATGAGTGATTCTATAATTGGAGATACAATTTGCATTTTAAAAATTCAAGGAAAAAAAGTGTTCACTAACAGAGTTTCTTTTCAGTATCTTAATGAAAACATATTCAATTTTAATAATTCGGTGGTTGCCAAACACAAGTTACTTCCTTTTTTTGTCAACTCTGTTTCTGTCAATTCTGTTAAATACTGTCAACATTGTTACTCTACCTTGGTAACAGAGTTTGGCCGTATCAGAATTGACAATTTTAAACTTTTTAGCCCAAAACTCTAGCCTGGCAAGCCAGACCTACATCAAGATGTTAGGTCTGGGAACTCTACATTGGCATACCTCAATCCGAGGGGCGGGATAAACGGTTTTCTTTCAAAATCCCTCTGCAAGCAATAGGATAGCGCTAACTAACCAGAGCAACGAACGGTTGTGGATGAGTCCCATGCGTTTTCCCACCAGGGTATCCGGTCATCAAAACTCCAAACACATCTTCCTTTTTAAGAAGTGACGTTTTCTTAACTCCAAGTCCTCCAGAGTCGCGGCCAAAGCCGATTTGAAAGACCGCAGTTCGCCAGCAGAACCAGCATCTTCTTTGTTTTCAAGTAGCAAGGAATTCACAAGGAATCGTCACATCCAGGGCCGGACTGGGACACAATTTCAGGCCGGGAAATCCTACACCCATCCAGGCCATCCTATGTACCCAAATAAAATTTAGAAACACTACAACCTTGTTTTTTCCCCCCTAAATTACATTTATTTCACAGTATGACCATAAAACATAAACAACCAACCTAGAAGTAAAGCAAATGTATGCATCATCTTTCGTGTCAAATTCTTACATTTGATCAATAAATTCAGTTATAATAATAAGACACTATAGGGCTGTTACCAATCAAATTAAATAATGTGCACTGCAATTACAACTGCAATAAATATTAATGTTATGAGATTGATGTTTTAATTCAATAATTAAATATTAAACTAAACCGCCAATAGGTGGCGGCAAGTGGCCGTCTTAATAAGGGAGTCATTCATACGAAAGATTCGTTCAAAACACTGAATCATTCAACAAAACCCCGCGCTGTACTTTTGGAACTATTTTCGTCGGTGAAATAGAAAAAAAATTGTTCATATGTTTTGTGTCTAAAATGTAAGTAACTTAATAATAAATATGAACTACGCTACTTTGTTTATTGAACAATAAATTCAATGTAACATTTTCAATCGTGATAATATTCAGCAAAACAGCTCCCTAGTTGTGTTAACTAAATCATGTTATAAAAATTAGATTTTTTACCTCAGTACATTTCTTCTGCGAGTTTTCTATGTGCTGTTTCACTCATTTGTTTTGATTTCTGCACGAATTTGCTAGCAGTTCAATACTAAGTTAACAAAGAAAAATGTAGCCAGTATTTACAGATTAAACTGACCTGCACTTGAAGCCCTGAACAGGCCAATAATTTTGCAACATTTTGCTGCTTCTTCTTGGAGTGCTTTCTTTTTCTTTGTCCTTTCCCTCTCTGCTCCACCTGGCCGTTTTCTCTCCCTCATCGGGTGCTGCTCGCATTTTCTGTTTAACTGTTTGGCTGACGCAAAGTCGAATCGTAGCCTTGCCAGTCAAGACCTCTATGGTCAAGAAGACTAACAGATTCATGATTTTATTTACTTATTATTATTCATATTAATAATATTTTAATTGAATGACGAATTTGAAAATGATCATTGGTAAAGGTAACAATATAAAAATTTTTTTTTTTTAAAAAACGCTGGCTGGCAGCAGGCCAAATTAGTCGCCAGGCCACCGGGAATTGTCCCGGTGCTCCCGATGGCCAGTCCGGGCCTGGTCACATCTCTGCCGTCACTATGTTAAGCCCACCTATCAACTCTATACACGATGTGATTGGCCTGACTAGAGTTTGGTTTTTCCAGCTTGAAAGCCAACGGAGAGTTTCTAGACTACACTTGTAACTGCCTCTCAGCTTTAGTTAAGTTTGTGACTATTTTTTGGTTCCTACCTAAAAATAATAGATCGTAGAGGCGGAACTAATTAGCGTCAACCTTGTGTTCCGCACGTAATTAAAAGGGGCACAACATCTGAAGTGTAGAGCTAAAACATAGCATGAAGAGCTCTCCGAGCTAAGTAAATATTAAGAATATAAAGATATCTAAATGTATATTATCCGAGTAAAAGAAGACAAGGAAGAAGACTTTGAGATTTAGCCCCTCCTAAGTAGAAAGCAGCCTACGAGGTATGTTTCTTTTGTATCCAGTTGTCTGTGATATATTTCATGTGCATAGCTTGTGTTAACTAGTGTGTAACTATAATGGCACAAACTGTATTCAAGACATACATACATGCATTGTATTTATATTTTCCTTTATTTTTTCTCTCTTTCAACCCAGTTCTCACGGGTTGACATGATATGTTGTAGAAATAAAACCCCGTTTTTTAACCAAGACCTCGTGCTTCGTGTTGACTACTGGAGGGAGCTACAGTGAGAACTCGACTGCTCCGCATGAGTAGGCGAGGAAGACGGCATAGGAGAGCGCGAATCGTGGTTGGGCCGAGACATCTCCATCGCAGCGCGCGCCTTCACAGACGGCATCGGAGAGTGCGAATCGTGGTCGGGCCGAGACATCTCCATCGCAGCGCGGTCCTTCACAGACGGCAACGGAGAGCGCGAATCGTGGTCGGGCCAAGACATCTGCACATGGCAGCGCGTGCGCGCCTTCATTCCAGCGCGAGAAGAGGCAGTGCCCACGGAAGAATCAGGTTTCATAACGCAAATTAAGCTGTAATTCAGAGACATTAAGCGTTCTGGGCAAGAGAATGAGACATTTCTTTGCATTTCACATTAGTTAATGTTTTGTTTACTTACCTTTTCTCAAATTGAAGTGGATTGATATTGCTACTGTGTTGATATTGTGTCTACTGATGAGTATGATGTGAATATTAATAAGAACTATTAGTACTAAGAGTAAGGCAGAATTGGTCATATTTAGACATTTAAAAGTGAATGGTTATTACTTAATGTGGTATATGTACAAGTTTAACTAAGAGTTAATATTTTTGGTTTGTTTAATTTCATTTGTGGTAATTTAAGATTTAAATAAGGCCATATATAACTATAACAAGTTATCAGGCAAGACCATAGCTCCATAGATTGCAAAGTAAGTGTTATCTAACGTTATACTAGTCTTGAGTACAGTTAGTAAAGTTTTTATTTTGGAAAAAGCAAGTTAATTTAGCTGCAGAGAGTAATTTTTCTCCAAAGTAGTGTCAGTAGCTGTAAGTAATTAAAGGCTGAGTATTCATATATCAGAGATAAAAATAACTACTCAATTGAGCTAAAGCTAAGTTAAACATAACTTAGATTATTGTAAACAAGGTAATTACTCAACTAAAAGCAAGTTTAGATTTAAACCAAACTAAAGCAAAATGTCAGAGTTTGAGCTTTTCTTTGAGAGTGACAAAGAGGGTGCAGGTGAAGACGCGCAGCAGCACGGCGCAGACATGCAACCACAAGCTGCTGAAGGCACAGGAGATAACCACACTTCCTCACAAGAGCCACATAGAAGCCAAAGAGTCCGCAGGTTTACGGAAAAGGGCCAAGAACTGCACGATCAGCAAGTAAGAAGATTTGCACACCGTTTCAGTGTGAGCTACGAGAAGTGGAAGGCTATCGCTAAGGATGCCAAACAAGCGCTGAGTGGACAATGCTCAAACAACCTGCTGCGTGACCACATCACTAAGATAAGCAATGCCTCAGATAATCTGAACGTTGTTTATGAAGATTTAAGGCACCTTGACATTCCCGATCAAGACACACGTCGCAGAGCAGACACCTGCGAAGCAGTAACAAGAACAATCATCCAGACTGCAAAGGCTCTTCTAGACACAAGAGGAGGTGAAGAACAAGAGGTGAAAGTAATAGAGTCTGTAATTAAAGCTGCAGCCTCAGACAAAGTAAGCGTCAAATCTCACCGCACAGAGTCATCTGCTCATTCTCGAGCTCACTCAAGAATAACATCCCGTTCAAGCCAGTCTTCTGCAAGACAAGATGCTGCTGCTGATGTTGCTGCCAATGAGGCCACTTTAAAGGTACTGCTAGAGCAAGAACGTTATATCGCAGAACTTGAAATACTCGAAACTGAAGCAGCCAATTTACGAGCCAAACAAGAGGCTGAAAATGCAGAAAGACAAAGGGTGCTGGAAGCCAAGCGCAGACAACTAGAAAGACTGGAGACAATTAAGAAGCTAAAGGCTGCAAAAGCGAGACAGCAAGTATATGAACGAAGTGAATGCTCAGATGAAGAAATATTTGGGCTGCTCCATCAATGTGTCCCTCTGAAGGAGAATGAGGAAGTCAAGCATGAAAGTAGCCTATTGCAGCATCACTCCCCACCTCAGTCTCTGATACAACCGAAACAAGAAGACAATACTGCAGCTCTTGTTAGAGCATTCGCAGAGTCCATCAGTGCGAGTCGTCTTCCCGTACCTGAACCAACAACGTTCAACGGCGACCCACTCAGATTCAATGACTGGAAAGTCTCCTTTCAGACACTTATTGACAGGAAAAACATACCAGCTGAAGAGAAAATATACTATTTGCGAAAGTATGTTGGTGGACCAGCCAAAAAGGCCATTGAAAGCTACTTCTTGCTAGGCACAGAGTCAGCTTATTGTGCAGCGTGGACCATCCTAGAAGAGAGATACGGCAATCCATTCCTTATCGCCAAGGCCTTCAGAGACAAGCTCGACACATGGCCCAAGATAAGCTCTAAGGGGAGTGTGGAACTTCAAGAACTCGCTGACTTCCTTCGCAGCTGTGAGGCGGCCATGTCTCAGATCAGAGGTCTTGAAGTACTCAACGACTGCAACGAAAATCAGAAAATACTCTCTAAACTTCCAGACTGGCTGACCTCAAGATGGAATAGGAAGGTGATAGAAGTGGAAGAACAAAGTCACACGTTCCCAAGCTTTAGCCAGTTCGTCAAGTTTCTCACACGTGAAGCCAAAATCGCCTGTAACCCAATAACGTCCCTCCACGCTCTAAAACCAAGTGAAAGTGAGAAGATCAAGGTTTCAAAGACAAGAGGTCATGGAGCAAAGGTATTGGCAACCAACTCAGACGAGAAAGCTGTTACCACAAGCTGTGTCTTCTGTGAGAAGGCAGGTCACAGTTTACACAAGTGTCGCAAATTTATGGATGAGACTATTTCAGAGCGAGTCAAGTTTGTTCAAGAGAAGAAATTGTGTTTCGGCTGTCTGAAGTTTGGCCATCGCTCGAAGGACTGTGAAAACAGAAAGATCTGCGATATGTGTGAAAAAAGACATCCAGCTTGCCTCCATGATAATCGCACAAAAGAGGAAAGGATGTCAACACGGCTTAGTGGAGCAGGGAACAGTGGCAGGTCAAGGGAAAGGAAAATAGAGTGGCCACAAGATAGGGCAGCAAGATCATCACGTGAGTCAACATCCAACAGAGTTTTACAGAATGTTAAAGACACTCATACATCCACAGTCATTCCAGTGTGGTTGTCAGTCACAAGTGAGCCAGATCGTGAAGTTCTTGTGTATGCACTCCTCGATACACAGAGCGACACGACATTCATCCTGGAAGAAACCGCAAAGACTCTTCACACAAAGAACGAACCAGTTCAGCTAAAGCTCTCCACAATGGCTTCAAGAAACACAGTTGTGTCCTGTCGGAAACTGACTGGACTACAAGTGAGAGGATTCTACTCAGACAAGATAATTCCTCTGCCAGTGACCTACTCAAGAGAATTCATCCCTGCAAACAGAGATCATATTCCCACACCAGAGACTGCAAAGGCATGGCCTCATCTGGAACACATCGCAGACGAGATTGCTCCTCAACAAAGCTGTGACGTGGGCCTGCTAATCGGCTACAACTGTCCTCAAGCTCTTGTTCCAAGGCAAGTGGTGCCGGGTAAAGAAAATCAGCCCTTTGCTCAGAGAACAGACCTGGGCTGGAGCGTAGTCGGCTATGGCAACCCATGTCTCGACTATGGAGATGAAATCGGAGTAAGTCACCAGGTCATCGTGAGGCAAGTGATGCCTGGTCTTCAGTCCTCTTCAAACCTCACAAGCGAAGTTCACTATGTCTGTAGAACTCAAGTCAAAGAGGTAGTCTCACCTGCAGACGTCATCAAGGTGCTGGAATCTGACTTTGTCGAAAGATCTTTGGAGGACAGTCACATCTCTCAAGAGGATCTCCGATTCCTGTCAAAGATGGAAAGAGGCATCAGGCTCAAGGACAATGGTCATTATGAGATGCCGCTGCCATTCAAGAATGAAAGACCCAACTTACCAGATAACATGGTGTGCGCCATCCACCGTCTCAGATGCCTAGAACGGAAGCTGAAAAGAAACAAACAGTACTACAAAGACTACAAGACCTTCATGGATGAGATCATAACACGTGGAGATGCAGAAAGGGTCCCAGAAGAAGACCTCAATAAAGCTCCAGCATGTATCATCCCCAAAAGCCTGGGAAGATACGTGTTGTCTTCGATTGTTCGGCGAGATTTCAAGAGACATCCTTAAACGACCATCTCCTGACCGGTCCAGAGCTGACAAACACCTTGGTGGGAGTTCTGTGTCGTTTCCGGAAAGGTCCAGTGGCAATCATGTGTGACATTGAACGCATGTTCCACCAGTTCCACGTTAAAGCAGAAGACCAAGATTACCTAAGATTCCTGTGGTGGGAGAATGGAAATCTTGAAGCCAAACCATCCATCTACCGGATGAAGGTCCACTTGTTTGGCGCTGCTTCATCACCTGGCTGCGCTAACTATGGACTCAAGCACCTCGCAGCCGAAGGACACGGACACTTCAGTGAAGCCACCATCAAGTTCATTCAGAAGAACTTTTACGTTGATGACGGCTTGTCAAGCTTAGCGTCTGAAAGCCAAGCTATTCAGTTAGTGAAGGAGGCAAGAGAGCTCTGCAACAAAGGCAAACTCAGGCTGCACAAGTTAATTTCCAACAGCAAGAAAGTCCTAGCCTCAATCCCCAAAGAAGAATGTGCAAAAGCCGCCCAAGACCTGGACATGGCCCTGGGAGAGCTACATGTGGAAAGAGCACTTGGCATACAGTGGTGCGTGGCTTCTGACGAGTTCCAGTTCAGAGTGATTGTGAAAGAAAATCCACTTACCCGAAGAGGAGTCTTATCCACTGTCGCTTCAGTATACGATCCACTCGGATTTGTGGCACCGTTCATCCTGGTGGGAAAACAGATTCTGCAGCAGATGTGTCGTAACAAGCTCAGTTGGGATGACATCTTACCTGATGATCTTCGACCCCTGTGGGAGTTTTGGCTCCAAGACCTGCAAAACCTGGCTGGTGTAAAGATTCAGAGATGCTACATTCCATTAAACTTTAAGGTTCAGAGCTACGAGCTCCATCATTTCTCTGATGCCAGCGTGTCAGGTTATGGCGAGTGTTCGTACCTCAGAGCAGTCAGCGCATCAGGTGAAGTCCACTGCTCTTTGGTAATGGGGAAGTCAAGAGTAGCCCCTGCTAAGGTTACCACCATACCAAGACTTGAGCTGTCAGCAGCAGTCGTAGCCGTCCGCACCAGTGACATGCTCAAAAGGGAACTGGAGATAGATTGCCTACAAGAATTCTTCTGGACCGATTCAAAGGTTGTCCTCGGATACATCAGTAATGAGGCCAGGAGATTTCATGTGTTCGTGGCAAACCGTGTGGAACGCATCAAGCAAAGTACGGAGTCTGCGCAATGGAGGTATGTGGCTTCCGAAGAGAATCCAGCAGATCATGCCTCAAGAGGTCTTGCAGCAAAACAACTTGTAGCTTCTAACTGGTTCACGGGTCCAAGCTTTCTTTGGCAGAAAGAGCTGCCCAGCGAAGTAGTCAAGGTGGGAGAGATTGCAAGTAGTGATCCAGAGATCAAGAAGGCCCAGACTCATGACACCCAGGCAAAGGAAATAAGGTCACTGTTAGATCGTCTACAAAAGTTCTCTGACTGGTCAAGAATGGTGAAAGCTATAGCCAGACTAAAGCGGCGTGCAAAGGAAGCGAAAGGCCTCAGGCCAAGGTCCTGGGAAAGCACCAGTTTAGAGGAAAGGAGAGATGCAGAGCTCAGCATAATCAAGATGGTCCAACAAGCAACCCTCTCTCAAGAAATACAGGGCATCCAGTGTCATAAGAACACACAAATCAAAGACAAGGCCAACAAATTACACAAGTTAGGTCCATTCCTGGATGACCAAGGTATCCTCAGAGTCGGAGGGCGCTTAACTCATGCTGCTCTTCATCCACATGTGAAGCATCCAGCTGTTCTCCCTAGAGACAGTCACGTGTCGGCATTACTCATCAAGCACTATCACGAGAGAGTGCACCATCAAGGACGGGAATGACCATAAATGAGATCCGATCCAATGGTATATGGATCCTGGGATGCAGCAGTGCAGTGTCATCCCATATTTACAAATGCACAACGTGCAGGAAGTTCAGAAGATGCACAGAACAACAAAGGATGGCAAATCTCCCGGAAGATCGAATGGAAACAACCCCTCCATTTACTTACTGCGGGATGGACTGCTTCGGGCCATTCTACATCAAGGAAGGAAGAAAAGAGTTAAAGCGTTATGGACTCTTACTTACCTGCATGTGTTCCAGAGCAGTGCATATTGAAATGCTCGACGACTTGACCACAGATGCCTTCATTAACGCTCTGCGTTCATGCATCGCTATTCGTGGAACAGTACGGCAAATAAGGTGTGATCAAGGGACAAACTTTGTCGGCGCCAGGCGTGAGTTCATTCAAGCATTAAAGGAGATGGATCAAGAGGAACTCAAAGAACTGAGATGTGAGTTCATCATGAACACCCCAGCTTCAAGTCATATGGGTGGCGTCTGGGAAAGACAAATTCGCACCATCAGAAGTGTCTTGACGTCCATTCTAGAACAGTCAGCCAGACAACTTGACTGCTCCTCACTACGAACGTTCCTATATGAAGTTATGGCTGTTGTAAATAGCAGACCTCTGACCACTGATCATCTGAACGATCCATCCTGTCCAGAGCCCTTGACACCAAACCACATCCTGACCATGAAATCCACGATCATCTCTCCACCTCCTGGAAAGTTTGTCAGGGAAGATCTGTACCTCCGTAAAAGATGGCGCAGAGTTCAACTCTTAGCCAACAACTTTTGGACACGGTGGAAAAAGGAATACCTTCTCAATCTCCAACACAGACAGAAGTGGATCAAAGACAGCAGAAACGCTAAGGTCAATGATATTGTCATTTTGGAAGATGATGCTACACCACGAAACCAGTGGAAGTTAGCAAAGGTTATTGAAGTGTACCCAGGAAAGGACGGAAGAGTGAGAAGGCTCAAGTTGCTTATCAGCGATTCAACTCTGGATGGAAGAGGAAAGCGCATCTCTAAACCTGTTCATTTGGAGAGGCCCATCCATAAGACAGTTACATTGTTGGAAGCAGACTGAAGACTCCAGCATCCTCTAGTCACTCTTTCAACTAGTTCTTAAGTTGAGATATAAGTAAATAGTTAGTACTTTGAAATTAATATTATGTGCAGTTTATATGCAGTATGTGTGTCTCCAAGCTGTTCTGAGAAATCACTTGTGATTTGGTGGGAGTGTAACTGCCTCTCAGCTTTAGTTAAGTTTGTGACTATTTTTTGGTTCCTACCTAAAAATAATAGATCGTAGAGGCGGAACTAATTAGCGTCAACCTTGTGTTCCGCACGTAATTAAAAGGGGCACAACATCTGAAGTGTAGAGCTAAAACATAGCATGAAGAGCTCTCCGAGCTAAGTAAATATTAAGAATATAAAGATATCTAAATGTATATTATCCGAGTAAAAGAAGACAAGGAAGAAGACTTTGAGATTTAGCCCCTCCTAAGTAGAAAGCAGCCTACGAGGTATGTTTCTTTTGTATCCAGTTGTCTGTGATATATTTCATGTGCATAGCTTGTGTTAACTAGTGTGTAACTATAATGGCACAAACTGTATTCAAGACATACATACATGCATTGTATTTATATTTTCCTTTATTTTTTCTCTCTTTCAACCCAGTTCTCACGGGTTGACATGATATGTTGTAGAAATAAAACCCCGTTTTTTAACCAAGACCTCGTGCTTCGTGTTGACTACTGGAGGGAGCTACAACACTGGCTGCAAAATATTTATTCTATTAAATTCTATTATATTGTGGTAACTATTTTGACGTTTTACAAAATAAATCTTGGTGTAAGAACTTTTTCTCAGAGAGAGCACACACTTTTTAATGCTTCAGATCTTATCAGTAAGGGAAAGTGACATCATTTCCTGTATCTTATAGTTGTGGGAGATTATTCCACCAATTTAAAGGCAAAGTATGGTTTGGTAACAGAATTGATGCAAAATTTATGGACACACATTTGTTATAAGATTTTTATGTTGTAGAAGTTGGAAAATTACTATTTTGGGCTTTTATAAACAAAATAAATGATACTAAGATAAAAGTAAAATAAAATAGTTTGATTACACAATGATACATGATGTAAAAAATATATACTGACTAATTCGGACAAGAAATCAAGATTTTCAGCAAAGACACTTTTTACAGAAAATATTATATTGTTATGACCTGTCACATCTTGTGACATTTTTCAAATGGATCATGACAACCATTTGAAAAAAGCAGAAAAAAGAATGACTTTGGACACCAAATATACCTGCAATTATAGAATCACCCATACCGTATATTTAATTGTATGTATACGAACATACAAATTATTGTGATAAAATATGTGATATATAATATTAAATCTATATCTGGTATTGTGATTTTACAGGTAATGTGCAGATCTGCTGAAAAAAGATGTCTTTAAAATCTGTATTTTACCCAACCGTATGTGTTAGGCCAGGACTGATGTTGTTCCTCTAGTCTAGCCTGATTTGTTGCAGTCAAGCTCACAGAGGACAGAAAGAGCGATACAGAGGTGGAGAGAGGAGGGGAAAATAAAGAGAAACAGCCTCAATTAAATGATAACCATTTGCTCTTGAGCTTTCCTTTACAGAGCGAGAGAGAGTAAGCGGGATTGTTCATGGAGGTGAAGCGGAAAACAGGCAGTTAAGGTTAAATCTCATTCAAAGAAAATATGTGCAGAGGTTTATTTTCGGGAACAACATAAATTGCTCCCCAGAAATAACGGCACAACCTCTCAGAAAAACACAAGCTGGTCTATGTGTGACTGTAGCACAATCACAAACGGCTCATGTCTTTGATTTTTCCTACAGTATATGACAAAGAAATCACACAAAAAGTGCAACGTTTATGATGTTTCCGTTTGTTTGCTTATTACGCTGTCCTCTCTCTGCTCTTGTGGCACTCACAGCACATATATAAATGTTTAACTAGGGCAAAAAAAAAAAGGTGCGCTCATATCTGTATAGAGACAGAGAGACATTTTGACGGAGCCTGTCCTATTTTAGAGTTTCATCATCATTGAATCTGTCTGTTGATTAAACAGTCTGTCCGTTGCTAGGTTACAGAGCGACACTAATGGGAAAGGAAGAGGAAGTCTGTAGGAGGGCCAGAGATAACGAGAGCGAGAGAGAGACAGAGGGAGAAAGAGAGATTTTGACTGAACTATAATGACTTTAAGTAAAAGAGACAGGCATCTAAGAGAAAGGATCGGGAGAGTGGGAGGATGGAGATAAAGGAGAGGATGAACAGGAAGCTGGAGCTGAAGTGAAGGCTCCCTGCATGTAAATGAAAGACGTCTAATGTAAACAGCAGCTAAATGAAATATGGGGAGACATAAGAGATCTAATGAGAGACCACAACTCTCACCGGTACATGTGATCGGTTAGGGAGCTTAATGAGAGTCACCGTTACCCAGCATGCCTCTGGTGGCATGACTCAACATGATCATTTACAAAAGAATTAGGTTTAGATTGTTTTTTTTTTTAATTAAAATTATGGGTTTTATTCAACACCAGTTTACTTAATTTGCCCACTAAGAAGTCTGTCATTTTATTCTGGAAGTCATGAACTTTCCACCATATAAAAAATCAAGTATTGTGTTGAATAACATTCTGTGATGGAAATGACTCATTTTGTCTAATTTCATAGATACCACTTAATGTATTATAAATACACACAGTTAATTTAATTTGACGGTCTATAAAAAAATTCTGTTTACAAGTAATATTTACCTCTATATTTCACACTTCGACATATTTTAAGATCTTCAGTGACTCCTTGTTAACAGTACGTTAACTTTACAAAACTTTATGTTGGTAAAGTTGTTGAAATGACATCACAAAGTCAACATTTTCATACAATGAATACTTAGAGTAAATTGTTTTTGTTAGATCATCGATGCTTTAATTAACACATAATTAGCATTTTTATCACATATTTTCATGGTTTTATACTAAGAAAGAAGTCTAAAACAATAAAGTTTAAAAGGTGGTTGGAAAGTGGCAAAAATATAGGCCTACATAATGAAGGCATGGTAAAAAAAGGTTTTTACTTTTAATGAGACTTTCAATAAGAAACAAAGTTTTAATCTACTACAATAAACACATTTGCTCTCGCATTCCAATTTTTCTTATTTTGTCTTCTTGTTTATCTATCATTACACCACCATCTGGATTTGATGAGTCCTTGATGACTGCAAAAACATGTTTAACATGCGTTTAGACCAGGTCATGGGTTTTAGCACACAACAATAACCCTATGCCAAGAACAAGAGCAGAAATGAACAGTCTCTTTTTGTTTGTTCTCAATATCTTCATCCTTTGCTATTTTGGCCTCTTTTCTGTTGTATTGTTTTGTTCTTTTTTTCATCCACACACTCTAAAACCCTCGGTCTCCTTGTTTTGATCTTTTCCTCTTTAATCCACTCACTTTCCATCCAAAATCAACACACACACACACACACACACACACACACACACACACACACACACACACACACACACACACACACACACACACACACACACACACACACACACACACACACACACACACACACACACACACACACACACACACACACACACACACACACACACACACACACACACACACGGCTCCTGCCAACAGTGCAGCCCATGTCCAGAATGATTTCATATTTCAGCTCAATCTGTCAATGTAAAATAAATTGTGTGTGTGCGTGTGTAAATCTGCCAGCGGCTCTGAGAGTGAGCTCAGTCCTAAAGCAGAGACAACTCCAAGCATAACAATACCCATCTCCTCTGATTTATGCCACTCTCTACCCCTTAACAAACCTGCAAACGTCTGCACACTCTCCAGCAACATTCATCTACACTTTAAGTCACCATGAAATCAAAATTGACAATTCTTATTTTTTTATGGAATATTGCAGGATAGGCCTATTTTCTTAGAAATAATTTATCAGTGCATATCATTTTTTTTAAATTCATAAGCCCTCATAATATTCCTCTTGCAGCAACTTCTCTTCTCTGATGACACGTTCACTGGCGTGAGGGCGGGACAATCTGTTACTCACATGAGATCGACCAATAGCAAACCACAACCATCCAATCAAATCCCAATGGACAAAAACAAATTTTATTTCTTGCTCGAGAAGCTGTTTCCCTCTGAGTCTGATATACGTCACAATAGCAATAGAGAAGAAAACTATTTTTGTTTCATGCCAACTTTAAGCTCAAACACACTGAAAAATGCAAAATGATCCGCTTCCACTTAAAATATTCTTGCTTCAGTACAAGCTAAGCTCAATCGACAGCATCTGTGGTATAATTTAGAAGTTTGAATACAACACCACAA
The DNA here is from genome assembly GCA_036326025.1 of Chrosomus eos. NCBI lineage: Eukaryota > Metazoa > Chordata > Actinopteri > Cypriniformes > Leuciscidae > Chrosomus > Chrosomus eos. The sequence continues at coordinate 17,727,269 of CM070829.1, forward strand.
CGATCTGGGTTACAGAAAGGCAAACCCATGTTAAAATACTCAGCTTCAACAGTAAAGCCACTTGACAAACATGCTTTAATATACAATATAGGCTACATGAATCAAAATACTTACAGTATAGTTGCCATGACAACAAAACAGCTAAAGCCCTAAAACGACCATAAAATTATGATTATACAGCTCAAATAACAGACAGAATATTATCATTAATGTAAGTGATTTTATCAAATTATAAGCTTCACATTTTAGCTTTTAAATGCGCCTAAATTGCCCCATTTTACTGCCATTGTAAGTGCCTCACCATAGCCTCCATCTTTTTTTATGGACAAGTCGAAACTGAGCACAACTCTCCTTCCCTCCTGTTGCTCTTCTTAAGTGGAGGAAGGAAATGTTCCTTGAGCACCAAACCTGGATCATGTGACACTGAAGAGTGGAGTTATGACTGCTGAAAACTCAGATTTGCCATCACAGGAATAAATAACATTTTAAAATGTATTCAAATAGAAAACATGTGATTGAATATGCAGCCTTGGTGAGACTTCTTCTCAAAAACATTCAAATATTACAGACCCCAAACTATACATAGGCCTATAGGCTATATCTTTACCAACCAAACCATCTTAAAAGCATCTTTAAAATTAGAAACTGATTTTGGCTCTGATTTCCGGTGTTATGATCAATTTCCTTTAAAAGACAAGATTATAGGATCTAATCATGACTGGAGACATGGTTTTACCATTTTACCATTTAAAAAAAAATGATAATGAGGGACGGAGTCGAAATCGAGCACAACTCTGTCCTTCCTGTCAGTATGGTATAAGAAAGAAACTTTTAGATGGGCCACACTGCCACATACACACAGACTGGACTGGACCCATCACTCACACACCCCCACACACACACATGTATACATACACACACTTCGCATGCAAGCCTTTCCAGCTCTGGCAGCCAAGACAAGCTGTTGACAGGTAACAGGCACAGCCGTCACTAACTTCATTGCACCCTCACCTCAAATTCTCTCGCTTTCTCACTTTTTCTAGCTCTGCGTCTCTGTTCTCCACCCTCATTCCTCCTCCCTTTCGCCCCTTTCCCCTCAATCTTCCCAAGTATAAAATGATAGGTAGACAGGTCCTGTGTTGTTGTAAACACTAGCCAATCTGGCAGCATTCTGTGAAGAATCTTTTTCTGACTGACACACAAAAACATTCTCGGACAACAGCTGTCAATTTTTCACCCACATACACAGTACGACATATGGCTATAGCTGAATCACGATACATCAATCAGAAGAGATGTTTCAGATAGGTGAGTGGCATGTGGGTTTATAAATATCTATTGAGATTTAATATAATTCATTCTAGCTAGACCGCCTCTTATATGATATGATGATACTTCAAAAGTAAGTTTTTTGTTGTTTCCCCATTGTGATATCTTAATCTTAATCTTGTCGATTTATGTGATTAATATTTTTATTTGCAATTAATATTGTAATATTTGGCTGTTTAATTAAGGTATCACCTCTATTGATAAAATATTAAACAAAAAGTTATTATACAAATTTGATATTATTGTTAAATCTCTAAATATATTGGGCCTACTTAATAATCATAAATATATTTACAGACTAAATCCTTTAAATAAACGTGTAATCAACATAAAGCAAGTATTTTAAACTATGTATTTTTAAAATGCATTAAAATTAGTGACAGTAGCATAAAGACTTTTTTGTACATTGTTAAAAAAATTGTTTCAAATTAATGCTTTTCTTTTAAACTTTCTATTTATCATAGAATCTGAAAAAAAGTTGTGGTTAAAAAATTAAGCATCGCAACTGTTTTCAACATTGATAATAATAAAAAAAAATTTTTTTGAGCATCAAATCAGTATATTGGAACGATTTCTGTGTGTGAAATTGAAGACTGGAGTAATGATGCTGAAAATTCAGCTTTGACATCACAGGAATGAATTAAAAATACATCAATACTAATAGAAACAGTTATTTTAAATTGTATTCATACTTCACAATACAACTATTTTACTGTATTTAAATAAATGCAGACTTGGTGAGCATTTGAACAATACTGTATATATATCTTAATTATAAGATAATCAGAAACTGATGATTTTTTTCACTCTTTATGATATAAATCAAAATAATTAAAATAAAATGCAGGATTCTATCTAGACAGGATCTAAATAGGAGACAAAGTATCACCCATTTTAACATGATTTTACCACAAGTTTCCCCGAAATAAAATATCAGGAGCATTTTATGGCACTTATCTGAACGTTTTGAAACTTGAAGCTACGGTTAAAATTGTATAATTGTTAACCTTTGACCTTGATTGGGCTACAAGTGATATTTTTACTTAGTCTCCAATCCTATTTAGATATTTATTTTGTGTGTTTTGGTCGTTCATTTACATGACAACAGCGTTTTGGGGGGCTTGAAAGCGCAAACCTTTTAAAATGGATTTCAAAGTGCAAGTTTTTGAAAACTATGTCATTATCGTCTCTGTTTAAACTACGAAAACGTGAATTTGTGAAAACGGTGGCATTATGCACATGCGTATTATTGTTACTCTATATGCGCTTTCTGTTTCTTTACAAAGTGACATCGCCAACTACTGGCCTGGCAGAACAATACAGCATTTTTAGTCATTTTCGCGGATCACTGTGAACAAGGGTCATTTTGACAACGTTGTCATGTGTACTGGTAAGGAAAAACTTTTACGTTTTCAGTACATTTTTGTTTTGTAAACGTACCCTAATATTCAAAAAAAATTGGCATGTGTGTCTATCATCTGTACTATGTGCAGCATTATGTGGGGTACTTTATACTCAGCACATAATGACCATTGATTAGACCACAAGTTCACTATTGTTATTTCTTGAGTCTTGATTCAAATATTGAACCAATGCTGTAACTTTATTGAAGTTACTCTTTTAGAAAAATACAGAGCCTTACATCACAAAGAGGCAGAACAACAACTGCCACAACTTTGATCAATCAATCCGAGACCGAATCAAAAACTGTCAAACAAGCTTCTCTCTACTAAGACTTGTGTGAATTTCTTCATTTACTCAGACTTGTACACATTTCAAAACTCACATGATTTTAAGCCTTAATCTGCACGACGACCGAGGATTTTGGGTTTGGTCTACTGAGAGATGTTTTGTTGGTTTTACTGATGAGAATTTTGGAGAGAGGATACGTCTGCCTGGCGGGCTTTTGCTTAAATCTTATTCAACCAGCAATTTTTACACAAGTCGTCTGCCCCTGAGTGACGGAAAGTGCTGATGCAAATATAAACGAGAGAAAAATAATGACAAAAGGAACAATTAACTCATAATGAATACAAATATCTTTCATGTGCATTCACTCAAAGAGTGTAGGTTCGTGATTAGAACTTCAATCCTTAAGGATTCACACTGTGAATAGTTTTTATCACAATTTACTGCATCAGTTATTAATCGGCATATAGAGAATCCAGCCTTATTGAATGTAGGCTATAAATGTTTTGTCAATATTAGCCCATTTTACGCAACATTTGCTTTTCCCATTACTCTTTCAATGAAACCTTTGGAATCAGATGACAGATAAAAAGTAAAAGGATCTAGAACAGTTCTCAGATCAGTGTGGGGAGTTCTTGACTATACGGTCGGTCTGTTTGGAAGCTGCTGGAATGCACAGCTCATTAATTCAGGCTGGATGACTCCTCATTGGCTCACTATTCATGAATTAAATAATTTAGAATGTTTGGGCACAATTAGATAATCCAATTAGAAAATTAGAATCCAAATCATCAGGATTAAGTGATTATTCTTGATGAATGGCAGATTAATGGGAATAATTAAATTTTCATCATCTATGCAATGTTGTATGATTAGACATTTTGTACACACTACAAAAGTGTTTCCGTTTCCAGTCAGCCATACATTTGGCAGAAAGTCCCACTCAAAATTGCACTGAAATTTCTTGTACCTATATTCTAACCCAACGCACTTGCATCCTTGTACTTTCAACATGATTTTCCATCCATCCATCCATCCATCCATCCATCCATCCATCCATCCATCCATCCATGGCTGTCTATGCATATAGCAACAGAAAAATCTGGGACTTCGAATAGATTAAACGGTCCTAAAAATAGTCCCACCTGTAATCCTCATGCTTTGGAAATTAATGGGAGACTTATTTCGTCTAGTAGAAACATTTGGTTATTTTGAACACAACTTGTTTAGATTTATGGCTTTGATTTTCTCACAGTTTTGGAGTAAAACATGTCTTGGAAATAGTATCTTTGTGGATTTTTCATAACAATATTCCGGGTCATGAACTGGCTTTTAAAATCTTATTATATTGTTGTCTGAGGTAAACTTATGACGTTCGCTTGGTTTTTGCATTCAAAAACATCTAAATGAATAAGTAATACGCTATTTTCTAACCTAGTTTTGAGCCTAGCTGAAAAACGCTCGGTTTTTATGGCATTGAAGACTTGGAAGTAAACGCCCACTGCTGTGAGTGGATAACAGTTTTGCATATTATAATGAGTTTCAACTCACCCCTCGATGCACTTGGGGGAAATTGTTTTGAAAACGTCCAATGTTGTAAAATGGCAACCGGAATGATTCGCCCATACATGTTCGACCCAGAGTCCAGGTGTTGCATAATTCCTGTCAGATCCAATATAGACGGCACAGCACTGTTCTTTACTCTTAATCGGTCTGCAAATCCAGTCTTGTTTACAAAACAATCCTCAGTGAAATGAAGCGAACAGACGGACAATGTTTTTACCTCATCAGCTGGAGTGGAACGTCATGAAAAATAAAGTTTATCCATGCACTCCTATTGGAATCCAGAGGAAGCTTATGCAGCGACTGTCTTCTTCCACAACCAGGCACTGCACAATATTTTGTATTGCTCGGTAGCTCGATCCGGTTTGTCATCACTAGGTAGGCATCTATGTTATTTAGCTATGCGTGTAATGCGCGAATCGGTGGGCGGGGCTAAACCGGCCGTGTTGAAGCAGGCGTTGATCATCTTCTGCGGGGCTGGTGTTTTATCCTCTTTGACGTCATAGTTCCCCACTTTGAAAAACGAGGCGTTTGCTGAGGCTGGTGTCAATAAAAGCATTTATTGGACTAACAAGGACGTTTTCAGTTCTGAAACTTACAGGATATTCTTATAATATGAACTCTTAGATGTCAAAAGCTCAAGGAAAATTTGATTTCTCAGTTCATCACTTCTTTAAAATTCTATATTTTCATAACTGCAAACTTGTCGCTTTTCGGCGAAAATCGCCGTTTTCTTGGTCAATCGGGTCATTTACGTGAATCGCGCAGAAACGGAGAGTTTTTTTATTTGGGGGGGTGCTGCCCGCCCTTCATCTGCATGCACGCAGGCTAGAATTGAGAAACATTATTGGATAATTCTTATAATTGACATTTCTCTGGGCCAATCGGAATCTTAGCACTTTTTCTCTTGGCCAATCGGAATCTTAGCACTTGAGTCAGAATTTTGAAGCACACAGCGTCTACCACGCGAGTCTGATGGAAACTCATAACATGTAGGAATCTTATGTGAAATTAGAGGTAAGTCAAGCTTTTTGGAGCAAAAACAAAAGCTATTTGTTTGCTTGATTCAATTAACGTTAGCTACTCTTTTTATGTGATATCATTTACAATAATATTGTATTGTCTAGGGGTTTGGAACGGTACATGTAAGTTATTCGCATTGAACCGAAAACTGTACGGGCGTCACGGTTCGGTGCACGAATTTGCACAGAGAATACACGGAATAAAAATAAATAAACTCTAGATAGCGATACATTTCGCTCTATTCACGTTTGGTGTGAACGCAGCATAATGAACAGATGTCAAGATTGCATTGCGTGTGTGTGTGTGTGTGTGTGTGTGTGAGTGAGAGAGAGTTAAGCACGCGCGCGCAATCGAACATTGGAAACAAAAACATACTCCATCATCGTTCAAACTGCAAAGTGTTTACTTATTTGTGTACACTCGCAATCAAATACAACATTGTGCTTTTGTCACACTCTAAACTCTTGTCAAACTGTAACCTACAACTGTCACCCAACCACACACACACACACGCACACGCACAAACACAGTTTTAAAAGCAAAACATATTTATCCAACCCCATTTCAAAACAGTCTGTGTGTTCTATCTTTTGGACATTCATCATATCACATTGGTTTTCATTTCTTGTCCTCAGAGCACTAATCTGTTTATTTTTAAGTTACACATTCTACATTGCTTAAAGAAAATTAAATGTGTTTTAATGGTAGTATTATTTTATACGGAATTCAATTATTTATAATTCAGATGAGAATAAAGTTAGGGTTAATTAAAATTAAGGAAAACAAATATATTGATCTGAAATATAGCAAATTAATTTTAAATTCTTTCAGGTACAATTACCAAACATATCTCAAGGTCTTTTTATTAAGTTTTATTAATAAACTAATTGTATATAACTATTGTCAGTGCACTACAAATAAACTGGTTCTAAGCCTTTATTAATAAAACTCATTTAAAAAATACAAGGATTAAGACAATGAAAATGCTATCTATATTTTTGTTTTGCTTTTCACTCCATTGTACCAAAATCGTACCGAACCGTGATGTCTGAACAAAGGTATGAACCGAACCGTGACTTCTGTGTACCGTTCCACCCCTAGTGTTGTCGTCATACCTATAAATTATGTTAAGCTATGCTAAAAGTGGTATGAATGGTTTCCAAAACGGTAAAAAACTATCGTTTTACTCGAGGGGAGGTGGAAAATGAGCTTAATTCCCCAAATGGTGGAATATCCCTGTAACGTTAGCTAGGCTTATCGTTAGCCGGGTAGCCAAACATCCATTCAACCCCCAAGACCCCCCTCCCCCCCCCTAGCGACACTGTCACCTTTTTGTACTGTGAGGAGTTTGCAGGTATGCAAGTTCACTTAAAAAAAAGAAAACAAAAAAAGAACTGACAGTTTAAATTAGAAATTACATTTTTGGGTCTAAGCTCAGATAGTGAATACATGGATTATAACTACTGTATAAATATAATTTAGTACCATAAAATCCCCTAAACATACAAAATATTACATAAAAACATTATTGAACTAAAAAATAGTACATGCATTTTATTGAAAAAAAAAAAAAAAATTCCGGGCATTTTTGACAGCCACGCAAAGAACACCAGAGAATTTATTCAATAAGTTTTTCGGAAATCTTTGGAATTAACTGATTATTCTTTATGATTGAATAAACTGAATTAATACATTTTCATCACCGCAATTTATATACAAGCCATTTTTTAGTGTGTGAACAATCAGTATTTGACATTTTGCTTTAAAGATTAAAGTAGGCTACAACTCACAAACTTTCTTTTAACTATCTTCCGCGCTCACACTCATATATCCTTGGACTCTGCACGGTTTCCCCCGAACTGTCCCTCTGTCTGAACACTGTTGAGAGAAAAAAAGAGATGCATTCGTTTATCAAAGCCCCATTCTCTCTGATATCTCACTCTCTTCCTTTTATCCACCTCTCCAGGCAATCACAAAGCCATGTGTGTGTTTGTGTGTGTGTGTGTTTCAGCACAGGGAGCTACTTGTCTCTGGCGTTATCTCTCTCTGTGTGTGTGTGTGTGTTTGTGACAAAATTAGTCCCGTAAACACACTGGACCAAATGACACGTCCTCACACACTTATATCTAGGACTCATTATCTGTCACACACACACACACACACACATATAGGACCCTGTCCAGCCTTCCCTCGGCTCAGCCCCCCCCCCCCCCACCCTCATTGATCAGGGTGTTTGTTGACGTGTCTGATGTTTTATTCATCTTAGATTTACAGTGTGTTTGCAGAGCTGTGGAAAGGGAGCTGATTTTATGCTGATGGCTTTTGATGAGACAGAGCCCCTGCGTGCAGGAGGAGGCATGAATACATTCTCTTCGGTAGGGCTGACTGGGCTAAACCTGTTAATACTGTGTGACTGTATGTTAGATTAGACCTGGCCGGTGCTGTATCAAAGTTCAATACTCCATTAGTTTTGTTTATAAGCAATGGCCTGCACCATTATTGAGGTCAGATCGTAGGTTGCAGAAGTCACTCAAACCAATCAGAAAGCAGAGTGTTTTATACTGAACTTCTCACCCGCAGGGAAGGCGGCAAATATTCCACACACAGGACGGCATTGTGCACATATGCAAACACCTGCGCGCGCAATGGCACGTATATAGTACGCCGTCAACACCGCCGCTCCTATAATCTCTATTACGTATCTTAGACGCACAAACAGGAGCCACACAAACACACAGGCATTTGAAATGTCAGTCCCTTCAGGGAGCGCTTTTGTGTTGGGGAAAAAAATACGGAATGATTTTTTTAATGCCACACTGTAAACACCCTTGACACAACCTCTGAAAAACCAGAGCGGCTAATTAAAAGCTTTATTCTGAAACACAAATAGATCAAAACATATGGATTACTCCTGCAAGCTTTAGATGCAGTCAGTCAGTCATTATTGTACAATATCATAAAGGGGTTTGTTTTGCGATAATGGGCGTCTGACTATACGGCACATATTTATGCTTAGTACAGGGCTACTCGCCAAATAAATAAATACATATACATGCAAGATTGATTAGAATTATCGGTAACACTTTAATTTAGGGTCCAATTCTCACTACTAACTAGTTGCTTATTAGTGTATTACTAGGATATTGACTGTTTATTAGGACTTATAAAGCACATATTAATGCTTTATTCTCCATGACCATATTCTACATCCCTTAATCCTACCCAATACCTAACCTAACCTAAAACTACCTTCAGACAAGTAATAAGCAGTAATTGGGATTTATTGACGAATTAATAGTGAGAATTGGACCCTATAGTGTGAATGAATTATCTTACCTGCATCTTAAAGCTTACACTAAGAAAAAAATATCCATGACAATGTACAAAACAATCGGCCTAGCAATGAACACTGCAACAATAAAATTAATACTGATGTCATCTTAAAGTCACTATGAAATCAGAATGGACAAGTCTTGTTTTTTTATAGTGGACTATTTATTATAGTCAAGCCACCTTTATTTCTAGCGCTTTATACAATACAAATTGTTTCAAAGCAGCTTTAAATGATTAGTATAAATGATTATAAATTATGAACATCAAAATAACTTCCCCTCCCTCTTGCAATTACATCTATTCTCTGATGATGCGTTTACTGGCATGAGGTGGGCGGGACAACCTGTCACTCACATGACATCACAGCAATAGCAATCCACAACCATCCAATCAATTCCCGCCCTACATTTTTTCTTGTTCGAGAAGCTTTTTAAACACCCATCACATAGGGCTTTTGAAAAGACTATTGAAACTTTTGTTTCACACCGAATGTGTGATGTTTCCGGTGTAATCCACTTACCGTTCCAATTACACTTACAATTTAGCTATAAAAAACAGTTAGCTATGCTGCTTGATATTGCAAACTGCCATTTGTTATCATATTATTTCAATTTTTGATCATAATCATAAACAGACTGGTTTGGGCGCAAATAGTTTTACCATTTAGGCTACTGCAGAATTCTGTGATTGACCAATACAAATCCAGATAGCAGTGTAATAATTATTTTAACATGATTTAATTCGGTTTCTGTAACTGGAGAAAATCTATGATTTAATGATATATCAGAAAATGATTAATGCACCAAATCTACTTCATATGTGACCCTGGATGACAAAACGTCTTATGGGTCATTTTTCTGAAATTGAGATTTATACATCACATGAAAGCTCAATAAAAAAAGCTTTCCATTGATGTATGATTTGTTAGGATATGACAATATTTGGCAGAGATACAACTATTTTAAAATCTGGAATCTGAGGGTTCAAAAAAATCAAAACATTGAGAAAATCGCCTTTAAATTTGTTTATTTATGTTGGTGATTGTGCTGCATTCACTCACAAAAATAAATGTTTTATACATTTATGGTAGGAAATTTACAAAATATCTTCATGGAACATGATATTTACTTAATATCCTAATGATTTTCGGCATAAAAGAAAAATTTATAATTTTGACCCATACAATGTATTGTTGGCTATTCCCACAAATATACCTGTGCTACTTAAGACTGGTTTTGTGATCCAGGGTCACATATGTAGTCTCATTCATACAGAAAGTGAATTTAATTATCACAGTATGCGCTTTACTTTATTCAAAAAGACTAGTAGTGGAGCCCATACTGAGAAACTATCATGCATTTAACATATTTCAACCAAAAAACAAACAAACATTGTGACACATCCGTCAGTGGACTAGAGGAGCAAAGGAAAATAATCATGGAGAATTGGCACTAGAGGGCAGCAGGATTGTGGGATTGTGTCAAAAGGACTAGCCGTTAAAATTAAGATGAAAGAAGAAACAAGAACTTTTCCTTCTTTCACAGCTCACTGCTTGAACAACTTAATTACCATGACTTCTCTTCACCAGAGGAGCTTTGTGTGAAGAACACGTATGTGTGTGCGTGTGCTCTGATACACCCGTCGAAACAAGCACATCACACCTACACAGCTCACTTAACTTATTTGCTTTTGAACTTTTGTCATATTACCTATTTTTATGAAAGTATCAAGTGTAAATCACAGACAGCTCCAGTCTATCACAGAAGTGGAATTACACAGCACAAAATGTGCAGGAATAGGGTATTATGAGGTGTAGAAATCTCATGTCATAAAGCTGGCCTTTTCTCTGTTCTCCTGGTTCTCTTCATATCTGTAGCGCTCTATATCCACCTGTTTATTAATACTCCATATCGTTCTGAACCTGCTTCTCTCAATTCAAATTCAATCTTTATTTTATCAAATCATGTTATCTTAACTGTTTTGAAGCAATGTTAAAAATGTTGATTTACTTTTCTTGCATGTAAGACTAATTTTTTATTTATTTTTACTGTAAAGTCTGTAAAAATGCTACAGTAAAGACCTATTAAAACAGTAAGGTAAAAACTGTAATATCTAACCGTAAATTTTATGTAATTTCTACAGTAAAATACTGTACCATGTTTGGAAGAAACAAACTAAACAAACCATCTTATAATTTACAGTAAAAAGTCATAAACGGACATACCCAAAATACCAGACACGACATATTTGATGGTTTTTCATTTTAATAATTATGTTTCTTCTTAGTTTTTTATATCAGTACAGTCTATAGTATTGGCAATGTCAGAAAATAATTCAAAGTAGTATGCGCACATCCAAAAAACGTGATCCATCACACCTGATCTAATTATTCGAATTATTACTCATTAACCCAATCATCCAATCAAAAAAAAAAAAAAAAATACACAATAGAAAAATCCAAAATAGTCACCCCAAAAAAAATGCGTTTTTACCTTTTCACAAATGAAAATGATTACAAATGACTGTAAAAGCATGAGCAATTAAATGACCAGACCTCTTTTTACTACCAGCACTTCTGAAAGAAAATAAGTTAAACTTTTTGAATGGTGGATATGTATCATCAGAAGCTGTAACAAAATCCATAAATTAATAGTATATGCTTAATATTAATCTCTCTCTGCTTATATTAAATTCTATTGAATACAGTGGGTAGCCGATAATTAATGATCTGTGCTGCTATAAGGTTAAAGGTTCAATAACAAGTATTAGTGATAGTGAGGAGAGCTAATTATATCCCAGTCCTGTCACTATCTGCTCCTGTTTTCCATCATGCCCATTCACTGTGAGCCTCTTAACCCCAGGTTACTCCATTGGGAATGTTTTTGCAGTTGCTCACTTGGGATGGGAAATGACTATGCTCTCTTCAGTCATCCTAGAAACAAATGTTATACTGAACAATAAAGCTATTAGCTGGTAAAGAGAGAACCATATGTTTTATACATGCTCACGTCATTGTCATTTGAACAGAAATGATTAACTATGTTGTTGAATTTTTATTTATTTATTTATGTCTGTATGTTTGAGGTTCCAGAGACGCAAATGATGTCAAAAATAAAAACATCCAAAAAAAAAAACAAATCCAAAAAGAAACGGTCAGTCTACAGTACTATTCAGAAAATATGTAAAAATAATTGTAGGCGTATTAAAAAGTAATTTATTTTAAGATACATTAATAATTGTTTCTGATGTTGGACATTTTCATCCATGTAATTAAGAAAAGTTGTCTTTAGGAAGATGAAGGAAAATTAAACACTAGAATTCAGTGTTAAATTGTGTTTTTTCAGCTATTAAAGGGGCCTTAGGGCCTCTCAGACACCAAACGTTAAATATATCTTGTGTGTTTGCTCATGAAGAGAGAGAGAGAGAGAGAGAGAGAGAGAGAGAGAGAGAGAGAGAGAGAGAGAGAGAGAGAGAGAGAGAGAGAGAGAGAGAGAGAGAGAGAGAGAGAGAGATAGTGAAAAAGAGGGATTACATACCATTTACAAAGACAATATGCTCAGCGTCTCTACATGTTTAGCCCCTGGTCAGTGGTAATCTACTCAGTTATCAGGCTCACAGTAGATCAGCTGTGGACAGATTAAAGACAGAGGTTATTCAGACACTCTCGTGCCTCTATCATTTGATCATCATTCCGATTCCATTCCCATAGCGGATTCAAAATCAAAACAGAAACATGATAACAGCATGCTGAAGTCCTGATGATGATGGCCTTATTTGCATACCCATTAACATACATCTACATATGCTCACTGTAAATGGAAACACCAGTTTCCAGGCACATATACACATTGAAAAAATGGATAATTAGCAGATTGGGGATTTTCAGACTTCCGAAAAAAATTCAGTGTACTGAAATATTGAATCACCATCAGTTATGCAAGATTACTGTCCCATTAGCATCACTATTTCTAAACACTCTTCTAATACTCAGTTTATAAAATTCTCCCAAAGGGCAATATTCATAATTTTCAGCGCATCTGCTCAGTATATACAGTATTCATGTCACAATAATTAGACGGAAAATGGCTCTGTAACTGTTATGAAATAATTAGTAACCCAAGCTTCACTCTCCTACTCTTGTCTGTTTGAGTCCTTCTGTAAAAAAAAAAAAAACTGAATTATTGACAGACAAAAACGATTAAAATTCAATGAAAAATGTATATACAATAACATGGGGATTGAAACTCTGGCCAGAATCTCTCTCTCTCTTTTTCTATAAATGTATGTGTTTTTTCTCTCTGAGAGGGAATACTAGTGTTTTGAAATTAACTGAGCTACTTGCAAAATATTCTTATGAATACCTGGTCTCAGTGTCCATAAACTGATAAATATACTTCAGAACACGGGAGAAGTTATAACCTACTTGGTCTAATGTATAGCCAGAATTTCAACTGAATGCATATGGTAAAAATATACACATACCGTTTGTTCTAAGAATCGCTTAGACAGAAAGAGCCACAGTGCTCTTGGCAGTTTATTTTGACTCTATATTTATCAGTAGGTTTTTCTGAGAGAAATATACAATACTGCTTGTGGACGAGTCTGAGTATCATTCAAATATTTGATTCCACTAAAATGTCGGACTTTGACAAATCCAGTGATATATAAAAAAAAAAAAAAAAAAAACAGCTCTGATTGAAAAAAATAAAAATTACATCTATTATCAGGACTGGCAAATCTTTTTAAATTTATAGTCTTGTCAACATTTCATTTCGTTTTAAATAGTACTATGATATCTTGTCCATCATTTACAGCTACTTTTGCATTTTATTTTGATTTCATTTTATAGGTAAAGTAATATTTTTCAGAATGAGAATTTACATCAATCAAATAAAAATCAATTCCAAGGTGCAAAAATAAAACGTAACTCTCCGACACTGGTACCAGGTCGGTGTCACACTTATGTCCAGTTAGTTTCGTTTTCATGGACTTTTAGTTTGTTTTCATTCATCACATGTTTTCCTTTGTTTGAGTTTCCCTCCATTCATCTGTTTCCTTGGACACAAACTCATAATCACAGCTGATCATCATTTAGTTTATCACCATCATGTATTTAAGTTTCTCCCTGTGCCAGTCGATGTTCGTGTTTGCGTTAACGCACTGTACTTTGCCAATGTTTACTTTATTATTATTAAAGACATTTAGTATTGGAACCTGTGGAATCTTCTTCATCATTGTGACAGTCATTCAGTTTTTTAGATTCTGATCCCACATGTGGATTTGTAATTGCTCAGTCGTCTCAACAGTGGTCAGTGATCACGGTCCTGTGGCCTCACGCTTAGTAGGTTCTTAAGATTCAGCTTTCGTAATAATAAGGGCATGGGAAAAAAAAACAGATCACAGATCATCAACTATTTATGCTGCAGCTATTCACCCAAAACTTTTCTGGGTTGTTGGCACAGCGGCTCCCAAATGGACAGAGAAATATGATGAAACAGAGTTTTACAGTAAACAAAACAAACCAGACTGAAACAGAAAAGGATTCCTAGAGGTCCAGCATTAACTGGTGTTGTGTATAACGCTATTTTTATTTTATTTAGAAAAACAGTTGAACAGCTATTGAAAGTATAAATGAAATATTCATTTTAATAATAATAATATGAGATCAAATATTTGATAACACTGATGCCTTAAAATGTATAAAATGAATGTATAGATTGATTAATGCTAAAATGTTATTTGATATTATAGGTGCAAGGTCAAAAAATGGCTAAGCAAGCTATTTATTTTTCCTATTACATATTTATTTTGCATTGTGCATTGATTTATTTTGCTTGTGACATACTTCAGGCAGCTTCGTGCCACAAAACAAATGCAAATTTTTTAAATTGACTGTTGTCCACATGGCGGGTTGGGATTTGCTTTCACATTTTGAAAACCCCAGAAACGGTTTGTGCATATCTTAACTTTTGGTTTGTGACTTCCAAGTACTCAAGCTACTTAGAGAACAGATGGCAAAGTGAGACACATTTAGACTGCGATAAAGCGCGTCCAATTTCCACATTCCTAGCAAGAGATGTTAGGTGTTTGGTATGAATGGGTAAAAAGTGTGATTTGCAAACAAACATTCAGATTAAACGCAATATATAAACCTCAAATAAAAAAAAAAAGAGGAAAAGAAAACTTTGGCAAACGGCACAGATTCTGTATGTGCACAAAGAACTCTTTCCTTGCATGATCATATTCAGGATCTCCATTTAACATAATAACATTATAACAATTCATATTAGCAAACAATCAGTAAAACAAATCGGACTATAAATGTCTCACATGTATATAAAATAATCTTTATAATGTTTAATTTATACTGACATTACAGTATATATTTCACATTTATCCTTTACTCTCCTTTACTATCGGTTTCTTTCCTCTATGTCTCCTGTTTGTCTCTAGCAAAGTAAAGTATTGTTTCTATTTAAATCATTGTTATGGAAAGTGGCTGGTTTCCCCAGAATAATCGTCACCCTCCCCAAAAAACCCCAGAATAAATCCTTATTGTGCATAAAGGAAAATAAAGAAAAAAGCGAGTCAAAGTAACAAAGTCAGTGAGACTGAATTGAGAGAAAGCTCCCACTTGCAAACACTTCTTTCTACAAGGCAGATAAAAACGCACTTGAGCCTAATTGGCCCGTCTGTGAAGGTGTATGAAGTCAGTCTCAGTAATTAAAGTCAGGGAGTGAGGGACAAGAGAAACGTGGAAAGTGAACGAGAGAGAGAGATCACAGAGGTCTGAACTCTGTTTCTCTATGATGCCTTAGTACAACATCTATGGCAAATTGAAAGCACAAGCTCATGCAGTACGTGGTTTTCAAGTCTAATCGGATTTGTGTGCCAGTGGAGTCATTTTTAGGTATATCCAAATAGTTGCTATAATGAAGATCTATCAATCTGCCAAGTGACTTTATTCAACGACAATTGGGTGCATCAAGTGACACAAAGAGAGCAATGATAAATTGGACATATTTGTCTAATAGCATCATGATGTGTAGCAATAAAATGAGAAATAAATATACTAAATATAATAAAATACTATCCATCCCAATCCATCCCATCCATCCATCCATCCCATCCATCCATGGTTTGAAACCCTGCAAAAATGGTCAATTATTTATTATAATGTTAGAGATCAAATAAGTTCTGTCTAATGGATGTATATTCTCAAAAACACAAAGACAAAGAAAAGAAATCAGTATATAGCAAGAACATTTCAAGGCCTCAATACAGAAAAAAGGTTTATTCAAAGCAAAAGCTGAATTATGTAACTCACAAAAGTCATTTTTGATGTCAATAAAGTGGACTGCATGAAACTCATAATGGAATATCCCAACAATTGACAGTTCTAATGTGTCTAGTGTTGAGCTTCATTAGAAGAAAATGTTTGTTCATATATAAGTGAAGCCAAACATTCCCAACATTATTGTGACAACACCATGCCTCATAAGTTAATATTGGGATGTATCCACGCTCTGGTATTGGGACTGTTAAAAGTGTCTTCATTTCATTGAGTTCAGCTTTCACTCCAACAAATTCCATCTTTCAAATAATTCATTAAAATGAACAATGGACAGAGTCAGAGAGCTTGAGTATAAATTAATGTCCCCTTGAAGACTGCAAATAGTCTGCTTGAATTATAAATGAAAGCGCTGTTACATATTTCTTCATTAGCATTTAAGCCTTTTGAAAACTCTCAATCTCCTCCCAGAAACGCAAAAACATTGGAGCCGTGCAGTTAATTTGAACACAAATTCTTCATGTTGATCTAACCAGGGAGGTTCAGAATTCATGCGATAAGACAGCTGAGCCACAACAATAGATCCAAATGGTCAGCACAATATCAGCATCAATTTCCAACAGGAAGTCCTGGAAGACTCTGGATTATTATTATCAGCAACAAATTCATGGAAGTTAAACCCCAACGCACGCTGATGAAGACTTCACATTGATTAATTTTACCAACATAACATTATCAAACCTTTGCCATGTTAAGATTTGCATTTTTGATGTGGGAGAATGAGTAAAAATGACAACGTAATCAGATGCTATAGTGGTGGAACCTAGAAGTCAAAACTGGAACCCTTCTTTTCTCCTATAGTGGGCCAAACCTAATTACATTTTTAAATGAACCTGCAGGAGGAATTTAATAACGCTGTTGGGCCGCAGGTGGTCTGCGGTCCATTTTGGACACCCCTGCTCTATTTTGCTATCTGATGAATGTTGTCATCAGTCTTCTTTTGGCGTCTGCTGTTGTATCCTTGATAGAGGCAATTACTGATGAGTCATAGGTAATGTAGTGTGCTAGAATAGGAGCAGGTAGCCGTCTCTTACCTTTTGATACTTTAAAAATGTATCCTCTTTTGCTGCCTGATTTTAAGCCTGACTTAAACCTCCAATAAAGATTGAGCCATCAGAGTCACGAATGGAGATAGTATGACATCATCTGTGCAGACAACAAGGATAGGTGGAGACAGAAATCGGGATGAGATGTCATTTTATTTTGGTTGTAGAATTGATTAAAAGCTCTAGTCATCAGTGAGTCAGTACGACTAATTAAACCCAAGGGTTCAGAGAATAGAATTACGCTAATTAGGGCTTTTCAGTGCTCAGTAGGAGAGTAGCACATCTTCCTTGTAACACACACACAACAACACACACACACACACACACACACACAACACACACACCACACCACACACACACACCACACACACACACACACACACAACACACACACACACACACACCACGTTTGTTTTTGTGACTTATGAGGAAATTCCATAGGCGTAATGGTTTTTATACTGGACAAACTATATATTCTATCCCCCTACACTGCCCCTGTCCCTAAACCTACCCATCACAGGAGACATGCTGGATTTTAACATTTAAAAAAAACATTGTTTTTTATGATTTTTAAGCTGTTTGAAATATGAGGACACATGCAATGTCCTCATATTTCACGTGTAAGTTGTAATACCAGTGTAATACCCATGTCATTATACACATTTGTGTCCTCATATACAAAAAAACAAGCACACACACACACACACACACACACACACACACACACACACACACACACACACACACACACACACACACACACACCACACACACACACACACACACACACACACACACACACACACACACACACACACACACACACACACAAACGATTAAGCACCTATATCATGGTAGATAAAACCACATTTAAAATAAATAATAATGTTCGATTAATAATTTAAATTCGTAAAATCTAGATTAAAATATGTCCTTTTTGTTAACTTTTGTCACCTTTATTCAGACAAAATAATGATGATAAATTTGAACAAAAAGGTTCAACTGTGTTCTCAGTAAGGGTCTTTTTCATAGGGGCAGCACGTCATATCAATTGATATTTTGGTATCATGTTTATGATGTAGTTTTTTCCCCTTTTTTAATGTTTACAAACTGAATAACATTTTCCCATTATGACAACCTTGAACATGTTCTTACAAATGGTCAGTGCGTTTAATGATCTGTGTCTTTTCATGTTCAATAGCTTTTTGGTAGCCACAACTTGGTATGTGTCTATACAAAGATAAACTTACAATGAGAAACATTCACTGGAGTGTGACAACCTGCCCTGGTCTCCCCTGTACAAAAGAACGATAGTATGTTTAAAAGGGATTAAAAATGCAAGCTGTGTTTCAAAGGCTGAGGCACAATCCTTTTGAAAAATGCAGAGACGGGGACAAATAAGAAAGATGTCTCAGCAAAACACATTCACAAAGCACAAATCAATATCCTAGGTCCTCCTGTCTGGTGAAAGCATGTGAACAAAGAACTAACCTTTAAAGTCCCAATCACTCCTCACGCTCCCTTTCAGCCAGAAACTATTGCTCTGTCTCCTGGAAGAGAAATGCTTTGGTGACATTTTGAATGTGAGCAAAAGCTTTTGTTCTTTGTGATTATGCGAATGTGCACGTGCGAGTGTGTGCGTTTCGCTCCTGTCAGTATGAGGCGGCTATAACAGGGGAAACAGTTAAATCCCAGAAAGCTTGGCTCACTTTCCTCTTCATGCTTGGCTAGTTAACACCTGACATTTGGTGTTGGAGGGGCAATCCCTAAGCACTCATCTCAGAGAGCGAGAGAGACGGAGAAAGAAAGCAAGGACAGGAAAAATGCGGATCAATAGCATTTGTGAAACCTCCTCCAGTTCTGGCAGGAATGCAGATATCCTTTTACCCAAACACTAGAGAGCAGAGGCAGAAAGGACCGTACTGCATGAGTGACTTTACATCTTCACCAAACAAGCCCCAGATGGGTTAGTGTCAACAGAGAGACACCGACCGTCAGATGGACAGACAGACAGAGAAAGAGCAAGAGAGATTACGGTGCAGGAGAAAATATAAATCCGATAGCCAGGACATACACTTGATCCACTCAATACTCATTTAGCAATTTAGTTCTACTCCTGATAAGTAACCATAGCAACAGACTTCCACTGCTCAAGGAAAGCAATAGAGCAGGCAGGAAGTTTGTGTTTGGGTGTGTGCGAGTACTAAAGAAAAAGAGGTTAAGATATATGTGTGTATACGTACAGTATATGTATACACTTTTACATTCCTGAACGAATCAGTTGAGTGAATGATTTAATGATATAAAGACAGTCAGTTGTAACCTATAGAAAGAGTCAAAAATTCCTGCCACTGTCTGAAATGCGCAAAGACCAGCAAGCGTAGAGATACAAACAGTGAAAAGTCCCAGTACTGTTGAACTGTTCATCAACTCCTTTATACGCCACTAATTTAATGTGCACTTTTGACATTTGGCATTTTTTAGATTTCCTACTACTGAAATTGATGTACAGTAACCATGTGCCTTCTCTACTTTTAATGCCACACCTTTCCCCCACAAATATATGTGCTATTAACCTACTTAAGATGTGCATCTATGGTTCTTTACTGATTGTAATTACCAGATGTCACATAGCAAAAGAAGCATCTGTGGTGAATTTACAATGTTTTGCACCTTAAAAACATGACTGAATTTAATTAAATTCTAAAAACAAATAGGGAACATCTAGGGACAAATTAGGGATCTAATTTTAACACTATATATTGAGGCAAAATTCACAGATTGGATTTAGACTCCACAGTATAATTCAACAGGGCTGCAAACTATGCATGCAGCATCGCATAAGGGCTCTTTATTATGTGCATTTACAATTATTCACTTAACAGATGCTTCTATCCGAAGCAAATTACAAAGGAGGAACACTACATAAGCAATTTTGAAGCAAACAGAAATGTGAGAAGTGCTGCAATCCGGTTGTTAAGTCGTGACGTAAGCGCTCTCCGATAATACTGTTTCCGGGTCCAAAGGCCGGGTCCTCTCTACCTAGCTACCGCTTTCGCCGGAGTTTTAACGTGTTCCCGTGTTGTTTAAATAGATCGGAGTTAAAAAAAACAAGTGACATTTAACTGTCATTTACCGCTTTCCCTGTGACGAGAAAGATAAGAGAAAATGGCGGCAGTTGATTAGTGTAAGTTACAAATCTTAAACGAATAAAGAAACTTTGGCGCCAGTGGGTGCTATCCCTTAATCCCTAGTAACACCCACTGGCACTGAAGCGAAAAAAGCCCTTTAAGAAAAGGTTTTATGTAGTCTAGGATCTGAAAGACGAGCGGAGCGCTTAGGCCCGGAAGAGGCTAAACGTCACGCGTGACGTCAGACTTAACAACCGAATACAAAAGTCCACGTGTGAGCTAGAACAGAAATAGAGGTTGTGATAGTGGAACAACTGTGAAAGAGTGTAATATAAAAGATAACCAAAAAAATACAAATAAATATTAACTTCCTAAATTCTGAAACTTTTTTAATGATCCATTATTTATTAATTTAATTAATTCTGATAGCTTTGAGCTCATCTCATGTTGACTAAATTAACTTTAAGCAGATATACTTTATTTATAGACTGCTTTATAACATTCACTTCCGGAAGAAAATATTGATAAGTCATTTTGCAGAGATTTTTGTCCAATCAAATGCACTATAATGAGAATGTCCCGCCACCCCTGAATGTCATCTGTAACTGACAAGCAAGTCGTTTTTTTTTTTTTTTTACAACTACCAACTAGCAAATTATGATTTGTTGTGATGTAACTTAAAGGCTATTGGCTGTGAAAAACGGATACGGGGTTGATATGTCTTTCCCAAACTTCCTATTTCAAGAGGAAATACCAAAAACTTACAGCAATTCTTAACTATTTTACGTTTTGCTTAATCAATGGCTAATTCGTACAAATTCGTATGATCTCAGCACTCGTAATTTTCGTTTGATCTGTTTAAACCCCAGTGTGGGTAAGTTTAGGGGCAGGGTTAAGGGTGGTTCTTCATGAGTTTCTTTTGTACTATTCAAATCATACAAATTCATGAAATCGCCATCCCGTAAAAAAAGTCAGATTATCCTGTGAGATCGGTTGGAAATACTGTATGTCAGCACAGGTAAGAAAGCTTCACTTGACAAGCTAAACAAGTGTGCTTATCATCCATTACATGGCAGAGATAGTAAGACTATGATATTTCAAATTCACCTTGATAAGAAGTAAAAATAAAACTTATTTAGCCGTCCTTTCAGCCATCTTGTTGCTCTGGAACAATGTATTGTAGATAGGAGAATGTTTTATTTAAAGAATGCACAAAGCTTCTCAGTTGTCTGAATTTTACACGAACACTGTGTGAAAGAGATGTTGGGTAGACATGTATATCTTGCAACTTGTAGGAAGGTACAGATGAAAAATTCTCTAGATTAACCAAAGAATATGTGCCTTCACATCTGAGTTTGTCTGAGGGGGTTTAAGTTTCCATTTTGTTGGTTTAGTATCCTTTGAGATATGAAGTTATCAGCCTACTATCACAGGGACTGGGAAGATGGCAGAGGCAGACATGCTCTTCTTTAATTTAGCAACCTAATTCCCTCAGTGGCCCACTTGCTAGGAGACAGCGGCTTGTGCAGGGCTGCTGGTGAGGTTGATTCTCACTCCCGATTTAATGAGCGTGCAGGTTTATCGATAAGCCTTTGGGATAGGTACAAACCCTCTGCGATTTCCGCTGAGCAACCAGATTGATGTGTCGAAGAGAGCAAGTACGGTTAGACGTATTTTATCCATATTTAACAATCGATATAATGGAAAGCATTAAAAAAATGCCTTGGAAAAAAAGCATTACTGGTGTGAATCTTGAGATAAAACAATGGTAGTGACATATTTTAAGATATGTCAGTGGCAGTGCAAGTTGCATTCAGTCAAAACAGCTCAAACATGCATTTTAAACCTTGTCTGTGAAACCGGGGGATAAAATCTGGTTTCCCTAGTAATGTTAATATTGAATTTCATCTTTATGTTCTTTATGTAGATAAGCTTGCACAAAATAAACTGGGGCATTTGCAATTTGTTGAGTGTTGTAGGTGCATATGGGTGTGTGACAGTGAAAAGAGGGTAAACTAGGTCTCCATTTTTACAGTAACTCCAGTGAATATTCTTAAAGTAGGTTTAAGTCTGTTTCTGTTATATAATTTGAAGTTTTAGCTACAAAAAGCTATTTTATAAGCAATTTTTGCTTTACAGTGATAAACTGCCCTAACCTTAAAATCTACCATATCCAGACTCTCTGTGTTGTTTTATTATAAGGTTCACTTGTGAAAATAGGATGATTTTGTCATTTTAATTTAGACCAGAGATGCCCAAGTCAGGAGCATCTATCTTTTATCATCAGCTTTAACATTTTGTTTTGTTTTATTTTTGCAATGCAATGTAGATCATAAGTACATTTAATTTACTTTTTTTTTTTTTTTTACATTTTAATATAATATTGTTGGATATAATGCACCATTTACTTTGGCCCACAGCCCTCAATCAAGTGTGATTTTTGGCCCTTTAGTTAAAGTTTGCTCACTTTGAGTTTATACGGAATTCAAAATTCAACAGGCAGTGGCATAATAAAACACTACTCTGTTTTTATGGCATGCACGTTTTGCAAAATGCCATCAGTTCAGTATGTAGGGGCACTGTTAAGCACAGGCAACAACCGAGTGAGTTCATGAAGCAGGCAGAGGCACACTGAACAAGTGTATCAAGAGCACTCAGAAATATCCCTGATCTCAAGTTGCTTTGGGAATCTCAATATAACCGTACAATGCAGAGAAGTAACATACTGTTGAGTTGCTTTTAGTCGTTTTTTATTAGCTGCTTCATAAATCACAGAGAAAACTGACTGTCTAACTGAGCTTCTAGCATAGCAATTTACATTTTCAAAGTAGCTTACCCTGAACTGATATTGTGATGTGTTAATTATTGGAAACACAAGTAATTGTTAAAAAAATGGAATACTAGCATACACTAACTGCATACCCCTTGTGATATGCATATTTTTTTAAAGAGTATTTATTACAGAAATAATATAAGAATATATTTACAGTAAGTGTAAAATTAATGTAATGTGTTCTGACACTTAATTGCATGTTAATTGAATTGCTAATTAAAATCAAGTACATGGGCATGCATGTTAATCAACACATCAAAAAACTTTAAAGTACAGCAAACAATTATTAAAACAATGTAAGTTAACATAAAATTTAATTTAAATGTATTTTTAATTTGACATTACAGTGCCCTTTTTAAAAGTGTATTTAAGTGTGTTAAAAACAGTCATCATTGTACTATCTTAACTACACTTATTTCTATTATATTTCTGCAAGTAGTCTTTTAAAATACACTTTTAAGACTTGAAGTGCACTATGAGAACACATTCAAAAAAAATAAGCACTCTTCTTTTTCACAAGAGACTGTTTTTATCTGTTATCTGTTTTATCTGTTATCTGTATACAATACAAAGTGCAATAATAAACATTACTAACAACAGCATGGTACATTGGATTGCTCTCATATTGTCTCACATCCTGCTTGACTGTGACCAGTTAAAGTTAATCTATTAACATTTAGAATTTAGACTATTTAGCATTTTTAGTGAGTGGAAGTGGGGCTAATTTTCATATTTATAAACAGAGTATACTAAATGTAGAGTTTAGAGTTGTAGAGTTACATTCAAGCTATTTTAAGACATGAAGGAATTTTTGTCAAGGAAAAAACTTTTAGAGATGTCATTTTGGGTGATCAAAGATGAGTTTTAAAAGATACAATTATTGACTACAGGGGGACTTGTAAAAATGCTATATCTTGATGATCAATATTGCTTTAAGAAAGAGAAAGGTTGATTCATCGGTCAAGTTGTGCACATTGCATTGTGAGATACTGTACCATAACAAGCACATGCAACAAATTCTGCTGTATACAATATTTTTACAGGCAAGTGAACATTGTTCAGAATAACTCCTTTTGTGTTCCACAGAGGAAACAAAATCATACAGCTGAATTGGAATGACACGAGGATAAGTAAATGATGACAAAAGTCAAATTTTGGGCTGATCTAACCCTTTAATTAAATTTTATGGGACTGCAGCTGTCCTGTATTATATTAGGCGGTAGAAAAGCTTGAATCTAGTTTGAGGGTCCCAGTGCTGAAAGGTCTTTGTATCGATTCAGTAAAAATTCACCGCTGTGAATGACCTTTCCTTCACCTTCTCCTTTCTTGAGCAGGGCAGGACAACAGCTTTAATTAGCCTCCTGGTACAGCAGGATCTGTCTGGCTGGCACACATGCCCTCCCCAACCCCTCCCCCCACACATATGTATGAATACATCAGTTTACGTCTTTAAACAGCATAAACATGGTCATAAATATAAAAAGGGTGTAAGTCAGTGTTATCGGTGCATGATAGTTTCACAGTGTAAACTATACTCCAGAGAAATCTGTCATTTGATTAGACAGATGGTAAAATGAGACAGTGAAAAAGCCTCTTTCTTTATCTCACTCTGAAACGCAATCACAAACACACTGAAAAAAATCTCCTTTCCTCACAGGTGTCACACTGCCCTCTGGGGAATGAAAGAGGAAATGCACGCACTACATCCAACAAACACAGACAGACACACACGCCGTATCTCTACGGGGCAACTGGGAATGTTGTCCGGAGTCCTGTGTTGACGGGGCCACCACATTATGGTCCTCAAACATAATCATTAGGCGTGAAGAAAGATTCTGTTCTAGATTTGGGAAATTAATGAAGCCTTCATATAATCATATTAGCATCAACAACACAAAAAATTCTGCCTATGACCCTGCTTAGACGCGGTATTAAGATGCGTTTTGGTCGATCGGATCACAAGTGGTAAATACAGGTGAAAACGCTGGGGTCTAAGACGTTTAGAGCTTGTCCACTCTCGGGCCCTTCCAGAGCTGGTCGAATATGCATTCAACCGGATTGCTTTCGTAGTGTTTACACTTTACACCAGGGCTGGGCGATAAAACGATAACAATAATTATCGCGATATAATTTTTCTCGATAAAACGATATCAAGAGGTCGATAAATGTTCGATAATGTGTATGCGCCAAAAGCGGAACGAAACTCATTTGAACCGCGCGCCACACGGAGCATTTATCCGCTCGGCTCAAAGTCCAAAACAGCGCGAGCTCACCAAGGGGGTAATCCATCAGCCGGAAGTTGAAGCCTCGCGGGAGCCGCCATTGTAGCAGAACTTACCTGCTGTTAGCATTCCATTGACTCCCATTCATTTTGGCGTCACTTTGACAGCGAATAACTTTACATCTGAGGCGTCCAAAGACTTAATTTGTCCATTATTTATTTCTAAAGAAACACGACAATGTATTAAAGGCTCCATTACTTTGTATCTTACGTTATGGCCCCGTAGAAGCCGTTTTTGTAAAAAATAGGCTAACGATTGCATCATAACCATGCAACTTTCTGGCGCACAATAGAGACATTACCGTATAGACAGGAGGAGAAGCTCGCATGCAATCTTTTACTGTCTATGAGGCAATTGGGGGGACATAGAGGCATAAAGTCAAGGGAGAAGCCCATAGATAGAGAGTCCGTAAAAGCAATGGGACAAAATATTTCAACAACGTTTTTGAGGAATTAGGTGATTCAGATTTGTCTTGCCACCGCTACTAGAAGATTTACAACTGTCAGACTGTCGTCACGCTCAGTTTGAGCCTGTGCAGTTGCTCAGCCATCAGACAGGAAGTGCAATAATCAGGCTTCAAGTCTTCTCCGTTGAAATCAATGGGGTCGCTGTGTCCATTTGTTTTACTGTCTATGGAGCTCACTAGAGCAGATGCGTTTACTCTGATCGTCTCGCTCACGAGATCTAGTGAGAAGCACTTGAATTCAGCGAAGAACACAAATGTCCAGTTTAAACGTAGATGAAACAGCGCTGACTGTCAAACAGGAGAAACACTGCTCAACGATACAGTCAGAATCTGAATTGATACTGAATCCATTTATCCTACCATAGATTTACTGTAACGATAGCCTAGTAATATTAACTGCACATTGAAATGTGGGATATATATTGAATTGTATTATATTATTAATGTAGACAATGTATTAAATGACTAATGGAATATAATTACAGTATTTAACTGTTAGGCTACTGTTTTTCATACAAATACCATAGAAACCATTACATTTTGCCATGATAGTGAGATGATATACTGTAGGCTATGCCTGGCTTTATGTGTGGTTATCATGATCTAAATGCATGATACTGTATGACCAATGGTTAATTTGAATAAAACTCAAACTGTCAGAATATTACATTTTACCAAATAAGATGTTACTGTTTTTGTTAATGAACATAAATTTAACAGTAGTATTAGCTTGAGTTAGGATGCAGATTTACAGTCAACTCACTGTCAAATATACGTTTCGAGACAAAACATGTAATATTAATATTACAGCCTGCACTGCAAACTGTGCTGAAGAAATATTTTTCTATTCAGATATTTATTTTAAGGAAAAATGACAAATGTTTGAATGTTCTACTTCAGATTTGTGAAATGTTCACCTGTTTGGCAAGTGTTTGTCATGATATGTTCTGACAATAAAGAGTAGTTTAAAACCACAATTAAAGCTCTGGGCCCAGTTCCCTGATAACGCTCACTCTTAGCGCGCTAAGAAGACTCGAAAGATATATCTTACCAAAGTTGTTTAAGTTCCTAAGTGTGTTCCCCGAAGTGTCCCTTAGGAAGCTTCTTAACACGCTGCCTCTTACGTTCGACGTTACAAAGTCGCTGTCAAAAGTGAAGGTGCTGAATTAGTTAGCATCGATTGCTCAGGAATCGATTTTCCACTTCACGCAAAGGTGTATTACGGCGTTAAGAAAGACAACCCGTTCTATGCAAATGAAACATTCCTCAAATTATTCCAGTAATATTTATTTTAACATAGTTTAAGTTATCTGTAAATTATCAAATTGTGATATGTCAAAATGTTTGAGATGACCGATCAAAGCAGGATTTATGTTCACAGAAGCGCGAGCCGCTCGCGAATCCCAACGCGACGCTTCACGACATAAGATGCAAGTGGCAAAACTAAAAAGCTGTTTTACGATAGAAGTTTTAAACGACCGACATAAATAATCAGTTTGCAAAGACTGTATCAATCAAAGCTCTGTCACATGCCTGTCCTGTCTTGTGTTGCACATGGGTGTTTGTTATGTTGTGCCATGTGCTGTTGTGATTGTTGATCCCTCCCCCTCGTTACCTAATTAGTGTTTGAGTTGTTCCACCTGTCCCCTCTTGATTTGTTCCCCTTTTAAGTCTCCTCTTGTATGCAGTCTTTGTCGGTTCGTTGTCATACGTCTTCCCAGTTCCTTGTGGATGTTTTTATGTTCAGAGTCAGTGTTGGTTTTGTAATGTATTGTTCATGCAAATCTATATCATGCATTACGGTAGTTCTCCGTGTGTGTGGAGAACGCTGGTTGGAGCGGCTGGTGGGTAACGAGAGAGAGCGGAAGTGAAAGTGCGCAGCAGTAAAGCCTCTGCAGTGAAATGGTTGTCTGTGTCGTTCCTCTTAATAGTAAAACATAATAGTGGCGACGAGGTGGTTTCGGAAGCCTCCGTGCATAGAATGAGCAAGAAAGACTCAGACGAAACAAACGGCATAGAAGAGGAAATTGAACTGGTGCGAGTCAAGCAGTAGCGCATGAAGACAGCCACAGTCACATGCTGAGCTCGTGGAGTAGAGCGGCATCTAGAGCATGAAATTATTACAACAGCCACGAAGGTAACAGCCGGTCTGTTGACATTCACTGCTCGAAGTTAATGACATATATATAAATAAAATAAATAAAAAAGAGTGAGAAAAGAAAAAGGAACAGCATAATAATAAACCAAGGAAAATGGCCACAATAGGACGAGTGCCTGAGTTTGACAGTACCAAAGAGGATTTTGATACCTATTTGGAGAGATTTGAGCGATGGCTGGCAGCAAATGAAATTGACAGTGAAAAAAAAGCAAATGTTTTCCTGAGTGTTTTGGGACCAGTCGAATATGGCCTTTTGAAAAGTTTGGTTGAGCCAGGAAAAGTGGTTGATTTAACATACCAGGAAATCTCTCAGACCCTTTCCGATCACTTCAAGCCCAAGCCAATTCTGATTGCAGAACGTTTCAGATTTTACCAACGCAACCAAAGTCCTGGGGAAAAAATTTCTGATTACATTCTGGCATTAAAACGTCTGGCAAGTTCATGTGAGTTTGGAACATTTCTGGATGATGCTCTCAGAGATAAATTTGTCTGTGGACTATCTGGAGAAGTTTATCACAGAAGGTTACTGTCAGAGAAGGACCTGACTTTCAAGAAAGCCTGTGATGTTGCTCTTGCACTAGAACTAGCGCAAAAGGACACCAAACAGCTGAGTGCCCAGGCGGCCATAAAGGACACAAGTGTGCATAAGGTACAAAATGTCGGTCGGGGCAGAGAGAAATACAGTGGATGGGGAAATTCTCAATACAGTTCTAAAAAAGGGGCCCAGCAGCAACCTTTTCCCAAGCATAGAATCAACTGTTACCGCTGTGGGAGAGGCAACCACCATCCTACAGAATGTCGCTATCGTAATGAGAAATGCCACAACTGTGGAAAAGTCGGACACTTACAGCGTGTATGTAAGAATCACAAAACACAGCGGCTAGACAATGCTCAATATGTGTCAGCGGACATATCCGACAATCAGTGTGCAGTGGATGATGACCTGTTTGAGCTCTTCACTGTCTACTCTGCACAAGACAAGGCAGATGGCATTTATATTGATCTTCAGCTTAATGGCATAACAGTTAGCATGCAACTAGACACAGGAGCCTCGTTGTCGTTGATTCCAGAGCATATATATACTGAAAAATTGAAAGACTGTTTATTGAGCCCAACCTCCATTCATCTGGCCTCGTATACTGGAGACAAAATCCCTGTGTTGGGTGAGATCAAGGTTCCAGTCACATATGAGGGACAACAGTGTTCACTTCCATTGATTGTGGTCAAAGGAGACAAACCACCATTGCTGGGACGTAACTGGCTCCAGAAAATTTCCTTAAACTGGAGTGAGATCTTCAGCGTGAGACATGTAACACCGGTGAGTGTTCCTTCCCTCTCTGATGTACATGAAAAACACAAACAGCTTTTTCAAGAGGGGTACGGCAAAATTAGTGACTTTAAAGCAAAAGTGAGAGTGCAAGAAGGATCTCAACCTATCTTTCATAAGCCAAGACCTGTTCCGTATGCTCTTAAAGAAGCAGTAGAAGGGGAACTTGATCGCCTGGAGAGGAACGGAATTATCTCTCGGGTTGTAAGGAGCGATTGGGCAGCGCCCATTGTGGTTGTCCCAAAGAAAGACAAGTCAGTTAGGCTGTGTGGCGATTATAAAGTTACAGTGAACAAATGTATTCTTGCAGAGGAATATCCGTTACCTAACGTGGAGGATCTTTTTGCCACATTGGCTGGGGGAAAAGTTTTCAGTAAGATTGATCTGTCTTTTGCATATCAGCAGCTGGAGTTGGATGCTGAATCTGAGCAGTACCTTACCATAAACACGCACAAGGGTCTGTTTAAGTACCATCGTTTGGCCTATGGAATATCCACGGCACCTGCAATTTTCCAAAACACAATGGACCAAATCCTACAGGGACTTCAAAATGTAGTGTGTTTCATGGATGATATTCTGGTCTCTGCTCGGTCTCCTGAGGAACATCTGGAAGTACTGGACAAAGTACTGTCACGACTACAGCAACATGGAATAAGAGTGAAGAAATCAAAATGTGAATTCCTCTGTAAGTCTGTGGAATATTTGGGATTCAAGATTGATGAAAAAGGAGTTCATCCAACAGAGAGCAAGGTGGAAGCAATCGTGAAGGCCCCTGCTCCAACTAATGTCTCAGAATTACGCTCCTTTCTGGGACTTCTGAACTACTATGGGAAGTTCGTAGCAAACCTTTCCACGCTGTTGCACCCACTCCACCGATTGCTGCAGGCCAATGTAAATTGGCAATGGTCTTTGGAGTGTGCTCAAGCCTTCAACGCCTGTAAACAGCACCTGTTGTCAAGCAAGTGGTTAGCTCACTACGATCCCAAAAAGCCATTAAGACTCGCCTGTGACGCCTCTCCCTATGGCGTTGGCGCAGTTATCTCACATGTGCTACCATCAGGGGAAGAACACCCCATTGCGTTTGCATCAAGGACTCTGACAGCAAGTGAAAAAAACTATGCGCAGATTGAGAAAGAGGCTCTGAGCATAGTCTTTGGTGTGAAAAAGTTTCACAAATATCTCTATGGCCGCAAGTTCCATCTGCTAACTGATCATAAACCCCTCCTTGCAATCCTAGGCCCCAAGTCTGCCATTCCAACATTAGCTGCCCTCCGTATGCAACGGTGGGCTTTGACCTTGTTGGCCTATGATTATGAAATCGAGTACAGACGCTCTTCTGATCATGCAAACGCGGATGCGTTGTCCAGATTACCGTGCGAGGCAATCTCTACTGGGGAGGAAGAGGGAATGGTGTTTCAAGTCTCACACCTAGATGAATTGCCCATCTGTGCAAGAGATATTTCCACTGAGACTAGGAGAAATCCTTTGCTATCAAAAGTGTTGGACCTAACTTTGTCTGGATGGCCCAATCATGTCACAGATGAACACTTGAAACCGTTCTTTGTAAGAAAAGACCAGCTCTCCACAGACCAGGGCTGTATCCTGTGGGGCTCAAGAGTTATCATTCCTCCGAAGTATAGGGAAAGATTGTTGTCCGAGCTGCATGAGGGTCACCCAGGCATAGTAAGAATGAAAGCATTGGCAAGAGGATACCTTTGGTGGCCGGGTCTCGACCAAGACATTCAGAACTTTGTAAGTAAGTGTGCTCCATGTGAGTTGGGGCGAAACCAACCACCCTGTGCTCCTCTTCACCCTTGGTCCTGGACGACAACACCCTGGGAGCGCATTCACGTAGACTACGCTGAAATAGACAAGCAACACTTCTTAGTGGTTGTGGATGTTCATTCAAAATGGGTGGAAATCTTTCCTACTCAGCTGACCAATGCAGAGAAGACTATAAACCTCTTGCGTCATCTCTGGGCTGCCTATGGGTTCCCAAAGGAGCTGGTATCGGACAATGGCCCACCATTCACCTCTAGGGAGTTCGAGGAGTTCCTAAGGAATAATGGTGTGCGTCACGTTCTGTCTCCTCCATATCATCCCGCCACAAACGGTCAGGCCGAGCGAGTGGTACAAACCTTCAAAAAAGCATGGGAAAGGTTACGAGCACAATCTGTAGCACCTCATCTTCGCCTGGTTCGTTTTCTGTTGACCTACCGCAACACTCCCCATACAGTAACAGAGCGAACACCTGCTGAACTGTTTCTGAAAAGACAGCCTCGTATCCGTCTCACACTGCTAAAACCAGATACATCGGCTGTTGTTCTCAAACATCAAGCTCAGCAGAAAAATGCTCATGACACACCTTCCAGGAAGCTCAGATTTTTTGAGGTTGGCCAGAAGGTCAGGGTGCGGAACTGTCGACACTCAAATCGTGCCTGGCTTCCAGGGGTCATCTTGTTCAAGCATGGGCCTCTCACATACCAAGTGCAAGTCGGAGATCGTAGTGTGAAGGTACATGTGGATCATCTGCTGTCCTCTAATGTACAGGACAGAACGGATGCTATGGGCAGTATCATGGCCAATGACTTTGCTCCGGAGGTGAGTGACAAGGGCAATTCCAGTGTTACCCAGCCCTGTGTTCCGGTTGAAACAGGGACAGTTCCCGGTCCTGAAAGAAGATATCCATTTCGACAGAGAAAAGCACCTAACAGATTAGATCTGTAGTTATGGACTGATTAGTGGTTCCTATTCATAAGAAGTTCTAACCACGTGTATACCAGTATGTTCTAAAAAAAAAAAGGAAAAAAAATCTGTAGTTACATTGCTGCAATTGTTTACCATGTTAAGGAGTTAAAATCTATGGGGGAGGAAATGTAATGTATTGTTCATGCAAATCTATATCATGCATTACGGTAGTTCTCCGTGTGTGTGGAGAACGCTGGTTGGAGCGGCTGGTGGGTAACGAGAGAGAGCGGAAGTGAAAGTACGCAGCAGTAAAGCCTCTGCAGTGAAATGGTTGTCTGTGTCGTTCCTCTTAATAGTAAAACATAATAGGTTTCATGTTCATTTATTGTGTTTTCCCCCCTCGTGGGTTTTTGATTTGTGTTTGTTCTGTTTTTGGTTAATAAATCCTCCTTGTTTTTTGCACTTGAGTTCTCTTCCCATTTTTGTGAGTGTTCCGTGACAGAACGAACCGACCTTTTGAGAACTCAGCAACATGGAGGATTTTTGCTGGAGGTATATGGACGACGACGACTTGGATTGCCCAGATTACATTTCCACATTTGGATCAACCCAATTCTCTCCGATTGGCGGTGTCAGAAGGACTCCGCCAAACATGGGTTCCAGCGGGGGTTTTCGGACTTCTCTTCCCCAGCCAAGGAGCGGGGGAGGAGAGATTTTCGGGGACCCCCCAGGTAATATTTCGTGGGACATGGGGAGGTTGTAAAGGAGGAGGAGGTTGTCGAGAGGAGGGTCAACATCACTCTCCATCCTGGCCCCCCTTCGATCTTGGACCGGTGGAAGGCAGTTCTGGGCCGGCTTCTCGCCGTCATGGACGGAGGAGGAGGAGACGCCCGTCTGCCCAGCGAGAGACTGCTCGCGCCCCGTCTGCCCAGCGAGAGACTGCTCGCGCCCCGTCTGCCCAGCGAGAGACTGCTCGCGCCCCGTCTGACTTTTGGCGTGGCCGCCAAAGTTGTGACGGACTATCTGGAGCGTCTGACTCGGATCTTGGAGAGGCCGGTCTCTGCTATGCCTGTTCCAGAAGCAGAGCCAGTGCCGGTTCCTGAGCCGGAGGCAGAGTATCTCCGCCCTGGCCGCCCGAGGGGTCTTCGCCGCCCTGGCCGCCCTGGCCGCCCGAGGGGTCTTCGCCGCCCTGGCCGCCCGAGGGGTCTTCGCCGCCCTGGCCGCCCGAGGGGTCTTCGCCGCCCTGGCCGCCCGAGGGGTCTTCGCCGCCCTGGCCGCCCGAGAGGTCTGCTCCGCCCTGGCCGCCCGAAAGATCTGCTCCGCCCTGGCCGCCCGAGGGGTCTTCGCCGCCCTGGCCGCTCGAAAGGTCTGCTCCGCCCTGGCCGCCCGAGGGGTCTTCGCCGCCCTGGCCGCCCTGGCCGCCCGAGGGGTCTTCGCCGCCCTGGCCGCCCGAGGGGTCTTCGCCGCCCTGGCCGCCCGAGGGGTCTTCGCCGCCCTGGCAGCCCGAGAGGTCTGCTCCGCCCTGGCCGCCTGAAAGATCTGCTCCGCCCTGGCCGCCCGAGGGGTCTTCGCCGCCCTGGCCGCTCGAAAGGTCTGCTCCGCCCTGGCCGCCCGAGGGGTCTTCGCCGCCCTGGCCGCCCGAGGGGTCTTCGCCGCCCTGGCTGCCCGAGAGGTCTTCGCCTCCCTGGCCGCCCGATGGACTATGTGTTTCGCCTTGGCCGGCCAATGGACTATGTGCTTCGCTCTGGCCGCCCAATGGACTCTGCATTTCTCCCTCACCGCCCTATGAACTCTCTGTTTCGCCCTGGCCGCCTGATGTCCCTGTCCCGCCCTGGTCTGTCCCGCCCTGGTCTGTCCCTCCCGTCCCGCCCTGGTCTATCCCTTCAGTCCCTCCAATCAGTCGCTTCCATTCCGCCCTGATGTTTCCTTCCTGTCCCGCCCTAGCCTGATGGAGCGTCTGGTAGCCGCTCCGTAGGGAGGGGGTTATGTCACATGCCTGTCTTGTGTTGCACATGGGTGTTTGTTATGTTGTGCCATGTGCTGTTGTGATTGTTGATCCCTCCCCCTCGTTACCTAATTAGTGTTTGAGTTGTTCCACCTGTCCCCTCTTGATTTGTTCCCCTTTTAAGTCTCCTCTTGTATGCAGTCTTTGTCGGTTCATTGTCATACGTCTTCCCAGTTCCTTGTGGATGTTTTTATGTTCAGAGTCAGTGTTGGTTTCATGTTCATTTATTGTGTTTTCCCCCCTCGTGGGTTTTTGATTTGTGTTTGTTCTGTTTTTGGTTAATAAATCCTCCTTGTTTTTTGCACTTGAGTTCTCTTCCCTTTTTGTGAGTGTTCCGTGACAAGCTCAGCTTCGGGAAGGGGATATTTACAGGTAAAGATAAAGAGACTGAGAAGAAGAACGAGAGAAGGAGATGGAGATGAGAGAGGAGAGCAGGTAAAGCAATAGCCTATTGTATACTGTGCCCAGAATGAGAATAACTTTATTGCAATGGATTCCTATTTAACACAGATATACATAGCCTAAGTTCTTTGACAATGACAGTGGAAAAATAATATGCCCCCGCCCCCGAGCAAGATCACTTTTGGGACCTCTGTATTTATAAAACCCTGTGTACGGCTTTTGCACTGAATAGAAAATTATATTTTTGAAAAATACAATGAATTACAAGGCTGCACAGAAGAGTGCACAATTGCAGACTTATATACTGAGGTTTTAATTACATTATTTTAATATAGACAGTCGGGAACTAAAGTGGGCCGGTCTAAGGCATGAAACTCCAGGGCTGAAAATGAGTCCCACTCCGGCCCTGAAACCTCTCACTCAAAGTGCAAACCTACACATTAAATCTACAAAACCATAAGCTATTTCTCAGCCTTTGACTCAGTTTTCAATTGCATAAAACACTTTTTAAAAACACTACATACAATTCTCTACCTAAAACACAAAAATCTAGCAGGAATTTACTTGCTTTTCTATTCCAAACACAACCAATCGAAATGCTACACTTATTCACCAGGTCACACACACACTCCTCATATGTGCAAACACTAATTGCTTTACTGATCACTAACCAATCACTGCTTTACTGTAGTATAAGCCTATAATAGGTCAAAGGTCAGATTACCTGTTTTGAACAATGGATGCCAACACAGAGACCCCCCACACTCAATTGTGTTCTTTACTGTATTCTAAAGATTATACTTTTGGTTTACATGTTTATGGTTTTGTTTTATGCTACTGTATACAACAGTAATGTTTGGCCTAATAAATATTTTCTGTTTCTACATTGCATTGGTGATTACAGTGTACTTGTTACCCCTCTCAGAAGATTACTTTCACTGTAGAACATTGTATTGAAATGTAGATATAAGTGTAAGAATGACCAAAGAGCTTTAGATTTAGAAAAACAATGTTTACAAGGTATATCCAAAAATGCACTATTATGAAATAAATGTTTGCCATTTGATGCAAATGTTTCATTCTGACATGTGTTTATGACATTTTTGAAGGAGATGTGAGGCATTTTGCATTTTGTGTGTGAAGTTTTGGGAATTGTGTGTAGAGTTTTGAAAAAAATGTGACATAGTTGGTCAGTTACTAGACACTACCATGCTTACCGATTTATAGATCTTAGCCATTTAGAGCCAAACTGTTTGCCAGATTTTAATTAGCCTATCAAAAGTCATTGCCAATTTAAACGCTTTAATGACATTACGAAATAGCCTCGGCTAATTACCACCATATGATGTAAATGTCCATAAAATATAAAATCATTGTTGAGACACAACATTGTCAACATACCATAGTTTGACTTGTACTGTGCTGCGCTGATGTCTAAAGACTGCTGCACAGTGGCGGCGACTAGTGTCTTGAGCTCAAACAATGCTAAGAGAGAGCTTACAAATGGTCCAGACCAACCTTACGAAAGTGTGACTTACAGAAGGTATTATACTTAGTGTACGAACGTGTCGGGAATTGTGCCATAAGGTTAAGAGAGAGGTTAAGGAATAGGTTAAGAACTACTTAGCGATAAGAACGTTTTGGGGAACCGGGCCCTGGTTTCTACAATTTTCACTTAGGAGCAAAAATCTGACTTTAAACTTGAAAGAAAAAAAGATTTGACATTTATCGTGATAATTATCGATATCGACTGATATATAAAAAATTATCGTGATAATTTTTTTGGGCCATATCGCCCAGCCCTACTTTACACACAAATGGTCGAAAGAGTTCGAACAGGAACAAAAGACCGCCTACTTTCAGCTTACTGACCTAATACATAAACATAATGGGAAGCGCACTAGCCAGACGAGATTTAAAGTTTGTCAGCTGAAGACCCAAGTTTGGTTTGAAGACGAAAACCTTACTAAGCACAATGTTCTCTCACCATTCCTGATTTTTAACACACACTCACCGTATTCGGCATGCTCTTGCGGCTGTCAAAGCTGTGATTTTCCGTTGTCTCCTTTTACGTTCATGTGTAAATTGCGCGAGCTTATTTTGTCCATTAGATCGAAAGACCTAAAAAAAACCACACATTTACCCACCCATAGACCCTCCCCTTGAAGAAATCAGGACATAAGTGGTCGAAAGTGGACAAGAGACGGAGTAAAACACCAGGTGTAAACAAAATGTGTCTCCCTTGTCTTCCTGTGATCCGATTGACCAAAACACATCTTAATACCAGGTGTAAACGGGGCCCCTGATTTAAAAAAAGAAGAGCCTTGCCATAATAGCACAATACCTGTAACTTGGGATTGGAAACAAGATGGCGATCAGTTGGTAAGTGACCCTCACCACTTCTCTCAAGTGTCTGAAGGATAATTAGAGTGCAAAAGAATCAATCTTTCCTTGTTATATTGTTTCCTCAAATTTGATCCCAATTTATGCAGAAGGACAAGCACAAAAAGGTATCAGGCAATATAATGAGATTCAGAGTTTAATGAGAGAGAAACACACACACACACACACACACACACACACACACACACACACACACACACACACACACACACACACACACACACACACACACACACACACACACACACACACACACACACACACACACACACACACACACACAGGATGACCTTTCCCCTCTTGATTCCCTGACATTAAACAGCTGTCAGGCAGATCACAGGAACCGTAATTACACTGACACATTCAAAGAGGAATAGAGAGAGTGAGATAGCAAGAGAGTGACTGAGACAGAGAGAGAGAGTGAATGTCACGGGGAGCAGGTATTTTGGCTTTTATCTGGCCTAGGCTAATTAGAAAGCCTTGCAAGTCCTTTCAAACCACACACACACACACACACACACACACACACACACACACACACACACACACACACACACACACACACACACACACACACACACACACACACACACACACACACACACACACACACACACACAACTTTAAATTAAGGAACCATGCATTGCCTATGGCGACCTTGTAACCCCACCTTTGGATTTCATCCGAAAAAATGTAACCTGTCATTGTAATAAGGCAACTAATTTCTTCACCTATCCACCCCTCCAATCCACAGTTTGGCTCTCTATCATTCTGCCTGTCTCTCTATCTTGTTCTGACTCTGTATGTATGTGTCTCAACTGCTGTTATATGGCTTCTGGATACCGTATGTGAGTGATGGACACTGACATGTCCTTAAACAGCCTTGTTCAGTGTACCAGGTCATTTTAAGTCACTTTGAGTTCCTGCTTGCTGTTTGTGTGTGCAGTGTTGGGGAGAACAGCTAAAAGTAGCAATGTTTCTAATTTAATTTGTTTCAGTACTGTGACAGTAGCTCAGCTGTTTTTAAAAGGTGTTACTTTTCTCATACTTTTTCCACAGGACTTTTTGAAACGTATTGCACACTCAGCTTTACAGCCGAGCAAATGGTAAGAAACTAAAATATCTCTCTTGCATCTAGAAGTTCTGTTCAGTTAGGGGATTCATTTGACTACATGTTATAACGATATCCCAGTACCGATAATATATCTCGCAACTAAATCTTTGACTTGTCAATTAGACCCTCTACCAACTCCTTTGGTGAATGCTTGTTTACCAGCCCTGTCGCCATTGATTACTAAAACGGTTCACGCTTCACTTGTTTCTGGTTCTGTATTTCCATCTCTTAAATCTGCTATTATTACTCCCATATTTAAGAAACCAGGGCTGATCCATTTAATTTTCATAATTTTCGTCCAATTTCAAATTGACCATTTATCTCTAAGGTAGTGGAAAAGTGTATTGCAATTCAAATTCATGAACATCTTTCCAATAATAACTTGTATGAACAATTGCAATCTGGTTTTCGTCCCCACCATAGCACTGAGGCTGCTCTTGTCAGAATAACCAATGCTCTACTGTTGGCAGCTGACTCTGGGCTTTTAACCATACTTGTCCTTCTTGACTTGAGTGCTGCCTTTGATACTGTCTCACATAAGATACTTCTTGACAGGTTAGCTTCTATTGGGATTACTGGCACTGCTCTGTCTTGGTTTAGGTCATATCTATCTGGACGCAGTCAGCGTATTCAATTAAGTCGTTTTTTTATCAAGAACATCTACAGACACCACTGGTGTTCCCCAGGGTTCTGTTTTGGGTCCGCTTCTTTTCATTATTTATATGCTCCCTCTTGGGTATATTTTGATAAAATGTGGTATTCATTTTCACTGTTATGTGTCACGCTTTGATGTGTTTGAGTTCTGTTTTGTATCTTGGTTTCCCCTGTCTTTGTGGTTTTTGGTTTAGTCCTGTTAAGTTTTCCCGCTCCTCGTTTGTGTTCAGTTTCATCACCTGTGTTCTGTTAATTATCCAATCATTTCATGTGTATTTAAGCCCTGTGTTTTCTCCCAGTGTTGGTCGATCGTCGTCCATGTGTGGTTGTGTTTCTGATTTCCTGGAGTTATTGTTCCTGTTTAAGTTTGGAAAGTTTTTCATTTTGTTTATTAAAACATTTATATTGAAGCTTTCGTGTCCTCGTCTTCAGCACCTGCACAAACCCTGACAGAACGATCGACCATAACAAAAAAAAAAAAAAGGAATGAACTACGAACTTTGTGTCCCACAAGATGGCCGGTCTCTGGAGGAATATGCGGAGATATATCTCCATCTTCTCCGGGACTTTAATTGGGACGAGGAGTCCCTTACGCACGAGTTTTGGAGTGGGATGGACGATACCCTCGCTCAGAGACTGTTGTTGGGAGATCTCCACCTCCCTTTAGTTAAGTTCATTGCCCGTGCGCTGTGGGTGTGTGGTTCCTCACTCACCGTGGGAGACATCCAGCCCGATCTCCACGGCCAGCCAGAGCAAGAGCCCATCACCTGCACGCCAACGCCTGAGCCCATCACCTGCACGCTCCCACCAGAGCCCATCGTCTGCCCACCAGAGCCTGCACACCGCATCAGCCCTGCCGCCAGATCGGTCCCTGGACTTCCCCGGCTGATATCCGGTATGACTGATCCCCCACTGATATCGGTGCGACTGGCCCAAAAGAAGGCGGCCGAGGCTGGGGTTCAAGTCAGCCACATCCAGCCAGAGCCTGAGCCCGTCGCCTGCCCGCCAGAGCCTGAGCCTGTCATCTGCCCGCCAGAGCCTGATCCCAGCCCCGAGTTTCCTGATATGCTGGTCCCGTCCAGCCCCGAGTTTCCTGATATGCTGGTCCCGTCCAGCCCCGAGTTTCATGATATGCTGGTCCCGTCCAGCCCCGAGTTTCCTGATATGCTGGTCCAATCCAGCACGGAGCCCGTTGACCCAGCGCCAGAGCCAGAGCCCGTTGACCCAGAGCCAGAGCCCATTGACCCAGCGCCAGAGCCAGAGCCCGTTGACCCAGAGCCAGAGCCAGAGCCCGTTGACCCAGCGCCAGAGCCAGAGCCCGTTGACCCAGCGCCAGAGCCAGAGCCCGTTGACCCAGCGCCAGAGCCAGAGCCCGTTGACCCAGCGCCAGAGCCAGAGCCCGTTGACCCAGCGCCAGAGCCAGAGCCCGTTGACCCAGCGCCAGAGCCAGAGCCCGTTGACACAGCGCCAGAGCCAGAGCCCGTTGACCCAGCGCCAGACCCAGAGCCCGTTGACCCAGACCCAGAGCCCGTTGACCCAGAACCCGTTGACCCAGCGCCCGTTGATGTCAAGTCAGTTCCCGATCATGAGCCTGTCCTCCCCAAGAAAATTTTGGGGGGGCGCCATACGCCTTCGCCGTGGCCGGCCAAAGATCCACGGAGACCCGAAAAGATAACACCGCCATGGCCACCTGAAGGGTCTATACCGCCATGGCCACCCGAAGGGTCTTCACCGCCATGGCCACCTGAAGGGTCCTCACCGCCATGGCCACCTGAAGGGTCTGCACCGCCATGGCCACCTGAAGGGTCTGCACCGCCATGGCCACCTGAAGGGTCTTCACCACCACGGCCACCTGAAG
This sequence comes from Chrosomus eos, assembly GCA_036326025.1. Taxonomy (NCBI): domain Eukaryota; kingdom Metazoa; phylum Chordata; class Actinopteri; order Cypriniformes; family Leuciscidae; genus Chrosomus; species Chrosomus eos. The sequence goes on from CM070829.1 coordinate 17,767,924, forward strand.
GGTCTTCACCGCCGTGGCCACCTGAAGAGCCTTGGACGCCCGAGGGTCCCACAGCTCCGCCCTGGACGCCCGAGGGTCCCACAGCTCCGCCCTGGACGCCCGAGGGTCCCACAGCTCCGCCCTGGACCCCGAGGGTCCCACAGCTCCGCCCTGGACGCCCGAGGGTCTCACAGCTCCGCCCTGGACGCCCGAGAGTCTCCACAGCACCGTCATGGCCACGCCCACAGCCTGCACCGTCGTGGCCACGCCCACAGCCTGCACCGTCGTGGCCACGCCCACAGCCTGCACCGCCGTGGCCACGCCCACAGCCTGCTCCGCCCTGGAGGCTTCCTGGACCTGCACCATGCCCTCGTCAGCCTCCAGGGCGCCCACCCTCCCACCCCTTTGGATGTTATACGGCGCGAGGACGCGCCTTCGGGGAGGGGGGAGGTACTGTCACGCTTTGATGTGTTTGAGTTCTGTTTTGTATCTTGGTTTCCCCTGTCTTTGTGGTTTTTGGTTTAGTCCTGTTAAGTTTTCCCGCTCCTCGTTTGTGTTCAGTTTCATCACCTGTGTTCTGTTAATTATCCAATCATTTCATGTGTATTTAAGCCCTGTGTTTTCTCCCAGTGTTGGTCGATCGTCGTCCATGTGTGGTTGTGTTTCTGATTTCCTGGAGTTATTGTTCCTGTTTAAGTTTGGAAAGTTTTTCATTTTGTTTATTAAAACATTTATATTGAAGCTTTCGTGTCCTCGTCTTCAGCACCTGCACAAACCCTGACATTATGAGGATGACACCCAACTTTAACCTGTCTGCCACACTGGTTCTTTTCCTCCACCATCTTTGTCTAGCTGTTTAGCTGAAATTAAAGACTGGCTTTCAGCTAACTTCTTGAAGCTAAATGGCAACAAAACTGAGGCTCTACTTGTTGACACTAGATCTGTTGTATCTAAATCTAATTATTTTTAACATTTGTACATTGTACATTGACAATAATGCAATCTGTCCTTCCTCACAGGTTAAAAGTTTGGGTGTCATCATGGATAGCACACTATCCTTTGAACGTGGATTGCTTACACCCACTTGTGTAATATTAACCGCCTGCGTCCCTTTCTCTCAAATAACAATACTGTCTTATTCTCGCATTTGTCACTTCACGTATTGACTATTGTAATGCTCTTCTCACAGGTGTTCCCTCCAAATTGCTACGTAAGCTTCAATTGGTTCAGAATTCTGCAGCTCGTGTTCTTTCTAGAACACCTTCTACTGAGCACATTTCTCCAGTTCTGGCTTCCAGTAAAGTAGTAGAGTTGAATTCAAGATATTGCTACTTACTGAGAAGGCACTTCATAATCTTACACCCCAATACCTTTCTCAACTTCTCCATGTTTACACTCCTTCACATGCTCTCAGATCTTCATCTTCAATTTCTCTTCTGGTACCTCGGATTCGATTAACTACACCATGGGTGCCAGATGTTTTAGTTATGCTGCCCCCCGCCTATGGAACTCCCTTCCCCTTGATGTTCGCAATAATGATTGCTTGTTGACTTTTAAAACGCGTCTTAAGACATATCTTTTTATACAGACTTATTTATAACATGTTTTATTGAGTCTTTACTGCACTTTATCTCTATACGCAGCATGTTTGTTATGTGTTTTGTCTTATGTAGTGACCTGTATATTGCTTGTCAGGTGACCTTGTGTGTTATGAAAGGCGCCTTTAAAAAATGCATTATTATTATTATTATAACTATCAGAAGATCAGCTTGACTCTAGATAAATTACGAGTAGCTTGTAGCTTGACAAGATACTGATTCAAAATTGCTTTCCCAACACTGGGGTGCATAAGCTGTTATCAGTCCACTAGGATACATAGTCTTGTTTACAAGGTACCCAAGAGCTACACTGATACATACACACTGTGATGTTTGTTAGTGCAGAAAAAAAAGGAGAAAAAAAGACCAAACTGGCAAAATTCTTTTTCTCTCTCACTCTCTATTGCTTGCATTTATGTGTGTTGTGTGTGTGTGTGTACTGGTGCGTTTTGTGTATTTATGTGTGAATGTGTGTTTGACACTCAGCGTAGCGTGACCACAGAGCTCATCCAATCGATGCCCATTTTCAGAGTATGACCCCGTTACCATGCCACTAACAAACTGCCGGTCCATAGAGGAATGATATGAGCAGAGTCACCTCCACTGAACATGCACACTTTACCACACCAACACACGCTCACACAATCTGCTGTGAGGATATACATCTCTGGACACTGTAAGGTATGTGTGTGGCCGTGCGACAATCGATGTGCCTTTCTTACTGTGTGTGTAATAGTAGTGCTTGCATTCATTCTTTGAGCTGACTCTTTTAGGAAAGAAAAAATGATTAAAGTGATTAATCATAAGGATCCAACAATATAAGCAAGGCCGCATTGCAGAACAGTACAGAGCTCAATTAAAAGTGTAACTGCAAAACTGTCAGAAAAAGAATAGACAAGAGTTTTTCTTTGAAAGATAATGCAGTGCCTTCACATATGGTTCTATCTAACAGTTATTGGTAACACTTTATTTTACAGTGTCCTTGTTATACACGGAGTTACTCTAGTAATAACTATAAATTATGCATAATTACAAGCAACTGACACTAAACCAAGCCCTATTTCTAACCCTAACACTATAGTAACATGTAGCTAATTGTTAGTACTCAGTACTTAAATATATAATTAAGCTGTAACACGGACACCTTAAAATAAAGTTTAAACCAGTTTCTGCTGGTTTTGATTGACCAAATGGTGTTCCAAGGGTGCAGTTCAACATGGCAAAATTGGACGTTTCAGACCAGTTTGTGAGCAGTGTTTTTTGATCAGCCGTTTACAGGCTCAGGGAAACATGCTGCTGTGAGGAGACTATGATGCAAGAACCACAACTGAACCTGATAATAAAGACCCAAAGGGCAACAAACATATACAGTATTTGGTCAAAACCCTTGAGTCTCACTTAAACCTTACCAAAAAGAAACAATCTGGAGTGCACTGTTAATAAGTTAGAGCACCACTGCCGAGCCTATAGGCCTATAATGGCAAGATCAGATGGGACTCTTTAGGGAGGTCCACACAGTCTTCAGGTATTGCAGCTAGTGTACTTGAATCCTCCTTCAGTGCAAACACTATCCAGTGGCAAATTACAGTGATATGTAAACAAACTGCATAATCTTCCAAAACAAAGACAATTCCATATAGAGCATATTGTGATTTTTTTATCGAATTATTTAGTCTACCTAAACTCCGCCCCTCTACAATCTACTGTATGCGAGCAAGGATTTTTGCTGGCAATGCCCACATCTCAAAATCCACTCAACAACTGATGGGTAGAACCAAATCCCACCCTATTTTTAAAAGTAATTAACCTTTTTAGGTCCACTCTAAACATGCTAAAACAACTCAGACTTGTAGAAGCAAGCTAAAATGGCATTAGTTAATTCTTGAAAAAAAGTTGCAAAAGTTACAAAATTTAGAAATATTTTAATGGTGAATACGCAAAATGACTTTGCCAATTACATAAGAAGACCTGACATGAAAACTCAAAACTGAGGAAGGTAAAAAATCTTCTTGACCTGACAGCATGATGGGTGAAATGTTCAAACACAAAACTAGAGCTGCAGAAGGCTGTGCTCAAATTATTCAACCTTAGTTGAGACTGAGGAAAATGAATCTACACACACACACACACACACAAAAAAAACTACGGAATCTCTGCATGCCTTGATTCGATTTGGCATGATGGATTTGCTAGGGGGTAATGTTGGCAATCAAATCAATGCATTCTGACAATACAGTAAATGTGCAATAGAAACTAGTGATAAATGTTCAGAATGTACAGAAAAGAGTTCCAACTCAGAAGGGGGTCCAACATTGTTCAAGATTTACATTGCATACTGTATACATTAGCAGTGCAGAACAGTCTACAGCCGCTGGCCTCACTCTACAAGATAAAGAAAGCAGATTCCTGCTGTATGCCGATGAGTCTCTGCTGTCGGCCTCCATTCAGACTGCAGCAGCACCTGTGGCCTTCAGCTATTCCTATATGTTTGGATCTGTTGCTGTATAAGTGACTTTTAATCAACTCCAAACACCATATTAACACATCATTTTTCTTAACCGTATGAGAAGTCGGGGCGGCAGTGGCTCAGTGGTTCATGCAGATTGTCTGCGAACCGAAAGGTTGGTGGTTCAATCCCCGGTTCCACCTGACCAAGTGTCGAGGTGTCCATGAGCAAGACACCTAACCCCAGATGCTCCCGACGAGCTGGATGGCGCCCTGTATGGCTGACACCGCCGTCGGTGTATGAATGTGTGTGTGAATGGGTGAATGTGAGGCAAATGTAAAGCGCTTTGGGGCCATTGGGTCTGTGAAAGCGCTATATAAATGCAGTCCATTTACCATGCAGTCCAAGTAAAGAGAAGGGAGTTACAGAAATATTTCAGTCATTTTTATTACCAATCAAAATTTGGGGCAGGGTCACAATACTGTTGATCTGTTTCAGAACATATTAAATTGCTCAGAATTCACAGTACTTTGTTACAAAAAAAATCTATTTCAAAGAATCAAAGAATCCTGAAACAGGCTAGTGTTAAAAATAAAATATTGAAAATAATATTAAGCAGCATAACTGTTTTCAACATTGATACTAATAAGAATTGTTTCTTGAGCACCAAATCATCATATTAAAATGAATTTTCTGAAGGGTCATGTGACTGAATACAGGAGTAATGTTGCTGGAAATTCATCTTTTCCTTCACATGAATAAATTACATTTTAACATTTTAAATAGAAATAATATTTTACAATATTACACTTTTTATTGTACTATTGATCAAATAAATGCAGCATTGCTGAGCATACAGAATAAGACTTCTTTAAAAACATCAACAAATCTTACCGCCCCCAAATGATATTGTATGTTTGGGGTCTCATATGCAAAGCTGGACTAAAGGCAATGGATTTCCACATGCTAAGTTTGTCAGGCATTTCGATGGCCATTTGCAGCCAAAACTGCAAAAAACATGACTACATTGATGAACGGTCACATTTCTGAAAAGAGCATGTCTACTTTGTGGTTTAACAGATAGGTTAAAACTTCAATAATATCTGCCTACAGTGCTTTGAATGAATTGAATAACAGAATGTAAAGGGCAAATAACAGTTTTAAAATTGTTTTTAAAACTATTTTTAAGCAAGCATCATTAACAAAGAAAGTAAAGTCAGTTCTGTTTTTATATAATAAATTTGCCAATAATGTGTTGTTGACAGTCATGTCATGCTTTATATTTCAGTTATCCATTTAAAGACTGATGTTCAGACCACTTAAAGGCACACTGTGGAACTTTTGGCCACTAGGGTGCGCTCGACCTGTAATTTTCACGTCTAGTGCTCCTAGAGGCCACAAGCGCCGCAGCATTGTCGCAAAAGTCAACACAGTCAACCGGTCAACCTCCCGTGTCTTTATGTGTGTGCAGACGCATTTGATTTGTATGTTGGAGAAAGTTAATCGATTCACTACTGACCAAAATAATAATATAAATTTAAGATTAATAATATAAATCCTATAAAGAAAACAAATTGAATAAAAGTAGCATACGCAGAAAACAATGTCTGATCAGGTAAGTTGCATTGACAAGGGTTGCCCAATCCTGCTCCTGCCGATCGTCTGTCCTGCACAGTTCATCTCCAACCCTAATCAAACACACCTGAAGCAAACAATTAACGTCTTCAGGATCTCTTTGCAATGGGTTAGAGATAGGGTTGCCAACTGTCCCGAATTAGCCGGGACGTCCCGATTTTTGGGCCTAATTTATTTGTCCCGATCGGGACCTCTCTTGTCCCGATTATTGAGTGCTACGCTGATCTGACTGATACAACAGCAACACGACACGTAAATTAGTTAAAATCTCCTAGAATCTAGAGCTGCGCATGCGAGACAGAACATAGCCTACTGTATGTGCGTCGATCAGCGCCAAACCGTGTAGCGCGGAGAGAGAGGGAGAGACCTTGCCTGCGAGAAAAAGTAGAGATATTGTGCAAGCAATATATTTAACTTACTAGTCCAAAAGCATGACGGCCAGGTCAGCATCGGTCGGGAATCCCTCATCCTCCTTTATCGCACGCCAGCGAGGGAACGCTTGACCAATGTTTATCCTCGTCCTTGCTTTTAGTTTATCACTCTCCCTTTTTCTTTTTTTGGTCTCCTCTGACAAAATCTTTGCTTTCTTCCGAGTAGCTGTTGATTCAGCCATGACGACAACATACAGACGCCGGCAGTCAAACGTGAGTTGAGCTCTCACGTTAGAATTTGAGGAAGTTGGGGTGGTGGGGGAAGTGACGTATGCCGTAAAGCGTTCGAATTTTGTAGTTCTTTTTGTGCTCGGGTTCCTACCCGAAACCCGAAGTTACATAGTGCCAGTAAAAGCGATACAGACCCCTTCAGGCTTCGGCAGACGTGTCATTGAACCTATTGTAAGTCGATGTACCATCTCAATGGGTTTTGGTAATATATTATAAAGGTTGAAAAGTTCCACAGTGTGCCTTTAAGAATAAGATACCGCAGAAACACACCGTAGCTCAGTCAACGACAATGCACAGTTGTGTGTATAAAAGAGAAAATCTGAATTAGTGTAAGCGTATGTGCTGCGTGTGTATTGCGGTTGAGGGTAGATGCACTCTAGATGAACATTGCAGCTCATTTCACATGGAAATCTTCTGCTAAGCTACGAGAGAAAAACCTGACTGCCTGATTACTAAGCATTAAAAAACAGTTTGTCTGCTCTGCTCTCCTCTCCTGGCCAAGCTATGGCTCAAAGGGAACAGCACACTCCCTGTTGACTCATACCTCATGCCTCATGCTTTCAGACACACACACACACACACACACACACACACACACACACACACACACACACACACACACACACACACACACACACACACACACACACACACAACACACACACACACACACACACACACACACACACACACACACACACACACACACACACACACACACACACACACACACACACACTGCTCTCTATAGATAAGTGAAGTCTCTGGGCAGGCCTGACTCTGATGGAATTCTGCTCAGCCTGTTTGCCAGAGCGGCGCTGCAAATGCTGCCAGCTTACACTCATCCCCCAACCCTCTGCGCTTTTCTCTCTCGGTCTCCCTCCTGCGCCTCATCTCTTCATTCTGTTCCCCTGTCCATCTTCTAGACCTTATTATAGAGAGTAGGGTTGAGAACCTTTCTCGGGACAAGCAGGATCAGAGGCCAGAATTACCTTTTTACCATGGCGGGCTCTTACTATTTCTTAACGATCATGAAACTGCATTTTGGATTTTGCTTCCTGTGACAGTGGTTTGATATTAGACATTAGTAAGACATTCAATCTTTTCTTCAAAATTAAATTATTTGTGTGATCACAAAAATGTTCTAAAACTGTTCATCTTGTTCAGATCATGCATGTAAAGTATAATTACGAAACTAAATAGGCCTATACAGACCTCATCAGGGTCCAAGCACCAATGGCCCATGTGCAAGTAAACACTTTAATAAATAAATCATGTTTTTTTTATTAAATATTTTTGCATAAATTATAAAATAGTATAATACTGGAATGCAGAATTACTTTACAGAACAAACTGTCATATAACTTACGACAGAATGAATTTGTAAATTGTAAAACCTGGTGTCAGGTGGTTAAAATGTATGAGAATATGCTGTCTGTATGATGGATGCAGATTAACACTTTAACACGTGTCTGGCAAACAATTTTAATAAGAAAATAATACCGTTATCGTCTCGTGTAAACTACAAAAACGTGAATTTGTGAAAACATCATGCAGTCTATAGGGTGCGTAGTGTTTTTTTTTTTTTTACAAAGTGACATCCCCAACTACTGGCCTGGCAGCATAATACAGCGTTTTTAATCGTTTTTGTGGAATTCATGAGAACGGGGGTCATTTTGACAACCTTGTCGTCTATACGGAAGAAAAACTTTTCCTTTCTTATTACATTGTTGGCGTGTAAATGTACCCTGAGCTTGTTGCTTAGATTTGTTCTCCAGACAGATTTGAATCGCTCATTTCGCTTCCATCAGCGAGGATCTGATTATCATGCTTACAGTTCCACTTGTGACTATTATTTTGCAGTTCCTAATTACCAGCCAACTGGTGAACAATCCCATTAACCCACCAAAGACTATTTTTACTCATTTTGTAGCCTGAGCAGGAATGAGTTCACTGTAATACTCTGTAAACCTTGATACAGCATTGTTTTACCCCACAGACAGAATTCATACTGGCAATTCATACTGCAGTCAAGGACTTTGTGCTTTTGCTGCTAATAGGAGGGCATGCACGATTTTGTCGACTAATGCAATTTTGCAAATATGTAAAGTAGCTCCAGTACATGAGTAGATTGCTGGTTTCTATTATTACTACACCACTGCTTAATAATCTGGTTAAGGAGCTCAAGGAGTCTGCATCTCATTACTGTGGCTTTTATGAAGTGCAGGGCTGGTTTAATTATTTGCCATCGCAGGGCTTCTTTTATGATTCGGGTAACCTGCATGCTTAACCTGCATGCTTGCGATCACAGGGGATCCTCATTGCTTTCATCACCTAGAAAATAAAAATAAATAACTAATAAATAAAAGACAGAAAGTGATCAAACCATTTCCAGTTGCGAACCCAAACATGGAAGCTTTCATTCCAAAGCTTTGATGAGTTGTTGGCAAACACTATTTTCTCCTTGCACTCTTGAGTTATTTATATTCTGTTTGTATCATTATGTGCGTAGTATTTTCCTCATTATTTTTACATTTCCATGGTGATCCGTTTGCTTTTTCTTTAAACTCTTTAGTGCAACATATATAGGCAAATTAGAAAAACATGTTTCTACCTACATTTTTGCAAAACTAAAAAAAAAACATACCCATACATTTATTCATTATATACTGTACATTCATTCTGTACATGCAGTTTACAGCTAAAATGAACACCAGTAATAGTAAAACACCAAAACCGTGTATTCCTTTTCATGTAAATCATGATTGCAGCGGCAGATTTTCGATTAATAAAGAGTAAAAAATTACTTTCACGTGGTTCCTTGCACAATATATGCTTTGACTTTAAAACGCTTTTATCAGTGCATGATTTGCATCACATAACCACATTAATATGTATGGATTTTCTACTTTGCTCAGTAGCTCATCTGGTACAGCATTGCACTTGTGATGTGAAGTGCTCGTGAGTCCTGTGAAACGTGATTCATGATAAAAGAGCTCAAAGACTGGTGAAATCCGCATGGAATCAACAAATTCATTTTCGTTAGGTTTATGGCATATGGCACATCATTTTCAAACGTAATCAACATGCACCACTCACCGGACATTTCATTTCTGGACTGCCGTGATACGTACAACAACCAACGCAATAAAACATTGGTTCATCTGTTTCACACAAAATCGAAAGCACTTATAGTGCCACACAGTCACACACTAGATATTTCACACAAACAACACTCGATCAAGGAGTTTAAAGACTAGAGATTTTTTCAAAAGAGCCACAGCAAAGTTTACACTCGTGTATTTGAAATATTTGCACATTTTTATGTAATAACAACAGCAGTAGTATACGACTTGCACTGGTAGTAGTTCTGTTTCATTCTTACTGACCGCCAGAGGCAGTGTAAACACTATGGATTATCGCAGCGCCAGCTAGATAGGTCGAGAGAATATACCAACAAAGTCACGTGGCGTGACGTATGCTGAGCCCTGGAGGGTAAAGCTACAGTAAGCTCAGCACTCTACCTCTTTCGCTTTCTCGCCTGGTTGAGATAGGTTGTATTGATTGAGTGATTATTCGCGCTGTCAAGTGCAGCTTACAAGAGCAGCGAGATTCGTCCTCACAAGCTGTGACAGCGCGTGTCTACGCCATTTAAGGATTGGAATACATTTTGGTGAGTTTATATTGCTTCGTCGGTGACACACTGTGCCTCTCGGTGCTATCCGGTGGCTTGTGTTTTCCGCGCCTATGAGTTAACGGTCTCCCGTGACTCTATTTTGAGTGTTTTTTTCTCGAATCCATTTTTCACTTTTTGTCCCGCGGTTCAATCCGCCGGCCATTTTAGACACTTTATCTTTTTCGTGTGATATTTGTCGGTATTACCTGTCGGTTCTCCAGAGGTAATCGTTTAATTTTATTTTTATTATTTTTCATCCCGCTTAACTTAACCTTACGGTGCTATCCGAGGGTGTTATTAGCGAGTAACTATGGCTCACGGCTCGATCGCCACTGGTTTTCCACTGACTTGTAAGCTGTGCCCTAATAATCTTCTCCCTGACGACGGTCATGACATCTGCCCGTCGTGTTTGGGTATTCAACATCTGCGAGAGGCTCTCACGGACCCGTGCGTGCACTGCAGCCTTTTGCCTATGTCGGAACGACGGCTCCGTCTTGCCGAATTAGACCCTAATTCAACAGTGAAACTTGGGCAGTTAGATGTACCCCCTTCGCGCTCTCGGAAGCGCAGGGCGTCAGCGGCAGCTGGTGCTCCTCTCCCAGCTAAGAAGGCCAAATCGCGAGGTGATGAACATTCACATGTTGAGAAAGGTTCACTTTCTATGACGGTGTCGATGCTTTCTTCGGAAATGGCAGAGCTGAAACGCCTGCTTCATTCGCTTCAGCCTGTCACATCTACGACACCTGTGAGAATGACACAGGAGGATGAGAATGTTCAGAATCAAGGAGCTGGGGAAGAGTCTCTTGATTCCCCTTGTTTTTCTCATCGTTCAGAGTTTGATGTGCTTTCTACAAGTGCTTCAGATTCCTTTTTTCATGATCATGGGGATACTATGGATGTTGCTGCGCAACCATCACCTCAGGCTGTTTTCACTGTTACCCAGCAGCGGAGGGGTCTAGTGGGGGATCAGTTCAGTCGTCTGGACAAGCCCAGTCCTCCTCCGATGATACTTTGGCTGTGCTTCGAATGGCAGCTGCTCGTCTAGGACTTGATGAGTCACCTGTCCAATCTGCCCAAACGAATGTGTTTTTCAGACAGACCACAGCTGCAACTTCTTTTGCCATGCCACCATGTAAGGATTTTGTGGCTGAATTCTCAAACGCTCTCACTGGTTCTGGTCCGCCGAAGCGGCGCTCTAAGATTGCTCGAACGCTAGCATCTATGGCTGAAGCAGATTCTATCGGGGTGGGTCGTGCTCCGGAAATAGAGCAGCCTGTGGCAGCTTTGGTGGTGTCTCCTGATGAGGCTCTACGAGGAAATGTGCGATGTCCCAGTGCGCAATGCGGCCGTACGGATTCCTTGCTAAAGAAGGCATATGAGTCTGTTGCCTACATTACTCGAGCAGAAAACACAATCTGCCAGTTACTTCTTGCTGCCACCAGTACGCTGGAACCTGCAAATGCGGACCCATCTGTTTCACAATTCCTGCAAACTGCTCTGTTGGCAACGGGCCATGTGACCCGCGAGCTGGGTAGTCTTAAGGCCAATTTATACTTCTGCGTCGGGTGCGCGCGGTAGGTACGGCGTAGCATACGCACAGACGCGTGCCCTTCGCAGTACCCTTCGCCGTAACCTGACGCGCACCTCCTCAAAAATGTAACTACGCGTCGCGGCGACGCGGACCGCAAGATCTGTGATTGGTCGGCTTGGTAGCATCGTGTTTCCTCCTACGCATTTCCGGCGTGTTTTTCTGCACCGCCCGCCATTTTTAAATTCTAAGTACAGCGAAACTGTTAAAAAAAACTAAAAACTTACTGCTTTTCCACCTCGATAAGCTCCAACTCCAATGTGATCCGCTCTCTTTTAATCGCCATTGCTTGTAGTAGCCTAAACTCAAAACAGTCGCGAGGAATCTTCTTCTTCTCTAGGAACCGCGCGGAATCTAAACACAGTGGAACATTAAAACCCTCCGCTGCCAACTAGTGTTTCGGCGCTGTACTGCAGAGCAACGCAGACCTAAACGCAGAAGTATAAATGCTCACGATGGCATCGCCTACGTGCGTAGCCTACGCCCTACACTACGGCGTACACTCGACGCAGAAGTATAAATTGGCCTTTACAGCCACGCTTCTGGCAGCCCGCCGCCAAGTGTGGCTTGCCCAAGCACGACTGCCGGAGGACTGTAAGAAAACCTTGAGAGATCTTCCATTTGTTCCCTGGCATCTTTTTGGTCCGAATGTTCCAGAACTGTTGGAAAAGAGGGTAAAGCTGTCTGAAGCCACTCGTCAACTGACACAGGTGCAGCCCAACCCTACCTTTAGGATGCCAGCGGTTCAGACCCGACATCACTATGCCACATCGGAGCAACGTTTCCGCCGGCACGCTACACCTCAGTCACAGCCCCCACAAAGACCTCGTGTTCCTGAAGATGCGAGAGTTTTTCGCCCACCTCATCGTCAGTTCCCGGGAGGACCCCGTCAGCGCCCCCCCGCGACCACTAAAAATCGTACACACAAAGCCTGAGACAGTCAGGCCGGCGGTCGATCGTTTTACTGTAGATCAACTGGAGTACTGGAGATCCAACACAACAGACACCTGGGTGTTGGCAACTCTGAGCAGGGGATATACTCTACAATTTCGACGCCGGCCTCCCAGATTTTCAAGAATCGTTCCTACGATTGTCAGAGACACAGTTCGTGCAGTGGCTCTCTCTCTGGAAATTTGTTCACTCCTAGAGAAGGGAGCCATAGAAAAAGTTCATCCCCTCGTTCAGGGAGACGGGTTCTATTCAACATATTTTCTTGTTCCAAAGAAGGACGGTGGTTTCCGCCCAATTCTCGATTTGAGGCTTCTGAATTTGTACCTGAAGGTCCTTCCTTTTCGAATGCTGCGCACAGCCGATGTTCTCCGGTCTGTGACAGCAGACGATTGGTTTGTAAGTGTCGACCTGAAGGATGCATACTTTCACGTCCCAATTGCTGTGCATCACAGAAAGTTTCTGCGTTTCAGTTTCCTGAATCAAGCTTATCAGTTCAAGGTGCTACCCTTCGGCCTCTCCCTTGCTCCTCGAGTCTTCACAAGGTGTGTGAGTGCAGCTCTGTCCCCTCTTTGGATGAGAGGACTGCGTATTCTTCCTTATTTGGACGACTGGCTTCTCTGTGCCCCCACAGAGCAGCAGGCTGTACAAGACTCCAGAATTCTTTTGAGACACGTGCAGAAGCTGGGTTTTTCTGTGAACGAGAAAAAGAGCCGTCTGATTCCATCACAGACCACTACGTTCATAGGAATGACCCTGAATTCCTGCCTAATGTCTGCCTCCCTGTCTCAGGAACGTGTGGTGAACATTCTGCATCTTTTGGCTCGCTTTCGCCTGGGTGTGTCCTTGCAGTACGAGGTGATCCTACGACTGATAGGGATGTTAACAGCGGCTACAGTGGTGATCCCCCTGGGTTTACTCCACCTCAGACCACTCCAGTTATGGAACAACAGTTTGCGGCTAGATCCCACCAGACATCGCCATCGACTGGTGATGATTTCTCACCGTTGCATATGTGCGTTGAGGCGGTGGAGACAGTTAGAGTTCCTAAAGGCAGGAGTGCCCCTGGGTGTTGTTCCCTCTCGTCGGGAGTTGGTCACAACAGACGCTTCCCTCACAGGATGGGGGCAACTTGGAATCGGAGGGGTATTTGCGGGCGCTGGACCCCAATCCAGGCCACAGAACATATCAACCTGCTGGAACTAAGGGCAGTGTTCTTGGCTCTAAAGTACTTCATGCCGGTTCTGACAGGCCGCCATGTCCTTGTTCGATCGGACAATACCTCGACGGTGTTCCATCTGAACCACCAGGGCGGCACGAGATCCCTCAGGTCTCTATTGCTGACTCACGAGATTCTGACATGGTGTCAGCCACGACTCGCTTCACTGAGGGCAGCTCATATTCCAGGTAGAGCTGTCACGATAACTACTTTTTGATGTGCGATATATTGCACCAAAATTAATTGCGATAAACGATATTATTGTAATTTTCAGATCATTTTATGCCACTGATTACATAATGATAATATAATAGCATAATAATGCAAGTACACTGTTTCAAAGAACGAAGAACATTTTATTCTTATTCTATTCAATATTTAGACATTGTAAAATGTGAAAAAATATATCCCAAATAAATAAAACAAGTAAATAAATCATAGCTGTCAACATTGAACACTAAAAATAAGGGAGATTTCCCGGAATCCATCCCCAAAATAAGGGATTTTTTTTTACATGATTCTTACCCACAAATTAAAAAAAAAAGCACTAATCATTAACAGTCTAAAGAGTTTATAACTACACGTGTGTGTGTGAGTGTGAGTGTGTGAGAGAGAGCGCGCTTGCAAAAGCCTTGTTTATACCATAGACTGTAAAAAATAGGTTTATACTCGACTCGACAGCCTGGTTAAAAAACTGGGTGGGATGGTTATGTTTTAGGTGCGATTTTAAGTTTGTTGTGTTGCCTCTTTTCGTTGCTACTGTTTTAAAAACACAGTCGACATACCGGCTCGTTCACGTTAATTAGCTCTCCTCTCTCGTTCGGCTTAAAGCCAAAATGTTCCCACACCGGGGCTGAAGATTGCGGCTTTGAAATCAACTGGCTCGCTGTAGATGTCACGAAACAGAACACTTTAAAATGCAGTTGGTTCACGCCTTCTCTTCACCTGACGGTGTCCGCTCTCTCTCTCTCTTTGTCTGTGTGTGTGTGTGTGTGTGTGTGTGGACACGCTGCCTGAGCCCCGCCTCCGACACAGAGTGCAGACAAGATGACAGAGGCAGCGCGATCAACTAAAATGTTGGTGACATTCAAAATGAATCTAATTATTATTTTTAATAATAAAACAAATTATCAGTTGCAATATATCGCGGCACAAAAAAATATCGCGCTCATTTCCATATATCGTGCGATAAGTCGATATATTGACTATCGCGACAGCTCTAATTCCAGGAGCGTGCAATCAGACAGCAGATGCTCTTTCCAGGGATCAAGTACATCCAGGAGAATGGAGGCTTCATCCAGATGTAGTGCAGGAGATCTGGCTACGATTTGGAAGAGCAGAAGTGGATCTTTTTGCTTCAGAGATGACCACTCACTGTCGCTTATGGTTCGCAAGGACAGAAGTATCCAGCCCCCTGGGCCAGGATGCACTGTCTCACGAATGGCCGAACTGCCTGCTCTATGCGTTTCCACCTATCCCTCTGTTATGGGAGACGTTGCACAGGATCTCCCTGTGCAAGCACAGAGTGTTACTCGTGGCACCACGATGGCCAGCCAGACCGTGGTTTCCTTTATTGCTGAGACTTCTGACAGGCAATCCATGGAAGCTTCCCCCCAGGAAGGACCTTCTCTCCCAGCTGGAGGCCAGTGTCTGGCACCCGGACCCGACTCATCTGCAGCTTTGGGTCTGGCCATTGGGTTAACCCCTTCCCTGGAGCGTTGTGACCCTGCTGTTATTCACACCATCTCCAATGCTAGGGCTTCTTCCACACGACAGATTTATGCTTCCCGTTGGAAGCTTTTTTCTGCATGGTGTGAGCAACGGGGGCTCGTTCCTGCAACATGCGATATTCCAAGTATCTTAAGCTTTCTTCAGCATTTACTGGAGCAAGGAAAAGCAGCTTCCACATTGAAAGTGTACGTTGCTGCCATTTCTGCATATCATGTTCCAGTTGGTGGCTCTTCTCTTGGCTCTCACAGTCTTGTCTGCAGTTTTCTTAAGGGCGCGCGCCGTCTGAACCCTGCTCGGAATCCTCATTTTCCTGTGTGGGATTTGTCGCTCGTGCTTGCATTCCTGTGCTCACCCCAATTTGAGCCCTTGCAAAGCATTGGCATTAAATGGTTGTCCTTAAAGACTTCTTTTTTGTTAGCTATTGCTACTGCGAAACGAGTCAGTGAGTTGCACGCATTGTCTGTTAGTGAACTGTGCTTGCGTTGGTTACCAGATGACTCCGGGGTGGTTCTACGACCTAATCCTTCTTTTCTTCCGAAGGTCCTTCTTCCTCAGTTCATAAATCAGCACATTGAACTGGCCTCCTTTCAGACTTCTTCAGGGTCTGATTCAAGTGCCCAACTTTTGTGTCCTGTTCGGGCATTGAAGTGTTATGTGAACTCTACTGTTCAATTTAGACAGTCAGACCAGTTATTTGTCTGCCATGGTGGTGTGAAGAAAGGTGCTCCAGTGTCGAAGCAGAGGTTGTCGAACTGGATAGTAGAGACCATTACGCTGGCTTACAAGGCAGCAGGGAGACCACTGCCCTGGAGACTAACTTGCCATTCCACTAGGGCCATTTCATCTTCATGGGCTGTTTTTAGGGGAGTTTCCCTGGTGGATATCTGCACTGCCGCTACCTGGGCTTCTCCATGCACGTTTGCCCGGTTCTATAAGGTCAACATTGCTGCTGCTCATGCCGTTAGTTCTGCGGTTCTTCTGGAGCAGCCTTGATTTCTTCAGGTGGGTGGCATTCCTCATGACTATGTTGGTATGTGTCATCCATAGTGTTTACACTGCCTCTGGCGGTCAGTAAGAATGAAACAGAACGCTAGTTACGCATGTAACTGTGGTTCTGTGAATTCTGGATGACCGCCAGAGTTCTCAGTCACTCGGAATGCGCGAGAAAGGCGTACCGAGGTAGAGTGCTGAGCTTACTGTAGCTTTACCCTCCAGGGCTCAGCATACGTCACGCCACGTGACTTTGTTGGTATATTCTCTCGACATATCTAGCTGGCGCTGCGATAATCCATAGTGTTTACACTGCCTCTGGCGGTCATCCAGAATTCACAGAACCACAGTTACATGCGTAACTAGCGTTCTGGTAGTTATATACAACACCAGTAGGTGGCAATAATGCTGGGTTTTTTTCACTCAGTGACACCCAAGCTAACTGTAGGCTACTACACACAATACTACATAAAAAGCACATAATATTTTGTGGCAAATTCTACATGGTGCGTCACAAAATGTCTCTTAACATTTGACTTTTTGAGCGACGCAATACGTTCATTGCAAATGAGACACACTGCGGACCCCGACTTCTAAACAAATTCAAATAGATAGACGGTAATTGTCGTCTTTTTTTCTTTTCGCCATCTTGCTCTCAATGATGATGATTTTTAATTTAGCTAGCTATGTAGTTGTTTATCTTGATCTGGACATGACGCAGGCCTAACCATGTCGTCCAATTAAAATTCAGCTCTGTGAAAGGTAAGCTAGCTACAGGCCAAATGCCGCTGTCAATGCAACCGTGTATCACATGAAATACGTTCTGAGGAAACTATTTTGCAAATCGCAATTACGTTACATGCCAACATATAAGCAGTGCTATTACGTTGGTCATTAACCTAATCTATTGCAGTGCTATTACGTTTGTCCTGAACATAATACATCCAAAGCAGGTTTCTTTTCACACGTAGCAGCACAACGTAATTTATTTAGGTATGAACAAATCTACATTTACATTTACATTTAGTCATTTAGCAGACGCTTTTATCCAAAGCGACTTACAACTGAGGACAAAACCAAGCGAGTCATCGTGAAAAGGCAAAAAACAACGCAAGAAGTGCTCAAAGTACAAAGTTCACACATAGCTCGGAGTAGTATAAGCCAAGCAAGGGAGGATTTAAGGGAAGGGGAAGGGTTTTTTTTTTTTTTTTTTTTTTTTTTTTTTTATGTTAAGTGCTCCCTGAATAGATGAGTTTTCAGTTGTCTTTTGAATGCTGTCAGGGATTCTGCATTCCGAATGAGGCTGGGCAGATCATTCCACCAGCATGGAACTGTGAATGAGAAAGTTCTGGAGAGTGATTTTGTGGCTCGCTGTGATGGTACCACGAGCCGCCGCTCATTGACCGATCGTAGGCTTCTGGTAGGGATGTAGACTTGTAATAGCGAGTGAAAGTAGGAGGGAGCTGAACCTGTGGTCAATCTGTAAGCAAGCGTCAACACCTTGAACTTAATGCGAGCAGCGAGTGGTAGCCAGTGCAGAGAGATGAACAGAGGAGTGACGTGGGCCCTTTTGGGCTCGTTGAAGACAAGACGAGCTGCAGAATTCTGGATCATTTGTAGAGGTTTAGTTGCACATGATGGAAGTCCAGCAATAAGAGCATTGCAGTAATCAAGCCTAGAAATGACCAGGGCCTGGACGAGAAGTTGTGTTGCATGCTCAGTTAGAAAAGAAATCTACCGACGTAGAAATTTGTACGTATTACTATTTATGCATAATCGTGGCATTAATGTTTTGACTCTATTCCATTCAACTGTCTTATCAATTAAGTTTTTATTCGCATTTATTAATATAATAGGCCTACGTTACTTATAAATATTAACATTTCGCTCTGCCTTCTGCAGCAAACTCGTTTCGGAGGACTAGCCTGCGTGGTTAAAAAGGAATACACTTTTAACCTTAAAAATACCTTGTTTAATCGTTTAACAATTTTGTAGTATTTATAGTGTATTTACACAAAAAGTATTTTCTCCAATAAAACACAACATACTGATACATTCACAAAAGACATACATTTTATTAGCTTGATGTAATCCAAATCCTAGAATCCATACGTTGTTTGCAAGAAACAGATCCAAATTCAGCCTTTTATCCAGCGATCTTCATCTTCATTTCTCAGCAGCAACCGCAAACGTCAAATCTATCCTGCGCTGGTGATGAATTCAAATTCAAAAATTGCGCCTTCAAGAAGCGTTACGACAGGTTTTACGGCCGTGATATCAAACGCTCATTGGCTCTCGCCTGCTTCGTCACAGATTGCGACATGCCGTGTTTCAGTCGGTGTAGTACTTTTGAAATGGAGAAACGCGCGCGTCTTCAGAGAGCGAACCGAAATCGGATTAACATTTTCATGGATTAACGTTAATAACTTAAATTCTGATCTGTACCTCATACACAACTACTATAATACTGCCAGAGAGGACTGCGACTGCAACGCATCATCATGTGGACTTTTGGTAATGTTAACGTTAACGTTACCGGTTTTGACATTTTCGCAATAAATAAAATATTGTGAAATGTATAACTTGTCTGTCTGTTATGTTTTCTTCATAATTGTGTTAGCCTACGTAGTTTTAAGGAATGGTTATGAGTAGGTTTAGGGGTAGGAGCAGGTTAGTGGCTCAAAATATATTTTAATGATATTGTTAATAAAACTGCCATTTACATACATCTCTGTCCAAGTGTTTTATCCTTTTTATATTCTGTATAAAATGGATATGTTTAGGTTTTCTGTCTTTGAAAATAACGTATTAATACCTACATATTAACAATGAGACCAGGCTGCTATATTCAATAATGCTATATTAGGTTAATGACCAACGTAATAGCACTGCTTATATGTTGGCATGTAACGTAATTTCGATTTGCAAAATAGTTTCCTCAGAACGTATTTCATGTGATACAGGGTTGGTCAATCATATTAAGCTGCAAGTCTCTTACCTAAATATTTTGAACACATTTTATTTAATTTTACACATTCATAATTATACATTAATCAGGTATGCTAATAGTTTAAAAATAATTTATCATCATGTTCTAGGGTGTATTTTCATTCAACATTTGAAAATTGGAGAGCCATATAAAATCCTGAAAAGAGCCATATATTGCTTGGGAGCCATAAGTTCCCGACCCCTGGGTTAGGTTTAGGGTTCAGTAAGTGTATGCTATTTTCAAACACGATAGTACATTAACCTTTTAGCTCCACTCACTGGACATTTCATTTCAGAACTGCCATGATAGTACAACAACAAAAGTAATTAAAGGTTGCCAGATTTACATTCATCACTTTCGTATAAAAGTTGATGCACTTTTAGCGGCACTCACAGAGGCAATGTAATATCATTTTAGAGAAATGTTGCCACAGGCATGTTTTTCCAAAGAGCCTGGGTTGCTTTTGGCGGATCTTATCTCCCCTTTTTGCCAACATCAACTTACTAAACTGCAAAGCACATGACTCAGAAAAAAACATCACAGGAGTATTCTGGCATAAACGCTTCAGACTACAAAAGAACAAAGCACTTAAAGATACCGATCAATGACCTGGATGCTTGAAAACCTTGTTCTGTTTAATTGTGGACAAAATTTGATGTTGTTCAAGTCCATGCATACGTGTTTTCAGTTGTGTATGCAGGCTGCATTCTAGATAAAGCCACTCCGCTTACACTTGTCCTTTTAAATAAGCCTCTGGTGGACTTATCGTTCAGTCGAGTCCGTCTCCTAATACCTCTCCTGAGAAAATAAAACGGTCCACAATTCAGCATCTTCCTTAATCCCTTCTGAAGGCCCACATAACAAATCTAAACATGGGCCCTAGTAAGTGAGGTATGTCTTCCTATATGGTACGGTACTGTATAGTTAGAAAGATCAGAGGGTTTCTCTAAAAATGGGCAGGTACAAGCACAAGTCGTGTGTGTCTGTGTGAGTATAAAGCGAGAGATGAATGGTCAGATAATAATAACAGGGCCCAGGTAATCTAGTCCCATTGGACTCATGACTCCCCATGGCGTTCTAAAGCCGCAAGCACTGTAACCATGGGGACAAGCTCTGTACCTGACAGCAAAACTTCTGCTTCTCATCACTGAAGCCCTCCTGCCTGCCCTAGTCGCCCCTTTTCTACTTGTCCTCGAAAGCTCTGTCAATAAATCCCCCATTTCTCCTGTGGAAGTGCACACCTCTACTCCTACTGCATCTTCTCCACTTGAGGAGATGAGTGTCCTGCTATGCACTGCAGGAACCTAATATCAGTGTTCTCTCTTCTTCCTCTTGCAGGCGTTTTGCTCTCTACTGAACATCATTTTCTGTCTGGAGTACAAAAGTGATTATCCTTGGCTGAATGGCTGGTTATGAGGGAGAGAGCGGGGCGAGATATAGGAAGGAGGAGGAGGAAGAGGACCGAGAGGTTAAGAGCTACTTCCCTTGCTTTCTACCTTGTCTCTGCTGTTAAGTCCAATCAATGAGCACATTAAATATGTCTATAGGGGCGGAGATAACCTAGTTGCCAATTGAAAGGTAATAGGTTTGAATCCCAGGGCCTTCAGGTAAGAACGTGAGTCAGCAAATGAAGAATTTGTGTTCAGGTATGTTCATTCTATCCATTTTTAAAAGCAGATTTATCAATTTCTTTAGGCTAATTATCCATCCATCCATCATCCATCCATCCATCCATCCATCCATCCATCCATCCATCCATCCATCCATATCCATCCATTCATCCATCCATCCATCCATCCATCCATCCATCCATCCATCGCCTAACCAGTTTAGAACTGTTCTGTTCCAAAAAGCTGTTAATTAAGTTATTGAGTCGAATCAGTTCATTTGTGAACAAACCATTTTGCCCAATTTGGTAAACTGGATCAACATATTTGTTGAAAAGATTTGACTTAAATTAATAATTTGTTTATGAATCTGAGATCGCCACTTCTCTGCTAAAAACATCAAGGAGAACAATAAAATCAACATTTTCAGTGAACTTCAGAAAACTTATATAGTACATACAGTAGTACACAATGACCACTTTTATGTTTTTTTTGTCATTTTGTGAGAGCTTAAAAGTTCCTTTTCTCTTTCACTTTCACAACATTTGAATAAGTGGCCATGCATGGACATTCTTCAAATACTCCCTTTTTGTGTTCTACATTAGATAAGAACAAAATATATAACCTTTTGGATATTTTTTTCTAACTATTCTTTTAAAACATAAAAATATAAGAATTTGTTCAAAAAGGAAACCCGATGACAATGAAAGATACACAAAGGTAAGCACTTAAAATTATTTAAACGGTCAACTGTGATAACCTGCCCTATGAAGTTTGTATCCCATAAATCCTTTGACCTTTGGATAAGGCAGCTCGTAGTTTGGGGCATATTCAATATGCATTTATATATGGAGTGGAGTTTGAACACCACAAAAAGACTTTTCAAATGAATTCTAAAATGATTATGAAGACATTGAAGGGACTAACAAACAAAGTGTAAAGTGAACACTCCTAGTCTTCCTTCTGGCATTCATGCAGCATTAAATAAGTCTAGTAATAA
Organism: Chrosomus eos; assembly: GCA_036326025.1. Taxonomy (NCBI): domain Eukaryota; kingdom Metazoa; phylum Chordata; class Actinopteri; order Cypriniformes; family Leuciscidae; genus Chrosomus; species Chrosomus eos. The sequence continues at coordinate 17,789,992 of CM070829.1, forward strand.
AGGCATTCATCAATATCTCTGTCTGCTTGAGAGAGAAATGATTGCAATTTAACAATGTTTCTTAGATACATTAACACAGCTGTATAAATGTGTGTGCTGGGTATTTCTAGCTTGTTTCATCTTTAAGACAAATGCCCTTTTCAGCCTGCCATGTGTGTATTTGGTAGGTGATGGATGGACACTTGTCTCGCTCCCAGGTTTAGATCAGATAATGACTTCAGTTGTGTTCTGCATGGGCTGTCTCCCTGATGGATAATAGCGTAATTAAAAAGCATTCGCGCTAGCGGGTGGCATAAATGTTGCGATAATGACTGCGGTGAAGGTAGGGCATGCGGTAGAGCTTCTCAACCTGCAATGATTCTTTAATGATCATTTTAATGTTGTCCACACAAAATTTTTCTCCTCACAGCCAGATGCTAACATGCTATGCTAATATAGAGTTACTTCAAAGTGGTTATTTTCTGAATGAAACATTGAAGAAAGTCAATGAGGGAGTTCATGGGTTAAAAATCAATGCATTCATACAAAGTCTTTGTTTTCATTTATAGTGGAATGAATTGATCCCAGCTTATTCAGTCTAATTAAACAGTTTTCTGTTTGGAGGTTTTTTTATTTTCATCACCAGAGCTTGCAGCATGGTTATCCACAGCTATTAAAGCTGGAGAATTCTCACAGAAATTAAAAATCTGTCATTGTTTACTCTCCCCTTATGCTGTTGCAACCCTTTTATTTTATGGAAAACTAATGATTATTTTGATAATTTGTCGATTTTTTATTCTAACAACCCCCCCCCCCCCCCCATTTTAAAATTAATTATTTTTTTTATTGTAAAGCACAGAAAAACGTATTGACCAATATTGATAATTATGTGAAAAATTACAAATATTGGCCAATATATTGGTCGACCACTTGTTCCAAACATATAACTTTCTTTCTTCTGTGGATTCAAATGAGGTCTGGAGTTTACAAGCTTCAAAAAGGACATACAAGCTGCATTAAACTTTCATGAATGTAGTCCGAAGGACTCATGCACTATATTCCAGATATTATTTAGTTCAATATAAATCTGATAAATTTGTGTGAACAACAGAGCAAAATTGTAATCTTTATTTATGGATATTCTTCTAATCCAGTGAACTGTTAATTAAGCCATTGTGTCGAATTGATATTTAATTAAATTCAAGAACTGAATCAGTTTGATTTGTGATGAAATCATTTGGACCAATTTTGTCAAATTTCCAGATATTTTTTGTTCTTGGAAATGCGTTATTTACTATTGTAAAGTATTGTGTCAGGCAGATATTCGTGCAGCCAAAGGAAAAGTGGTATAGTTGTAGAAACGTCAAATACGAGAGGAGAATGAGTCTGCGCAAGTTACCAGCTGACATTTTAAAATACTTTATGCTTATTAATGCTTTTCCTTTAATGCTTCTAGAGAGTGAAATACATGGATGCTTACTTTTTGACGTCACCACTGGTGAATAGCCTGTCTTTTCAACACGGTTTACTTGCATGTAACGGGGTCATTTCAATAAAATGATTTTTGGTAGTTATTAGTGTATTGGTGAGCATTGTAAACGTGCTCAATATTTATTTTCACTGTATGAAAAATAGCAACTTGGAAATTCTACAAAAAACTCCCTTTGTGTTTTACTGAAACAAAAATGGTCATGCAGGTTTCAAAAGACATGAGGGCGTGTAATATCAGAATTTTCATATTTGGGCAAAAAAAAAAAATCATATTATTAGCAAGAAGTGTATTTATAAGAAATTATCAGTATCCAATCAGCACAAACAGAGCCATACTCATAAGTGAACACAACACAATATATTCCTGCATGGATGTTTCCGCTCCATGTGGCAGTGACCCTAACATATTCTAAGTAGAGCAAAACACACCAGATATAGGCTAAACACGTATTCACAGAACTATGACAGGGGAGCCACTGATAGGAGAAGCTACATTGCATTGGATTTGTCATGTAACCCATAAAGCCCATGAGACCTCATTCTCCGGGTGAAAAAGCTTTAACCTGGAATTCCCAGACATTTCTAAACCCTCTTCCTGCCGCCCTCCATCCCACCTCATCCCTTCTCTACCACCCCGGCTCATCTTATCTAGCTGTTGCACACTCGTCTGCTTTCGAGGATGGGCGCTAGGATGGCAGTATCCAGCGAAAGGGATTTATTTGGATTCATTTAGTCTGTGTATGGCAAGGCCGAGCTGGGCCTGTGGAATCTCACGATAACAAATATTAGATAGTTCACAACAAAGACTTGCAATTCTCGCAGGGTGAAAAAGAGAAAGTGAGAGAGAAAAAGAGAGAGAAGAATGATAAAGGCAAGTGGGGGTCATCTATTTCTTCAGCTTCGGCGTGCACACATGCACAGTAAGAACCATCAGGGCTCTCGTTAGTATGGGCTAAATCTGCCCATCTGTCTCATTCAGAGAGGATTTGGTTTGACAGTGAAGTGTGGCTGCACTCTACCCTGTGCTGTTAAATAAAACAGCAGGTGAAAGTTAAACCTGTCAGCCCATCTTTACAGCCTCAATGACGACTTACTCATTTATGCCTCCCTCATTGGTAAAGCTCAACCATAGATAGCAATCTCATATCCTACATTTACACAGAAAGTACTACAGTCTAAGCGTTTACTATTTTCTAATGTCTCGGACCAGATCAGAAGGCTGTGTTCACTCTTGAGCCAGCATTGCAGCAAGACAAGGGAAATAATAACAGAAGACAGGTTTATAGTTGAAAAGGTACTTTTTTTCTGTTATTCTTCTTTGTATTCATTTGTTTACAACAACAAACAAACAGGAAATACACGTGTGGTCCTACCACTTCGATGCAACAAAAAATGTTGTCCAAGTTCAGGAAAAAACAGGTTGGCCTGTCAGTTTCCACCAATGTTGAGCACTCCTTGTTGATGGCAGAAACAGTTCTACCAGAAAGATTCGGGAGAATAAATACTTTAACAATAAATACATTTATTGATTGCCCAGCAAGCAATAAAGTTCTTTGGCGTAGGCCCCGTCCATAGCTCGCAATCCGAGGGTCCGGACTCTGCATTTCCTGCAGCCGACCCCCTGGGAGGTATAGGAAGGGACCGACCTGGTAGTGGTGGGGAGGATGGAGGTGAATGGAAGCGTCAGCATCTGCGAACTCGTATTAGACACGATTGGATAGATGAGAAGGTAATAAGTGACGTAGCAATTGAGTCTTCCCGGCAGAACTTAAGGCTAAAGCTTCCATTTCTAACTCAAAAAAGAGAAATATCCAGGACAAGAAACACACAAAATAGAGATAGGGGGAGAAAAAAAAACCAACCTTGCGAAGACAAGGCAATTAACTACAATTAAATCTCTTTTAACAAAATGAACACTTCAAATTATATATTTTTTTTATCACAACACATCCTTCAAAATGAATATATACACATTTACCAGTGCTTATTACCCTTTTTAAACCCTAAGAAACACAACTATGGGCTAAAAATGAAGAAAAGGATGTTAGCTTATAGCTCGTTGCACGAGCCCGCATGGTCAGCTAAAACTCCACGTGAGCTACGTTACAGTCATAAATTTAGTAACCATACATAAACTCTTTTAAACAGCAAATCAATAGTTAATTTATCACTTCAATCACATTTTGTAAATGTATTTCTCAAGAATTATAGAGCACAGTATCATTTAAGACCACAAAAAACTGAACAATACACAAACTATAACTAATTAAGGTAGTTTATGTAAGTTACTCACTTACCAAGAATAAAGTGCTAATATGAAAATCTCAGATAAATCAAGAAAATCTGTTCGAATGCAGTTTTCGTCAGATGATGACAAGCATTCTTCAGCGGTCATTTCACTTCACTCCGTGATGAGACTGAGAGACTGGTCAGACTGTCAGACTTAACTGATTGGTCAGATTATACGCGATGCAACACAACCTGACGCAGAACCATAAAATGGCCACGACGCGGTAGGAGTGACGGCGTAGATACGCCGTGGAGTTGACGCAGAAGCATAATGAGGCCATGATATGAGCATAAGTAACCTTGGTTACTTAGACACCAAGGACCCTATCATACAACCTGTGCAATGCGGCGCCAGGAGCGACGCAAGTGTTTTTTGCTAGTTTCAGCCTGTCGCAGTTATCATTTTCAAGTCCTGCACCACGTTGCTATTGTGAGGCAACTGAAAAAGACTGGCCATGGACCAACTGAAACCTGGTCTAAAGTCAATGGTGTAATATTTTTTTTGTTATTTAAAAAGCTCTTATTGGTTTGTTGCATGTTAGCCCAAAACACACCAATTACTCCTTAAGAGAATAGGGACAACCGTTTTAGACCATGCGCGCCGACAATTTTTCCCGTCGTTAAACTTAAACCATAGACAGTAAAACAAATGGACACAGCGACCCCATTGATTTCAACGGAAAGAATTGAAGCCCAATAGAAGCACTAACTTCCTGATTGCCAAGCGTACTGCGCAGGCTCAAACTGAGCTTGATGACGTAGATGTGACGTGAGCAACCTGACTGACAGTTGTACGTCTTCTACTAGCTGTGCCAAGAGGAATCTGAATCATTCCCTTCTGAATCTTGCAGAGTCGGAGATCGTGAGTAGGAGCTGTCCATGAGCTCGCAGCAGAAGCAACTTTACAACACTCTATGGGCTATTTTCCTTGACTTTATGGGACCTCCACGTCCCCCCGATTATGTGCGAGCTTCTACTTCTGTCTATACGGTAATTTCTCTATTGTGCGACAGAGAGTGTTATGATGCAATCGTTAGCCTATTTTTACAAAAACTGCTCCTACGGGGCCACAACGTAAGATACAAGGTAATGAAGCCTTTTATACATTGTCGTGTTTCTTTAGAAATAAACAATGGACAAATGGAGTCTTTAAACGCCTTAGATGTAAAGTTATTTGCTGTCAAATTGACGCAAAAATGAATGGGAGTCAATGGAATGCTAATAGCAGGTGATAGTCAGCTACAATGGCGGCCCCCAGAGGAAGCTTCAGTTTCCGGCAGATGGATTACCCCCTTGACTTAAACTGGCAAAAGTGTATTCGGACACACCCTAAGTGCACTTGCCCCCTGCACTTTATTCCATGCGCTTAGATTGTTAGAATAGGGCTGTTAAAATTATTTTTTTTAAGGTACAATTCTAGGTCCATCAGCTAGTCCAGCATCAAACCAGTGCTGACCATCATGTTTAAACCAACATTAAAATTCTGGAAGATATCCCATTTATTTGTTGTTCTTAGTGTAAGCTACTAATAATTGCTAATGTACATACAACACTGAACCTAACCTTTTGGCATTTTAGATGTGGAATAAAATATCGTGTGCCTTTATGAAGCTTTTTATGATCAAGGGCAAGTTTGTTAGGGGAATTTTCAGAAATGTAGTCCTCACAAGAATTGGCAAAAGCACTCTAATTAGTCATTTAGTTTACAGTGCACTTATTACAATGACATTTCCCCTGGAGCAAGGTGAGGTGAAGTGTTTTGATCAAGGACTCAATGGTCAAACTATACATGAATCAAGCCTTGAGGGGTTTGAACCTTAGCCTTTAAGATTTCAGCCACTGTATACACCTCAACATTCAAGGAGGAATACAATAATAAATGGTTCTTACTGATAGCGTCATGTTTGTTAGTTGTTTCTCACTCAAGGTAATATGTATTTCTTGCACTGACACATTGATTAGAACGATCCAGACTATTATAATATCCAGATGGATCTTTTACTCTGCCTATTTTCAGTGGCTGCATGAAAACACAGTGATTCCTGTCCTACACTGCATTCTGTTGAACTAATACTGCGTTCCATTTACCTCAGAAGCTGGCAATCACGGGCTGACCCCATTCCAGTAAACAGGTCAGAAAACTAAGTGGGACGCAGTAAGGCAAACCTTTGTTTTGCTTGGTCTTTTGGAATACAAACATATTAAATAGCAGTATTTTACACAGATAATGCTGAAGTACCACAACTAGAGGTTGAATAGTACTGTGTGCACCACTGAGTTTATTGAGGCAATGATAAACAGAAGTGCTAATAAACAGTATTTTACTACTGTTTCACTACATTTGATGCTCTGAGCAGCCATATTGGTATCTGAAATCAGGGGTTGTTGTAGTTCCCGAGTTTCCTAGTTGTAACTCAGTTTAGAGTTCCTACTGGTAAAGAGGAATTTCCAACTTCCGAAAACAAATGAAATGCATTACTCATTAAACAGCATTTGACCTGTTGATATTTTGAATAAATATTCTCGTAAAGTACCATATTCTTTGTAGATTCCTGCAAAGCTTTTTGCAAGCGAAGGTCTCTTACTGCTAAAGTCTTTATCGCAATGGCAAAATAAACAAAATTTTACCATATTTTTGGTAAGTATATTTATGTAGCTACCGCAAAGTAATGGTAAGGAATGTCTACTAAGTTAAACCTTTGCGGGCAGTGTGCAAAAACAAACATAAAACGCAACTGGTCCTCTTTTGAGCTGGTTCTTTTTAGTGATTCAACAACATCCAGCACAACCTTGTAGCATGATTCACGAACAAACGACTCTTATGATACGGTTCTTTTTAGAGAACCAAAAATATAATGCGACCTTGTATCCAAAATTAATGAACTTATGAGCCAGTTCTTTTAATTAATAGTTCAAAAAGAGTTTTAATCAGACTGAAAAAAAATGCTCTGTATAATTTAGAGATATGATTTACAATTAGTAGATGATTTATTTCCTATGTAAACAAAATCAACAGTAAAATATAGATGAATCAGTATACAACTGAAATGAAACAAGAACTTGTGAAATGGAGACTAATCGAAACTGGAATCTACATAGATAGCCGGCTCTATTATTATTATTACACAGTGGCTGTGCCTGTGTGGCTTAGTGAGGCTGGTTTTGCATTGAAATACAGCTGTTTAGAGACTTTGCCCATCAAACAATTAAACTCCACAGGCCACAGACAACACACCGAGAAACTCTGGGAAAACAACATATAGTCACACAGGCTGCACTAAAGGACATGAATTAATGAAGTGAAGTAATGAGGTTGCATGAACACACACACACACACCCCACACACACACACACACACACACACACACACACACACACACACACACACACACACACACACACACACACACACACACACACACACACACACACACACACACACACACCACACACACGACACACGCACAGCACACACACACACACACACACACACACACACACACACACACACACACACACACACACACACACACACACACGCACACGCACGCACACACACACACACAAACTAATCAAACTTGATGTGGGTGGAATGCGAAAGATAGAAGGAATGAAGTCATTATTTTCAACTTCTCAAATAAACATTAGCTGAGAGAAAAGTGTTTTAATAAGACCTTCTGCACGCAGTACATTACGTGTTGTGTGTCCAGCACACGAAAACACACACCTCCACCAACAGTTCATTAAAATGCATCTTAGCTACCTCAATAATTGATAGGAAACTATAAAATGGAAATGTGTGTTTGGTATTAATTAATCATTCTCAGGCCGTAGCTAATCAGCACTTTTCACGGTGGTTTTAGAACACACACTTACACATACAGCACTGCAGCTTTTTGACAGCAAGTTATATAATTCTCTGACAAATATTAAATGACTGATATTACCATATTAATGAGAGGTACTCAGACTGAAGTAGAAGGATTAAAACATTGCCATTGTTTGCAGCATGTGGACATTGTTTCTCAGGTTTTAAGCATTGCGAAAACAGGCACCTTTCAGCATTAGTACAGTACTGGCTGCTTCTCGTCCACCAAATCTCTTAATCCTGGAGTTGCTGTTTATCTGCCGTCCTTAGTGAATTCAAAAATTGCTACACACACACACACACACGCACACGTGCACACATCACTCCCACCCTCTCCATGGCTGATTACTGTTTAATCACAGCTCTAGGCAATACATGCATAGTTAGTGAGCGTCCTGGACTGTTCCAGTATCCAAAAACACTTCACCCCTGTTTTAAAAATGATGCATAACAAAATTTAAAATATGCAATAATGCCGCTGATAACTGTATTTTGTTTAAGGGTATGGTTCACCAAAAAAAAAAAAAAAAAAAAAAAAAATTCTGTCATTATTCATTTGCCCTCGTGTCGCCCACAAAATTTGCACAAAAAGAGAAACGTTATGCCGTCATTCAATGAAACTGAAAGCTACTACATGCTGAGCAGTGGCTGTCAGACTCTTTCAAACACACACACACGCACACACACACACGCACGCACGCACGCACACACTTTATTTGATTCCACATTACAAGTCAATTTCATTTGGAATCATTTTTTTTGAATAATCCAACAGATTAAAACAAATCAGCACATTGTTATGGCTTACTAGAGTTCTAAGGGTACAGGAAACATAGTCTTTTCCAAATAAACATGCATAGTTGTTGAGATTGAACAGCATTTTGTCAACTGTTTGCACTCTAAGTTGGCATCTGTACCCAATGTTTCTCATGGTCAAAATCAAAGACTGATATTTTAGAATCTTGGAGCAGTAAGAGTCCTCCATAAACAAGTCAAATGCACATGACACCTCAAATAGTGTAACTTTTTGCCATTCTGAGAGATGTTAACAATACCGGGCGTATTAGCAATTCCTAAAAAAAAGTGTTTGCAGGTGAGTTAAACCATTCGGACTGTACAGTTATGGTTTAAAAATGTGCTCCTCAGCCATGCAGGGAATCTGAGCAGCTATGAGGTTCACGAGTCTGACACAACACCCACACACACACACACACACACACACACACACACACACACACACAACACACACACACACACACACACACACACACACACACACACACACACACACACACACACACACACACACACACACACACACACACACACACACACACACACACACACACACACACACACACACACACACACACACACACACACACACACACACACACACACAGCTTACCAGAGATTTTAAGTAAATATTAAAAATATTTTATATATTTTCACATTTTCATATATACACAATTCTCTGATGTTGATTATGGTCACATGACATGCAAGATAACAAATAAACTATTTTATATTTAATTACAAAATATATACAAAAATATATGTAGAAAATGTTATTTTCAAAATTATTTATTCATTGTAACTTTAACATTTTAATGATTTAATTATAATGATTTTAATGACAGCTTAAAAGACCCTGCAGTTCCTTCAAATATCAGTTTGTGAAACCTTGCTCTATATGATTGGGTCATTGAATCATTCACTCAACCAATTTGTTCAAAAGAGCAGATTCATTCAGTAACTAACCCCCCACTATGTTGCTCAGAGGTGTGCAACGGATCAGCTTTGGGTTTTGCAAAGATAGATGACATTGTGCTAAAATGTAACTCGCTTATTGTTAACTTTTTGTCTATTGAACTGTTAAAATCAGTCTCACATTTTCAATCGTGCTTATATTTCGGAAAAAAACACACTTTTGCTTGTGTGATATTGCTTAACTATAATTCATAATTCATATATCTATCATATAAATATATATAACCCTGATTCCAAGTCTTCTTATAGCATACAACATCTTGATAATCACTGATATTTTTTTTTTCAAAGTTTATTTTTCTTCCGTTTTCAAATTAAGTTAAATTATTGAGTAGATGTTGCAACATAACCTAATTTTCCTGCAGCCCCAGATTGGTTTGCAACAATTTATGGCTCTGGTTCAAAACATCCTGGCAGCAAAAGTAAGTGCCCCTGCATGTGCAAAGATGGAAGATTTGACATGTTTTGGAGGATCCTGCACCAGCCAAACAACTGCCATTGAGATGAATGTAAATGCTAATAGTTAGCTTTCTTCGGGTATTATAGACCTTGTTGATCTTTTATATGATTGGGAAAGCTAACAGACAGCTTTCTAAAGGCATTAAAGACGTCTTTGGAAAAAGACAAAATAGCAGCATAGAAGTGAGTTTCCCTGAAGTATTTCTTTAATTTCAAAGCGTATTCTTGAGGACAACATGTTTCAATTAGGCATTCAAAGCTTTGTTTGACTCACTGACTGGAAAAGAGTTCAGGTCGCTGTTCTGAGATCAGTTGGCAGGCGCACTGAAGAGAAGTCAGCCTGACAGCTGCGCTCTCATTTCCCATCCTTGAGCTCAACCCAATCGCTGGCAACACAGCGTCTTACAGAGATCTTGCCATCATAGGAACTTGTAACTGGGGAGAGAGAGACATATTCCTGCCTGAGATGATGAAACAGAAGAATCGATGCGAGATGAATAAGGATTTACTTTTTCATCCTTCACTCACTCCCTCTCTCTCTCTATCACTCACCCGCTCTCCAAAATGCCTATTCCGGTCTCTCTCGGTAAACATAACTTCAGGTGGGCCATTTGCCGTGTCTGTTGAACTCCGGTACAATCCGCTGATGCGCGCCGCTCACCCACCCAATACCTTGCCTACTGAGTGTGTGTGGATGATACACTGCTTGTAACCCTGTGATATTGAGTTTCAGTTTGTTGGAAAGTATCTGAGGTGAGAGCTTGTTCTCTGTAATGGGATTTATGCCCAAAAGTGCGGAGCACCGCATCACCCATGTCCTCAGCAGAGGCCGAACTCAAAAGCGGGACAAGCGTATAATGCACTCAGCTGCTGTAACGCAACTTAGAAATCGACCGTACTGTCTGAGGGGAGATGACAGAGAGTGCTTTACCATGATAAAATACATTTTTTTAAACTAAATTCATAGTTCTTCAATAGTTAATTTATTAGGTATCAACTAATTTCAATTCAATGAACAAAATTTACAGCATTTATTAATGTTAATGTTAATTATAGGACATGTACACATCTTAATCATTTACATTTTTAAATATATAAAAAATATAATTTTATTAAATATAAAAAATATTTTTATTTATTATCAGAAATTTTAAGAGACTTACTGACCATGACACATTCATGAGGGTTTGCAGGGTCCTCTCAATATCATTACTTGTTTAAGTGTATTTGTTATTGCAAGTTATCTGAATGTTGGTAGGACCAAATTATTTTGTTGATCTTTGATTCTTGTGGCCAAAAAAAAAAAATCAAACAGTTTTGTTAAAATTTGTGCTGTCAAATCGATTCATTGTGATTAACCGCATCTAAATAAAGTTCTACCAGAAAGACTCGGGAGAATAATACTGTAACAATTAACCATTTCCCTTGTGTTATGTTGCGGGTCAAATTGACCCGCTTCGATTTTCTAGTTGTTGGAAATACTGGTTAACTGTTTTTTTTTTCTTGATATTTTGTGACGTCACACGGTCAGACACCCCTCCCACGATTGTTGATTGACAGCAGCGTTTCAACACAGACCCGCCCTCGCTCGTGAGCGAGCTGTCAATCATAGTGCGTGCGACCGGTGTTGTGCCGAAAAGTACGCTGGAGCACAGTCGATGAGCAGAATGGAGTCTAAGCGAAGTGGTGTTCTGTTCTTGGGTGTAATAAGGAACACACAGTCATTTTAATGTTCCTAAATCTGAACCGCTGACGACACAGTGGCTGAGTTTGTTTTCGAAGGGAATATTCCCCACGATCACCGTCACACCAGACTGCTTTATAAACGAGGAGTATACAGCTGGTTTTGCTAAGAAGCTGCTCCTGAAAGGAATCGATACCAACTATTTGTGTTTCTGCACCTCCAGAAGAACTGAAGTGAGTGTAGCATTTTATTAACCTTTATATTAATATTTATATTAATCTTTGCAAATCGCTAGCTTCACGATGCATGCCTCTAAGGTTTACACTCAGGGAACATTACGGCATGTTTTCTATGTACGACGTTCTCAATTGAATTCATAATCCTACGTTTATAAAGAACAACGCGTTATGGTTATTGTGTTATTGTGTTACAAACGGTGTGCGCACAGAACAGAGGGCGGGGTGAGCAAAGCTCTTTATCATTTAAAGGCACATGCACTTAAACGGGGTGCTGACAACAGAGCTGTTTTTGACCAGGTAAAATAAGTGTTCTCTTACGAGAGTATCTCTCGTACTGCGTAATATCTTACGCTATGGGGAAAACTCTTTTCCACAAGATATTGAAGCCAAAAATTATCCTTAATTTTTTATTAATGTAAAACGCTTTGCGGCAGCAAGCAGACATAGGCGAGACAGCTCGCGCGCCTATTGGCTGCCCTGCGGCAACAGCAGCAGCCTATCGAGAGAGGCTCTGCGTGACGTCACGACGAATGGGGGCCTTTCGCGCCCATATCGTCACGTCCCGCCAGAAAGGGCGTGGTCTCGCCCTAGAAATAGGCTCGATAGCTGCTCTTACGTTGATTTTCATCTCTTCAGCGAAGCCTCCCGCATCGCTGGATCCAGAGTGAGAAGCCGCGCCGTCGACCTGTAGCCTTTCAGCGGGACGTGCCATCGAGCCTGGAGTCGCTGGCCTCGCCGCCTTCAGCCGCCGTACCTGCTGCGCTTTCCGGCGTACATATCCTTTCCTCTGCTTAGAGTGTGTGTGATTGCATTATCTGCCTTTTTTCCCACCCCTCTAAAAGAGCGGCGTCTTTTTAAAGATACCTTCCTGTGGTTCGAGCCCCACTCACCGATGAGGACCGCCATGTCATCTGCGTGTCCTGCCTGGGTGAGGATCACGCGGCCATCGCGCTCGCTGATGGCGGATGCCATCATTGTGAACGCTTGCCTATGGTGACTCTGCGGACTTGCATAGCTTTGTTCTCCGAGCCCGCATCCCAGCCCGCCGTGATGCCGCGCCGCAAGAAGCGCCGCGCCCAGCGCGCGCCCGAGCTATCTCCAGCCCGCCAGAGCTCGCCGGTTCGCCCGCCAGCTTCGCCGGCTTCGCTCGAGTCGCTCCCGGACGGACATGCGGTTGGACGAGTTGGACGACAACACTGAGGCACGTTCTCTTTTGGCTTCGGATAGCGAGGATCGGGCGAGCTCCGTGGACCTCCCCTCCGCTAACGTTTCCCGCCAACCCTCTGGGAAGAGAGCCGGCATTGAGGTTGAGCTGATGCGTCTGCTCACCCAGGCCGTGGAAAGCATCGGCCTCGATTGGGAGGCGCCCACGCTGCCGCTGCGCAACAGGCTGGGCGGACGCTTTCTCGGGAAAGACAAAGCTTCGTCACAGTCAAGACCCGCGCCCTTCCTCCCTGGACGGTGAGAGACATTCGTGGCTAACGCTATCCGAGATGACGGAAGCTGAGCCCTCCGTGTTCCTCGACGCACCGCGCTCTCGCTCTGCTGGACGCCGCCCCTCTCAGCGCGGGCCCCGGCCGAGGATTGAGATAAAGCCCGAGGTCTCAAGGCCTTCCTAGTCTCTCTAGGAAAGCGACGGTGTTCAGTTCCCGCTGCGGCCGGAATTTCACCAAAACTTCTCGCTCGTTCAGTTCCAAGCAATGTGACTGTTCCAGTGTATTTCGCAGTGAGCAAGCTGGTTCCACAGCCCGCTTTCCTGCGCACAAAGGCCGTCGTTTCGGCTACTCGGCAGCGCCGCCAGGCCCGAGATCAGACACCGCGCTCTCGCTCTGCTGGACGCCGCCCCCCTCAGCGCGGGCCCCGGCCGAGGATTGAGGTAAAGCCCGAGGTCTCAAGGCCTTCCTAGTCTCTCTAGGAAAGTGACTGTGTTCAGATCCCGCTGCGGCCGGATTTCCACCAAAACTTCTCGCTCGTTCAGTTCCATGCTTTGTGACTGTCCCAGTGTATTTCGCAGCGAAGCAGCCGGTGTCTCAGCCCGCTTGCCTGCGCACAAAAGCCGTTTCTATGGCTACCCAGATAAATCCAATAAAGAGTGTATTTTCTGGTGTTCCGGCTACAGCCGATGGTGTTATGAGTGTTGTAAGAATGCACACGCCCCAGTGCCCATTCCCACACCCAGACACAGCCCGCCACGGTGCAGGGCTAGCACACATAAAATCGACTCAGGTCGATTGTGCAGACTATGTAGTGAACGCGCCCATACAATGCTCGCTTACACTACACACAGCGTGTCCCTTGGTTTCTGTAAAAACGAAACCAACACACATTCAGTCGGCTCCGGCCGAAAGTGTTCTCAGTAAAGTAAATGTGCCCGCTGTCCCGCGCCCGCATCCTCTCACTGACACGCCGAATCCCACGAGATTCACCCCCGCTCGCTTCCTCTGCGCAACCCGTCATAGAGAAGCTGAGTGCGGCCAGGCTGCCCGCTGTAATCAGCGTGCGCCTTGCACGCTGTAAACACAGCAGCGTTGATTCAGTCAGCGCGAGCTGACAGTGTTCTCAGTACAGTTAATGTGCCCGCAGTCTCGCGCCCACATTCAGGCACACACGCCGAATCCCACGGGATTCACCCCCGCTCGCTTCCTCTGCACAACCTGTCACAGAAAAGCTGAGCGCGGCCAGGCTGCCAGCTGTGATCAGCGCGCACCTCGCACGCTGTAAACACAGCATTGATTCAGTCGGCGCAAGCTGACAGTATTCTCAGTGTAGTAAATGTGCCCACATTCTCTAACACACGCCGAATCCCACGGGATTCGCCCCGCTCGCTTTCTCTGCACGTCCCGCCATAGAGAAGCTGAGCGCGGCCAGGCTGCCCGCTGTGATCAGCGCCCCCCCCCCCCCGCCTCGAACGCTGTAAACAAGGTGTTGTGTTCCCAGTACACAGGGGCTTTCGAGCCGCCGTTCTGCCGCGGCCAGAGCCCAGATTTCATTCTACCCTTAGCTATTCACGCAGATGCGTGGTCAAGGCTTCCCGGGGTATCAGAATGGGTGTTGAACACTATAACGAGAGGCTATTCGCTACAATTCGCTCAACGCCCTCGCCGTTACACGGCGCGCGTCGAAACTACGGTGAAAAGCGAAGTATCTCATCTACTTCGAGCCGAGATAGCGAAACTACTGAGGAAAGGGGTTATAGAACCTTTATCTCAGGCTCAGAGCGAAGGGGGCCTGCCGCCCCCCAATATGCTTTTCCCCCTGTCTCACTCCTGCCTCAGGTGTTGGAGCGAATCAGGAGGGAGGGATGCCCAGTGCTACTCATAGCTCCGCTCTGGACAAACCAGTCGTGGTTCCCTGTCCTGATGCAGCTGACCAGCGCTGCCCCATGGCCTTTACCGTTGAGGAGAGACCTCCTCTCTCAGGCGGAAGGCTCGATTTGGCATCCTCGCCCGGATTTGTGGTCCCTGCACGCATGGGCCATCAACGGGTACCCGCTGACCTCCCAGAGGGAGTGTTAAACACGATCGCGCAGGCTAGAGCCCCGTCTACCAGACGGCTCTACTCCTCGAAGTGGTCTGTGTTCTCTGCTTGGTGTCAAGCGCAGGGCTTTTCACCTGTAGACTGCGGGGTTACGGAAGTGCTTTCGTTCCTTCAGGAGCTACTGGATAAGGGCAGGTCCCCTTCCACGCTCAAAGTATACGTGGCGGCCATAGCAACGTTTGCAAAACCGGTGTCTGGCCAGTCACTAGGAAAGAACGACTTAGTCGTGCGTTTCCTTAGAGGAGCTCGGAGGCTAAACCCTCCCAGGCCCCCTTCAGTCCCGACATGGGACCTTTCCACGGTCTTGGAGGCCATGAAAGGTGCCTCATTCGAGCCAATCCAGTCGTCAGACATGAAACACTTGTCTTTCAAGACAGCGTTTCTTATGGCTCTCGCTTCAGTGAAGCGCGTAGGGGACTTGCAAGCGCTTTCAGTGAGCGCGTCATGCATGGAGTTTGGACCTAATGACTCAAAGGTCATACTCAAACCGAAGCACGGCTACGTGCCAAAATCCCTCAACACACCGTTCAGGGCCCAGGTGATTTCCCTGTCTGCCCTTCCGGTTCTCAATGAGGAGAAGGACGCGAGTCTCCTTTGCCCTGTCAGGGCACTAAGGGCTTATGTGTCCCGCTCGTCTGGTTTCAGACAGACTGAGCAGCTTTTCATTTCGTTTGGCGGCCGTGCTAAGGGACTTGCCGCTTCGAAACAGAGCCTATCCAGATGGATAGTCGGTGCCATAGCGCTGGCTTACACTTCTAAGGGCCTACAGTGCCCTTTGGGTGTTAGAGCGCACTCCACAAGAGGCATGGCCTCCTCGTGGGGATGGTCTAGCGGGGTTACCCTGCAAGATATTTGTATGGCCGCGGGCTGGGCCTCGCCGTCTACATTTATAAAATACTATAACCTGGAGGTTCCCGCCTTACAAGCTAAGCTTTTGGCGGTATAAAATTCAGTGCTATCTGCCCGCTGTGCGGCTCGGATACTGAGTTTGACCTGCGTATTGCTCACTGACCGGTACAGCAGCTCATTAAAAATGTTGACACACATGTGGCCACCCAGTTCAGGCTGAATGTTCACCCTGACGGTATGCTCTATTTGTCACATGATTAGCTCCTTTCCGATGCTATTTTACAGGGAATGATGCTTCTAGCCTCTCTTCCCTCACTCTCTGTGAGTTTATGGTGATTATGCACTATATGCGCCCCGGGCTTCGGCCCCTGGGACTTTGGTGTTGGATCCCTACCAGCACGGTGTGTTGCATTGTGTTCCCCATAGCGTAAGATATTACGCAGTACGAGAGATACTCTCGTAAGAGAACGTACTCGTTTACTAACGTAACCTCGGTTCTCTCTAGAGAGGGAACGAGTACTGCGTATCTTGCCGTGCTTGGAATACGCTCTGGTTCGCTTCGGCTTTGAAAACCAATGTAAGAGCAGCTATCGAGCCTATTTCTAGGGCGAGACCACGCCCTTTCTGGCGGGACGTGACGATATGGGCGCGAAAGGCCCCCATTCGTCGTGACGTCACGCAGAGCCTCTCTCGATAGGCTGCTGCTGTTGCCGCAGGGCAGCCAATAGGCGCGCGAGCTGTCTCGCCTATGTCTGCTTGCTGCCGCAAAGCGTTTTACATTAATAAAAAATTAAGGATAATTTTTGGCTTCAATATCTCGTGGAAAAGAGTTTTCCCCATAGCGTAAGATATTACGCAGTACTCGTTCCCTCTCTAGAGAGAACCGAGGTTACGTTAGTAACCGAGTACGTTTTCTTACAATACTAATGAGAATTTTTAAATAAAGTATATTACAAACTTTTCATTTAGACCCTAAAGAATCATATTAGCTTTTACAAAAATGGCATTATATGACCCCTTTAAAAAAGAGTCAAGTTTGGCATTAGGGGAGTTTTAAAGGATAATTCCGGTATTTAACACTTTAAGTCTATTTTCTAGTTTGTTTTGGATGAACTAGAGTGGTGGACTTAGAAATTTTGACGATGGGTCCTGTCTCAACTTTTTGACTATTTTAGGATAGCCTCTGAGTGCTTCAGAGTGGTTGTCTACGAGCATACTGAAACATGTCCTTAAAACAACACTTAACATTAGCTCTCAAAACTGTGCAACTCACCGAGTGATTAGTGGTGTTCGTTGATGATTAAAAACAAATTTATCGGCGCAATGTATGTTTTCAATCCGTGTTATTTACTATAGTGGAACTAAATTTTCAGATACCTCACAACCGCGTATAAACTTATGCTCAATATTTGAGTCTGAAGCGTTAGCACACATCCCGACCGCTTGATGGCGACAACCACTTTGCCGCAGTTGCTCTGCTCACGCTAGCCTTCTGAGAGACGGAGAAGGGAGCGAAAAAAACTACAACCAAATGTAAACAGACCCCTTTTGGTATCCGGTAGCGCAGTAACGAGCACTGAGGCTCCAACAGACATAAATGGAATTTTAAAAAATGGCAAATAAAACACGACAGAAACTGTATTTCGCTATGCTACTTGTTTTGGATCATCAACGAACACCACTAATCACTCCAACATGACATCATGACTTTTGCGTAAACATACACGTCATTTTCAAGTCAAGTGGCGTGTTATTTATACACATTTTGAGCTATCCGCGTGTATGCGTGTATATCTACGCCGTTATGTCCGAGTGATTCCGCTTGTATGTACACGCTGTTAAAAATCCGAGCGAAATAAAGCCAAATTTTGATATACATCTGGGGGAGCGATATTTTTCTTACTAGGATGGTAGGGAAAGACTCATAAATGGTATTAACCAGTGACGGGTAGGTTT
The DNA here is from genome assembly GCA_036326025.1 of Chrosomus eos. Classification (NCBI taxonomy): domain Eukaryota; kingdom Metazoa; phylum Chordata; class Actinopteri; order Cypriniformes; family Leuciscidae; genus Chrosomus; species Chrosomus eos. The sequence continues at coordinate 17,808,113 of CM070829.1, forward strand.
AGGGACGGGGTTGGGGTAGGTCATATATTTATACTGTATATACAGTAATGTAACGTTAAGTCAACGGCGTTCATAAACACGCTGAAAAGCGATTATGCGTGTTGATAGCACGCCAAAAATGGAAATACGAATTGGCGTGTCATACATACGCAGTTTCATGAGATCAGTCTGAATCACTCGGTGATTTGCACAGTTTTGAGAGCTAATGTTAAGTGTTGTTTTAAGGACATGTTTCAGTATGCTCGTAGACAACCACTCTGAAGCACCCAGAGGCTATCTTAAAATAGTCAAAAAGTCGAGACAGGACCCATTGTCAAAATTTCTAAGTCCACCACTCTAGTTCATCCAAAACAATCTAGAAAATAGACTCAAAGTGTTAAATACCGGAATTATCCTTTAATAATATCTCCTTTTAGATGGGTACAATTTCAAACAGTTTTGTAAGGTTGGCGAAAAAGTTGTATTGACATTATTAGAGAAAAGATTATCAAGTTCATCTATTCATGGTGAAAATGATTCTAATTTGTACTTTCATGTAAAATAAATATCACTTTAATATTTTTTTTTAAATAATGTGAACAATTCTCTCAAGTATTTTTTTTAATGTTATTTAATATAATTTCTTAGTACTTTTTAAATGTCACACCATAGGACACATTTACAGTACTGTTGAGTGAAAACGTGAAAATAATATGTTAAGTCATTGACAAAATGAGTGACCACTACTATTTTCTGTTCCCTTTCATTGTCACTCCGAGTTACGTTGGATGACGACGAATGGGGTTTCGCTTAGAAAGCCTATCAACTTCGAGTATTACAAAACGAGCCAATGGCAAAGAAATGCCATGGGTCTGCGGAATTTGCATGACGTAACTCCGCCCCACCTCGTGGGTATAAAAGGAGGACGCCGGCAACATGCAGATATGTTTTCGCTTCGAATCGGAGCCAAGTTTATCCTTCTCTCCACAAGCCATCTCTGATTGTCAGCTTTACAAACGAGTACCTCAGGTGTTGGTGTGACGGCGATCTCCAGCGAGCGCGCTTTCTGCTTATCTGTGCAGTGGTTTGCCAGAGAGTGCGTGTCTCCCCGGGCGCTTCAACACTTTGAGTTTTCTCTCACAAAAGAGCTTGCACGCGGCACGTCTTTTTAAAGATGCCTCGCCCGTGTACTTCTGGTTGCGGCAGATCGGTATCGGACTCTGATGGGCACGAGCATTGTCTAGTATGTTTGGGCATTGAGGCCTCCACCCTGTCCTGAGCGCTCGCGGCTGGACGATTGGTTTTTGGGTAAGGCCGCCGACCCTCGTCCACGGCAAACCCCAATACCTTTCTTCCCGGATGTGCATGATGAGATCTCGAAGTCCTGGAAGACCCCCTTGTCTTCTCAGGACCGCTCGTTGGTCTCATCCGCCTTTCCTCCCCTCGATGGAGCAGCTGTCCGTGGGTACACTGGACTTCCCCCGGTTGAACGCTCTGTTGCGATGCAACTGTGTCCTCAGAGTGCTTCTTCTCGTGGCGAGTCTAAGCACCCATCCAAAGCCTGTAGATTCTCATCCACTCTGGTGGCGAAGTCTTACAGAGCGGCGGGACAGGCAGCTGTTTCACTGCATGCTATGGCCACTCTGCAGGTCTACCAGGCCCATATGCTCAGAGACATGCACGAGGGCAGGACAGACCCAGGGCCCTTTGATGAGCTGCGTGCCGCTACCAACCTTGACCTCCGGGCAACGAAGGTGACTGCGCACTCCCTGGGTCTGGTGATGTCCACTGCGGTGGTCCAGGAGAGACACCTTTGGCTGAACCTGGCTGAAATGCGGGATTCCGAGCGGACTCGTCTGCTCAATGTGCCCCTGTCCCAGGCCGGCCTCTTCGGCGGAGCGGTGGAGGACTTTGCACAACAGTTCTACACTGCGCAGAAACAGACTGAGGCCATTAAACACATTCTGCCCCGCCGGCCCGCTGCTGCCTCCACCCACCCGGCCGGGCAGACGCCTCAGCCTGTTCGCCGCCGAGGGCGCCCTCCGACACGGCGTGCCGTCCACGAACCGCTTCGCCCTTGTGCCCCTCTGTCGCCAGATCCCTGGCAGAGCAGGCCCCCGCGGGACGACCACCCTGGTCCTTCCCTGGCCCCCTCTGTCAGGGCGCGGTTGCTAACTGTGCCCCCACACCGGGCCGCTATGCAGTCCACGTCTGGGCCAGTTACTCCGCTTCGCTGCCCCTCCAGGGGGACGTCTGTCGTTCGCATGACCCCTGGTTCAGTTCCTGGAAGCTTGGCTAGAGCTTCCCCGTCTGTCCCGCTGGGTCGCCCGAACCGTCAGGCTCGGCTATGCGATTCAGTTTGCACGTTCTCCTCCCCGCTTCAGGGGAGTCCGCTCCACTTTGGTCGGTGGCAATGCCCCCATCATGAGAGCAGAGATTGCCTACCTGCTGGCGAAGGGTGCAATCGAGACTGTCCCTCCAGCCGAAATGAGGTCCGGCTTCTACAGCCCCTACTTTATTGTCCCCAAGAAAAACCGGTGGGTTACGACCAATCCTGGATCTGCGCGTGCTCACTGCCAAACGCATTTTCGAATGTGTACGGCCCCAGGATTGGCTTGCATCGATCGACATGAAGGACGCCTACTTTCATGTCTCCATTGTTCCTCGACACAGACGTTCCTTCGGTTTGCTTTCGAGGGGCAGGCATACCAGTACGCGGTTCTCCCTTTCAGGCTAGCCCTGTCTCCTCACGTCTTCACGAAGGTCATCGAGGCAGCCCTTGTTCCCCTTCGGGTTCACGGGGTTCGCATCCTGAACTATCTCGACGACTGGCTGATACTAGCTCACTCTCGAGACCAGGTTTGCGAACACAGGGACCTCGTGCTCCGGCACCTAGCTCGCTTGGGCCTTCGGGTCAACTGGGAGAAGAGCAAACTTTGCCCCGTGCAGAGGAACTCTTTTCTCGGTATGGACATCGACTCGGTCGCCATGTCCGCGCAGCTTACGAGCGAGCACGTGCAGTCACTGCTGACTTGTCTGAGACAATTCCAAGAAAAGAGTGCGGTTCCACTGAAACTTTTTCAGAGGCTCCTGGGGCATATGGCATCTGCAGCTGCGGCAATGCCGCTCGGATTGCTTCATATGAGACCGCTTCAGCTCTGGCTTCGCGACCGAGTCCCGAGGTGGGCATGGCAACAAGGAGGAGTGCCAGTTACTCTGACCTGCCGTCAGACCTTCACCCCGTGGTCGAACCTCAGTTTTCTCAGGGTGGATGTCCCCCTGGAACGAGCTTCCCGGCATGTTGTTGTGTCAACAGATGCTTCCACCACGGGCTGGGGCGCCATGTGCAATGGACAGGACCCCAGCGCCTATGGCATGTCAATTGCCTCGAGTTGCTGGCAGTACGCCTTGCCCTGCACCGCTTTCGAGTGCTGCTGAGGGGTCAACACTAGGGGTGCAACGGTACAGATAGCCCACGGTACGGTCCGTACCTCGGTTTTTGGGCCACGGTCTCGGTTCGGTTTCGGTACATGTTTTGTGCAGAAAGAGAATTGCTATTTCATCCCAAAATTATGTTTTATTTTTCTTATGAGCATAAACAGAATGTCACAGTAGGAAGAAAATCAATGTGTATGGAATAAATGAACACTCTAGTCTGTACTGAACAACACTAAGTACGGTAATACAACCTCTTCAACTACCACTTATGAAATACAAAATGTAAACAAACACTTTAGAATATTCAAGTGGATCCCAATTCCAAACCTTGATGAAACTGGTATATGAAGTGATCAATGTGAAAGAAAAAGTGCACTTTTACCTTTAAACAAACATAAATTAGCTTGTGGTTTGTAGGGCTGGACCAGAATATTCGAATATTCGAATATTCGTTCGGTGGGTTGGTATTCGGTTTGAAAATGTGACATTCGAATATTTTTTTTTTTTTTTGCAAATCTGGCATCCCCTCGAAACGGTTCTCATTCGCACTTGTATATGTTTTACACTATAAAATCTGGTGAAATACAATACTTTACATATAAATTCATTATAGCTACTTAATAAATAGATATTTGCTTCTTCTTGGACTACTAAAGTGTTCCTGCAACGGGAGTATTCTCTGGCTAGAGCGCAGAACAGCAGAGTTTGTATGGACAGATGTGAATGCCTGAGCTTGTATTTTGGGTTAAGCTGCATTGCTTGGACATTGTGGAAAATAGAATAATAGAAACAAAATATATTAAAATGTATGTAGTATTAAAATGTATAAATATATGTATTAGTGTGTTTTATATCACTAGTGCATTGTCCATTCTCGGAGCATATAAGATAGCATATCGGAGTCCATTCTCTGCTCGCGTGAGGCGCTCCGCTTCTTTATTTAAATCTACTTTGCCAGTAATTTGTTAGTGAGACTATTAGACTAGCCTACCTTATTAGAAATATTGCTTAAGTTACAGACCTGTGTGTGTTTTATATCACTAGTGCAGAGCAGTGTCTGTTCTCGGAGCATAAGCTCTGCTCGCGTGAGGCGCGACGCGTCCCGCTCGCGCTGCTCTGTAGTTTATTAAAAGTTTATTCATTCTGAACGTGTCGCGTCTCGCCTGTCTATCTATTTTGCACCAAATACACTGCACTCCCTTGTGAAGTCGTTTGGATGAACGGTTCTCGAAATAATAATCATGCGCTGATGATGATGATATCATCAGCGCATGATTATTATTTCGAGAATTTGAAGCGCATTTTACAAGCGCTTCAAGAGGCACACGCACACTTGCACACACACACGCACATTTGCACACACGACACACGCAAGGTCTCTCCCTCTCTTTGTCATGCGTGCGCTACACGGTTTGGAGCTCGCGAGCAGCTAGATTCCGGGAGATTTTAACATTTTTGCGGGCATCAGGGAGCCGCTATCAATATGCGGGAGACTTGGGATGTCTGAGACATAATAGAGATTTCGAAGCTTCGAATATTCGATGTTCATTCCTACCGAAGCTTCGAAGCTCAAAAAATGGTATTCGGACCAGCCCTAGTGGTTTGAATAAAAAAAAGCAGAGCAAAATAATATAATAAAAAAAATATTATCGGGGTGTCATTGGTTGTTGAGTTAAATCTTACCCAGATCAGAGAATGTCTAATAAGACGGGCTTTGCCCAGATACAATAGTGCTATTTTCTGATTGGCTAACAACACCAGACGAACAACACGAGACGAATCAGACGCGCTTGATTCCTGCCGGTTCCACATTGAGAGCGGCGTGGCCAGTGTTTTGGAGGTGCTGTGGCATATTAAATATATTACAAATAGTTTTTCAGCGTGAGAAATACAATGTGTGGCGGGAGAGCGTGACAAAAGACCGAAATGAGTGACTGTCACGCTCAACGCGTGACACTTGAGACGAGCCCTGCTAGTAATACGAGCCAGTGAGTGACAGAAGTTAGCGTGTGGGTGCACAACAGTGATTGATTGGACACGTTAACTTGCGGGAGCGGGCTTTCGTCTGCCAGGACAGGCAAACGCACCTGAAGGCGTGTAAAGCAAAAACTAAAAGGATCTGCGCGAACTCAATGACAAAACCGAAGTCCCGCGGGACACGAGGGTAGATTGTCCCGTGCAGGGCTGATCGAACGGTCCGGGATTTTACCGTGTACCGTTGCATCCCTAGTCAACACGTACTAGTCCGATCAGACAATACCGCCACTGTACGTACATCAACCGCCAAGGTGGTCTTTGCTTCCGCCGTATGTCGCAACTCGCTCGCCACCTCCTCTTATGGAGTCAGAAGCATCTGAGGTCGGTTTGAGCCATTTATATACCCGGAGTCCTGAACTGCGCAGCTGACGAGCTCTCACGGCTTCAGCCCCTCCCTGGAGAATGGCGACTCCATCCCCAGTCGGTTCAGCTGATTTGGGACCAGTTCGGGGACACACAGATAGATCTGTTTGCCTCTCACGACTCGACCCATTGCGACCTGTATTATTCCCTGACCGAGGGCACGCTCGGCACGGATGCACTGGCGCACAGCTGGCCGCGGGGCCGCAAGTATGCATTTCCCCCAGTGAGCCTTCTTGTGCAGACCTTGCGAAAGGTCAAGGAGGACGAGGAGCAGGTCCTTCTGGTTGTGCCGTACTGGCCCACCCGGACCTGGTTCTCTGAACTTGTACTCCTCGCGACAGCACCTCCTTGGCCAATTCCTCTGAGGAAGGACCTCCACCCTGTTGCAACCTCGTCCCGATCTTTGGAGCCTCCACGTGTGGCTCCTGGACGGGACCAGGCAGGTTTGAGTACCCTACCACCTGCAGTGGTGGCTACCATCACTTCTGCTAGAGCGTCGTCCACGAGACACGCGTTGAAGTGGAACCTCTTCGTCAGCTGGTGCTCTTCTCGCCGAGAAGACCCCCGGAGATGCTCGATCGGTGTTGTGCTTTCCTTCCTTCAAGATGGGTTGGAGCGAAGGCTTTCTCCCTCCACCCTCAAAGTTTACGTTGCCGCTATTGCCGCACACCATGATTTGGTAGAAGGTAAGTCCTTGGGAAAGCATGACCTGATCGTCAGGTTCCTGAGAAGAGCGAGGAAACTGAATCCTCCTCGCCCTCCTCTCGTTCCCTCTTGGGACCTCGCGGTGGTTCTAACTGCCCTGCAGAGTGCTCCCTTTGAGCCTTTCCAATCAGTGGAGCTTAAGCTCCTGTCAATGAAGACAGCGCTCCTGGTTGCACTGGCCTCTATCAAGAGGCATTCTCTGTTGACGAAGCGTGCATGGAATTCGGGCCGGCTTACTCTCACGTGATCCTGAGATCCCGGCCTGGATATGTGCCAAGGTTCCCACCACTCGCTTCCGGGACCAGGTGGTGAACCTGCAAGCGCTGCCCTCGGAGGAGGCAGACCCAGCCTTGGCACTGTTCTGTCCAGTGCGTGCTCTCTGCGCTTATGTAGACAGAACGCAGTGTTTCAGGACCTCAGACCAGCTCTTTGTCTGTTATGCTGGGAAGCTGAAGGGAAATGCTCTCTCAATGCAAAGGCTGTTTCACTGGATAGTGGACACCATTGCTTTGGCATACCAGCAGCAAGGTCGACCGTGCCCCCTTGGTGTGACTGCCCACTCCACCCGGAGTGGGGCATCCTCTTTGGGCTCTAGCGCATGGCGCCTCGCTAACAGACATCTGCAGAGCTGCAGGCTGGGCGACACCAAACACATTCGCCAGATTATACAATCTATGAGTGGAGCTAGTGTCCTCTCATGTACTCGCTTCAACCAGCTAGTATTGGACCCACTCAGGTGTCTTCGCTTGCTCGCCATTCCACTCCGCGGACTGGATACATGCCATATTCTCCTCAGGTGAGCTTCCCCGAAAGCCCTGAGTTCCACCTGCACTCCTGAGGTCGGCGCCAGTGTCTTTTGCCTGTGCGTCGGCTAGGTGCCTCCCGTGTGCATGGTCCCTCTCCGGAGCTACCGCCACATGTGTCTTCCCACTGTAAGCCTCTCTGAGCATGTGTCTTTCCCTTGGCAAGCCACCTTGCCACCCCTGGGGTTAAAATATTCCACCTGTGGCTGGACACCCCAGTGTCTCCATATGCTTCCTTCGGGTCATATGTGTATTCTCTAGCATCCTGCCGGCGTCCTCCTTTTATACCCATGAGGTGGGGCGGAGTTACGTCATGCAAATTCCGCTGACCCATGGCATTTCTTTGCCATTGGCTCGTTTTGTAATACTCGAAGTTGATAGGCTTTCTAAGCGAAACCCCATTCGTCGTCATCCGAGATAACGTCTCTGTTCCACACTCAGGGAACGAGGGTTACATCCGTAACCGAGATGTTTTCATACTCCATAAATATATGTATTTTTTTAAAAAGTTATGTTTTCCAAAAAAAGTACTTTTTCTTGGCCATGTGTCAACTACCCATCTACAAACTGCAACGTAATAAAACGTTGCCATACGTTCATCTGTTCCAGAAAAAAAGTAAACACGCTTTTAGCCCCATTCACTGGTCATTTCACTCGCGAAACGTGCATGACGCAACGTATGTTTTGCAAAAATGTTGCCACAGGTACGTTCTTCGTATGAGTTTGCAGTTTGGTTATCAATTTTCTTCAAAACATCTTAGTTTGTGTTCTGCAGAAAGAAAAAAGTAATACAGGATTGGAACAACATGACATGGGGCTCACATAATTTAATTTTTTTGGTGAAATATTCCTCACATTAATGTTACCAAGTTGAACACTATAAAGTGTTACCAACTCTCTCATCCCGCCGACTAGGCCCGACGGCTCACTTCCTTCTTTTTCTCTGACCTGCACCAGCTTTCCACTATATCTTTGCGCAAATTAATTTTTTAGATTACTCTGCACTGTAGCTTTGCCTTTTAAGAGTCAGTATTCCCTGATAACAAATTCAGACCTGGCATGTAGAAGGATTTTCATAAAAGAAGTAATCTTAAAAGTCTTTTAGCAATCCTGTTGTAATCCTTGTTGTATTTGATGTAATTCACAAACTCATTTATATTCCCTGTATTACAAATACTGGAACATAATATAACTTGACTTATAAAAGTCTACATATTTCCATACAGGACATAAATCATTTGGCATGATGAAGGATGATGGCACGCAACTGTGTGTCCCCGTCAGATCTGAATTGCTGCTTTAAGATGCAATAAACTCGATAAACACCAGTACAGTAAAAATGTAACTCTGCAGCATATTTTGAATTTTTTAGAGAATTAGGCATGTCTGACTTTAAAAGAGCGTCCTGCCCACATACATTGGAGTAAATGGATAAAAATGGTCTCATTTTACAGAAAACACTCTAAATTTTAACACAGTGGTGAAATATTGCATATATTTTATTGTATTTATTCACAATGTTTTGATAAATACATAAAAAATCTAATTTTTTTATACTTTTTTTTTAATACTTTTTTTTTTTTAATCTGTAACTTTGGACCTGTTTTGTCTATGTCTCTTCGGAAAGTTTCTTTCGATTCCACTAGGTGGCAGTAAACAGGGGCAAAAAGAATTTTTTTGATAACAACTCCTCAAATAAAGTTATTGATATTTATCTGAAAGGAGTCACAAGTGTACTTTTACAGTCTCCATTTTTGATTGCTAAAAGAATTGGGCATACCTGAATTTAAAATTGTGTCCTACCCACATACATTGGAGTAAATGGATGAAAATGGTCTCATTTTACAGAAAACACTCCTCATTTTGACGCAGTGGTGGAATATTGCATATATTGTATTGTATTTATTCACAATTTTATGATAAATAAGGATAATAAAATAAGGTTTCGATTGATTTTTAAATTAAGCTTTATTTTTAATTAAATTAAGAGTCTGTAACTTAGGATCTGTTTGGTGCATTTCCCTTCAGAAAGTTTCTTTTGATTCCACTAGGTGTCTGTAAACAGGGGCAAAAAGAATTTTCTTGATAACTCCTTCTCAAAAAAAGTTATTGAGATTTATCTGAAAGGAGTGACAAATGTACTTTTAAAGTCTCCATTTTTGATTGCTAAAAGAATTGGGCATACCTGAATTTAAAATGGTGTCCTACCCACATACATTGGAGTAAATGGATGAAAATGGTCTCATTTTACAACAAACACTCTACAGTTTAACACAGTGGTGGAATATTGCATATATTGTATTGTATGCATTCACAATTTTATGATAAATAAGGATAAAAAGTCAGATTTTGATAGATTTTTAAATTAAGTTTTTAGTTGAGAGTCTGTAACTTATGATCGTTTTGGTGTATTTCCCTTCAGAAAGTTTCTTTTGATTCCACTAGGTGTATGTAAACAGGGGCAAAAAGAATTTTTTTGCTAACTCTTTCTGAAAGTAAGTTATAGAGATTTATCTGAAAGGAGTCACTGGTGTCTCCAAGTGTACTTTTGAAGTCTCCATTTTTTATTGCTAAAAGAATTGGGCATACCTGGATTTAAAAGAGTGTCCTACGCACATACATTGGAGTAAATTAATGAAAATGGTCTCATTTTACAAAAAACACTCTAAAGTTTAACACAGTGGTGGAATATTGCATATATTTTATTGTATTTAGTCACAAGTTTATGATAAATAAGGATAAAAAGTCAGATTTAGATTTTTTTTTTTTATTAGGTTTTTAGTTCAGAGTCTGTAACTTAGGATCTGTTTGGTGTATTTCCCTTCAGAAAGTTTCTACTGTTTCCACGAGGTGTCTGTAAACAGGGGAAAAAATAATTTTCTTGATAACTCCTCCGCAGAAAAAGTTATTGAGATTTATCTGAAAGGAGTCACTGGTGTCTTCATTTCTGGCTGCCACTCATCACCACTGTCCAGACTGCAAAACAAAACAAATTTATGAATCCACATTGTGATTCAGAAATGCATGCTAATATTACACACAATCACACAAAATAATTAACGTATGCACATAACAGATACAAGATTATAATTTGCATACCCACATAAGACACACCAATACATGTGTGCAAAAATAAAGGAGCACAACTCATGCATCCACTGATTCAAATATGAATGTAACCAACATGTAGAATGCATTTCACGTGTATGTGTGTGTGTGTGTATATATAGCTTAGCAAAAGCTCCCAAGCATATTTGACCTATGGCATCAATATATGCATGGGTTGTGCTCGTTTATTATTACATGCATATATCTTTGGGTGCAAAATAAATCTCAAATATACATGCACAAACATGTACGCGACAAAAAAAACAACAACCGAAAATGCGTTAGCAAAAGCACCCAAGCTAATTTGAACTAGAGCGTGCATGGGTTGTGATATTCCTCGATGTCTGTTGCATGAATATTTTGTACAATTGTGGCATGCATTAGTTCATGAAATACACAAATACAACGTTTATAGGTTCAAAATGTGTACTTACTCAAATTCAGGATCCATTACGCAGCTTGTGATCAGAGTCAAAACTTTGCTGCAAGTTTCAGTGTCACTGTCTCGATCAAACTCCGCCAAAACAGCCTCTACGCCGACAAAAATCTTTCTTGAAGCCATTGTCCAAAGACAAAACACTCCAACCAGTTGTAAAAAGTACGCAATAACTAAAAAAACACTTTCCAAACTATCAATCGATCTCAAACTAGACTCCTCTCTTCTGCGATGCGCGCTGGCAGGCTGCTGGAATGTCAGGATGAAGACCCGCCTCCTCGAACTTGTCATAGAATATCTCGGTCTCTGAGTGGGTTAGAGAAATGATCGACGTGTCTATGGATCACTGAGAGTCTCGGCTTTCTTGACGCATGACGCAATATTTGATGACGTCATCAAAAATCGCGGCTAACGAAGACGATCAAACCTAAGATTAATAAGAATATTTGCTCCTATCCTAGATCGCACGTTTTGATCTGGACATCGGTGACATATTACAGTGTAATTTGGTCATCCTTGCTCGAAGACATGTGAAAATGGTCTCATTTTGAAGAAAACAACCTAAGGAACGAGCTGATATAGCGTTTGAGGCTAGTAGCTCCACACGGAGGAAGTGATCCGAACAGGAATATGATTCATGTGTTTGCTTGTTCAAAAAACTCGATTCCGTTTTCGTGATTCTTTGGAAAATAATGTTATTGTAAAGTGTTGGATCGGAAAAATAAACTGCACAGTGATATTCTTGAGAGTGAGAGCTTTCATTTGATGTATGATTTGTCTATTTCTGGTGAGTTTGTGTGATATAAATATGACATTTAATATCATAAATATGATTTTCTCAAGGGGGGGGTCGTTGCGGGGGGGTCGAATTTAGACCATAATATCTTATTCTAGGTAACATAAATACAAAAGTGATGGGATTGTCATGAAAGCTGAGGTTCTAAGCTTTCAAACAATACTATATATGTCTAGTTTTGTGCTGTACAACTTATAGATTTTTCAAAATGATTATGATTATGCAATATTGGACCCACAGGTGGGTCCGCGGGGGGGTGCAAAGTTGATGTAGTTTTAAAGCGAATACCCCAAAACTTTAAACTACCCAACTTCCAGTGCTGCATTTGAATTCAGGGTGCTGCTGGTAATGTGTGTTTGTGTGTGTGTGTTTACATGCTTCTTGGCAGCACACTGAAATGCAAATCACTGTTTGGAAAAAAGAGACACAGCCTCCACAGAAAGCAATGCTTCCTCTCTTTCTCCTCTCATCTGCTGTCAGTGTGAACGGGAGCATACTTTTAAATAATGAAACGCACACCCTCTCGCTGTCATAAAGAGAAACACTCACACACAATCTGTCATTTCAGAGGGAGGGAAATATCCCTGAAAATCATCTCTTAGGGAGGTGAAATATTGTTAAATGTCACACACACACACACACACACACACACACACACACACACACACACACACACACACACACACACACACACACCATCTGGTCGGGCTGCTGGGTTTGTGTTTGCGACTTTCTATTTCGGGCTCACTTATGGCTGTTTTAATGTGTATGTATACGTGAGATTATTTGTTTATTTTGAGAGATTAGATGCTCATAAGGGTTTTACATTCTAACACGTTGGTGTTTATGAAAACAGCATGATGAGGAAAACCTCTGTATGTTGAAAGCATAAATTTAAGATATATTTAGACTATACCGTTTAAATGTTTGGTTCACTAAAGGATGCATAGTTGATCAAAAGTCAGATTTATGTTACAAAAGATTTAGATTTCAAATAAATGGTGTTCTTTTGAAATTTCAGTTCATCAAAGAGTACTGAAGAAAAAAATCACGGTTTCAACAAAAAAATTAAACAGTGGAACTGTTTTCAACATTGATAATAATAAGAAATGTGTCTTTAGCATCAAATCAGCATATTATAATGATTTCTGAAGGATCATGTGTCATTGAAGACTAATGAAGAGTAATGATGCTGAAAATTCAGCTTGGCAATAATTACATTTGAACATATATTAAAATCATATATGAAATAATTACAATAATATTTCAGTATTTTCCTATATTTTTTTATCAAATAAATGTAGCATTGGTAAGAGTAAGAGACTTGTTTCAAAGAAATTGTACAGACCTTTGTATGTCAGGTGTGTAACACTGGTGCTGCATCCACTGAACTGTCATTCACTGTGTGCTTGCAGTCTTCCCTGAGTACAAAAGCAGAGTATAAAAGCAAAGATACACAGCCTTGTGGCATTACAACCCGAGATGATCATTGAGAGTTTTGTATTCAGGCCATATAGGACATTTACAAATAATGCTCTCAGTTTCACTCCAGTTTTCACAATGTGACAGCACTTCCAGTTTGCTATTGTAAATGTATCTCCCTGCATTTTTAATACCAATTTCAGAGTCACAGTTAAACGATTTACATTTGAAAAGGAAAAATAGGTCTGTTAACATCGACTGCTTACAAAAGTAGGACCTGTTCCTAAATGTCCTTTGCTGGTGAACAACTATCCTTCCCTTACCAATTGTTAGAATTTGTATAAACAGTCAAAATTTGTCACATTAAGAATTATTATTTCCTTTAGCCAAGACAGGGTAAGAGATGCACTGTTACCTAGGGTTTTCAAACTAGGGCCCAGGGACCCAGGGGGGCGCAAGGAAGTGCTGAGGGGTCTTATACTATTTAATCAGTAAGTAATAAAAGAACATGAAATATGCCATTGTTGTGATTCAGAATTATATTATTTAATATTAATATATTTAATTTACAAAAAAAAAAAAAAGAAAATAGTTGTCTTGCATTCTGAAATTGGTTAGAAACAATTATAACTGAGGACAAAGTAAATAAAAACATAAATTAAGTAAATGGAAACAAGTTTTTTATGTTTTCAAAATAACTAATTTAATCAAAAATACACTAAAGACAGTAATATTGTGAAGTATTATTAAAATAATTGTTTTCTAATTTAATATTTTTAAAAATGTAATTAATTCCTGTGATTAAAGCTGAATTTTCAGCATTATTACTCCAGTCTTCAGTGTCACACGATACTTCAGAAATTATTCTAAAATGCTGATTTGGTCCTCAAGAAACATTTTCCATATTAGAATGATTTCTGAAGGATCATGTCATGTGACAGTGAAGACTGGAGTAATGATGCTGAAAATTCAGCTTTACAATCACAGGAATAAATTGCATTTAAATACATTCATGTAGAAAACAGTTATCTTTATATGAAATAATATTTCACAATATTACTGTTTTTACTGATTTTTTTATTAAATAAATGCAGTCTTGCTAAACATAAGAGCCTTCTTTCAAAAACATAAAAAAAACATGTGTAACTTCTCTATAGCGGCTCGCTGTCTATTCTCATGTAACAAAACAAAGTGCAACCAAATACTCCACCATTACATCTACTGACCATTAGATGCAATTTTAATTGGTTTATTTTTTATTTAAAAAAAGGAAATCTGAGCAGCATTTGAATTCTCGACCTCTTGCACTTGATTCCAGTATAGAGTATCGGCTCAGATCCCTGAGTGCCGTGTGACTGACATGCTGCAACTTTCCATTGCCCATGTGGCCGAAAGCTGCTTTCCAACCTTTCATTCTGTGAAGAGCACTTACATGGCTCTGCATGTCAACACTCAAATGCACTTTATGGTTAAAATGCCAATCTTGGTGAGATATTACTGTAAACACAGTCAGTTCTGTAACTGACAAAAAAAAATAAAAATCATATACAGTATGTCCAAATGCATTATCTGTGCATTAGGACTTGCAGTGCTATCTGCCACTGTCTGTTTTATACTACTGTCCAACAATACTGACAAGAAAAAGAGAAAAAATGTCATTCCTCTTGTTGGAAGAACTTTAGTAGCTTTAATTAGACATCTACATTTGAATATTAACAAGAAAAAAGAAAAAAAGAAAGCTAATTTTAAACACAGACCTGATTTTAAATCAAACTCTGAAGGCACCAAATCAGTGTTAATGCATTATATAAAATAATCATGCAGTGAAGACTTAGTAGTTTAGAAGTAGTTTTATATACATTGGATTATTTCATTTGCTGAATGTTTATTTGAATATTTGAAACTACCTGAAAAAAAAACCCCCACTTTATTTGTATATTTGTTCAATTGCTTGTAATTTGTTTCTTTATTTAATTACTTGTCATGAGTAATTGTTTGCACAACCTGAAGTATCTAATTTATTGAAAATAAACTATTTTCAACTAGTTTTCAGTTACAGTATATATATATATATATATATATATATATATATATATATATAGATAGTCAGGGTTGAGCTCCATTCAACGGCACGAAGACGAAGATGAACAGTTCAAATAGTATTTAATAATATCCACATAGTGAATAGCAAACACAACCATACACTGAACTGAAAACACAGGACTCAAATACACAGACAAACGAGGTGATAATGACAACACAGTTGAACATAATGATGACATCAAATCTGTAAATATGACGCCAAACCGGCAGGGAAATAGTGCAAACAGAAAACTAGTTTTTAGGTGATTTACTATTGTAGTTTTTGTTAATATTTTGAATTAGATATTTTTGTTATATTTTCTGTTTTCATTTTAATTTTGTGTAATTTTGTATTTGTATTTGTTTTAAAAATGTCTATAGAGTTTTTTATTATTAAGTGATTTTGTATTTGTTTTAAAAATGTCTATATAGTTTTTTTTTATTATTGAGTTTCAGGTTTAGTTATTTTGTAACTCTACAAAAAGGTTTCAATTGTTAACATTAAGTAAAGGATAATGTATAGCAAGGCAATTGTTATAGGGAATACAAACCCGGCTGTTTATGACCCCGACGCAAATCCAGTGGTGGAAAGAGTACTGACAAATTGTACTTAAGTAAAAGTATTGCTACTTAAGTAATAATTTACTTGAGTACAAGTAGAAGTACTGAAATATAATATGACTCAAGTAAGAGTAAATAAGTAGTTTCCTTAAAAACTATTCAAGTAACTACGTTACAAAGTACTTTAGTATTTTTCTATTTTTACCCAAAATGGGGAGATGATAGCGAAATGGAGCGCTAAACACTCTCATGTCATCTGTTTCATTCATACTGGAAGCCCAGTACTGATGCATAGAAGTATTAAACTTATGACATTTCAGGAAATGCCTTATATGGATATAATAGACCTTATTCGATCTGCGTCATCAATGTTCGCGGCGGCCATTTTGTTGACATAGAAACCACGGCAACTGTCAGTCAGTCAATTGACAAGCGAGGCAGCGTCGGTATTATTCATGGTATTATCGCTGTATTTTTTTTTAAAACAGTGGGATGGTGTGTTGTGTAATACACTGCTGTTCTAACAACAGCAATAAGAACCCGGAGTTAATTTTTATGCGATACCGACTGTCAGAAAACGTGAAGGGAGTGAGACAGAGGAGTTGAGCCAGCGCAGGAGAGACTTGTGGCTAGCTAGGAATAACAGACTAATCTGCCAACTCCTACAGCAATGTCTGCTCCTATCATTTTACCACAGGTAACGTTATTGGGGATATTTAATTTTGAATTTTACAATACTATTATAACATGTTCCTGTTATCTCTGTGAAGCTGCTTTGAAACAATTTGTATTGTAAAAAGCGCTAACTGTTATATAAATAAAGGTGACTTGACTATTGATAACGTTATATGCCTCATTGATACTAGGTAGGGAATTAGTGCTTGTGTGATACTGTTATTTTGTTACAACGATCGTAAAGGAGCCTGCGAAGTGTAGCTAACGTTATGCGGATACTGTATGAACGTTAACGTTATAAATATCCGGTTAAAAGTTACGGCTGGCAATAAGGACGGATCTATACTTAAGGCTATTGGGTCTATTTGATATGGGTCCACACAAATCAAGCTTATCTTCTCTTGATACCGACGAGATGAAGCCATTAGGCTACTGCTCACCTCAACTCAAATCTGCGTGCGGCTATGGGCAGGACAGTTGTTATGTCAACAATATGGCCGCGGTTAGCTACTTCCGGTGTTTGCGAATAAGGTCTATAAACATGCAAATAGTGATGTTTTGACTGATGAAACATGAAGACAAACACATTATAGCTATAATATATCTGTGTTCATCTATCAGGTATTTTTAAAAGAATGATGTATGTCTTTAAAGGGATAGTTCACCCAAAAATGAAAATTAGCTCATGATTTCCTCTCCCTCAAGACATCCTAGAAGATAAGACTTTCTGCTTTCAGTCGAATACAATCAGAGTTATGTTAAAGTGAATGACTGGAGAAAATTTGAAGCCCAAAAAAGTGCATCCATCCATGATAAAAGTGCTCCACATATAGACTACTAGCTTTCTCTGTTGTCAAGAGCAAAATTTTTATTACTAATTTTGAAAAGTAAGTCCAAGTAAGATCATTTGAATGTTTTGATTTGAATCATTTCATGAAAGCAAAGAAGGTTAAGTGAGAGGTCCGATAAAAGAAGGTATGAAAAACAATAAAACAGTATGAATAAAAAATTCCCAGTAAAAAAAAATGAAGTGGGCTATGGTTAACATGTTAAATTAAATTATCTTTTTTGTTTTGTTTTTTCGCTATAGGAACGAACTACACTTTTACATGCATCTGATTGACAGATAAATCATGCGATCTTATTTCACTGTTTTTTCAGCTTTGTACAAAGTTTGCTTCGTATATTTAGTAACTGTATTGTTAAAGAGGGCGAGCTTTACTATTAATTGAACTGTGTGCATGTATTATAGACACTTACATTGATCTTGCTCCATCCATGCAATAACTGCGTCCATGTTATGAGTCGAGCTTTTTTATTTACTTCAACTGCTCAGTGCTCTGGTATTATCAATGGTATGACCCATTTCAGTAGTTGCCATAATTAAATATGAGCAGAATACTCACTTACATTCACTGAAATATTGAAACGTTAGCACTACTGATTCAAAACACGAGCGCCAGTGATTGAATGTCAAAGCGCGGTTTGAACGCCCCGCCCCCCAGCCGAACTGAAAGTTTTGATTGGTTTTGCACCCGAGTCAGACCTGTCTGTTATTGGCTGAACTGCTTCAGATCTGTCTGTTATTGGCTGAAGCGCAGAGGCTCCACCGCAGTAGTATGAAAAGTGTCTGTCAAATGTCAGCTTGCCCTGTTGCTCCGTCGGCACCTTTGTCAAAGTACTTTGTACTTTTTATGAAAAATAAATGTAGAGAAGTTGAATACTTTATTTTTATTTTACTCAAGTAAGAGTAAAAGTACCACAATTTAATTATACTCACGAAAGTAGAAAAAATCAAAAAATCTACTCAAGTAGCCTACTGTAACGAAAGTATTTGTAATTAGTTACTTTCCACCACTGCGCAAATCTTCTTGAATCAGCCTGAAGGGTTTGTATTCGCTATAACAACTGCCTCGCTATACATTATCCTGCTTATTACATGGCTACCTACCAAATAAATCAATAATTTGACACAAAATATTGATTTAAAAACGAATGCATTGCTTCCGCTCTGTTTTTCATGGCAACGGTGTGTTATACTTAGCAGCGGTCTGTTATCAAGAAATAACAGACCGCATTCTACATTGGAAATCTACCAAGCCATGTAATAATTAATGATAATAACCCTGATTTAGAAAACTGTACTGTAGTCCCTGCAACCAATCGGTCACGAATACCAGTGAGAGTGCCCATCATCAGAGGGCACTCCACCCGGACTATCGCCATTCCCTAATGAAACTACATTTCCCATAACTCTCTGCCTGGACTCATAATCCCTTATTGCATCCACCTGTGTCTCATTACCGTGTTTAACTCACCCTATTGGCGCTTTTCCACTGCATGGTATGGCACGGTTCGGTACGGCACGCTTTGGCGCTTTTCCACTGCATGGTACGGTACGGCTCAGCTCAGTACGGCTCGCTTTAAATGGTACCACCTCTGTTGAGGTTCCAAGTGTACCGTACCGGTGCTAAAATATGACGTTAAACACTGCAGATCACTGATTGGTCAGACAGAATTATCACTACCAGCGTCATTGTATTTGCGTGCGAGACATCAAACCCGCTGGATTTAAATAGCCAGTAACAGTCACTGCTGTAGCACCTGTTTGCTTGAAGTATAAAATAAAGAAAAAAAACGTCCAAAAAAGAAATGGCTGAATCGTGTTCAGTGGACGAAGTGCAGACGTTCATATCATTGGTTGCAGAGTGGATAAACTATAACGATCATTCTATAATCCACCCACTTCGAAGCGGTACTAACTGCAGTGGAAAAGCAAACCAAGCTAAAGCGAGCCGAGCCGTGCCGTGCCGTGCCGTGCCGTGCCGAGCCAAGTCGTACCACGCAGTGGAAAAGCAAGTGAGCCGAACCGTGCCGCGCTGAGCCGAAACCGCTCTGAGCCGTACCATGCAGTGGAAAAGCGCCATATACTAACCGGGTTTTCACATTCATTCCCTTAAGTCTTGTATGTGTAACACTGCATTTTCACTGTTTTCCCCGATCCTGTATCACCCTCTGGATTTGTTTGTCATTGTTTGGACTGATTACCCTGTGCTTTTGACCACTGCCTGTTTTACGGTTTATGATCTTGGATTTTCCATTAATAACTGCATTTGGATTCTTAACCTTCATGTCTTGGAGCAGTTTGTGCACCACACACAAAGATCCAGTGCCCATGGAGCTTGGCCCATCACAATCACCAGCATGCCAAGGTCTGAGGATTGCTAGTCCTGTGTTATGTACCTCCCTGTCCTTTGGTTCCCACACCAGAGCCTGAGCTTCTTCACATCATGCCTGCCGAGCCTGAGGTTCTTCACGTCAAGCCTGCTGAGCCTGAGCCTCTTCACGTCAAGTTCGCCCTTCCAGAGTCCTCGAACAAAATGGCCGCCATGCCTGAGTCAGCTCCGGATGATATAGCGCTGATCACC
Source organism: Chrosomus eos (assembly GCA_036326025.1). Lineage (NCBI taxonomy): Eukaryota > Metazoa > Chordata > Actinopteri > Cypriniformes > Leuciscidae > Chrosomus > Chrosomus eos. The sequence goes on from CM070829.1 coordinate 17,827,946, forward strand.
ATGACCATGGTTATTTTGTGTATATGGACAGCACACACATGAACTCCATCCCGTGACCCCTCAGCCAAGATGGCTGCCACCGATCCAGAACCCTCGGACAAGATGGCCGCACCACGTCCATGTTTTCGGAAAAGAGTGCCGACTCTACGCCTGTGTCTTCGGACAAGATGGCCGACTCTACGCCTGTGTCTTCGGGGAAGATGGCTGACTCTATGCCTGTGTCTTCCGACAAGATGCACGACTCTATGCCTGTGTCTTCGGACAAAATGCACGACTCTATGCCTGTGTCTTCAGACAAGAGGGCCACCTCAACGCCTGTGTCTACGGACAAAACGGCTACCTCTAAGCCTGTGTCTTTGGACAAGATGGCCGCACCACATCTATGTTTTCGGAAAAGAGTACAGACTCTACGCCTGTGTCTTCGGACAAGATGGCCGACTCTACCCCTGTGTCTTCGGGGAAGATGGCTGACTCTATGCCTGTGTCTTCCGACAAGATGCACGACTCTATGCCTGTGTCTTCGGACAAGATGCTTGACTCTATGCCTGTGTCTTCGGACAAGAGGGCCACCTCAACGCCTGTGTCTACGGACAAAACGGCTACCTCTACGCCTGTGTCTTTGGACAAGATGGCCGCCTCTATGCCTGTGTCCTCGGACTAGATGGCCGCCTCTACACCTGTGTCTACAACGGTGTCTTCAGACAAGATGGCTGCCTATGCCCTGAACCATTAGATCCGCCCTGGCCCCTGAATCGTCTGCGCCTGCTATCTGACCGATTATTACCAGTGAAAGTGCCCATCGTTACCACCAGAGGGCACTCTACACCGGACTATTGTCATTCCCTAATGAAACTAGATTTCCCATAACTCTCTGCCTGGACTCATCCCTGATTGTGTACACCGGTGTCTCATTACCTTGTTTAACTCACCCTAAAATAGCCTAGTTTTCACATTCATTCTCTGTGAAGTCTTGTACGTGTAACACCTGCATTTCTGAGCGTTTCCACTGTTTTCCATGCCCTTTCTTTTTTGGACCACAAAAATTGATAAAAAAAAAAAAAAAAAATTTTATATAAAAGACACAAGTCTGACAAAATGATCCCAAGTGACATGTACCATATATTCCAAGTGTTCTGGGTTTACATGGTAGGTAGGGTTCGGTGAAAACAAACAGAAATTTTATGAATTATTTAATGAAAATCCTGACCTTGGCTGTTAGTCTTCTGTGCTGCACTGCACATTCATGAGACTCTATCAGCGTTGCAGTTCACTCCAACTCACCCAGAAAAATCACACAAGTGTTTAGAACTAAGCAAAACGAGACATGGAATACAATCCATTTTATTTATCTTGAGTTTTCACAACTTGTGTGCTTTTTCTGGGTGAATTGGAGTGAACTGCTTCTTTAAAAGGGTCTCACAAACGTTCAGTGCAGCACAGAAGACCAACAGCCAAGTGTCACTGTGTGGTGCAGAAGAAGACAAGGGAGAATAAAAAGTTCCAAGGCAAACTTTTACTTACAATATAATACAGACAGGCAGGATAACGGACCAAGACTAAACAGAAGGGAACTAAATACAAACACAGATGAACATAAATTGACAGAACACAGGTGAAATAGATGATGATGATGGTTAACTAAACACAGGTGATACAGATGAACTGATAATGATGATGACACGTGACATGAAGACAGGCAGAGAAGTCCAATGAAACTAAACCGAACACAACTGTGACACCAAGGTCAGGATGTTTGTTAAATAAAACATTACATTTCGGTTTGTTTTTCACCAAAACCATTGTATACCCCCTGATTGTATAACATCTGAAAATGTCCATTTTCAAAACGAGCAATTATGAGCAAAACCCATTAATACAAATACTTTTATTATAAACTATAGTTATGTAAATAATTGTAATAATCTTTTTTATACTTATAATGACATAGGTGTAGGCTATAAATAGTTTAGGCTACATTTACTTTTTTTAACATAACAAAAACAATTAGATAAAACAATCAATATTCCCCAGGAAGCGATTCATTTAATGATGAAGTCCATGATTTATTAGACGTGAAATTAATAATAAGATAATCTTAAAATTAAAGATTAATCATCAGACGAGTGTCATTCATTAGCCGCCTTGCTTAAGTTAATTGTAATTTCCTTGCTTTACCCCAGTCTTAATGTAATTTAGTAATCTCACCATAAATGCATTTAATTAAATAGCCTACTACTATTCTTGTCTACAGTCTCTCTTTTTATTTAATTTAAATGCATTTATGATGAAATTACTACATTTTCATGTCAATTGGTGTTCATTTTGACCACAAACTATGCGCTGTCACTTTAATTCAGCGTTTGAAGCACAGCAAAAATAGACTCGTTGCGGAAACGGGCATCAGGAGCTATCAACTCTCTGCCAAAAGACTCGCCCTCCTCTCTGATTGGCCCTGAACCTGTGATGGTATAGGGGAATTATCACACTACGTCACACTGACGTCACGCAGGTGCAACTGCGCATGTCGGCAGCAGAAGCTGGGCGCTGGGCGCTGAAACAAACCCGGGAAAATGTCTTGTTGTGCAGTGGGTTGCCAGAATCGACCATCTGTAAACAAAGGTCTGAAGTTTTACCGAATAGACCCCTTATCAGCCGACGTCACAGTTACGTCACGGCGCTAGCTGGAGGCAAAACAAACGGAAAACTGCAGGCGGCTAATACAAACCAGCACAGATTCAACTACATAATAAGGAGCTTAAATTATTATTATTATTGTTAAATGTCATCTTGATGTGTTGTTGGGTGCAAGAATCAATGAAAAATGAGTATGCTGTATCTGGAATTTTTATTTCTAGAAAATATTCACATCATTAACATTGCACGTACTGTCACTGTTTACATTGTCGTCTTCTCGGCGCTGGCTCGGCAGAACTGCGGATCATACACACAAGTCTTGTACATGACCATTCAGCACATAGTTATAGACATCTAAAGATTTATATGCCCTCAGTTTCTCTTTACGCTTGGGTTCTCTATCAGGTAGGTGTAGAAGTCAGGCCACTCAACCGGAGGTAGCGTTAATCCTGTCAGATCGTCCATTGAGTGAGCGTGTACGGGTCAGCCGTAAAACGTCTTTTACGTCTGGTTCCGTCCGTTAAAATGAACTTTTGCAAATAAAAATCGCGGTCCTGGACACTGAGTGACCTTGCACATTAAGATAAAACCGGATTTTCTCCAGTCATTGTTAAAAAACAAGCTAACAAAACTTGCAAAATAACGTTAGGGAAGCGGCCAGAGGGATCGTTCTGCAGCCAACTAAGCTCCGCCCACAGAAAAACGTCACCATGTTTACCAACTGATAAGGGGTCTATTAAACAAACCAATCAAACCAACAATGGCAGCGAGTATTACCCAATCAAGGGTAGAATAGAACGAGTCTTCACAGAATGCGGGTGGAATGGGATTATGCGTTTAAGACAACACGGAAATATGGGACAAACCGCGTCCCGTATTGATTCAAAACGGGACGCGCTGTTTATTCCACAAATACGGGACGATTCCGTATTTTAAGGGACGGGTGGCAACCCTACATACACCCTTAAAACAATCTGCATACACAAGCACACTATACACATCTATAGGATAAATATGAAATAAAGGTGCCCTAGAATGGGGTTATTTTATTATTTTATAAGATTTTCTGGGTTGCCCTTATAATGTTAGTATTTTTTTTTAGATCAAAAATAGTCATAGTTTAGAAATAAAAGGCATTTTTCCTAGCCTGATTTTAGCCTCTGATTTGAACACTCTGTTTGAAGGGGCGTGTCTGCTGTGGGATTCAGTGTAACCGGCCACTGCTGTGATTGGCTGACATGCTTATAGCTACGTATTACATGTGAAACTCTCTCGAATACTTTTACTACAGCTATTATACATTTTTACTAGGGCTGTCAATCGATTAAAAAAATTAATCTAATTAATTACATACTCTGTTAATTAATTAATCTAAATTAATCGCATAGATAATTTTTGCTGTGAAAGTATTTTAAATATTTAAATTCAAATGAATCAATGAATAATCAGCATTAGTGACATTAAAGTTCAAAAGATATTTTATTATTACCGGTATTTGCCGTAACACCAAGGTAAATGTGATTGCTAACTGAAGTCCAGTGATCCCGTCAGCGCGATCATATTCCGCTCCCACCAAAAAAAACATCTCCTTTTCTTTTCTTTTTCTCAGTGTCGTACAGCTGCTGGATTTTTAACATAATGGTTTTTCGCTATTGTGAGTTAGGCCCTATATGTTGCTAGGTCGTACCTCCGGATCAACGTTAACTCCTGGATGCTGTGGTACTTTAGAGACGAACTCCGGTGATATTGCAAATCCTTGCTGCTGACATTGCAGACAACTTTATTTTTTATCAACGCTTCCATCAGGCCGTTTCTTGTTATAAGTAACGTTAAATGTTCCATCAATGAACCAGGCAGCGTGTTCTCGTCTCCATAGACATCTCTATATGTCTATGGTCTTCCCGATGTTACAGTCGAATGACGTCTAGAACGGCTCCGAGTCAAAGGTCAATACGGAATGGATTAATCTGCGTTATTTTTTCGTTGAAATGACGCGTTAATTTCGATTAATTAATCTGAGAAAAAATAATGCGTTATTTCAACGCATTCTCACCCCAAGGCGTCATCTAACTGACAATTTTGACCATGCTTCAATATTCGACGCTAAAGGTACCCTTTAGCGTCAGTTAGTTGACGCGATCCCAGGGCGTCATCCAACTGACGCTAAGGGTAACGCGTCAGTTAGATGACGCGGGTAGGTTTAGGTCTGGGTAGAAGGGCGTCATCTAACTGACGCTAAGGGTAACGCGTCAGTTAGATGACGCCCTGGGATCGCGTCAACTAACTGACGCTAAAGGGTACCTTTAACGTCGAATATTGAAGCATGGTCAAACTGATTCCCAAGGCGTCAGTTAGATGACGCCTTGGGGTGAGAATGGGCTGGTTATTTTGACAGCCCTAGTTTTTACTATTACAGCTATCAAGATTAACGAATCGTGAGATGTTTTTAAAGTGTTCAAGTGTCAATGCGAACACGATGATGTAAATTCAGTAAGAGCTTCATTGTGCAGTACCGTGCGTCATTGATTTCATAACGAGTTTGGCAAGTGTCCAGATAAACTCGCGCTGTGTGGAAAGATTGTTCTTTGATCGCTTTCTGTATATAATTTATTCACTGAGAGAAGCCTGCTTGATATTGTCCCAGGTTAGAAAATAAGTCTGTGGTGAAATGGGCAGAGCAAACTAACAACTTCGAATTAAACTGTTGCGGTATCCGATTATAGATAAACATCAACCACGCCAGTTGACATTTCTTTTCTGTGGGAAGGGTATGAAAAGTCCTCACATCCCCTGCACAGCCTGGAACATGATCCTCGCTTGTTTCTTCACCTGGAGAACTGCCGATGATTTGGCTGCACAGTTCCGGCATTGAAAATGGGCTGGCATATGCAAATTTTTGAAGGCGTACATATGAATGATCCCGACTGTTGCGTCACAGTCGGTGTTATGTGGATATTCGCCTATTTTTCAGGGGTGTTTTTCAAAAACGAGATTTATATAAGAAGGAGAAAACAATGGTGTTTGAGACCCACTGTATGTCATGTCCATGTACTGAACTCTTGTTATTTAACTTCGCCAAAATAAATACAATTTCACATTCTAGGGCACCTTTAAATAAATGTGTGGTCAAAATTCAGCTCACTGCAGTGGTGTCTGAAGGTTCACATGAGGTTTCTCAACTTATATTTACTAAAACACGCAGTACCTACCTCAATATTGTTGCTTGGAAGGGTGAGGAAGAGAGATCTCCGATCCCATCTGGGAATAGCTTTACTATAAGTCTGAATCATGCAGGAGGGACGGAGGACGACAGACGCTCAGACATCTGTCCTGCTCCCTTCAGAATCAGCAACAACATGAGAGACCACTGTCCTATGAATTCTACATGAACTGTCTGCCACACCGGCACACGTGACCTCATTCTCACAGCTGATGGTCAGGCATTTTAAGATTCTTTGGAATTATCAATTTTTTGGCACAAGTTCTTCAATAAATGAATTTCAATGTTGGCTGCTATTTCAGCAAATCTATCCTAAATATACAAACATTACTAATGAAGGTGTTTTTATGAATGATTGCATGCATTCTCATGTCTGCATGTTTATGTGTACATGCGGGTTGGTGATATTTATATGTATTCGTTTTTGTCTTGCCTCACATTGCACATTGTGCATTGATAGTTCTTAGTGTCATTATCATGCTCACACTTAAAGTGGTCCTATTATGCCCTTTTATGATGTCTTGATTTTGTTTTTGGGGTGTACTATAATATGCTTTAATGCTTGATTGTTCAAAAAACATTATTTCTCACATATTTTACACTATTACACCCCTCTCCAGTCTGGCTCGAATGGGCTGAACAGTTTCTTTTCCGATGAAATACGAAATGTGGACACGCATATGGCACCTTGGGGGCTGCATATGGAGAACATTGGGGTGTCCAGCCAGAAGGGTGGAATATTTCAACCCCAGGGGTGGCAAGGTGGCTTGGAAAGGCACATGCTCAGAGAGGCTTACAGTGAAAATGTGGGGGTCGCCCAGAGGGGGGACCATGCACACAGAGGCACCTAGCCAACGCGCAGGCAATAGATACTGGCGTCGACGTCAGCAGTGCTGGAGGAATTCAGGGCTTGTCAGGGGAAGCTCATCTGAGGAAATGTCGCACGTATCCAGTCCGTGGAGTGCAATGGCGAGCAAGCGAAGACACCTGAGCGGGTCCTAGTACTGGCTAGTTGAACGAGAGGACACAGGCTCCACTCAAAGATTGTAGAATCTGGCGAATGTGTTGGGTGTTGCCCAGCCTGCAGCTCTGCAGATGTCTGTTAGCGAGGCGCCATGCGCTAGAGCCCAAGAGGAAGCCACACTCTGGGGGGAGTGGGCTGTCACACCAAGGGGGCATGGTTGACCTTGCTGCTGGTATGCCAAAGCAATGGCGTCTACTATCCAGTGAGACAACCTTTGCTTGGAGAGAGCCTTTCCCTTCAGCTTCCCACCATAACAGACAAAGAGCTGGTCTGAGGTCCTGAAACACTGCGTTCTGTCTACATAGGCGCGTAGAGCGCATACTGGACAGAGCAGTGCCAAGGCTGTATGCCGCCTCTAAGGGCAGCGCTTGCAGGTTCACCACCTGGTCCCGAAAGGAAGTGGTGGGAACCTTGGGTACATATCCAGGCCAGGGTCTCAGGATCACTTGAGAGTAGGCCGGCCCGAATTCCAGGCACGTTTCGTCAACGGAGATTGCGTGGAGGTCCCCTACCCTCTCGATGGAGGCCAGTGCAACAAGGAGCACTGTCTTTATTGACAGGAAGTTAAGCTCCACTGATTGCAGAGGCTCAAAGGGAGCACTCTGCAAGGCTAGGTTTAGCCACTGAGAGTTCCCAAGAGAGAACGAGAGGAGGGCGAGCATTTAGTCTCCTCGCTCCTCTCAGGAACTGGCGATCAGGTGGTGCTTTCCCATGGACTTACCCTCGACAGCGTCATGATGTGCGGCGATAGCGGCAACATATACTTTCAGGGTGGAGGGAGACAGCCTTCGATCCAACCCATCTTGCAGGAAGGAAATCACGACACTACTCGGGCATCTCCGGGGGTCTTCTCGTGAGAACAACACCAGTTGACACAGAGGTTTCCACTTCAACGCGTAGACATGTCTTGTGGACGATGCTCTTGCGCAATTGATGGTAGCCACCACCACTTGAGGGTGCACAACCCGGAGGGTGCCATAGGGTGCCCCGTCCCTGAGAAAGGAGGTCTTTCCTCAGAGGAATTGGCCAGGGAGATGCTATCGCAAGGAGTACAAGTTCGTAGAACCAGGTCCGGGTGGGCCAGTGAGGCGCGACCAGAATGACCTGCTCCTCGTCCTCCCTGATCTTGCACAGGGTCTGCGCAAGAAGGCTCACTGGGGGAAACGCATATTTGCGGAAGCCCCGCGTTCAGCTGTGTGTCCGTGCCGAGCGTGCCCTTGGTCAGGGAGTGAAACAGGACACAATGGATCGAGCCGTGGAAGGCAAACAGATCTACCTGAGCGTCCCCGAACTGGTCCCAAATCAGCTGAACCGACGATGGAGTCGCCATTCTCCAGCGAGGGGCTGAAGCCGTGACAGCTCATTGGCTGCACAGTTCAGAGCTACGGGAATGTAAATGGCTCGAACGACCTCAGATGCTTCTGACTCCATAAGAGAAGGTGACCGAGTTGATTTCCATACCCAGAAAAGAGATCCTCTGCACGGGGCAAAGTTTGCTCTTCTCCCAGTTGACCCGAAGGTCAAGACGAGCTAGGTGCCGGAGCACTAGGTCTCTGTGTTCGCAGACCTGGTCTAGAGAGTGAGCTAGTATCAGCCAGTCGTCGAGATAGTTCAGGATGTGAACCCCGTGTTCCCGTAGAGGAACAAAAGCTGCCTGGACGACCTTCATAAAGATGCGAGGAGACAGGGCTAGCCCAAAAGGGAGAATCGCGTACTGGTATGCCTGCCCCCCGAAAGCAAACAGCAGGAATGATCTGTGTCGAGGGAGAATGGAGACATGGAAGTAGGCGTCCTTCAGGTCGATCGCTGCAAACCAATCCTGGGCCACACACACTCGAAGATGCGTTTGGCTCTGAGCAGTGTGTTTTGAACGGCAGCCTGTGAAGGAAGCAGTTCAGGATGCGCAGGTCCAGGATTGGCTTTAACCCACCGGATTTCTTCGGGACAATGAAGTAGGGGCTGTAGAAACCGGACCTCATTTCGGCTGGAGGGACAGCAACATCTGCTCTCATGATAGGGGCATTGCCACCGACCATAGTAGAGCGGACTCCCCTGAAGCGGGGAGGAGACCTTGCGAACTGAATTGCATAGCCAAGCCTGATGGTTCATACAACAGGTTGGGAAGCTCTAGCCAGGCTCCCAAGAACTGTGCCAGCGGGGTCATGCGAACCACAGACGTCCCCTCGGGACGAGCAGATAAGTCTGGTCAGCACCCCGCACATCAGCCAGGTTCAGCCACAGGTGTCGCTCCTGGACCACATTCGTGGACATCACCTGACCCAAGGAGCGTGCGGCCACTTTCGGCATTCGGAGAGCAAGGTCAGTGGCTATCGTGCAGCTCATTAAAGAGCCCTGAGTCAGTCTTGTCCTCGTGCATGTCCTTGAGCATGTGGGCCTGATGGACCAGCAGAATGGCCATGGCATGCAGTGAAGTGGATGCCTGTCCTGCGGCTCTTTAGGATTTCGACACAAGCGTAGACAAAAAACTACATGCTTCGGACGGGTGCTTAGGGTCACGCTGAGAAGAAGCACTCTGAGGACACAGTAGCATCACAACAGAGCGTTCAACTGGGGGAAGCCCACTCTACCCATGGGCAGCGGCCCCATCAAGGGGGGGAAAGGCGGAGGAGATCAACAAGGTATCGTGGAAAGACAACGAAATGGAATTATGGTAATACAAACAGTAATCAAATCACAAAATGTTTATTTTCCTAAGTGGCTGTGAACGGTCTTACAAAAGTGTGAGCTTACAAAAGCTACCGTAAACACTACATCAACACTAATGTTGGCTAGCAGGTGAGCGGAGGCAAAGCTTTGCCTTTTGTTCAGATCATAGCAACAACATAAAACTTATATATTGGAACTGTTATTAGAAAACACAACTACAAATAATAAGAGTTGTGATCCACAAACAACATATTGTCCCGACAAAGTGGGAACTGCTCCCTTTCAGGAGAAGCTTTTGTGCGTAGCTACATGGTACTCTTTTCGTTTCTGGAAGTTGTTGTGCACGACACAGATACGCGTTAGGAAACTCTAAGTTTGTCAGCCTTAGGTAGGTTAAACAAATGAGTTTTGGGAAAGGGGTGGGAAAAACAGCATCTCTTTGACATAGCAGCAGCTCAACCAGGCTTCTCACCTTTTTTTTCGTATTCCGTGGGCGGGAATTATTAGAATGAGTAACATTGTGACTTCATAAAGCCCTGAAAAAATGTGTTGTAGTCCAAAAGAGCAGTTCATTGTAGTTCTTGGAAAGTGAATTCTGTTCAATAAAATAACTTCCTTTGGACTGGAATTTGAGCTTTGTAACATTGCAGATCTTTTTATGGTCAAATGGCAGCATTAGCCTACACATTATCTAAAGTTGAAAAAGCACAAAAGGACTCCTTTAAAGGAGTCCTTTTTACTCCAAATTATTTGTAATCATTTTCTCACCATCATGTTGTGGCAGCAAGTTTTGCACAGACAAGCAACATTCAAATTGTCTTCAGAAAATGTAAAGAGCTAGTTCTACTAATGGCTTCCCTTTCCCATTAATGTGTCATAATGTTTCCATTATTCAATTATGATACAGGCAGATCTATTAAGATATCAGTGTTTCATTCACTGAACTCACAGATTTAAACTTAAGCTTAATAAATCTTTGACTAGATAAGAGTGATGAAAAACACAGAGAATATAAGCTTTCTGCTCTCTCAAGTCCAACACTCCTGCCTTTATATCCTCATCAATATAATCCTCTTCTCTTCCATCTGAGAAAGAGAGAGAGGGAGGTGATTCTGACTGAGAGTTGGCTGTCTAACCGGCACACATGTGGGGCTTTACACATTTTTGGCAGGTTCAGATAGAGAAGAATGCACAGCTTGCAGTCCAGGTGTGTGTTATAAATTGTGTTCTTTTTTTTGTACCTCCCACAAAAGAGTGCCAAACTTCTTCACAGATAAAAACCTGTGCATTCAGAAATTACAAATCCTCCAATAAACCATGAAAGACACAAGTATATAGAACAAATCCATCTTCCAGAAATGAACTTTTTATGCAGGTTGTGATAGACAGACAGACATTAATAATAGGGAAATGTAGATATCAACATTTCTATTTAATAAAATGACATCTATCACAGTGTTTACTGTATGCTGTTTGTAGTTGGTGATCAATGAAATGCACAAATATGGAGTCTGATTAGGGTAAAGGTTTCACTGCCTCATTAGTGGTAAGGGCTTTTGAAGGAACATGCTTGTTAACATGAAAGTGTATTAGTGGTTCACTCTCAAACCAAGTAGCTGGACATCTGCACCATCAAAGGCAATCCACACACGCATATGCAAACAAGGATGTAACCTGTGTACCTGTGCCAAACATGAATGGACCTAAGGCTAGATCAATGAAATAACTTGTTTGCAAAAGGGTGTGTGTGTGTTTGTTTGTGAGATATTTAAGGACCCTGTTGGTGAAGGCTGATTTCACCAGTAATGAGTTTCGGGGTAAAGAACACGCGCGGACACGTAGACACACAACACACACACACACACACACAACACACACACACACACACACACACACACACACACACACACACACACACACACACACACACACACACACACACACACACACACACACACACACACACACACACACACACACACACACACACACACACACACACACACACACACACACACACACACACACACATTGGTGCATCTATCATTATGAGGACATTCCATAGGCGTAATGATTCTTACACTGTACAAACTGTACATTTAAGCCCCTTACACTAACCCTACCCCTAAAACTACCCATCACACAAAACTTTCTGTATTTTTACATTTTCAAAAAACATGACTTATTATGATTTATAAGCGGTTTTCTTCATGGGGACCAAGACATTTCCCCACAAGCACAAAGATTTTGGATATTGCCATCTTTGTGGGGACATTATGTAGTCCCCATAATGTACACACACACACACACACACACACACACACACACAACCACACACACACACACACACACACACACACACACACACACACACACACAACACACACACACACACACACACACACACACACACACACACACACACACACACACACACACACCACACACACACACACACACAAACTTATACACTAGAGATTTTGGTGCTGTCCTGAGATCGATAAAATATAATGTTTTTGACCTTAGGTTTACACCAAAGAAAAGCTGTACTATATGCTTAATGCCTATATAGAAAACAGGTGCCAAATATCTTGTTTTTGACTTTGGGCTGCACTTTATTTTTCCTAGCTAAATAGATAACAAAAACAAACTAACTAACTAACTAACTAACTAACTAACTAACTAACTAACTAACTAACTAACTAACTAACTAACTAACTAACTAACTAACTAACTAACTAACTAACTAACTAACTAACTAAAAAAAAAATAATGATAATAAGATGCCATTAAACATTTAAATGCAAATGAATACATACAGTATTTATTCTACATGATATCACAAAATATTATCAATGGATGAACCAAATATTTTATGTTTTTTTTTTTTTTTTATAAATTCTTATTATGGCTGCATGTTTATGATAATCCGGCGACATCAAATCTCAGGTAAAATTTCAAAGTTAAAGTGGCCCATTACTTTTTTTGTATATCACCTTTCATGTAGCGTCTACTATATACAAAAGTATTTCATACATGCAAAGTTTTAAAGATCAAAGTGCCCTATAAATAGTTATTGCCTCTCAAAATAAATAATTGATTCTGAACTGCTGAAATGAGTCGTCAGCAATTCCAGTCTTACTTCCTGTTACAAACCTACATAGCTACAAGTTTGCATAATGCCGACCAACGTCTGCTTTGACCCTCAAACCCTGTAGTTGTTGCTAAGGCCTGGAAGAGTTTGGTTCATGTTGTTGACATGTTGAGAAGATGCTGTTTTCTGCGCTACCAAAGCAAATCCACTTTTCATGCACTCCCAAAGATGGAGGACTCTGGCTCAAATTGATATGGTAAAACCAACACCATCATGACTGTTCGTATCACTATGCATCCAAGTGCTGAGGAAGCCTTCGGAGCTGAAATACAGATATGGTAATGAGCGTTTAGTTTCCGACACGCAGTGTAAGCAGTCGACCAATCGAAAATGAGGGTTTAATCACAGAGTTGATGCTGCAATGTTGTTATGAAAAAATGTAAATGTTTTTTTGACCTTGAATGCATGTAAACCTTTTGTAGAATATCTCCAAACCTTTAAAATAGCATAATAGGGGCACTTTAAACTTTTTTCAACTTTTTTGCTGGCAACAGTCCCTGTCGCTCATGTTACCAGAAATGTCCAATGCTCATTGAAAATAAATGACTTTTGGTTGCTGGCAATGAATATGGGCCTTTACTTTTCGATTTCGGTCTAACCAACTTATTTGAACAGAGCTAAAAATATAAAAAGAATAGGCTAGTATGTCTTTGTATGTATTCCTTCTGTTCATAAAGAGGACTGTAGGGCTATGAAAGATTAATTTCAGCCTTGATGAACAAACTTCATTTGCCATTCACATTGCTGTATCTCAAAACCACTTAATTGCTGCATCTTTTATATATTTGGATGGTTGTTTATGAATAGTTGTGTAATGTTTTTGCCCCTTGTCCATATGAAGGTCACACACCAAGATGAAGAACAGACAAAATATTAGAAATATCTGCACCACCTCCACTGTCAGCTAAACTGTAGCTTCCTTTTTACTCTTAAGAGCACAACAATTTGTCCTTTTTAAATTAAAACGTAATTAAAAGCTGTCAGGATTTTTTAAATCAAGGTTACTGAGGGGGCAGCCGAAGCTTTGCTGCAGACAGAACAGTTGCTTTAAGCTTTGAGTTTTTTTTCTTCATTGAAAAATCTTTTCCGCCTTTGGTTGGAAAAATAATTACTTTGTGTTAAGAGTGGCAAGTGTCAAGAGCTTGTTTTGAAAACACTTCTGAAGGAAACTTTCCTGCAGCCGTTTCAGCAGATGTATGCACTCATGGTACACATGAACAAACATACACATTTCATACAGCAGGTTTTCTTAGAGAGAGAGAGAGAGAGAGAGAGAGAGAGAGAGAGAGAGAGAGAGAGAGAGAGAGAGAGAGAGAGGAAGAGAGAGAGAGAGAGAGAGAGAGAGAGAGAGAGAGAGAGAGAGAATAGAGAAAAGAGAGAGAGAATAGAGAAAATAGAGAAAAGAGAGAGAGAGAGAGAGAGAGAGAGAGAGAGAGAGAGAGAGAGAGAGAGAGAGAGAGAGAGAGAGAGAGAGAGAGAGAGAGAGAATCATTGAATGACAGATAGATCCAGAAACATGTTCTTTCTTTTCTACGTTCTTAGAGATGAGACGCGGCTACTGTATGCCAACACAAACCTGTTGGAAGACAGTCATTATTTTTAGCAATTTGGTTGGTAAAGCACATAAAGCAAACAAAATACACAGCGGTGGAAATCTGAGAAGACGACAAAATACGGATTTGTAATCTTTAGTCTTTCTGTAGTTTTACCTGTTGTTGTTTTATGCTCTTTTGGTTGTGTTGTTCATGAGGTTTTTTCATTTCATTGTTGCCATGTCAATTAGTGTCAAGTGCAAAGCACTTCAAAGTTGAACTGTGAGTCTGTTTATCTTGAAATGTTTATAGGCACCCAGTACTAGTGTTATAATGTGTCATGGTAGAAACGGAATTGATGTGTACAATGACACTTTAGAATGAAAAACTCATTTAATTTTACAACAGATGCAATGAAGCCACATGTCACTACAAGTCAAAATCCAAGTAATTGCATATCGAAAGCATTCTAGTATTTAATTCAGTAATTAATTTAATTCAAACTAACTGCTTGAATGAAAAATTTCACGAATAAAGACTCAAAAACTTTGGAGATGTATCACATATGAAGGGACTAATGAATACATTTGCACATGTACCTTTATTTTAATATCCATAACAAATGAGCACACACTCCTGCACAGCTGAATCACTTATTTAGGATTTCATTTCCTGCACGAAAAGAGTCAGAGTGAAAATCTTCTGCATTCCCAATTCCATCATACAAAGAAACTACAAACGAAGAAAGAAAGAAAGCGAACAAGAGCGCGCAGACTTCATACCTCTGTTTCCTGTTAATCAACACAATGATCAATGAATCTCATCTCCTCTCCAACACCATGCTATCACACAGCTCCTTTCCTTTTCCCCCCCTTTCACTCTGTCTTTCAACAGAGTAATTTCACATCCTCTCTTGGTTGAAATACACATACACACATTCTCTCCGACTCCTGCTGTCTCTCACGGCTTGTTCTTTCAGATTCAAAACTTGTAGCTATGATTGATTGAAATGAACAAGAAAGAGCGTATACACGTTCACAAGAGAAAAAGCATTGTTTTTGTATGTGTAAATCATTGCCTCAGCATATGTGTATATGCATCTTAAAGGTCTTTAAAGGTAGAGTAGCATATAAACGTAGGCATATCCGTTTGAGCACGTTCGTGTGCTTGCACGTGAGATAAAGCAATTTGAAGTCGACACAACTTCAATGTTTTTTTTTTCCCCGCAGCAGCTCTTCACAGCTGATGGAACGACACGATGAGACCATCACTCTGACAGGCTAACCAATCAAAGCTCTTGTTTTAAGTCCACCTGCTTCAGAAGCGTACTTGCTAGCACTTCACAAATTTTTTTTTCCATGGAAAATATCAATATTTCATTCTCATCATACATACATACATGATTTTTATTCAAGCAACCCATTCAGGTGTTCTTTGATCTGTTTGGCTCTAAGCCCTGTAAGTCTTTTCCTCTGAGCCTTTGAAAAGACGCTATAAGTGATGCTAATTCCTTTAGCAGCGGATTATAATTGAAATGAATCATATTTAATATCCCCATTAGCTCTCAATGGTCATCGCATCTACAGTAGAAGATTTTCGCACGCGGCTTGTGGAGTTGACTGCAGTCCAATTATCGCGATCTGTGTTCTGCTTGGTCTGAAGGTGCTGCCATGCTGGGTTTGTGGAGAACATTGCAGGGCATCTTGAAGTCTCATTAAAAGCACCTCACAGCAGATCCAGAAATAGACTGCCCTTACTTTTATAATGCCATGCAATGCTAAGCTGCATGTGAAATCTATATTCACAAATTGTGATATTAGTTGAAATCTCTCATTTGATTTGTTTTTTTTTTCTGTATATGGTGGCCAAAAAAGGATACATAAGCCACATAAAACTGCATGGATTTCTTTTCATTAGTCTATATAACAAAATCTCAAACAAGTGGTATTTATTTTAAAGAAAGAAAAACAAAACATATGTGTTAGTAACCCTGTTTTTTCATATTAGTTCAACAATATAAAGAGAGTACATTTTAAATATCTGATAATAGGAAATATCCATAAATGTAATAAAAAAGTTATAAAACAAAGTCTTCACTGCATAATTTATAAATTAAATATAGATGTTTTTATTAAGCTACAAAAGTGATTTAGTTAAGAGCAGTTAGTGACTTCCTCTTTTTTTGTTCTTTGATTAACATTAATGACACAGACAGCAGCTGGTTTATTAGGCTGCTGTCACTTTAAGACGACGCATGGATCTGACGCACATCCTATTTTCTCACATTTAATGCAAAAAACTGTGCAACCGCTCTTTCGTTTTTTGGAATATCTGAATTCCATGGCAATAATGTTGCGTTGGTTGGTAAACACCAAATACAACAACATGGAGGAGTTTGCAATAGAGATGTTGTCTTATTTACAATGTGACAACGCTACGCTGGACTACTGCGCCTTTTGAGGCAGCGGCAGAATCGTAGGAGGCTGGTATGGCTTTTTTCCGTGCTGTCGTGTCTGCTGGTTTCAAAACATGTCCCCGTTATATTGTCATTTCCTGCTCGTCCGCCAATTTGCAACAACACAACTTTGTTTCTGCAGCGAGCATGTTTCCTAAAACATAGAAAATAGAAACGTGAGAAAGTCACATAAACCACGCAAAATCCGACCAGAGCTGTCAGACTGATACGGATTTCGGCAATTGTGGTTTTTATGTGTGCTGAAAAAAAGAGGAGGAAGCGGAAGAGGATAATATGGACGTGGTCATGGCTAGGGAAAAGAGGCTAACTTGGCATGCCAATTTTATAAATGGAGCTTGAGGTAAGTAGTTTAAAGTTTTAGCGCTATGGAGCGTTGATCAGTACAGTATATAAATATATTTATGATATGATATATATGTTGTATTTATGATATGATGTTGGTATGTTTTATATATTTTTTATATATGTTTATGTTTGTAGAGACCAAAGAAAATTTTCCAGCCTTGGCTGGACAATAAAGTGGTACAATACAATACAATACAATATATATATATATATATATATATATATATATATATATATATATATATATATATATATATATATATATATATAATATATATATAATATATATATTATATATATACATATATGCATACAGTACTGTACAAAAGTTTTAGATCAGGAAGATATTGTTGTATTCTGATATCAATATATAAGTAAGCAGTTAACTCTAGGACATCAGCGTATTGACGAGGTAAGTAGAATGTTTTAACTTCTTTATTTCATAGTAGTTCACAAACAACCATGACTATTCACAATTCTCCTCCTCCTTCTCTCTCTTTTTCTTCTTGTCCACTTGAACTCACTAGTGTCCTGCAATTACACAGACCACAACATCCCCCGCTTACATAAAGTCAGTAGATGACTTATTCAGTTTTTAACCTATAAGGCAGTATGTTTTAAGACACCAGCGATAGTAACACATCTTAAAGTACAGGAACATTATGCGTTACTGCAAGTCAAAATTTAAATCTCTTAACCTAAACAGTATTATTTAGATGTGCCATTCTAAATACCAATCAAGTACCTTAACACACTAGAACCAGGGTGCGAACTACGGGGAGCTAGGGGGAGCTCGGCTCCCCTTAATAAGACATGGGCTCCCCTGAAAACGTGATTCGTGAAATTTTGGGGGTCAATATTGACAATGTTTTATTTTGACGCGCAGTTTCAGTTTTGTGTAATGTGATCATCGTGGAGTATTATGTAAAATAGCAAAAATATAATTTATTCATGCATGACGGTGATTTAAACCTAATTCACTTCAATAAAGATAACTTTACATGCTATTCTTGTCATGAGCTTCAAGGTGTGGTGGCGCTGCGGTGCATGTTTAGTACATGTTAACTCAAAGATTCATAGATAAAATATAAATGTTGGAGGCCATTGATCTGCGCAAAGTCCTTGAAATCCATTCTGTGTTCAGGTAAGGCATGTTATTCCCAATGATGTGTTGTGGCTGGGTTGTTATAGGTCTGCTTGACTCTCGATGTCTTAGGCCTAATTGAACGGAGGAATTGTGGTTTTCTTCTGTAGGCGATGAGTAATTTAACCCTTGTTCAAGTGAACTCAAAGACAGCCTATTTATAGATATTTGTGGGCTGTTTGCTGTTTGACTTATAAATTTCTGTCGATATAATAGGGTGACTCCTGTATATAGTGCTTGCATAGTTATGTATCTTTGGAAGTCCTTGAAATGAACGGGTTTCATAGCGTTTCGCAGCGCCGCGCATTTCGCGTTCTGTCTGAAAGGCGCTTCAATCCTCGGCACACGCAAGACCTGCACAACCCCCCCCCCCCCCCCCCCCCCCCCCCCCAGTGCGTTCTACACCATCAGCATGGAGTTGAGTAAGTACTCCACCAAGACCATAGTCCGAAGCATCAGTTGACACGATCGTAGGAAGAAAAGGGTCAAAAAGTGCAAGCACTGGGCTCTCCACTAGAACAGCTTTTAGTTTGTTAAAGCAACAGTCTGCTTCTGCAGTCCATTCGAACAAAGTTTCAGGAGCATTTCTCAGAAGAGCACATAATGGTTCCACCTCCATGGCAAAGTTTGGGAAGAATTTACTGTACAACGAGATCAATCCAAGGAACGAACGAAGAGCAGATACGTCGTGTGGAGTAGGAGCATCGACTATAGCTTCGATATGAGCAGTATCTGGTAAGATTCCTCTTACCAGATACAGATATCTGAGATCACGTGACCCAAGAATTTAAGGGAAGTCTTGTTGAATGTGTATTTCTGCATGTTCAGTGTCAAACCAGCATCTGTCAATTTCTGAATGACAGTGTGAAGAGTTTTGTCATGTTCAATTTGTGAAGCGGCGTAAACTATTATATCGTCCAAATAGTTTCGTACACCTGTAACACCTTTTAGCACCGCCTCCATCATTTTCTGGAAAGCTGAAGGAGCAGAAGCTAATCCATAAGGAACACGACGGAATCTGAAAAGACCCTCATGCGCAATGAAGGCAGTTAAGTCACGGCTATCAGCATGAAAGGGTAGTTGATGGTACGCGCATGTTAGATCAATAGTCGAAAATACAGCTGCACCCCTCAACTCCCTCAACAGCTCATTCATATGAGGTAATGGGTGTTTGTCAACTAGTAGTGCTTTGTTCGATTCACGAAGATCAACACAAAATCTAATTTTTCCTCCTTTCTTTGTAGTTTTGGTGAACTGGAAATACATTATCACAAGCTTTGACCTTGTGCATGAAGCCTTTCACACACACCCACGGGCTCAGTATTCGCAACACTCTGAAGCAGAGGTAGTAGAAACAGTAACAGTACAGTCATGGTTAATTGTACATTTCAGTGCTTTATGTACATCCATGCCTAATAAGGCAGTTCCGTTTTTCACAATGTAGAGTGGAATGGTAGCAGACACTCCATGCAATGACACATTAGATGTGAGACACCCTAGAACTGGAATGTGTCCTCTCATGTACGTGACCAATTGGACACTCGGCGCAGACAGTGGATGTACTGAAATAATGACTGTACAAAGTCTCTGGCAAAATCAAAACTACAGAGCTTCCATAGACTGCCCTGTGTCAGTAGAAATGTGCACACAACACTTAATCCTGTCGTCAGAATTTTCACAGTTCATATTGCATATTTGTACTTAGGGCAGAACTGCGCAAATGGATGTTGTCGAACGGCATACTTTCGCAAAATGTCCTGTTTTGCCACATGAATTGCATTTAGCTTTAGATGGTGGATAATCAGATGCATTTGCCAAGTGCTTATTAGAGCCACATATGTAGCAAGCACGCTGTGACGCAGTAAACTTGCTTGGTTTAGTTTTAGGTCTGTCTTGTGTAGTCGATTGAAGTCTTTGAACTCACCGCCTGTACCGTAGCAGTATCTCATAGTAAATTCACGCTGTGCAACTCTTGCTCATTCTGGCACGCAATAGTTACAGCAGCCCCCAATGAAGCGGGCTGATCCAGTAGGATTTTCTCGCGCACTGTTGTAGCGTACGCTTTCTGATCCCGAATCATTTCATCCTCTATTGTACCATAAGCACAATCGACTGTCAATTATCGCAATGCGCAATCATTTCATCCGCGCGTTCCTGCCATGTGCATCTGATCCAACGATACCCTTCTGCACGTGGAAAAGAATCTACGAAAACTACATGCTGGCTATTAACGTGTCATGAGTTTCCTGGACGGCTGCTCGTAGAGCGCAATTCTTTTTACATTGCTTGTATCCGCGCGTTGAGCTCTCTGTCTGAACTGGTGACATGCAACAACCACTTTGACTTTCGGAATGAAATGCGCTTCCAAAGCTGACATTGCTTCATCATAAGTCGTACCCGTATTCGCCAAAGTGTAGAAAATACTTTGTCCTTCTGTCCCCAAGAAATGTAAAAGAACTGTGCGTCTTCGAGCAGCCGTCCAGGAATCTCCTGACACGTTAATAGCCAGCATGTAGTTTTCGAAGATTCTTTTCCACGTGCAGAAGGGTATCGGTGGATCAGATGCACATGGCAGGAACGGAGCAGGTGTGGGAAGACTCGCCATCATCGCCAATAGACTATGTGCACGTTAGCATATGCTACTTCCGGCTGCGAAACCAATAGGGGTGTCTAGTTTCCGGTAGCCTGATGGACGACGTAGAGGATGTATATTTCTCCAGATGTCTTGCTGAATATTACAGTCGATGATGTTCATTCACTGGTTAGTGACTTTTCTCCAGCTCCCCAGAGCAAGAGAGAGAAGGGGTTTAAATATTACATCTCTCAGTATGTCATACAAGGAGTACACATGTCATACAGGGAGTAAAGGTATCCGACGTTGGGAAAGGGAACTAAAAAAGTCCTCACTCTAGACTAGGTACTGAAAGAGTTTTAGGAACTACGGTCTGAGGAACTAAAAAATCCCCAACTTAGTCCGGTCAGAACACGCGAAAAAAATGGTTCTAGTTATATATAACTGCAAAAGTCCCTCCGGGCGAAAAGCGGCTATAAGACACCGTGAGTAGTGAATTTTCACTTGTCAGTGGTGTAAAATATGTAGTTGGGTTGTTTCATGTAACTTAGTTCTTCTCCCTCGCTGAGTTATGGCTTTGCTATGTGGGGATAAATGTGCTGGTTACGTTCGTGAGACAGCTGATTAGCACTATTGTCATTGACCGTAAAACAGTAACGTTACAGGAATCACCAACCCGTCGATCGCGGTCGACAAGTCGATCTTGGAAGCATTTTAAGTCGATCACGAAGAGTTTTCAAAATCAGAGAAAAAAGCCTATTGTGTGTAGAAAATCTAAGAGATGCGGAGGCGCGCGCGCTTTTACAATCACGTCATTTTTGCGGCGCGCACCTTTGGGCTCATGCGGACGCGTCGAGTTAAACAAGGCTTTACGCTTTAACCAGCTCAGCCAAGGTAATTTTTTTTATGTTTTAGGTCCATTGCGAACGATTAAACTAACTTAACGCTGGTCCACCTATGTAAACAAGACGGCAACCGGAAACGAAGTACCCAACGTCCGCCCTCAAGCCGGAAGTTAGCATTTTTCTCGTGCACAGAGCGAATTGTTGTATTCTGATATCAATATGTAAGAAAGCAGTTAACTCTAGGACATCAACATATTGACGAGGTAAGTAGAATGATTTAACTTCTTTATTTCACACTAGTTCACAAACTCATATCAACCATGACTATTCGCAATTCTCCTCCTCCTTCTCTCTCTTTTTCTTCTTGTCCACTTGAACTCACTAGTGCCCTCTAGTGCAATTACACAGAACACAACACTTATTTAAAAAAGAGTATGATAAAAATAATTGATTTGATCCAAAATACAACAAAAACAGAATTATTGCTCAAGAATCGTGGCTAAAGTCTCCAAAAAAGTGTAGTTAGAAATAAGAAAATCTCTAGCAGCATTTGTTTTCAGATGCCAATTGCTTTGACATTTTGGGATCTAATAAAATGAAAATCATAAATTTTTCAGTGCGACTTGAGTGTCCCTAAGTGTCCAAATACTTTTGGGGAAACTCTCTTTGCTCTCTGTCCACATCGCCTCAGTTAAATGCCAGTCAACACATCAGTAAACATCCTAGTGACAAGAACGATTACATCACAGCTCTTCAGCCAAACATAGCATCTTCGGTTTAACCCTGTCACATTACGGAGGTCAAAGAGCATATCAGTCAAACCCTTGCGTCTGCTAACCCCTCATGACAGCACACATCCACACAAAGTTCTGTTTTTGATGCCATACTTGCTCACACAAACAAGCACAAGCATGCACACACACTTTGAGAACCGCGAACACCATCAATCACCTTGTATCAGTCATCAATCAAGCTTGGCGGGAGACGTCCCTTTCAGACCAGTCTCCGTGGTTACGGTGAGGCATTATGCCTCGTATTTTGGGTGATAGGCGACCTAGGGAGACTTGCAGCGGTGCCTGTTAGTGTGTTTTTTATGCGTCCAAACCTGTGTGTTTGTGCTTTCCTTCCTCAATCCCATGGTTCTCTTTCTCACCATCTATTCCCTGCAGTCCACATCCAGCTGTCACTCACAGTAAATGGACATCCATGTTTTAATCAAACACAGGCATGTTTTTAACTGCCTAGTCTTAGAACAAACAACTCAAGCTCAAACACACTTTGTAAATCCGATGAGACTGGTGATTCTCCACCAGCAGTAGTGTGTGTGTGTGTGTGTGTGTGTGTGTGTCCAGGGGGATTGTGTGGCCCGATAACACAATTAAATGATTAAATGTCACTGATAGCTTGAAGGGCTTGTGCTTTACATACTACATTAATGCAGACATTGTCTCCATAACAAGTTTATATACGTAAATATTCATTAGGAGCAGCTGTTCGACATTATTTGCAAGATCTTCCTTTCGGCCGCAAACACTATTAATGTTGAAATTGTTAGGAATTATAAAACTACCTATTGATGTGCTGTCATTTCTTTTAACATGCCGTAAAGGACAAAAGGTTGCGATTGGATGGTGTGGCTGAGTATAAAAAATTCAGGCAGATGTCCAAATTAATTAAGACTTCTTGTGGGTGTATATGAGGATTATATTAACCCTCATGTTCTGTCTGGGGTAGGTTTTCATGCTTGAATGTTCAACAAACATTATTTTTCCCATTATTTACTTTGTTCCAGTACCTTTCTTCCCAGTCTGTTGGTAGCGCTCTGGGGTGCATTTCCCGGAACAACAATGTAACTCGCTGATTAACTGTACAGTGCATTATGTAACTAACCAACTAGTCATCACGGTTTCCCGAAACTGCAGTAACATGCTCGCACCTCTGTCGTTTGAACCACATACTGTAGGCTAGACCTCAGTCAGGTCATTTTTGACAAGAAATATAGTAATCAAACCTGCCTGTAATTTTCAAGCAATCCTTTAGACTTTTGTTAGAATTTTTTAGGTATGTTTGATTGGGAATCGAGCTAAACTCTGCAGGATTGTGGCCCTATAGGACTGGAGTTGCCCATCCCTGCCTTACATCCTTGTTTTAATCCACATTAAATCCAATATGACATCTAACCTAATGACGTCATGCACAGGTGGAGTAATAACTTCTTCGAGATGCTGATGTAAGGAACGTAGCATCTGATGACTACTTCACTGTTTTTTTCTAAGTCATTTTGCTTTATTCAATGTTCAAGTCATTGCAGGTTTCCTCTTACGCCATCCGGGTTCATTTACATACATGCGCACTCTAATTTTCTGTTTACGCTAAAATATATAAAATGAAACGTAGGGCCTATATTTGAGGCCAATAGGGCCGTAGGGCCAATTTGAAATAACAATTTAGAATGCACTGCATCTTAGCTTGCTTATTTTTCCCAAGAGCCTGATTAAAGTTCACATGTCATTCTAACTAGAAATAATGTTTCTAACCACAAGTCCAGAGCATTGGTTCCCACCACGTAAATGTGCAATTCTGACTGCAAATGTTTATTGAACTTAAGTTGAGTAAAATTGGACTATATTGACAACTACAGCACTTGCGACCATAGCTGACTAAGGGCCGATTCACATATAGCGCGTAAAAACGCGTAGAAAACGCTAGGCGTGCCGCATTCTCCTTTTTCCAAAGCGCTAGGGCGGTTGCGCTCCGGAGGCGTCTGTCGTTGCTAAGCTTGTTGTTGTTATGGTTCTTGTCACGTGACCTACGGTGCAGCATTCTGAAAAGTTGAGATGTTTTTATCTCGATGCGGCGCTTGGAAAAAAACGAGCGCGTCGCACCGCGACCGCGTCGCTTCCCTTATGAGCGCGCATACGGCGCGCCTACATTTGAAATAACTAACTTGAGTGTGCAAAAGACACGATATGTGAATCGGCCCTAACAATGCTAACACAACCGTTTAGATTGTCTCTATGAAGCCCCTTCTTCTGAAAAAGTGCTTTGTGTCTCTATGAAGCCCCTTCTTCTAAAAAAGCGCTATGTGCCCTGATTGGTCTGGACCAGTGAGTTGTGATTGGTCAACCGCTTCAAGCAAGGGTGTTTCAGAAATGTCACGCCTTATACCATAACTGAGAGATTCAACACACTACTAACACAACTTAACAAGGCCTCGCCCCTTTATTTGTGTATGGGGCGGGAATTATTTAAATGAGGCATATTGTGACGTGTACAGTCCTAAAAGAAAACTCAAGACTACAATCAGAAACTGTGATTCATCAGAAACCGTGCATAGTGATATAGAGAATAACTTCCTTGACTTGACGCTTTGTAACTTTGCAGACATTTTTCATGCGCAAACAGCAAAATTCCGTTGCACGAAATTCAATTGGAGAAAAACATGAGAGTTAATGTTTGCTCTATCAGAGATCTGTTCATTGTACTCCTGTTCTAACATTTGGCCTGGAGTTGAGGTCAAAAGCTCAGGGTTAGGGTATGAGCTACTGCGGCCAGTAATTTATTTATTATAGTTAATAATTAACTGCTCTGAGTGCTGAGTGTCCTGATTACGCAAGTCCTAATAACTGAGGACGGTTTGGCAAAAAGCTCAATCTCACTTCCAACACTTTAACCCATTAAAAAATCTGTTCATGGCTCCATTAAAAAAAACAGCCTTCCTCATCCCTCAAATCCCACAGCTAAAGGAGTGAGTAGAAACTCACTCTCTCTGTCGCTTCACTTCTGTCTATCTCCCTCTATGGGGAGTATCAGTAAAGAGAAGAGGCAGAATATAAAGTAAATATGATTGTCCTCCTCTCTTCTAGGACTTGTTAAAACCTCAAACATTTTACATTTTGTGCTTAAGCCTGTGGGACAGAGCTGTACCAATGGAGATAAGGTAAATGTATCTGATTGTGTTCAGAGAACAACTATGGGGTTATCTGGTTGGCAGAGAGCAGCTGCACATAACTCTGTGTGGTGTTCGTTTTTTTTTTTTTTTTTGTGCACCTGCTCTCTTGAACCTGTCCGGTGCCATTTGGTGCAAACTCAGCACACATACACACAAAGGTTATGCTACATGCAGAACATTAAGCATTTAACACCCACCTGAGAACAAATGCTGCTGCATTTAATATGGTTACTTTGGGGTTGAACAAAGTTTGGAGAAAAACTACTGAAAAGTTTGCACAACATTTCTCTCTTTATTATAAGGGACTAAGATGAACTGGCCATCATGAGAAGTGGAAGCTGATTGGTTGAGATGCATTCCCCCAGATCCTCTGATTGGTTGGGGCCAAGCTATTTATCATGGCAAAGTAGCCCCTGCTAGTAGATGCTGTAAGTACAGTATTTTACAGATAAAGGATCTTCCTGTATTGACGTCCAAAAAAAAAAAAGAAAAAAAAAGAAAGAAAAAATGCTGCTTATTCTAACAAAAAAACATTTTTCTGCACGCTACATATAAATTAAATAATTGTATTATATTAAAACTCACAGATTATAATTTAAGTAGGCCTGCCCCTACTCTACTAAATGAAAAATAACCAATCAAATCGAAAACTCTCTGATTGTGTAATCCGTATGAAAGGTGCGTCTGAAGGTGTATCAGACCTCAATAGGATACATTCAAACCTTGGTTTCTAGAGCTCAATCTCTGCAATATTTCCCTCAAACCCTCTATTATGTTATTTTATTATTGAGCAAACACATATGAATACATAATGGAAATTATCAAAAGAATCAAGCTAAAATTGAAAAAGTTTAATGTCTTTGGTGGATGTAGAGGTCCTCCATTTGATTTACATACTGAATATAAATCACTTCCAGGAGCATATTTCTACTTATTAACATCTTTGATGTACGAAGCGAGCACAGTATGAACGGAGGTGGGATGCGTAAACACTCAATAATTTAAAAAAGCTTCTCCCTCTCTCTTCCTCTTTTTATTTCTTATATCTCCCTTATTGGATGTGAAGTTTCAGGATGTTAGCGGGATCGCAACTGTCACCACTGAACCTCTCTAACATCTGTGAAAGCTGGGATTGCAGATCCATTTGAATTAAAAAGACCCAAACACACACGCACACACACACACACACACACACACACACACACACACACACACACACACACACACACACACACACACACACACACACACACACACACACACACACACACACACACACACACACACACACACACACACACACACACACACTTGCTGTGGTGAAAATTAGCCCAAGGTCAATGATTAGCCATCTTTTTTTTTGCTTCCTTATACACAGACAAATAACCCTACTAAAAAAAACTCAGCTTAAACAACCTGATCTCACGCCAATTCATACGTATTTTATGAGTTGACTAATTCTTACGAATTCATACGACTTCACTCGTACGATTTTTGCTAAATCTTACATATTTTACGAGTTGCCCAATTCGTATGAATTTGTACAAATGACCCATGACCCCGCCCCTAAACCTACCCATCACTTGGGTTTAGACAAATGTTAGACAAATTCGTACGAATTAGCCACCTCGTACTCTCTCGTACGAATTGGTCGTGAGATAGAGTTGGCTTAAACTAGTCTAAGCCAGTTTGCTGGTCAGGCTGGTGTAGTTTGACTGGTTCTGGTTTTTAAGCTTTCAGTTTAAGCTTCAGCCTATACATAACAAATATCATAAATTATAAATGACTAAATATTACTTTTTTGGGGATAAGTTGCACACCACATGACATTTCACAACATGGAACTAACCTTGCTTTGTCATAAAAAGTTCAAACTACACTCTTAAAAATAAAGGTTCCAAAGGGAGGTTTTTACAATCATTCAATAGAAGAACCATTTTTGGTTCCCCAAAGAATATTTCAGTGAACAGTTCTTAAAGAATCATTTATTTTTTAATCTAATGAACTTTTTTCCCCTTTTGTGCAATGGAACGGTTCCATGGATGGCAAAATGTTCTTCATGCCGATAAAAAACTTTATTTTTAAGATTATATCTGATATTTTAAGGGACTTATTGACCTTGACACAGTCATTATGATTTGCAGGGGTCCCCTCTCTAACATAATTGCTGTTTTTTTCCTGCATGTTGGTCACACCCTATGATTTTGATTTGGCAAACAGAGGTTTATCAAATATAAATAAGCAGCTCAGCAGTTTTGTTATATTTTTTTTGATGACAGGACAGTTATATCACCCTGACATTTTTTACTTTATGTCCCCCCTCCTAAAATTTTAAAAGGGATTTTGGGGTGAAAATAAATAAATACATCTCATATACCAGCAAACCAGTATATATGTTTCAGCAAGGAATGCACACACACACACCACACACAACACACACACACACACACACACACACCACACACACACACACACACACACACACACACACACACACACACACCACACACACACCAATTTTAGATTTTAGACATCTGTTCAGGCTCTGTTCTCTTTGAGTGCAATTTGAACATTATTCAAATGGCTTCTGATGAGACAGCTGGGGCGATCATGTGAAAGCCGCCCATTGTGTCACTGCAGGACAGTACATATTTGACAGAAGCAGTCTCCATTCTGTCTCTCGGGTCGGCTACGAAGGGTCAGCCAGTATGTCTCATACCACAAAAATAACCAAAAGAGGAACTAAGTCATTTTTAGATATTTTGCGCATGTACTGTTCTTGAACCATCTGGAGTGTTCACTGTGGCAAAAAATAAACAAACCACTTCCCCAGATCTCCTTCAGAGTAAAACACACATTATGACCGCACTGCAGATTGGGTGTTCGGATTTTCCCCCAGAACAAGCCACGGCACCAGGAATTCATTTCCTGTTCTTGTCCCTCAAAAAGACTATCACAGCCTCAGGGCCAGCAGACGTACATACACACACGTACATACACACATGTACGTACGTGTACGTGTACACACACACACACACACACACACACACACACACACACACACACACACACACACACACACACACACACACACACACACACACACACCACACACAACACACACACACACACACACACAATGATGGTTATTAATTTCAGTCCCTGAATAATGAAATTCAGAGCAAGAGAATGTGTTTGCAGGAACGTTCTAGAAGAGCAGAGGTTGTTGAGGTCACCGCTGGAGTGAATAAATTACCGCTCGGTGAAAAAGTGACCCTCACACCTTACTAGTCTGACAGTGGAGTCCATCACGGAAGGGGTTATTTCAGCTCAAACTAGAGCAGAAGAGTGTCGAGACACAGGAAAAGCAGTGAAGCCGGATTTTTTTTGGAGTCACCATAGCTTGGTACCCTGCAGGCATTGTGGGTATTTGACAGCTCTGATGGATAGTGGTAGAGGCAGAGTGTACTGTCATGACTAGAAGTGACACAATCCATAATGTTTCAATCCTGACAACCCACAAAATGGGCCTTTTCAGCATTGTAAATGGGATATCGCTGGTGAAACGTGTATGCTGCCTTGTAAACCCGAACAATGTGTAATCACTGTTTAATTTTCATGGTCAGCAGAGACTTCTAAAAGAACGGCTGGATTGTCAGAGGGTGAAAAATTGGGCATTGACGAATCACTTGTTAGAGAGAAAAAAAGAGCTTCTTTTGTAGCCTTGTCCTTGCAAATTTATTAAAAACACTGCGGTACTGATGATGAATGCAATGAATATTTTCAGAGGTCAGAGTGTCATTGTAGCGCTTATGAAAGACGTTTCTCAAAATCTCATTTCGTGAAAGTAAACATCATTATGGAAGCAAGTCAAGTGAAGAGGTCATTCAGCAGTGTATTGGATAAATTGAAGCAAAAATATTATAATACTGCATTTATGTAAAGTATGGGCTAATCATAAACATACACATCAGTATAAGCATTGAAACAAAGAAATTGTTGAGAAAAGATTAAAAAACAACAACAACAACAAGGGATTGCGATTTTGGAGTTCTTTCCACACCCGTCTTAATAATTGTTCTCAGTCTATATTTAGTCTTGAATTTGTTTGTTTACTATATTCAAAATGTCTCACTCAGCCAATACATTCTTGTTAAGGCAACTATCATCTTGATTGAGACATTTTCAATAAGTAACAATAAATTAGCATTTATATATGGTTTTACATTACTTTTAATACAAGTCTTACAATCTTACAATATTTCAATGACTTTCAGATGTATGTTGTTGTTTTTCTTTTGAAAGCCAAATATTGCCATCACTAGCAGAGTTAAAGGAACCGTCTGTAAGAAATGTATTTCAATCAATCATAAAATGGCCTTGATAGTTATATAGTCAAATACCTATATCACTGACAACAGCAGTCCAGCCACAATATTGTTATTTAAAAAATGAAGTTGCAGCACTCAACTGATGTTGATGTTGTCATGTTGTGTTTTGGTCTGATGCACCACCCTCCACCTATCTACCAATCACGAAGTCAGTAGTGTTATGGCATCCGGGTTGCCAGCTTCGCTCTAGTTACCACAGCTGCAGCTACAAACGTGTTGGATAAAAAAAATGTCTAATGTTACGAATCCAAAAAAAAACCTCGTTATGATTCTGAAATAGCCTACTTCGTGACACAGTCTGTAATAAAACAAGCATTTGTATAGGAGATGCCTTTGAAAGAAGGAGACGGCTGAAAACGGAGAAGAATTTGAAGACAGACGCCAACGTTGCTTATTTTCGCCTATCTGGCAACCTCGAGTCAGGGGGAGGAGGAGGGGATACACCGCTCTACAGTAATTTGAAAGTGATTGCAGTACCAGTTTTGGCCACAATCTTACATACGGTTCCTTTAAAGGGCCACATTAACAACATTTTGTAGACAAAAAAGAGTTTCTTTGTCTATTCTGCAAATTGCTAAATTTTAACACATTATGATATTTGCATAAGGAAATCTCTCTGAACAAAATGTGACTTTTAGCCAACAGTCTTTAAAAACAAAATGCTATGGCTTTTTTTAGGTATATACGTGTGATAAGTTCATTGATAAAGTGTTCATTAATGACAAGGCTTGATGTATAATACTGATGCTTACAGAAAGTGCTGGAGCAGTTAATATGGTTATCTTTTCAAACATAATTTTATTCGCAGACATTATTTAGCCCAAATTAAAATGCATGATCTGACCAACTTGCAATCTTACCTTTGTGGTAACTAACATGATAACACTGTTGAATGCTTCTTATTTTATATGTTGTTAGGGGCATAATTTATCCACACAGCAATGCATGCTGGGAGCTCACAAAGCAAACCTTTAAAGTCAGCATAAAATGGAAGTTGCGATTGTCTTTTCCAAGGGTGTTGAAACGAGATTCGTTTTTGTCCATCGATAATTGATTGGATTGTTGGAATGTTGTTGTTTGCACGAAGAGAAATCTTACATCAGAGAAGAGATGTCATTGCGAAGGGGAGAGGACATTAATGTTTTCGATTAAAAATTTAAAAGGGCACTAGTAAAAAAAAAAAAAAAAAAAAAACGTGCATAATTTTTTATAAATACTGCAACATTCCATTAAAATAAGAGCTGTTTGATTCCGTAGGGACTTAAATAAGCAACATAGTTTGTTCAGATGAGAATGTTAGCCTAGTTGACATGGAATTTGGTCAAACATTCAAAGTAGGTCACATTGCTTAGTATTTATAACAGAAAATCTGTAATCTAGTAATAGCTTTTACAGACAGTACATTTTAATATGCACTAATAATAATAATAATAGTAACCAAAACATTCACTCTTATTCTTTTTTAGAAATGGAATGGTCTCCATTCAACAGCCTTGAATTCTTTAAAGCTGTGCATGTTCTTTCATCGTTCTCTTTGTGTCTCTCATATCCTAGTAGAGATTCATTGCCTTCCATCACTTCACTCGGCTTCATTAAAACCCTATTCTAGGATCCCATCGCGTACACATGTGCGTGAGACTGAGTGCGAGATTGAGAGGCAGCGGTGTAAGAGTGTGGGTGGATTCTTCTTTGGAAGATTGTCCCTCTCCAAATTCCTCATGATAAGCTGAATGATTTGTGGACAATTTCTGCAGAAACACGCAAGTGCTCTGTTTTTCCTCACCGCCCACAACAGAACTAGAAAGAAACACCCACATGTTAAAGCTGTTAATGGATTCTTCTGAAGTGACCCCAGCCAACAATCTCCAGACAGGCAAGGAGGCTCTTAACAAAATACACAACCTTCTATATACGCCAAGTCGAAATATTCCAGACCCTGTTTGCTTTACTGCCTTTCCTATCTTCGGGTGCAGAAACATGCTATTAAAGAGACAGTTCCCCCAAAATTTAAAGGGTTGGTTCACCCAAAAATGAAAATTCTGTAAGTAATTAGTAAAGACGTCGTTAAAGTAGTCCAAGTGGCTACAGTGGCTCAACCTTAAGTGTATCAAGCGACGAGAATACTTTTCGTGCACAATGTCTTTACTAACTTTTCTGAGCTGGCAGATATCAACCTTGCAGGCTATAAAGGAGTGATCCAGCTCTCAGATTTCATAAAAAAAATATCTTAATTTGTGTTCTGAAGATGAACGAAAGTCTTACGGGTTTGGAACAACATGAGGGTGAGTAATTGCTAGTGCTGTAGCGGCGCGTCGATGACGTCGATGCCATTTTTTTGTGTCGACACTTTTTTATTTATTTATTTTTTGCACCGTTTCCGGCAGTACAGCTCGCCACCACACGTGGGAGACCGAAACATTGCAGAATGGAGGACGAAGTGAATGTGCTTTCCATTAACACACAGTAAACAAATCCTTAACAAACAAAAAAAAAAACTTTGCAATTTAGACGCGAAAACTGGGTGCCGGTGCGGTGAGACGTACGGCTCGGGCAGATTCGGCTTGAAGTCGTTCATCCTCGGACACGGTGCCGCGTGCGCGGTTACAAAAGAAGCCGTGCACACAGCCAAGCGAAATGGCGTCTTGTCGGTCTTGCGCACCCAACGCGTTATTTTTCCCGCGCGCACCTTCGCGCTCGTGCGGACGCGTCGAGTATAAACAAGGCTTTACTCTGTGTCAGCGCGCGCTCTGATCGGTAAAGGGGAAAATACCTCTCCTAAATCATCTCCAGCAGTAGCAGAAGCACCACTAACTCCGCCTCCGTTTACCTCGTAAGCTGATATTAGTATTTAAACATTCTCTATGATAAAAAATGTTTGTAAAAAATTATTTAATGACGTTTTGGCGGTTATAGAGTTCTAATGACAGTGTTCAAAATACATAACATTAGACTAACGTTAGCCAGCTTATACAGTATCATGATTCAGTACGCTAGTTCGTATTTGTTTGAGATACATTATGTTTTTTTATTAATCGAGCAGCAGAAAAAGAATCTTTATTTTAATCGTCCAATTAGTCGTTAGATTAGTCGACTAATCGATTTAATCGCCCAACTAATTGTTTAGCTAATAATCGTTTACCCCAGCCCTAGTAATTACTGACAGAATTTAAATTTTTGGGTGAACTAACCATTTAAGATTTTCATCGTTTAATAAAGGATGGAACATCTGATAAGATAATAGGTAGAACCATCAAGATAATCGGGACTTTACCTAGGATTGTTGGAAGGGAAGAATTGGGCCCAAAATTGGCCCAATTATCTTGTAGTGTGTGCCCAGCTTTACCCTCATGTTGTTCCAAACCAGTAGAACATTCTTTCTCCTGTAGATCACAAAAGGAGAAATTATGAAGTATGTGCTGGTCGCTCTTTTCCATGTAATTACAATGAATGAAGATTGATGCTTTCAAACTTGAAAAAGGACACAAAAGAACTATGAAGATGTAAAAAAATTCATCCATTTGTACACTTTATTCACTATTAAGTCTTCTGAAGCTGTTTGATGTTATGTTCTGTGAGAAATAGAATTAAGTTATTGTCATTTTCACATTATGCCAATCCAGTGAGCTGCTAACTGCTGTGACCAGATAACTGAGCAATGGAGTTGAATTTAAGAACTGAAACAGTCCTATTTCTGGACAAATTACTTAGTTTTATGAATAGATTAGTTTTGTGAAGTGAATCAACTTTTCATTGAAAACACTGACTCAAAAGAATGACTCATTCATGAGTCAGATAATCGGAAATGACTACTTTTCATTCTCAATAATGCCCCAAGGAGAGCTAGGGCATGTCAATATTTTCATTAACTCATTTTAGTTTGTTCCTCACAAATATAGCAAATATATAGCACATGGACACTTTTATGATACATTGCAAATGCATCAAAAAAAAAAAAAGACCAGTATATTCTACAGAATTTCTTTTCTCATGTTTGGTGAAAACAGCAAGTGTCATGCCAGTTTGGAATGACGTAAAACAACAGTGGATAAATGGCGGCATTTAGAGTGAACTATTACATTAGCTTTTCTCTGTGAAGAATGCCTTGAGAAAATGAGACTTTAGATGGTGTCGACAAACTTGCTTTGGCCTCATTAGTTGTTTTTTTTACCACGGTAAGAAGGTATAATTATAGGATGTGGATGCTATGCTCTGTAGCTTGTGCATGCCTGGAGATTTTAAAGAAGCTGGTGGATTCACAAAAGAATGGATATTACCTTGGAGGAAAGAGAGAACAGAGTAGGGGGGAAAATTGATTATAAGTGATCTTTTGTGATCAACAAGAAGCTAATCAGTTGTAGATGAATGTCTGTGTCTCCTACTCCATGCTATCAGTCTCTCCCTCTCTCTTGCTGTGTTTGAAATGGAACGTTATCATACTCAAATTTGAAAGGAAATCAGTATGTGGTAATTTCCAGATGATATAATGACACTTGCTATAGTGGCTTGCTCTATACTACCAGAGCTATCAAGCAGCTGTGCTATTCCCCAAAATGCAATGTATTTTCTTAAATTTCTGGGTTAGCTTTAATAAAATGGTTGAAATATAGCAATTATATTATACTATCATTTAAACCATTTATGGTTTGTTACTGCCATTTGATATAACCATTTACATGCCAATGTCTCTTTTCCCCAACAGTCTTTATGGCAGACCAGGGTTTTTCAGAGCCTCAAATATGATAAGCTCTACTGTGAGTGACCCCTAAATGTCTAAAATGTTAAGGAAATTGATAAGGTTATATATTTACATGTATGAAGGCCAATTTATACTGTGAAAAATATAATATTATAAATATTTATAATGTTATAAGCAAAATATTATCAGGAAAATATTTATTTTCTATTAATCTTTTTAACCCACACAGTTAAATGTATACACCCGAGAAACCAAACTATGCCTTTCAATATAATAAAATAATTGTGATTTTAAAGCAGAATGAAACAGTAACAATGTAAAATTCTGTAAATAACAGCTTATTTTATTTATTTATTTACTATTATTATTATCAGTAGTAGTATTTTTATTGATTATTGTAATTTTTTAACATTATTTTTGAAAACCCCTGTGCTAGACTGTCATTGCAATAGCCATTTCTAAAACACAAAGATACAGTAAATAATGTTGAATGACAGGTACGCATCTCAAAGTCAAAGAGTGTCATGTATCTATTTTTTGTTGAGAGAGAAGCCATTATTTTTGGTTTAATTGTTTTATTATAAAACAGCTACAATGACCCTGCAACAACCAACAACCTTAAATGGTTGTTGACTGTGTTGTTGTCAAGTATGCAGCATTTTATCCCAAACACAATCGTGCTTTTTTGTCTTCACATGTGCCAGGCTAACATTTTTGAAGATTACAAATGAAAAAGGAGAAATG
Source organism: Chrosomus eos (assembly GCA_036326025.1). Classification (NCBI taxonomy): domain Eukaryota; kingdom Metazoa; phylum Chordata; class Actinopteri; order Cypriniformes; family Leuciscidae; genus Chrosomus; species Chrosomus eos. The sequence goes on from CM070829.1 coordinate 17,863,342, forward strand.
ATACAAGTGGAACAAAGGAAGCAGATACAGTATCTCATCATCTAGTGTGTGTGTGTGTGTGTGTGTGTCCTCTCATGTCTTAATAATTCAAAATAGGGTAATCAGGCTTTAGAACGTCTTGCTTTGTTCCTCTAATTCCATAGCAACCACATGCCAGAACGTTACGCAGAGCAGAGAGAAAGTCTGATAAATTAACTATAGAGAACTGTGAAGCGCTCTCACACATGCAACCTCTCGAGAATGTGTGAAAGAATCGTGCTTCATTTCAATTCATTCTTCAGCCTCAAAATGAGATTAGTGTTTTATTTCTTTGTGAATATGAATGTGTTTGGAATTGCATAAGTGAGTGAGCGAGTGTGTATACAAAAATCACATTTTACACCAAAATATACCCCGAAGCATCGCCACTTGAACAAAGAATGAATCAGTTCTGCCACTGTAACCTGTAATACATTCAACGTCTCGTGAACTCTCATGCAACCGTGTTTGTGCATGTCAGCTTATTTGGCTGTGATCTCTACTGCCTAAAAATTGATTGGCTTTGATAAGATCAAGTTCTTATCTGCATACAGCACTCAATCGTTCTAAAAACCGTGACACGTACTGTACGTGGTCAGAATGTTGCAAGCTGGTGTCATGCAGTCTGTACAAGGGACAAAATGATTTTTCTTCAATCACTCTCTTTTGTCTTACTTGAAGCGTGAGTGAGAAATAAAAAGGCCTTCATGTTAAAGACAGGTTTAATTAGGAAATGAATTACAAAGACATGAAAACTCCTCCTGTGATGAATGCCTAGAACTCAATGTTCAGTGACTTAGCAGAATAAATAGGATCAATTAATGTTATGAACTTTATTTAATAATCATGCATATGGGGTCTAATAGATCTGTGCATCTTTAAACACTATCTAGATGACACGCAGCTCCATCATATTACTGAAATGTTATGGTAGACAGGAAGTCATTTTTGATGCCAACAATGGAACTGAGTCACAAGGAAGTAAATGGGTCACCCTATGAAATAACCAACCCGATATTTTAAACAGACAAATACAATTATATGGATGGTTCACCCAATTTTTTTATTTTGTCATTTACTCACCCATTTATAGATTCAACTCTTCTGTGATAAACAGAAAGTGTGAGATTTTGAATAATGTACTGCTCATTAACAAAGATTAATAAAGACTGCAGTTATTAAACTTCAAAAGCGGCACAAACGTACTATAAAATAGCCTAAAGGTTAGAAAAAGATACAAATGTGCTGGTATTCTTGATATCTGTTCCTTCTGTCTGAGTTAATGAAATAATTAACAGTATCTGTTTCTGCAGCCCGAACTCATGAAAGTGCGTATCATTACCACAAATCTTATTTCTCGCGCCATTTATACGCCAAAAATAGTTTTTGCGTGTATATGATACGCAGTTTTCGCGTGCATATGATACGCACTTTATGGCGTGTAATACGCACACACCCCTCCCCCTAATCCTACCCAAGGGGTTTTCAGTGCGTAGCATATACACGCAAAAAAAAAACATTTTTGGCGTATAAATGGCACGAGAAATAACATTTGTGGTGTTGATACGCACTTTCATGAGACTGCGTTGGTTTCTGAATGAATCATTCATAATCAGTGATCAACATTTCATTGAAAAGGCCAGACTCAAAATTGAATGATTAAAGGGAAAGTTCATGCTAAAATGAAAATTCTGTCATCATTTACAGTACTCCCTCTCATATCGTTCCAAATCTACAAGTCTACAAATCATCTACGAAGATATTTACACTATTCGATCATCATCATTTTTGTCCATCCACTAAAAAGTCCACACAATCAAAAATTTGAATATATCAGGACAATTCAAGTCTTCTGAAGCGACACGTTAAACAAAAAAACGTTGCACATAAAATATGGTAAACTGAAGATCAACCATATTGACATGCGAGAACAAACTTCATTTGATCTCATGTGTCAAGCAAATATGGTTGAGCTTCAGTGTTTGATGTGCTCTATGTATGTGCGTTCAACAATATTGAACAAAAAAATGACAGAATTTTTATTGTTGTATAAACTAACCCAAATGATTAGGTCTCCAAAAGGTAACAGGGTTTCTAGTTTTACAGCATAATTTGACATGGTGACAAGGTAAAGCTTAGGCTATTTAATTCCAAAGCTTTCCAAATATATATTTACTTTTCAATTACCAATTGTTTACCCTCCAATAATGGCTCCCTAAGATGATTCAATACTGACAAACATTAAAAGATAATAAAGTGATAAAAAGAAAAGATTTACTTGCTTGTCCTTGAAGTGCTTTCTTTTAAAAAGAATGCTGGTGTCAATCTGTTTTCATCAAAATGTGCATGTTTGTATATCAAGGATAAATTTCTCATGAAGAATAAAAACGAAGTAAAGCAAACCCCCCCCCCCCCCCCCCCCAACATACTGGATTTTGTTGATGCATTCAGACAATGTCCACATTAACACAGTATAAGCTGTCATCACTTTAGTTACACACATATGACTGACACAAATGGCACACGTTCTGTAGAATATGCCATTTAGTAGGACATTTTTTTTCCAACCGTATGCGTATGTCATTGCAGAGATATAACCGATTTTGACATATGACAAAAAGATGGCTTTCATCTATGGTCCAGAGTGTGTCTCATGACCACATGAAAGACATCACACATAGACACGCACTCTCTGTGAGAACTAATCCTATTTTCAGCACATGAATCCATGTGTGCTGAGACATGAAGGACACAGGATCAGTCCTCTTCAGCTGTTAGTGCTGCCCATGTGATCAGACAGAGCGTTGCCATGGGGCGCCACCAACAATCACACAAATCACTGCAGTCAGAAAGAATGAGATTGACGGAAGGACAGATATACTGTGGTTAGTTAAGGCATGCGTTCTCATGGACACTCAACTAATGCCAAGCTTATTGTCAACACACTAGAGGATTCGATAGAGCAAGAGACGAGGAGCTATCTATTAGCCTTTGCATTCATCTCAAGTTACGGCTGTTCCGTAGATAGTGCAGAACTCTCCGGAAATACAAACCTGCCGTCTTTACCACAGAAACGTGCAAAGTCTCAAACTGTTCATTAGTAACTGGTTTGGGAAAATGTAAATAATAAAGTTTATTTCCATTAATAATTCTCACATATGACGCCATACCACTACATAATCTACAGCATGAAACATACAGCACCACCAATAAAGTCTGATTACAAACTAAATGACTTTTGTGAGTTCTTTTTCTCGACTCAAAAACATACAGTGCAATTAGTGTAGTTGAATGAACTCTTGAATGAATGACTCTTATGAGATTCTTTTAAGACAGCATGCAAAGCAAGTCTGAATCTAATGAGCTGAATCTTTTTAGTGATTCAAACACATGCATCTTACATCAAACTGTGATGTTTAGATCAGTGCTATTTGTTGAATAGTTGTTCAGATGATATAGTTAAAATGCAAAATATAATTTTTTCCGATTTCATAAAAAATACTTTTTCATAAAAAATACCACGATTTTTGTTTATTTAATGTTATTGTTTAAAACACAAGGCTGTTTTTAAAAAGTGTATAAACACACTTTTTTTGTGCAAGAATTGTTGATTATTATGATCAGTGTGCAATGCAGTTGCATTTCTATTTGCATTTATCAAAATTTGATTTTATTTCGAAATCAGAACTAAAATAATTTGTGGGTAAAGCCTTTATGTATAACGCATTATAAAGGTATTCATAATGTACATCATAATGTATTATTTCTATTCATAAATATTTGTAACCAAAGTTAAAATGCATTATAATATTCACAGATTCCTTGTTACATATGAAACTGGTTGTTTATTGAGTTTTGATGCATTATACTATTATATTTCTAAAGGTGTATTATAATGTATTATAACTGTGGCTACAATAATTCATGAGACCATACAATGCATTATAAGATGCATTACAAGGCATAATTAATGCATTAAAATACTTTTATAATGCATTATACATAAGTAAAGGCTTAGTAAAGTGTTACCAAATTTTTTTATAGAAATGTTAAAGAACCAGTCTTACATTTTAAAGTTAGTTCTATGTTTTTAAGAGCCCTCCAAACAAGGATCACTGACAAAAAAAATCTATACTGAAATAACATATCTCCAGTTTTAAAAGCAAAAGTTTCCAAGCAAAATCATTAAAGTCAGAATACTACACAGAGCTATATTTTGAAAGGCTATCAATAGAGAAAGATGCTTTTTGCCCTAAGAACAGCGTAGTTACAACATCTACCAGCAGGGGCTTACAGGCTATGCAAGCCGCCCAAACATGGACTCTTGTTAAGGAAAAAGAGGGCAAAGGAACAGCAAGCAGAGGAGATGAAGACAATTAGCCTAATGTCTCGCTAACTAGCTTAATGATGCAGCCTTAAACACGCAACTGGAGCAGATGTGCCTCAAATTGCAACTCTGCAGCAAGTGGTGTGTGAATGTGCACATGTGCAAGTGTTGGCATGCGTTACCTTTGGACCCCAACTGTGGTTGTTTCAGATTGATGTTTGAAAGTAGAGTCCAAATTGGCCAACTACGCCAAACTAGAGAATTCAGTGTGTAATCCTCAAGGACTGATCAAATTAACCCATCAAAGTCTATCTGATAAGAAGCTGTACACTGTGTGTCTGTGTGTGTGTGGTTAGTGTCTGTTCTGTCCTAGGTGTCACAAAGTGATAGTGCAGAGCGGTAGCATTCCCACAGGATTTTAAATACCTTCATGGTCTTGGTGCAGAACTGAGCGCTCTCTCTCTCTCTCTCTCTCTCTCTCTCTCTCTCTCTCTCTCTCTCTCTCTCTCTCTCTCTCTCTCTATACACACACACACACACACACACACACACACACACACACACACACACACACACACACACACACACACACACACACACACACACACACACACACACACACACACACACACACACACACACACACACACACACGTTGGTGCAACAGCATTATGAGGACTCTCCATAGGTGTAATGGTTTTTATACTGTACAAACTATTCTATCCCCCCACACTGCCCCTATCCCTAAACCTACCCATCACAGGAGACATGCTGCATTTTAAATTTTTTAACCCCTTAACTGTCACTTGCCCGTATACGGGCAATCTAAATTTACTTCACTATATTACTATTAAATCCTAATCTAGTCATGACAAACTATATATCATTGGAAAGGTCTAAGTCTCCTAAATAGATATTTTAGCGTTGTTTTTTTTTTTTACAAATTACGAATGAACAGTAATATATGAATTTATGACAAGAGTGCGCCTCAAAAAATCGACGTCATTACAGGAGTTTCTGACCTTTGTCACAAAAAGTCGACGCACACACTTTTAATAATTGAAACTTTGGTTTTTAGTGCTAAAAGTTCATCATAAAACATAATCTAGTATTTGTCAATAAAAAAAGATAAAATTATATTTTAAAAAGTAAAGTAAGAAGTCCTCTAAAAAATATAATAAAAATATTATATATATATATATATATAATTTTTTTATTATTATTATATCACATATTTTAGTAGTTATCATAAATTAGGTATCATTTGAAAGCTTACGAACTCAGAATTCATCCTGTGAAAACCGTTTTGAAATTGGACGTTGCGTTACCATAGAAACGGTATTTTTTTTATTAGGCCCCTCCCCTTTTGGGCATCATCTTTCATAATTTATTATCAAAACCTTTTCTAATCTTGACAAAACACATATTGTCAGAAAGGTCTGAGTCTCAAGGTTCCATATTTAGTAACAGAAGTGATATTTGGATATAAATGTATTAATTTGTTATGGCAGAATGCATACAATTAAATTCAATGGAATTCAATGGCACCCGGTGGCTATTTTTGGTATAACGCCTAAACAAAATCTCATGGGAACTTCAATTTTTGTGATATCAATTTTAAATTTGGAACACAACTTGGTTAGATATATAGCTTTCATTTTATAGTAATTTTATTGTAAAACATATTTTGTAAAATATTTATTTTATATTAAAAAATATATATATTAATAAAGTATATTTGATTTACTGTAAATTATAACTTCCATAACTTTTTCATACTTTAATTTTTTGAAGTGCATTCACTTCAGTAATAATCTGCTGATTGTTTTCTTTAAAAATTCTTGAATTTCTTGAATTCTTGAAAGCATTCTTGAATTACAACCATTTAAGTTTGTATAGTGCATTTTAATGTAAATTATCAAAAGGGGGGGTGACAGCTAAAGGGTTAATAAAACATTGTTTTTTATGTTTTTTAAGCCATTTGATTTATGAGGACTTTTGAAATGTCCTCATAAACCACCCATAAGTTGTAATACCACTGTAATACACATGTCATAATACAAATTTGTGTCCTCATAAATCGCATAAACCAACCACACACACACACACACACACACACACACACACACACACACACACACACACACACACACACACACACACACACACACACACACACACACACACACACACACACACACACACACACACACACACACACACACAAATCTCAAGTCGTGACCACAACCTTCAAACCAAAACATATTTGCAAAACTCCTGTAATACTATAGCAATAGAAGTCAAATATTCAGAAAACTTTCCCCAGAAGCATATGCACATTTGACTACCCACGCACCCACCACACACTGAGGCTGTTTTCTTCTAGAGTATTTGTCCTTTTATTCAGAGAGCTGCAGTGTTGCATCGTCACTTGATGCTCTTCTCACCTCTAATTATTTTTACAGCACTGGGAGAAATACCCAGAGTGAAACAACTTGATACACTGAAGCAGACACAACCTCCCCAAGTTAAACTTCTCCCATCTACAATGCACTTATCTGAGGGGAAAAAACAGAGGCCCAATACATCTCTGAGGAGTTTTATCAAGAGGATGTATACAGAAAGGCAAAGCTGTGATTATAACAATGGTAGTTTGCTTTGAGATAGATCCTGCTATGTGATTGTTTACTCAGATTCACTGATGTAACAAAATAATCAAGTAGGAGAGATGGTTGTGGGCCATGATTTACAGTTAGTGTTTTTTTTTATATTTAAAAAATAATATGAATGATGTTCAGTTCTGTTAATCATCGTCGCATGTGCATTCTTCTGTAAACATTCTTCTTCCGTAAACAGTGCAAAAAGTGCAGTCTGATTCCCAAATGAATGACTCGGTTCTTTTAGTGAATCAAACACATACAGCTTACAAAAAATCAAATCAGTTTAGATACTGATGGATTGTTCAAATGACAGTTTTAAAGATACATTGTGTCAGTATTACTTTAAAAAAATAAATTATTTTACGACATTTTGTTGCTAGTTAAGGCCAATTATATTACATTTGTACCACCTCTGAATTAACTGTGAAAAGTCATTAAAATCTTTACATCAATTGTTTTAAATGTATTATTTTTCAATAGAATTGCATTTCTTTTATCCAAATTGTTATTTATTTTTCCATTGAAAGCACTCGGAACCAATAAAGGAACAATTAATGAACCAAAAAACATTTACAGTAATGGGATGAATAGTTACATTTTTATAATTCTCATCACTATTTACGCTTGGGGACTCACTACTTTTGCTAACTGATTCTGTCCCCACATTTTAATGACATTTTGGTATGATAAAATAAACGTTTAGCTTATTTTTAAAGCAAAAATGAAACCAATTAACCACATTTTAACCTTTTAGTTGCTAATTTGTGCATTTATCCTGACAAAATTAGACAGACAGCAGCCCACTTAAAATGTTCAGCAAAAACAATTTCTCCCTCAAAATCACTGTGTAATAGAAGTTATGTTGAAAAATACATAACCCACTATTAAAATTGTTTAAATGATTTTTTAACATTTCCAACCAGTTCACATTTGAGAGTTAACTTGGAAACAAACAAATACTCTAAAATGTGTTGATCAAAATAGTACACTCTAAAAAATGCTGGGTTGTTTTAACCCAATTTAGGGTCAAATATGGACAAACCCAGCCATTGGGTTACATTTAAAAATTTACATTTTTTACCCAATGTTTGAGTTTGTCCATATTTGACCCAAAATTGGGTTAAAACAACCCAGCATTTTTTAGAGTGTAAAGGGGTCGTGTTAGTTTATTAGAGAATTGCTTTTGCACCATCTACCCCCTGCCCATGGGATATGATGGGACTTCCAATGTTATCATGACATGACTTTCCGATATCATCACTGTACCATAGTATCACCAGAGTAGGATGGCAACCAGACTGGGTTCCATAATTTCTTGGAGAGGAAGAGGGTGCGAGAAAAAAAGTGGGAGCAGCGAGCAAATGAATGTGTTGATTATGGCAGTATATAATGGTAATTATCGTCACACTTCAGTGCTGGAATGGATCCACAGGCTTGAGACTCAAATGAGATAACTAGGAGAGTCAAGGGCTTAGAGATCACAGCTGAGAGCAAGCGGAGCACATTAGCAGGCAAATGTACAGGAACTAACAAATTGACATGTTCACAATCTGTAACACTAAGACAGTTCCTGTGCAAGGATTAGAAAAAGAAAGAGAAAGATACACTTAAAGTTAATGAGAGAGTGTATTGTGAAAAGAAACCCAAATATAGAAGATGTATTCATACGAGTATATCCACTATATTTTATTTTAGTATAGAAGGCTCAAAGATAGTGGGACACAGTGAGGGATTCACAGAGAATAAACTGCCCTGCTGATTGTTGTTTATTTGCACATGCTATCTACGTTGTTTCCTTTTACAAAAATAATCAGGTAATGTCATACCTAAAATATTATTAAATTAGTGCTGGAAGAAATTGAGCAATTTACCAGGTTAAGTGCTATGCTGTAAAAAACTAATAACAATTTACCAGGTTAAGTGCTAAAAGACAAAAAACAATTTACCAGGTTAAGTGCTATGCTGTAAAAAAAAATAATACAATGATATTGTTAGATTATAAATAATTCAGACAGAAATTCGTAGTTAAAATGGCAACAATGTTTCATGGCATTTTAATACCTGTATATTTTACAACTTACAATCAGTGTAGCACACAGGACTAAATCATTTTAACTAAATAATAACAAACGAATCGGTTACCTAACGTAACCTCGGTTCTCTCTAGATGAGGGAACGAGTATTGCGTAAGCTAGCTTACGCTACGGGAAAGATTCCATCTTTCTGAGAAATTGAAGCCAAAAATTATCCTATAATTTTGTATCCATTGTCAACGCAGTTCAGCTGCAGCAGACCATGAGAGGGCTAGCTAGCCGCTCATTGGTTCGCTCACGGAGAACTGCTTAAGCCTATGAGGGAGCGCGAGTGAACCCGCGACCAATGAGAGTCTGACTCGCTCTCAATACGTCACCGCCCGCCGAAACGGGTGTGGACGAGACTATAAATATCCCGAAATAGGCTGAATAATCTGGTTTTTTCATATACTGAAGCGAAAATCGCCAGTAGCACAAGCACGGCCAGGAACGCAATACTCGTTCCCTCATCTAGAGAGAACCGAGGTTACGTTAGGTAACCGATTCGTTCTCTTACGAGAGGTTCTCTCGTATTGCGTAAGCTAGTTTACGCTACGGGAACCCCTGGTCAACGCCGTGCGTGCTAAGCATCCACTATTAGTCCCAGGGGGGGACCCCGGGGAACTCTGTAAGTGGGAATGAATATATGTACATGTGACAAAAGGCCAGCGGAGCGGGCCGGTGACTGTGTAGTACATAAGCACATTATAGAGAGGGAACAGAACGAACTCGGTCTGTGTAATTAACCCCCTATAGTGCAGCTCAACCAGAAGAGCTGAAACATACTAGACTGCTAGTAGTTTAGCCTGCAAGACGGGTACTTCCAGATTGTAAAATCTGACAAAGGTGGAGGGGGAAGCCCATCCCGCTGCCACGCAAATGTCGTGAATGGAAATTCCGCTGGACCATGCCCACGATGAGGCCATGCCTCTATTGGAATGAGCCCTGATGCCCAGAGGGCATGGCAGGTCTTTAGAAGCGTATGCTGCTGCAATGGCATCAACAATCCATCTGGATAGGGACTGTTTCGAAGCGGCCAACCCCTTGGTGCGCCCACCGAACGAAACAAAAAGCTGCTCGGATCGTCTGACCGGAGCAGTGCGAGTAACGTATAATCTCGGGGCCCTGACCGGACATAGGAGATTAGTATCAGATTCGCTATCGGATGCAGGCAGAGCCGATAGGGATATAACTTGTGCCCTGAACGGGGTGCCGATCGCTTTGGGGACATAGCCATGCCTAGGTTTGAGAACGACTAAGGAGTCATTAGGTCCGAACTCAAGACAGGACGCGCTGGTGGACAGCGCGTGTAGGTCTCCCACCCGTTTTACTGGCGCGAGCGCGAGCAGAAAAATGGTCTTTAGCGACAGGTACTTTAGGTCCACGGTGTTTAACGGTTCGAATGGGGGAGCTTTCATAGCATCAAGAACTATGGAAAGGTCCCAAATCGGCACCGAAGGGGGGTTCATCCTTCTAGCTCCCCTGAGGAAGCGGACTACCAACCCATCTTTGCCCAGTGACTGGCCGCGCCGGGGTTCAGCAAACGCCGCGACGGCTGCCACATACACCTTAAGAGTGGACGGGGATCTGCCCTTGTCCAGCATCTCTTGGAGAAAATTTAGCAAGGAGGGAACCTCGCATAACCGTGGGTCCATACCCTTTTCGGTGCACCACTCTGAGAACACAGACCATTTTGACGCATAGAGCCTTCTGGTAGAAGCCGCTCTAGCCTGCATGATCGTGTTTAACACTCCCTCTGGCAAAGCAACGGGTAGTTGTTGAGCACCCACGCGTGTAGCGCCCAGCGCTCTGGGTGGGGATGCCAGATCGTGCCGCGAGCTTGGGAGAGGAGATCTGCTCTGACTGGAATGGGCCACGGCGCTGTCTGTGACAGCTGCGTGAGCTCCGGAAACCAAGTCTGACCCTCCCAGCGCGGGGCTATGAGGAGCACCGAGTGCTGCGCTTCTCTGATTCTCTGAAGCACCTGTGGTAGCAGAGAGACCGGAGGGAAAGCATAAAGCGGGCGGCTGGGCCAGGTTTGGGCTAGCGCGTCCTCGCTCCTTGAGAAAAATATTGGGCAGTGGGTGTTCTCCGCCGAGGCGAAGACGTCCACCTCTGCTCTGCCGAATAAACGCCACAGTTTCTGAACTGTAAGAGGATGCAGGGACCACTCCCCGGGGGGAGTGGGGTTCCTGAACAGGCTGTCTGGACCGTCGTTCAGATGTCCCGGCACGTGCGTCGCCCTGAGCGAGAGCAGGTGACACTGAGACCAAACTAAGATGCGTTCTGTCAGCTGGAAAAGATTCCTGGATCTGACTCCGCCCTGACGGTTTATATAAGAGACCACGGCTATATTGTCCGAACGGATCAGCACGTGGTGGCCCTGAATGCGCGGGAGAACGCGCATGAGCGCGTTCTCGACCGCCAACCTCTCCAAACAGTTTATGTGTAGGAGGCTCTCTTGAGCTGACCGGGGGCCGAAGGCCGGTGAGCCCTCGCAGACCGCTCCCCAACCCGTGTTGGAGGCGTCTGTCGAGATGACTTTTCGGCGTGAAACTGTCCCCATGGAAACGCCCCGCTGAAACCATTCTGCCACTGACCGTGGCTGCAGAGCTGTGATACAGGTCTGCGTTACTTTTTATCAGCTGGTGGCCCGTGGTCCACGCTCGGTGAGACACACGGCTCCTCAACCAAAGCTGAAGCGGGCGCATGCGCAGTAACCCCAGCTGGAGCACCGCGGAGGCTGAGGCCATACAGCCCAACGCTCTCTGAAAATGTTTTCAAAGGCGTGAGTCTGTTCATCTGAAAAGATGCGGCGAGACGCTGCACACGGTGCGCGCGCTGTGTTGACAGACGCGCCGTCATCGTGACCGAGTCCAGCTCTATACCCAAGAAGGAGATAGTCTGACTGGGTTGTAGTACGCTCTTTGTCCAGTTGACAGAGAGGCCCAAAACTTTCAGATGGTCGAGGAGAACTGTATGATGAGACAGTAACTCTCTCTGAGATTGTGCCAAAATCAGCCAGTCGTCCAAGTAGTTCAGTATTCGCAGCCCCTGACTCCGCAGGGGGGCGAGCGCCGTATCCATGCACTTCGTGAACATACGGGGTGCTAGGGATAGGCCGAACGGTAGGACGGTGTATTGATAAACCTGGCCTTCGAGGCGAAACGTAAGAATGGCCTGTGAAGGGGATTTATCTGGATCTGAAAGTATGCATCTTTCAGATCTAGTGATATGAACCAGTCCCCCTGGCGCACATGCGCGAGGAGTTTTCTGATAGTGAGTATTTTGAACGGTCTCTTCATGAGAACTTTGTTCAGCGATCTGAGGTCTAATATTGGTCTAAGATCGCCGTCTTTCTTGGGGACAAGAAAATAACGGCCGTAAAACCCCGACTCGCTCTCTATAGCCTTTTTGCACAACAGAATTGCTATCTCTAAACGGAGCAGCGCTTCACTGCTTCTGGGTTCACAGTAGTTTCTAGCCGCGCTCGGAAGCAAGGAGGGCGGCGGCAAAACTGTAAGCGATAGCCTAGCTTTATTGTGTTTAACACCCACTGCTTCCCACGCTTTGAAGCGTGACGCTAGGGGGTGAATGGCTACATGGTCCCCGTCGCTGCACTTCGCGGGCTGCGTGAGCGCGCTGATAGTGTTTACAACAGCGGGACGTACACTCGGAGAGGAGTTTATGGGCCCTGTAACAGAGTGAACAGAGGTAAGACGCGCACACGGGCTTGTGGGCGCGCTTATACACTCTGAGACTCAAGCGGGCTTGGCCCGCTTTATGAGAGTGGACTCTGTGTGAGACAGGGGAACTGGAGTGTCTTTGTGTATGAGTGAACACAGTGTTGTGGGCACATTCTCTACACAAGTTTATGGACCGTGTAACAGAGGTGGGACGCGCGCACGGGCTCGTGGGCGCGCTTATGTACTCTGAAACTCGAGCGGGTTGGGACCGCTTTATGAGAGTGGACCCTGTGTGAGACATGGGAACAGGAGTGTCTTTGTGTATGAGTGAACACAGTGTTGTGGGCACATTTTCTACACAAGAGGCTTTTACTCTCTTTTTGAGATTTCTCTGGGACGCCGTAAACACGGCGTTTTGTGTATGAGTGAGCACAGTGTTGTGGGCACATTTTCTACACAAGAGGCTTTTACGCTCTTTTTGAGATTTTTCTGGGACGCCGTAAACACGGCGTTTGTGCTCATGCAAGCGGGAAGGGATACCGGCTTGGTAATGGCGGGGTACACTGCTGTAGTAGCCGCGTGAGCGGGGACTAACAGAGGGCGAAACTTTGACGGCGATCCGGCCGCGGCGGGAGAAGCGCCGTCTTTTTCTCAACCACGCTAGGCAGACTTCGAGTAATCAGTTTTCAGCGCGATCCTCTGCCGAGGCCCCCGGGGAGGCGGCGGTCTGTGGCGGCTGTCAGAGCGAGAGCGAGGGCGGCCGCCCTGGTGTCGCTGAGAAGTCTGACTGTGTTTAGCTAGGCGCTAGGGTGGGGCTCGTGCAGGAGGCTGGTCACGTGAGCGGCCTGCAGAGGAGCTAGCGCGACGAGGCAGAACAAAATTCGCGGGAAATCCTCAATCCGCGACTGAAGGGGGATTTTTCCCCCCGCTCTCGTCCCATTCACGAAGTACCTCACTCTGTAGTAGACATGGGGTGCAGAAGCTGCTTGGCCGGCGGCTGAAAGCTTGAAGTCGGACTGCAGGCTTTAGCGGGTAGCACAGGTGATGAGCGCCATCTCGCGGAGGGCGGCATAGACGTGCGGCGACCAGGTCCTCTACAGGGAAAATGGAGATAAAGCCCTTCTCTGCGGCTCCGTCCACAACGCGACGCGGGGTGGAAGAGTCAGAGCGAGTTCTAGCAGAGAGCGGGGCGTTCCAGGACTTCGTGAGTTCTGCGTGCAGATCAGGCAGAAAGGGCGCAGCCCGTTTAGCGGCGGGAGTCGAGCGCTGGTGAAGTAGCTGCGCGGGTCCCGGTTGATTCTCGGGCCGAGGCGGCGTGAGAATCGGACCAATCCTCACCGTCTGAAGCGAGAAGCGAACATGTCTCCTTGGTGTCCGCGGCGTCAACGGAGGCAACAGAGCGGCCACTCGGCGGCAGCTGTATGTCCGGAAGCGGCGGAGATGGAGAGCGGGAGCGAGAGGCTCCGGCGGGATGAACGCTTCCGGCTGGGGGTCCGGCGGCCTCTGAGAGCGGCGTTTCTTTCTCCGCGGCGAAGTCAGAGGCGGCACGGAAGCATCTTAGTGGCCGAAGTCGAGCCCGCGGGGTCAACAATGGCATAGTTTCGCAGAGCTCGCAGCCGCCACAGCGGGGGCGAGCTCGGCGTGCTCCAATCCGAGGCAGAGAGCGCAGAAGAGGTGGCGGTCCCCAGCCTCGAGGGGAGCGCGGCAAGAGCCGCCAGAAAATTTACGAGACATCTTGAAAAAGACGCTCGCTCTTTTAGATACAACAATATATAGGAAGCATTTTTGTAAAAAGGATACAATCCGTCGGATGGCGCTAGCTCACAGGACGGCTGAAGGTGGCGAAGACGGCCGGCTTCCTCAGTCTCCCAAACGCTCGCTAGAAGGTGCCTTTTCGACGACGGCGGCTTCTCTCTCAGGATCAGCAGATGCAGGTGCGTCGCTGAAGGATGAAAAAATCAGATTATTCAGCCTATTTCGGGATATTTATAGTCTCGTCCACACCCGTTTCGGCGGGCGGTGACGTATTGAGAGCGAGTCAGACTCTCATTGGTCGCGGGTTCACTCGCGCTCCCTCATAGGCTTAAGCAGTTCTCCGTGAGCGAACCAATGAGCGGCTAGCTAGCCCTCTCATGGTCTGCTGCAGCTGAACTGCGTTGACAATGGATACAAAATTATAGGATAATTTTTGGCTTCAATTTCTCAGAAAGATGGAATCTTTCCCGTAGCGTAAGCTAGCTTACGCAATACGAGAGAACCTCTCGTAAGAGAACTAAATAATTTTATTCAGAAAATATATGAAAGGACATTTTAAAAAGGTTTCTCCTGGGATAATTAAAAAAATGTATATCATATTATAATGAAAGATTCTGTAAATGTGATTCTCATGTTGTGGCTTTTGGTATACATGTATGTTTTTGTATATTGATTGTTTTTTTTAAGACAAAATTGTAAGATTATTGTAAACAATGTATCGAAGTGATATTGTAAAAAAATATTTTTTAAAATTGAAATACTGTTGTTTATATAGCCAAATATAGCCATTTCTGCTGATATGGTGTTCAAATCATAAATAAATAAATACATTAACTAAATTACATTACATGGAACAGAACACCCTCATGCACATAACTCGTGAAAATAATAAGACAAAACAACACTGTTTAAAAAAAGATATTCATGCAGAAGTACTATACAGATATATACAGATTATACAGTCAACTAAATTATATGGTAATTCATACTTATAAAACCCTTACATTTTACTGTATTTTATTGCAAAATGACATAATGCAAAGTGAAATCATTTAAAAGTGTTCACTGTATACTGTATAGTGGGGTCACTTACAGATTACAAATGAACAGGTATTTACTTCATAATTCTTTCCATAAAACATTACGGTGTAAGTTATGGACGATGCGTCAGACTACCATGATCAAGCATATTTAACTGTAACCATACGACTGCACCACTGCGATAAATCGACTCTTTACAATGCAGAAACTACTTGACTGCGTACATGCGCGTTATAATGCTCATCATTTGATGATTTACTGCAGCCATTGAAACTGCATCCAAACATCTCTTTTAAATAAAATTCTTACTCTACAGGAAGTAAATCGCATAAAGTTAATTGCACAAGGCAAATAGCACAGCATTTAAGTGCATTTATCTATAATAAGCCCCATTTCCATAGAACATGCATGTTTGCGCTTAAAGATGATCAATTCTTCATTTAAATAGAGCTATTCTTGCACATTTAGCAGCCGATTACACTGTTTTGTGGTTGGTTAGTGAATAAGACGCATGAGTTTGCGCTAAAATACAGCATGCCACAACTGTTTAATGAATCCACCCCAGTGTGTTCAAATGTAATGGAACTCCCCCCATAAGCAATGTATTTTTCAGCAAAGAACGCAAGGGTGTTGGAGGCACACTAACAAGCAGTTCATCTAATGAGGGTTTCTGAGACGGCGACCCACTGCAGAGAACATTAAGAGAGATATGTGCAATTTGAGCACATCAGCTAAATTGAGGAAACAATGGTGAAATCCAGGCCCGAAATGATGTAACCGTGCCTTTGGAGAGGTACAATGTTCTGACAGGAGTTTCATTATAGATTTTATTCTGAGGATTTACCCTCCTGTCTCACAACAATGATAGGGTGATATACATCACTTATGATAGGTGACCAGAGGGCAAGAAGCCGTCTAGCTTTATGACAGCTGATGCTGTACTCCAACTGCAACCTAACTGAAACTCGTTGAAGCCTAATAAACTGGTCAACCATAAGCGTTCTCAAACTCCCCATTGCAGAACATCAAAATCATGACACAAAAGATGGTAAGCAATCAAATTGAAAGGGCTGCACTCCTCATTTAAAGTCAGAAATGCCCTTGTTCTAGCTTGCTCACATCTAGTGCTTTCAAACAGAATAAAATGACCTCCACCATACGAACTGCCTCCAAGAACTTCTGTTCAAAGTTTCAACATCAAAAAGAGCTCCAAAACTGGCTGAAGTGTATGTGATTGGAAGATGAAGCGCAGTCCATGTCAAATATTGCGTTTATAATTTAGATGTTTCTCCTGTGTCTTCCAGCTAGCATGGAAAGTGTTCAAAGTTTTATGCGGGTTTGGAACCTCTCTCACTGTTATATCTAGAATTTTGAGTAGAGACATTGGAAGTGTGAAATATACAACCATGGCTCAATGGAAAAATGTGCCATTTTTGCGTAAATACATTACGTCGCTTCTTGCATGTTTCGCGACACTTTCGAAGTGAAATGTCCAGTGAGTGGTGCTAAAAGTGCATTCAGTTTTATAAAAATTAGATGAACATGAAATTGGAAACATGCATCACGGTTTGGAAATGAAATGTTAAGTGGGGCTATAAGGTTAACCAATTTTGAAAATAATGGACCAATATGGGATCAATATCCCGCCAAATGTATTGCGGCCACGGATAAAAAAAGAATAGGCGTGATTCAAAAGTGTAAATACAATTGTAAAAATATATTGCACAAACTGAAAAAAATAATGCAAAACGATATGTCAAATAGTTTAGAAGATATTGCAATTTATGACAAATTTCAAAATGGCGGACACATCCAATCCTGGCAAAATTGATATCCACAGAATCGACATGACAAGGAATAGTAGATACCACATTTATGATGTTCTGACAAACTGTTCAAAAGTTATTGGCCAAAACATCAATTTTGAATATCTCATGACCTGTAGGTTCCCAACTTTGGCATGGACCCTCAGATCATGGTTCCGATGAAGCGTACCAATTTTTGTTTCGATTGATCAAAGTTTGGCCGAGCTATAGCAATTTTTGGGTCGACTTCGTTAAGTTTGCGACATCATAACTTTTGAACAAAGATAAATAAAAAAATCTGTTCACTCACTTCTGTGCGGCTCAGTCATCCATAGATCATTTGAGCAAATTCTGGACAAAATTGGACAAATGCTGAAGGTGGAGTAGCAAAAAAACGTAATACTGTACTTTTCAAAATGGCAATTACTGTAATGGGTGGAGTCTTAATGCAAGATTTTGATTGTGATCACCATAATGAGTGGAATCAGGTGTACCAAGTTTCATTTTTTCTAGATCAAAGGGTTCAAAAGTTATAACCATTTCAATGTTGAAATTTTGAACTGGTGGTGGCAGTGTAGAGTTGGTCCTAGAGACTCAAATTTGGTCCACTTACTATTCATTACCATCACTACAAATGTGCCATATTTAACCATTTTCCTACTTACGGTTCATAGGGCTGCCATTGAAGGGAAGAATAATAATAATAATAATAAGAAAACTAACGGATACAATAGAGGCTATCCCCTTCGGGGATTGGCCACTAATAAGCATGAATCAAAAAATAACAAGCATGAATAAAAACTTTAAACACATTAAAAAATATTTTTCACAAAACGTTTAAAAGGGGCTATGTGTAGTTTTTTGAGGCCGCTAGCGGTGATGTTTCATATTGCAACCAATTTTTTCAAGAGCGCTCGTGTGCGTGCTCGAAAACAAAGAGCCTTTGTAAAAAAAAAGAAGGAAAAATAATGCACAGCCTACTTGGCGATCCGTTACAGTTAAATACATCATCCTCAAATATTTTCTTAATTGTTGTTGTTAAAGTAACACCAAGTAAATTTTCCTCTTCGGTCGCCCTACTGGTTGGAAACAAAATTGTCCATTGCCGCTGTCGTAAATAATCTAGCCTACCGTCGCACGCACGCTCCCTGTTTATCCAGCACCGGCTTTAGAATGAACGATGTCCACAGACAAGGTAGAGTATGTTACATGATTTCATGAAATGATGATGCATTGCGACATCGGAAACAATGAAAAACGAAATAATGACTATTGTAGCGCTTGACGTAAAGCAGTCGAGTTTTGTAGTTCTTTTTGGGCACGGGTTCCTATCCGAAAGCCGAAGTTACATAGTGCCAGTAAAAGCGATACAGACCCCGTCAGGCTATGGCAGACGTGTCATTTAACTTATTTTAAGTCGATGTACCATCACAAGGGTCTTGGAAATATATTATGAAGGTTGAAAAACTACTTAGTGTTACTTTAAGCGATGATAAGTAGCCTGGTAAATTAATTCTAAGACTATAGATGTACCATTTGACAAAAGATGAATGAAAATGATAGTGTACATAGGAGATTACAGAAACCAGGTGGATTTGATATGCAGTGATTTATTACATACTTATTGTGTTCATCTACATAGCTACATAATTGCATATTACTTTAGGATTCATGTTTTAAATATAGCCTAAATCTTTAATACAACACCATGAAAAGATCAGGGATAGGCAACATCGTTTCTGGAGTGCTGCTGTCCTGCAGAGTTTAGCGTCAACTCCGATAAAAACCCAGCAGTATTAATAATCCTAAAGATGATGATTAGCTGGTTCAGGTGTGTTTGATTAGGGTTGGAGGAGCTAAATTCTGCACCCATGAGGACCGACATTGCCCTTCCAAGTTATAGATTAAATATGAAATTAAAACGGCCAGTAGGTGGTGGCAAGTTGCTGTCTTTATGAGTGAGTCATTCATTCAAACTTCTCGTTCAAATCAGGAATTCTTTGATGAAACACTGTTGTGTGGCTTGGAGGAGATCGACGTTCGTGGTGCCAGGTCCAGAAGTAAGGCCAGGGCAGATGAATATGATGGATCGTCAGCACAACTGTGACAGGTCGTCGTCGTTAGGATGACGAATTTAACGATAACGGATCGCCAGGTAGACGTATCGGTAACAGGTCGTCGAGTTGCAGGCACACATACAGTTTAACGGTGTCCTGCCACGGAAATATTTTTGCCAGCTGAGCTGATGGTTATCTGATGGTTATCCGATGACAACGTAGTGCTGAAGTGCCAACTAGCCTCTCCCTATGAGGATCCCTATACCACTCTACAGAATAAAGCGTTGTGGACATTTTGGTTCGCGTAGGGCCTACCAATCCCGAAGTGATAAAATACAATTCTGCATCAACTTTATAGGCAAGACAAATAGTTTGTTTAGGCATGGTTTGTAGGGAATTACAAACCTGGGCACATATTCAAACGCACATATAGAATAAATTCTTAATGCGCATGTGAAAGCCATCAGCACAGGTTCGCGTTTAAAGTCTGTTTAGAGAGAACGATGTCGTCTTAGCGGCCCCTAATTTAATAACAAATAATTTTGATGGAATTGAATCCATCAAAACTAACTTTAGCTGGAAATAACATTATTAATTTAAATTATGTTTATCTCAGTAAAGCTGCTTTGAAACAATCTACATTGTTAAAAGCGCTATATAAATGAGGATGACTTGACTTGACTATCTTTCCCTGTAGCTATGAGTGAACATCAGTAGCATGAGTCCCATTGGAGTTGTCAACTCCCCTCTTAGTCTGATTGGCTAGAAGAGGAGCTGTCAATCTAGAACTAGTGGACCAATGGTGACGCTTAAGCCCGCCCTAATTTACATGAAACTCAAACTGCAACATTTGGAAGAGCAAGAGCAGAACATGGAAAGAAGAGCGGGTAAATTATGAGCAGAAAATGAAAGAGTGCGCAAAGTACAGAGTAATAAAACCAAGGAAAACATAATTTTAAAGAAAACATGATCATAAGTTTAAGTTTTGTGAAAAATATTTTTTACTGTGTTTAAAGTTTTTATTCATGCTTGTTATTTTTTTATTCACGCTTATTATCCGTGACCACGTTGTTTGCTATTCTGATCATTTTGCGTAATTTGTTTCAGTTTGTGCAATATATTTTTACATGTGTTTTTACATTTTTGAATCACGCTTATTATTTTTTGATCTGTGGCCACAGTACATTTGGCGGGATTTTGATCTCATAGACCAACTGCCGATAGTGTTAACTAAAGCAAGCAAGATAAAAACATACATGCTGAAGTAACAATGTCTTTTTAGCTTGTTTCCACAAATCTTTGAGCTCTTTTATTGACAGGTGAGCTACCAAACAAGTTTATCTTGCCAGAAAAGCCATACATACAGTATGCAGCTGAATGTGTGATGCAAACATTAAAAAAAGTATTACTTTAAATATTATGCACTACAGTAAATATGTTTTGAGTGTACTGAATGTCAGTATTGTGCAAGAAAATATTTTTTTATCAATCGACAATTATTAAAAGTTGCTGGTGTTTTACTGCCTCCATTTCAACTGAAACCTACAATGAATCGAATGTATAGTGTAAGTGTTTGGTGTTTTGCATTTTTCTAATGAGTAAGCTCTTTTCGCTAATGCTACATAATTAAGCTAAAGCTAACTCGAACAGCTTGCCAATTTTCTTTAAAAGCCTGCTGTGTTGTGGCTTGTTTATTCAAGAGGATTAGGTTCAATTTTGGGATGAAATTATATTTATTCATCTGTGTGAGACCGATTGTGTGATTGCGCTAGTCAGGCATTGTGCTCTTATAAGTGTATGTTTGGTGCACGGTGCCTATTAGTTAGATGCAAAGGCCTGGTTATTAGCACTCATCCCATGATGATTTCAGTCTCCTGCAGCTTTATTCCCCTTCACTGGCTAAATAAATGCTAAAGCTAAAATCTCTCAATAACACTAGCACAGTCGTAGCAGTGTCTGCTCACAGGCAACTGTGTTCAATTAGCCTCTCGCAAGGGTTTCTCTTATGGAAGCTAATGACATGCAAAGCTGCTCTCTTAAAAGTTTTCCCCTGATTAGGGAATGCACAGCAAATGCTTCTTTAATTAGTTTTTGTGGCAGCAATCAATGCTCTCTCCAGTGGTCGAGAAGCTAATGCAAGAGTGCTTGTCTGAGGTTAGCGTTCCCTGATGCATATTTTCAATTGTTTTTATAACTCTGCTCGCGTGTAGTGAGGGGTTATGCAGTCATACACACACAGATCAGCACACACTGCTTTCTCACAATCTTATTTGTTCTCTGAAAAGGTTAGCGCCTTCCGCTAGAACCAATTACTCGCGAACGCTGCTGTTAACAGAGGCAATCATTAAAACATAACCTTCCTGCATGCCAACATTTTTATACATTACAGGCTGTTTTCAAATGACGGATTCAATCGTAGTGCGCTTTTTTTTTTTTTTTTTTTTTTTAAGATTGTGGCGTTTCAGAAATAAAACAGTCCAGGCAGTAGGCTATACCCTCTTTTGGGAGCTTAGTATTTACAATCTGAAAGGAACTGAGATGAAAGCAAGCATTGGCCAAGCTTTCCTCAGGCCAGAATAGCAAATGTGGAAGGATCTGAATGCCTCCAGAGCACATGTGCTTTCAGGACAGCAGTTTGCGTGACAAAGGTCAAACCCATCTCATTAGAATAAGTTTGCGCTGTGGGGCAAGACAGGAACTTTCAAAACGCTTTTTTAATAATGAGATACATGCAGTCCCATTGGTGATACTTTTATCTTTAACTCCGCTGATTAGAGAACCGGCACACTGACCAGGGTTTGAAGACGCAAGGCGACAGAGCCCGTGGTCACAGTGACCTGGGAGGGGGTTAAGCAAGATTAGCACATGCACTACAGCACTATTAGGACAGGATTCGTTTTCTAAAAGATGTTATATTTATTGACAATGGACATTTGTGATTTCATTTGATGAATCAGACTGGAAGGGAATCTCCATAGTTTGGCATTTATTACATTTTCTAAACATTGTCAAACTGTCATATTAGATCACATTAAAGATGGCAGAAAATGAAAGTTGCAATTGTCATTTCTTCCCTATTGTGACATATTCAGTTAAATGGGTTCTGGAACAAAAAAATAATGTAGGACAGAACTAGACAGTTGATTACATTGTTAAAAGTGTTATTGTATGCTAATTGCTCTAATCCCATGCGAGTGACAGTTTGCTGGAAGAGGAGAGATTTAGGGCATAAATGCATTTTTTTTTATGCATTTTGGTTGTTCATTTACACGACAACTGTGTTTTGGGGGCCTGAAAACACAAACTTTTGAAAACAGGTTTTGTAAACTCCAAAAACGTGATTTTGTGAAACCAGTGACATTATGCATATGAATATTACAGCATGTGTTCAGTCTATAGGCGCGCAGTGTTTCTTTACAAAGTGACATCACCAACTACTGGCCTGGCATAATATTCATTTTCGTGGATCCATGCGAACAGGGATTTTTTGACAACGTACCCTTACTTTTGATCTTAAACTAATATTATCTATTATAGAATCAGCAAAAAGTGTGCTAATCTAAACAAATAAGTGAAATAAGTTAAGCTTTCAATGTTTATTGTGTAAAAAAACAATTTTTCCCCCATAATATTTGTAATAATGTCCATAATGAGAAATTGGCCCATAACAAAATATACAGAAAATTAATAGTAATAAAATAATAATGGATACAAAAATGCTAGCTATGAAATGTGCATTTTTTTCAGAACTGTTAAAAAAATTAATTTCCTTAAAAGAATGCTATTAGAAGACATCATTTGAAATGTTTTTTCAGAAAAATGAAAGGAAAAAGCATGCATGAATACACTATACTGCTGGACAATGTTAAATGTTAAAGGTCCAAATGTACCTTGAAGAAACACCACATACATATATGGCTGAAATAGTAAGAGTATTATGCTACAATGCTATTCTGCATTAATGTTTTATTAACAGGAGTGTTTGTTGTCTGTAAGTGGATGTTTTGAAAGGTCAAGTGCTTTGGATGCATGCATCATGAAAACAATTGAAGGAATTTATTTGCAATATAATTATAGTATAATTACACAAAGGTATTAAGATTTCTTAGAGGAACCCCCGTGTCGAAAAACACTGTAATTAGCTCTGTAATTTTTTTACCACGGCTGTGTAAGAATAGCTCTGACATTAACCCTACGTTTGTGAAATGACATTTACCTGACCTCCTCAGGGAAAACTAGTCCCATCCAAATGTGTGACAAACACTTCCACACCATTGTTGTGTGCTTTAAGCACTTTAGATGCACTAACTCACCCACATGCTAACATGAGAGCACATATTGACATCCACTTAGTCTCTCCAATAACTCATCAGGATATCAAGCAAATGAGTGAAACTTTTCTACCCACTGTGTGATTTTGTGTGTGTGGATTGTCAGATGGTATCAGAACGTACGTGATTCCTGGACTGGATCCAGATGGCTGCTGGGTCAGGGAGGATACTCTCCAGATGGTCAGGTAAGACAGCACACACACACACAAGCTGCAAACTGCAAAAAATACGAGGAACAAAACAAGTAGGCCTAACAGTGGCTAATTTTCAGGAATTAGGACATTTTAGAAGTATCAAACATCAGGCAATTAGACAGAAGCGAGTTTTTGAGTAGCATATTGTGACGTTAATGCACAGACGCACCATTAAACCTATCATCCGTGTCTAGCCCCCGGCTCCTGTTGTGCTCTTCAGACATACTGTCTCCCAGCAGGAGATCCTCTGCAGCATTCTCCCCACAGCCAGATATCCTATAATCACACTCCGAGCTCTAACCCCTCAACACTCCAGCAAATGGTGTTTCACATTACCACAAAACAATACATTAGCTTATGTAATGATTTAGCTTAGAGTTCAAACCTATAGTAACTACACAGTGGACGGACCAGAGTGGGTATTCTAGCTTTCTTCCAAAACAGCTTCACAAGGAACAGCATCTTAACAGACATGGAGGCGCCTGTATGCACGTTTCAAAAGCACAACTTTTTCTTGTTATTGTGAGTTCACACAAACAAAAGTAGACCCTTCACATTCACCCTTCTTTCGAATTACGTATTACTCTAATCTGTGTGACCAAAGAATGACAAGTATTTTAAGTTGTTTCCACTGTTATCAGGAAAAAGTGATGTCATGCAGAAAGCGTGCCATCCTTTCGCTTCCACACTCCGCACAAACACATGAAAATGTGCTAATAATAGCGCACATTTATCTCGGTTAACATTAGAGCGAGTGGCTAAGTTACTTACATGTTTCAAATGATAAGCCATATTGGTGGTTGATGGATGATAGGCGAACGTTTGGATTTCCTGCCTGACATTCTGTAGCTGTGGCCCAATTCAGGGGCTGCATCCTTTGAAGGCTGCGGCCTTCGGAGGACGCACCGAGACTCGTTTAAGGGGAAAGTATAGCCGATTGCGTCACTGCGGCGCGATGAAGGCTGTCCCAATTTGAAGGTTCTTCAATATGCGCCCTGCAAATGCGTCCTTTTCCCGTGAATGCAGGATACATCAAAAGGATCCTTCTCAGCCTTGCCCACCCCAGAATTGATTGCGCGCTGGAGACGAAATTGCCAGATTACACTTTTAAATGCAAGCATTGGGTTTCAATTTAAAAGTGTCAAACAGCCAGTCTTTGTTCCTTCATAAGCCACTTGTGCTCTTTGCGCAACTAAATATGCCATAAAAATCTTCAGTAATTACATTTATTTTGTCGTTGTGGAATAAATGCACTTGAGTGAAAAAAATACAATTTGGAATTATTGGAACTAATATTAAGAGTTCAACTATTTTATCTTTTAATTATCTTGAGATAATCATTGAGCTGCAGCCGCATCATCGTGAAAATAGAAACCATTCTAAAAATAGAATCGCCCAATCATTTAGGACAAAGGATGTAAACATGAACATCCTTTTTGTCCAATTCTTGTGAAAATACCCAAGGCTGCTTAAAGAACATAGACTAACCATATATTGTCACAATCTTGTTTTGAATGGATTCATATTATATCTGTCAATGCGGTTCTTACCATTTTCTGTAATGTAGTACTAATAAAAACATGCAATATTTCCCTGCCAATTTGCATACAAGCCCGCCAATTGTTTAGAGTCCCCCCCAAATGCCCCTAGTTTTGTTTTGGTTGGTGATGTATGAACTTGTGTGAGAGCGGGGACTGTTGGTGCAGCAGTGGAAGGGAAGTGAGTGATGCTAAAGCTAGTGGTGCAGAGAAGTGAAGGTATGCTCCATAATGCATGGTCCACCAACCGCCCTCTGGGATTTGCTGCAAGATGGAGTCCAACTTCATTGTCTTCTAACTCAAATCCCAGTTTTCCAAAGCCCACAATCAAGAGGAGAGAAAAACCCCCAGAGGCAACGAGAGAACAGAGATGGATAGTGTGAATGAAATAAAAAAGAGAAGGGAGCGGGAGATAGACAATGAAACATGGAGAAATTAATTTATATTAGCCTACGTTAATTAAAAGAGTTATTAGATAGTTGCACTGGTCTGTATTGAAGTATTAAATATTCAATGTCCTGCCGTGTATCTGGCTTGCTTCATTTTTTGTTCCTTTCTGTTTTCATTGTCTGTGACAAGCTGCAGGGTGTGACTGAATGTGTCCATGTCTAGAGAGTGTTTCAGACCTGAAACTGTTTTGCTGTAGCAAGAGGCTTTTATGGAAGACAGAATGGAATGAAAGTAAGAAATACACTGTGTATAAACCTGCACATAGGCACACAAATCCAGACAAACAGAAAACTGTAACAGTGATTGTAATGTAATGTTGGAACATTACGAACCTCCTCCCCCGTATCTCAGTGGAATAAAGCTATGGATAACATGACTAGAGGCTATACTCTAATAGAGAAAGAGAGAGAGAGATAGACATTACAGCCAGGCTTTACTGGGTGGCATTGTACAGTACCTTGAAATGGGGGATGAAGAAGAAGAAAAAGGAAAATGGTGCTGCATGAGATTTTCATAAAGCCGTGCATTTTCATTAACTGTTCAAAGAGGCATTTAGCAGTTCAAAAAAAGCCATTTATGTTCTTCTTTAGGATCTGACTCAATGCGAAATTGCAGTAAAAACATATATGCAATGAAATGTAGTGTGGGATGGTGGATGTTACTTTTGGATGGTAGGAATGAAAGACATTTTAGATGATTTTTTTTTTTTTAAATTACTATATTCCTTGAAGTTCACTTTGTTGGAAAAAAAAATAAAAAATATTCATTTAATAAAAGATGACCATATTCCACTTTGTCTTTGATCCTCTGGCTGGAATGTTCCTTTTTGGGCTACTTGTCTTTTAAAGACACACAATGTAACATAATTAGCAACATATCTTTTTTTCTGTATTGTGACGTACATCCGAGTTAAATGGGGACTTGGTTCTATTCATTGGTTGTTAGAGGTAGATCTGAATGCAAGCTTAAAGGAGTAGTTCACTTTAAAATGAAAATTAGCCAATGATTTACTCAACCTCAAGCCATCCTAGGTGTATATGACTTTCTTTTTTTCAGATGAATACAATCGGAGTTTGTAACGCAGTATGCTGTTGTGAGAAGGAGAAGGCGGGAACTGGCGAACATTTAAAGATGTTAATAACGTAAAATAACCAAACAACAAAAAGAAAGTAAAGACGGCAGTCGCCACACATAATAAAACAAAACATCAAATAAAACAGTCCAGGCCTGGTCCTCTCTCAATCTTAACTGTTGTCGCTCCTCCTTTTGTGCTTCCGCTCCTCCTTGAGAGATCCGAGGCCGGTGAGTTGCTCAGGTGTCCTTCATCATCAATCACGCCGTTCTTCCACTGGCCTCAGCCTCGTCCTGCTCGCCACAGAAAAATATTAATAAACACCCTTACGCTCCATCCGATTGAAGCTCAAAAAAGTGCATCCATCCATCATACATGAACTCCGTCCACATGGCTCTGGGGGGTTAATAAAGACCTTCTGAAGCAAAGCGATGAGTTTGTGTAAGAAAAATATGCATATTTAAAGCTTCAGTCTGTAACTTTTTTTGGGGTTAAAATTTAATTTTTGGGCAAGTACATAACCAGCCAGTGTTCAAAACGATCTGCTTGGCTTAGCTCGATTCAAACCGGTAAGCTTGTAATAATGTTTTTAATTCCAGGGAAACCGTTGGAAATTTAAGCATCTCTTTGCGTCATTACATCACATCTGTACACATAATGAAGGTGTCTCGGCTAGTAGGCTTTATTGCGTGTGAGGATGTTGGAGGTGGAGATTTATAGCCTTTTCTCACAGCACTTGATATAATTAAAATTATTAATTTGATGGCGGATCCAGAAAGGTTCAAACGACAATCACCAGTGATAACTGGAGATTCACCCGTTGTAAAATGCAAAACACTTTGGACTTCAGAGTGGCTACAGAAAAAAAAGAGACTGCAACCGGTCACATGCGAAAACAAGGATACATATCGGAAGGGCATTAAATCACGCAATGCTGAACAATTTGAGAAGAAAGTATCATTTGCATGGTTTGACATGATATAAGCGATCGTTAGATTTAATCAGCGCGATTTACTGCAATGCTTTTTTTCCATTAGTTGGTCAGAACAAAAGTGGATGTTACTTTCTTTGTTCAGATGATATTTTCCGGTGAAAAATCTTATGTTGGTCATACTTCCAAAAAGTAGGATCTGTGATTCTGAATGACCGTATCCACACCGGCGTGGTGACTGACAGCTGCACATTCTCCTCAAAACATTGGATTCGACCACGATGTGCCAAGTCACAACCCACTTAAAGTTGATAATTCTGCGAATTACTGCAATTGCAGTAAATGCAATAGAGTAAATATCTGCAGTACGTTGCATTACTTAGGCTTAAGTCGAATCTGTATGTTCGTTTGGCCGGAAACTAGTTTTTTTTTACTTTATAAAGTTTTAAATATGAATATTTTTCTTATTTTCTTATCTTATAAGGCCTTTCTTAACCTCCCGGAGCAGTGTGGAGTTTGTTTATGACAGATGGATGCACTTTTTTGAGTTTCAATCTGATGGTTTCAATCTGATGGTTGCAATCCACTGCCATTATAAAACTAAGCGCCAGGGTTTTTATTAATATAACTCTGATTGTATTCATCTGAAAGAAGAAAGTCATATACACCTAGGATGGCTTGAGGGTGAATAAATCATGGGCTAATTTTAATTTTAAAGTGAACTACTCCTTTAATGGTCGACTGTTAGAAAGAGGCTGGGTTTAAGAAAACTAAATGATTGGAGAAGACATTTAACTAAAAGATCAAATAAAAAAAAAATTAAATAAATAAAAAAACCAGCACAGATTAATCATTCACAATAAGATCAATAGCATACATGTAGAAAATAAATGTTGAATGAACTTTAATTTCTTGCTGACATTAAGACAATCCAAATGCCCACAGTAATGATGGCTAACATCTTTGCATGGGAAATTATCAATGACCCCTTGATTATACACCTGCAACCGAACCATATCGGAATTCCAAAAATATATATTTTAAATTTACATAGTTTCTATGTCTATAAAGCCACCAACAGTGAAAATAATTCAGACCAACACTAGCTACAAACATGAAGGATTTATACATCTGTCTCTACATGTTTAGTCTGTTCCCTTCTCACAGAATAAAACTGTTATGCATGCATCTAAACAAATGTTCTGTATCAGTTTATGCATTTATTTGACAAGCAGCACGATACTCTTTTATACTCAATCATTGCAACAAAGTATGTCAGCAGGACAGAGATATTCAAATGATGTCATGATTTGGCCATTTTAGCAGAGCGTAAATAACAAATGTTCTATATTTTGAGTTCTAAAACGTATAGTATGTTTTTTTTTAACATCTATTGCTTTTTCAAAGACCTTTTTAAGACCAAGTGAAGAAAATTGAAGGGAACACAATATGTCAATATGTTCTCTATTTAAATGAAAAAACACAATGAGTTGTATTAACAACACTTCAGAGCTTGCTTCCAACAGATAGCCTATACATTACTTTTTTAATTGTAATAAAAAAAAAACTAAAAAACAGATTAGCTTTGATTAGCTCTGCTCCCAGCCACTGGAATATGGAAATAACTTTTACTGTACCTTCTGATCACACTGCAAAAAAACAACAACAACTGATATTCAGTATTTTTGCCTTGTTTTTCAGAGAGTACAATTTAAAAAAAAAGATTCTTAAATCAAGATACATTTTCTTGAGACGCAAAATTATATCAGAAACGAAATCTTGTTTTAAGTTTGTTTTAAGTAAAAACAAAATGTCCAAATAAGTTATGAATAGAATAATGTTGACATTTTCAGTAAATCTGAAATTGTAAATTAATTAAATAATTACTTTGTAAATATTGGCCCTACTTTGGCTGCGTTCACACTGCAGGGGCTTAATGCTCAATTCCGATTTTTTGAAAAAAAATTGATTTTTTTGCAAGGCCGTTCACATTTCCAATTAAATGCGACCTTTTGTGATCTCCTGTGTGAACGTGAAATGACCTAGAAGTGACTCGCATGCGCAGAAGAGTACTCAACGGTCAACAACGATACTTGTTGTTTGCGCAAGTAGCTAAACATGAATGAAAATTAAGGAGGAGGAGAGCAAGGTTTTTGGCCATGGCGTTTTGTGGAGCAGTGGTAGCAACGTCGGTACAGAGAAACGTGTGGGTGCGGAGTCGCAGCCAGGAGTGGTGGGATACTGATATGAGTGGCTTCACTAATACAGAATTCATCAGTAACTTCCGAATGACCAGATCCACCTTCGATTATGTTTAAGCGCCTTCGATTAACTCTGTCACGGGAAGAGACACGTCTGCGGCGGACCATAACAGTGCAACGCGTTGGAGTGTATTGGCTAGCTATAGGTGCATGCTATCGTACGATAGCTAACTTGTTTATCTTCTCATTCCCGCCTACTTCAACGCAGAATTATGACGTTTGTCGCATTTCAATGGCGTGCGGGTCGGATACATGTGACCTGGCCGTTCAGATTGAGGTCGCATTTCAAAAGATCCGATACATATCGGATTTGGACCACATACCCAAGTGGCCTGGGTCGCATTTGAAAAGATCAGATCTGTGTCGTTCAGACTGTCATGAAAAAATCAGATACAGGTCGCATAGGGGCAAAAAAAATCGGAATTGGGTCGTTAAAGCCTGCAGTGTGAACGTAGCCTTTGTCACAACAAATTCAAGATGGAAACAGCAATGGTGGCTATATCTGTAATTTGTCATTTATTTCAGGGATATTTCCAGACTGCATGAAAATAGCCAAAGTAATTCCATTGTTTAAAAACGGAAACAAATCTGAATTTTCTAATAATAGACCAATATCATTACTTCCACAGTTCTCAAAAATGAAGTTATTTGCGATTAGACTGAATAAATTTCTAAATGAATTTAAGATTTTAAGTAATAGTCAATATGGGTTTCGTCCTAATCACTCAACTGCTACAGCAATTATGGAACTAACTGAAGAAATTACCAATGCTATAGATAAAAGGCACTATAGTAAGCATCTTTGTGGATCTTCAAAAAGCATTTGATACGCTGGACCACAAGATATTGTTGCATAAATTATATAAATTTGGCATCAGAGGTGTGGCACACCAATGGGTTACGAGCTATTTAAAAAACAGAAGTCAGTTTGTTGAAATTGACAACATAAAGTCTAGAATTTGTAACATAACGTGTGGGGTACCACAAGGATCAGTCCTAGGACCTATATATTCTCTTCTATATGTAAATGACATTGTGTCTGTGTCTCAGTTACTTAGGTGCATTCTGTTTGCGGATGACACCACTTTATTCTATTCAGGTAAAAATATAAAAGATGTCTTACAAATTGTAGATAATGAATTTCAGAAGATTATGAAGTGGTTCAATGCCAAAAGATTGTCCCTAAATATCAGCAAAACTAAATTTATGATATTTTGTAGTAAAAAGAAATGTGTTGAAACGTCATTAATGGATTAGAAATTGAAAGGGCACAAGTTTCTAGGTATTATGTTAGACAAACATTTGACATGGAAATCACATATAGATAAGATCAAAGTGAAGGTATCCCAAATAATAGGTGTGCTGCATAAAGTTAAATATTATTTAAATAATAATGCATTGTTTTTGTTGTACAACTCATTGATTGTTCCATATCTGACCTATTGCATTGAAGTGCCTGCAAAATATACATTAATCCAATTTTACTCTTTAAAGAGCGATTAGAATTACCAGTTGAAGTGGATACAGAGATCCAACTAATCCTTTATTCATACAACTAAAAACTCTGAAATTTAATGAATTAGTAGAATATAACCTTCTAAAAAACATGTATAAAGCTCATCTGGAAAGTTTACCAAACAATTTGCAAAACAAATTCATCAAGAGGAAAAGTATATATGAGCTAAAAGGTACTGAGATTTTTACAAAACCCAGGTTCCAATCGGCTGCAAAGGAAAAATGTGTCACAATCAAAGTCAGAGTCAGTTTGTGGAACAGTCTTGATTGTAAAATTAAAACTTCTAATTCCATTATGTTAAATTATCAATGTTGCAGAAATATAATACTGTGGAGTAGTAGATCAACTTTATTGATGTAATTTTGTGTTTTGATGTCTTAATGAGGAAAAGAGACGGCTGCATGAGACAGCTCAAATGAACTGGAACTGTAAATGATTTTGTGTTGATAGGTGGCAGACATTAGGCTATAAGTTTTTACTTCTTTCTGCTCCTTTTCATTCATGATAACAACTGTCGTTGTATTTGTTTTAAATGAATGAAATATTTTTTTTTTTTTAAAAAGTAAAAAAAAATGCTTAGGAGGAAACAGGACAAAAAACACTGAGGAAGAATTTTTTTTGTAATGCATGCAACATTTAATGTCATGACAGAAAACATTTAAACGTACAGTATGTAACTTTTGGCCACCAGGGGTCACTCAATCAAAATAATAGCAAAAGACGTATTCTGATGACGTCGTGAAAGAGCGTGTGCTCATGGGAGTTGTTGTCGTTGTCGAGAGAGAGAGAGAGGGAGTGCGCGCGCGAACGATGTTCATTGGGACACGCGCGATCTGTCATTCCCCAGCCATCTAGCATCTCCAGCAGATAACATGTTCACTGACGAGGTAATGTGTTATTTATATTATATCTCTATTCTTGTTACGTTTAGTTACGGCTATTAACTTTATGTAATGCCATGTAATGAACACGCGCGCTCTGTCGCTCTCCACATTCCTCACTCATTCTAACTTAGTGTTTTTAAAATCACGTATCTTCGAACGGAGAGATATATGAATTATCATGTATCATGTAAGCTGTGTCCCAATGTGAAGGCTGCGTCCTCCGAAGACCGCATTTGAAGGCCGCTTGGCCGCATTTGAAGGCCGATTGCGTCACAGCGGCGCGACGAAGGCTGTCCCAATTCAAAGGCTGCATCTTTGAAGGACGCATTTGAAGGCCGATTGCGTCACCGCGGCGTGATGAAGGCTGTCCCAATTCAATTCAGCATCCTTCGAAGGCCGTATTCAAAGGCCGGTAGCATCATCGCGGCGCGACGAAGGCTACCCTGATTCAAAAGCGACGCCAAATGCACCCTTCGTTTCCCTGTGAAAGGAAGGATACATAAATGGA
Source organism: Chrosomus eos (assembly GCA_036326025.1). Taxonomy (NCBI): domain Eukaryota; kingdom Metazoa; phylum Chordata; class Actinopteri; order Cypriniformes; family Leuciscidae; genus Chrosomus; species Chrosomus eos. Next base: position 17,896,448 of record CM070829.1, read on the forward strand.
TCCTTAGCGGCCTATCCTACCCTGATCTACCCCATAATTCATTGCGCGCAGGTGACGACAGCATTTTCAGTGCAGCATTTGGTGTGTAGCCTATAGTTCAAATTCAAATGTTGGCGTTCAACTTTGCGTTTATAAATACAAAAACCGTTCATTTTTCGTTTTTCAATTACAGGTTAAAAAATGAAAAACGAATGGATGCAAATTTACATGGATTATCAAACTAAAGATATAGCGAAAAGTTTGATAGTCTATCAAAATACTAGTAAAATCAAAGACTTCAATCTAAAAACTATCACTAAAAATAGTGATAACTATCAGTGATAGTTATCACTATTTTTAGTGATAGTTTTTAGATTGAAGTCTTTGATTTTACTAGTATTTTGATAGACTATCAAACTTTTCTCCAAATACATTATTTGAGATATTTAATAATAGGCTATATAATTGCGTCCATTCGTTTTTCTTTTTTTAACCCCTAATTGAAAAACTAAAAATGAACGATTGTTGTATTTTTAAAAGGCAAAGTTGAACACCAAAATTTGAACTGTAGGCTACACAAATGCTGCACAAAAAAGGCTTTTTGCCCCTTTATTAAACATTTTAAATATTCACAAATTACTATGGATTATAACCTGTAAATTATATTTTTTCCGCAGTGCTGAATGAGAAGAGCCATGTCTCTGGAACCATGATTTATGATAATAAATGTGTCTGAATAAATAACGTGGCATTTTAATTGTTCATTTAAGTGATCATTTCAAGCTTTAGGCTAGGTATATTTTGTTTAAGTTCATTTTTGAGATGAGCTCGAGTTCACGGAGATCATGAAAGCGTGATTGATTGTTTTATTTTCTTTTACAAAAGGACAACGTTTTCTTGTTATGTGAGTTTGGACAAATAAAAGTAGTAGCGAATGATGTATTTTTTTTTTCTGTATGACCAGAAATTAGAGTATTTTTCAAGTTGTTTCCACTGTTTATAATGCAAGTGTTCGCGGCCGCGCCTCCGTGCCATGCAGTGCGCGCTCCACACTCACACACACACTTGCGTTAAAATCTTGTGTTTATTTGTGATAATCTTATCCCTGTATTATGACTGACATTTGACGAATTTCTTTGTTCCTTTTTTGGAAAAAAGCGCATTCTAAATGTGTAGCCTAAATGAGGGCTAATAATATTATTATCATTTGCGTTGAGTTCACTGAAGACAGTAGGCTATATGTTAATCATAAAATAATTTATGAATATTTTAATTTTATTTAACCTAATCTTGTGTTCGTGTTATATTTCTTTTTTAAATGTTAAGTCTTTTTTCGCTTAGGCTTATTCTATTATACTGAGCTTTTTCCTCCTATAAAATTTGACTTTAAAGACAAGTGGCCTAAATGTATATATATATGTGTTTGCTTTTCTTTATATTTCATTACATTATTTGCGTAAATTAACGCCCAATATTTGAACAGTTTAAAGTGTAATCCGGCAATTCAGTCAGTAGGCTACGCAGCCTCTGAATTCGACGCAGTAAACCAGCATGGCCATGGATTTGGCTAAACCGAAAATACATGAGTCAAACATCCTCACTCACATGTCCTCCAGTAAAATATAAAACATAAAAATGACAATAGCCAATTCTGGCTCCATAGCTGTTTACTCAATTATAACAAATGAATGATCAGGATGGCAGCTGTACTCTCGCACTGTTGCTAGGCGCCAGGAGCAGTAATCGGGAACACCTGGATGCGCAATTAGGAAATCCCACGAAGGCTACAAGGTGCGTCCTTCGAAGGACGAATAGGCTGCATCCTCCGAAGTCCGCGGCCTTCGGAGGATGCAGCCTTCACATTGGGACACAGCTATTGTTAGCTGAATGGGTGCTTACTTGTTTATTAGAATGCAAGCGAGATCAGCATCTCTCTGTAGTTCCAGTTTGTCACGAAGCTCGTGGAAATGCAACTCCAATGTTAACGCGAGTCATGTCTCTTCTCCTGTCCCAAACCCTTCTTGAGTCATTTCTGTCACCCGTGCGTTTCCGCTTCACGGATCTGCCTCCAGCAGCAGAACGTGCAGGCAAAGCATAATCATGGTCCATTATTGATATCCAACTATTGATTCTTTATCGTCTTCTTTTATTTTAGTGACGTGCGTCCGGTGTTTACGTTTGCGTTTGGCGGTTTTTCGCCGGGATCCTCACGAAGTTAGAGAAACTAGAGTCAAAGGTTATATGACGTCATAGACGGGCGACGAAACGGAAATAAAGACACGGCCCGTGTCTTCAAATTAAAATATAAATTTCTCCGGATTTGAAAGTTGGTGGGAACTTTTGGGATAATGTTAGTACACAACTAAAAGAAATATATAACATAGATAGTTATTTTTGCTATTTTGAAAGCCGAAAAGTTCCATATTGTGCCTTTAAGACTTTCAGCTCTGATTTAAGGCCTTAATTTGAGCAAGTTGTGATTTTTAAGGCCTTAATTTGTCTAAGGATGAATTCAACCTTTTTAAGGCCCCCAGAAACCCCGATAAATGTCTTTACTTTCACTTTTAGTCCGTTTAATATGTCCAAAACTTTTAAAAGGCAGCATCCATGTTAAAATAACAGAATATTTGATTTTTCGGTTCATAAAATTGATTAAAGATTACAAACAAATTTGACATGCACAGATAAATCATCCACAATAAAAATATGAACGTGCATTAAGAAAGCAAACAGTGTTGGGCTACTGTCTTTAGAATGTAGGCCTATACTCTGTTATAATACAATGAGGGACAACACACAGAGAGGAAGAAAACAACAAAGGAACAGAGAGAAAGACATGTCATGGGTAATGAAAAGAGACCATCTCTAAGCTAAGAGGAGAAACGAGAGGAAAAGGCACCAGCGCACATTCAGCGTCTCTGGCTGAATTATTCAAACACAAACAAAGGAGCATTTCGAAATATGTAGAACCACAACATGCTCTTCAAAACACGGTCCTCACCTCGGCTAGAATAATACAGCATCTGGGAATCTTTCTTGTCCGAAAGCAAAATCTTGCTTTAGAGGTGTTAAGCGGTATCCATGCTTTTGTACCATGGTATATCCCTTTATAGTCCATTATTCTCCAGGAGTATTCACAGACACAGGGCCTTTATTTCCGCCTGTTAGTTTGATGTAGGTCTGCTTTCTCTCCTTTAGCCTGCCTTAGGTCTGCTTAATGTAATGCTTCCATTGCTGGATTATATCATTATGAGCAGTAAGCCACATTTCCCGACCCAGTAGTTTGCTGTAATATGCACACCCCATTAAATTATTCAGCTGTTCATACACACATTTATGCGTGATGTGGTTAGCCAGAGTAAAATTTTACTGCTCAGAAGTTGCTTTTTACTGCTCAGTAGACTTATGCAGTATTTGGTTTCTCAAATGGTTTCTCAATTTCGCAAAAAAATCCGTATGAGGATTAAAAATAGACAAGCCAGATAAAAAGTCTTCCAAAAGTTTTGAAGAAAAACAACAGAATTTATACTGAAATGCTTGGTCACCGATTTCGGTATCTCTGCAAATCTGAGCATAGTTTAAGATCTTGATGAGATAATGTCTGAGATTGTGGGGTGTTTTCTTGGGAAATAAATCTGATAAGCAGCAGACTGGCAATTAAAAATATCTACATTTGTTCTCTATTTAATCTATTTGCTGTTTAAACAGTGAAACGGAAGTTGCGAATGTTTTTTCTTCTCTTTTGTGAAGTATATCTGAGTAAAACGGCTTCTCGAGCAAGAAAGAAATGTAGGGTGGGACTTGATATTGTCAATTGGGAATTGATTGGATGGTTGTGTTTTGCTATTGCTGTGATGTCATGTGAGTGACAGGTTGTCCCGCCCTCGCACTAGTACACGTCGTCAGAGAAGAGATGTCTGCGAGTGGGAGGGGAAGCCATTTTGTTTAAAGATTACGAGTGCACATGAATTAAAAAAAAAAAAAAATGATGTTCACAAATAAATCATTTATAATAAATACCTCAATATTCCATAAAAAACCCAATTATTTCATGGTCACTTTTTTGTTGTCATTTTCCTTCCAATATCCACAAGCATGCGGTTTAAGATATTCTGTTGATATATCATCAGAAGAAATTTGTCTAAAGCAGCCTCTTTTTGTGACACAGCATGGCAAAGTGCTCTGATTTACTTGGCATTTCAGCACACTGCATCCAAAACAGGACTGAATGCATTATGTGAATGACTCTCTCTTCCCCAGAGCTGTGGACAAACCCTGTCAGTACAATGATATAGCTGGCCCGATCTCCCTCTCATGTCTACTCACATCAACACAGACAAGAAGAGAGAAGCTCTTGTTGACTCTTCAGGCCATTTCTGTGGACGTTAACAAACCAAAGTAACATCCTTCTTCATTCCCTTTGTCATGTGATCTGGGATGTCCAAGCATGTGGAGGTAACACAGCATGTATGCTGACATCCACAAATGTTCAGATTTAAATATAGCAGATTGAGGGTACATTATAACTCTACTACACATTAATCCTAGACTGAATGCTTCATATAGCTACAGTACAGTATATGGGGTGCCAGATCCCACTCAATTCAACTAATAATGACATTGCATTTATTAACCTGAGAGTCATGCCGTTTCAAACTCACATGGCTTTTTTTCTTCCACGTAAGAACATAAATGGATAATTTTTTAAACAAATGCACTGAATGTTCATGTAAAATTAAAAACTATTGGAGTACATTTTACAATAAAAAGTTTAATTCAATGAATCAAATTACAATTGGTTTCAATCAAATTACAGTGATTTTTCAATCCAACCTCATGAGAAACATAATTATTTTTAGAGGTGGAGATTATGTATGATTTTTTTACCATGTGATTTGTGTAGAAACAATTTTTAAGGGAAAAGTATGACGGTCCAACTGCAACATAACCATCAGTGGGCATAAGTAGATCATATGATCGTATTAGTTTGTACCAGTGGTGGGCCGTCAGGGCCAGCAAGGCCTTCTCTGCTGGCCTAAACACTATCAGAATTACTGACTTGCACTTAAATATATTTTTTCCATGAATGAGTATTAAATTATTCCCAATAGTTCATTCTCTTAATTTCATAGCTTTTCTCTTGGTCGCGCTGCTTCCAGTAGTGTGTTTTTATGTTAGAGCTTTTATCCAATCATATTTCAGCCATCATGCGTTGCCATGGCCAAATAAATCTGCCTTCAGAATCGATAGTGCAGGCGTCTGTAACTTAAATGAATGGCAATGAAACTGTTGCTTTAACCAATCAGATAATCAGTCAGATTTAATCAGCCAATCAGATTTCGCTTTGACTGCAGCGGGGCCATCTAGCAGGCGTACAATAACGTCTGCATGTTCTCGTTCTTTGATTGGATGCTCAGAGCGTCCGTAGTATCTGTAGCGAACTGCATAAACTAAAATATATTCCTGTAGATTTAATAGTTTTTCAACCCAAAAATTAATGTTTCTTTCCCTCCTCGACCCCCAGCAGTTTCAAACCTACCGGAAAAAGTCCCTTATTCAGCCTGAGTTTAACTCAGAGTCACGGAACACTGCTCGATCTGTCCGCTGGTTAAAACAGAACAGACTAATGTAAGTTATGCCACGAATGATTTTGAAGGCAAAAGTCCCGCTGATCTTATTGATTTCGTTCAAAACTCTGTGTGAGAGCATGGGGCAGATGTACACATCGTCATGTGTTGCGGTGACCGTGACTGTGTCCACTGCTTCTGTCGAGCAGACAAACTCAGCCCTAAAGCGAAGTAAAACTTATGCTTATATAGAAATATGACGGGACAGACAGGACATTGTGGAACTGCAACGCAGTTAGAACCTGTATAACAGTAGGCCTAATTGAAGTCTGCTTAAGGAAAGAAATAAGGATGGATTTTGTGTAAAAACTAATCAGTAGTTTTGGTGATAATGCTTTTTCCCCCGTGGTGAATATGCTTTTCTTCTTAATTTTTCTTTTAGATTTATGATCGAAACGTATTTTTTTTCAAACATCCATACTATTGTAGCGTCTGAAAAGGGACTATTGTAACCCTTGAACGACAACATAAGGGAGGCTCCGTTTCTGAACTTATAATCGGATTCGGAACGCAAGAACCACTGTACACAAACGCACCAGCCGAACTCACGCGCTCGTTTCTCTCTACCGGCCTTTCCCGAACTCACCGCATTAACCCTGTAACTGCCGGTGCAAAATAAAAACAACAATTATAGAGAGTCTTTGCGCTGCTACACTATTAAAAGTTATTGATTCAGATAGGACAGAAGGCCTAGGTGTGAAATGCACGGTCCGCCACTGGTTTGTACAAATGCATACAAATTAGCCACCAGTTTGTCAAAACATAAATTACAAAATTCCATTAGGGTGTGTTGGATCTGTCGCCAAAAATCTTCCCCTCTGGCTCCACCATATCTCTCAAATCACAGTTTGGTTATGTCAATTTATGTGTTTTGTGTAACTATGAAATAAAGAAATTCAGAGGTTTGGAATCCCATTAGGGTGAGGATATTTTATTAACTTTTTATATTGTTATTTGTTAATTTGGCCTTTCACCATGAATCATAAACAAATGTTTTGGTTTGGATTAAGGCATAAAGGAAAATCTGAGTGATACACACCAAACTCGTACATGTGGGGGAGTGAGTTTGACCCTGACAGCAATGGCAAAGCAGGAACGTAAAAGGCAGAGTTAAGACCTCGGGAAAGAAAGAGAGAGAGAGAGAGAGATGGGGGATGAGAGTTTTTCTCCCTGTATCAGTTGATCAATGTCATCTCCATCCTCCAGCCAGCACAAAGTCCTATTTTTAGAGCCTCAAACTCCCCTTCACACAGTCTTTCTCTTACATACACACGCAGTCCTCCCTTTCTCTCTCTTTACTGGTCCTTTTCTACAAATATGCAGTTCATAAATCTACATACCCCTTGCAGAATCCCCCCTGTAAGATGTTTAACCTATTTAAAAATAGAAAAGGACATAAAACTGTTCCCTGCAACGCTTTTCAGCACCACGGCAAAATAAAATATATTTACCTGAGTAAAGTTTGTGAATTCGCAGTCTAGGTCTTTGTGTTGAGTTTTCCTTCAGGGTGTAAACAAACCTAACAGATCGACGAATAAATTACTCTTATGAGTCGCTTAGTAGTGATTCAAAAACTCGACCTATGCTATGGGCTCGAATTAAGCAGAAAGTGTACGTCGTTTTTCGAAATCGAAATGTAAGTTAGCCTACTTCTTTTGACTCGTACGCGTACACAGCCGTCCGACACATGCGCAGTTTCGAGTTACAACCCATGTAAATATCTTTGAATTATTTCTTTCTGGAGTTTTACAAATCGGCGTGGCCTACTTTCAAAGATCCGGCGGTGAACGTACAGTATCCGCGTAGGCGCGTACTCTTCTGATGATAAAAGGATAAAATAGGTGTCACGCGCACTGACCCTCGCGCAGTGGCGGATCTAGAGATTTTTTCCTGGGGTGGCAAAGGGGTGGCATGAGTTTTAGGAGGGGGGCCATGAGTGCGAATCACCTCACCATAATTGGGGGGTGCTGCTCCTTCACCTTTTCTACCAGTGTTTCTCACAAGATTTTTGGTAAATTTGTGGTGAGTGGACCTCTGTCCCTCTAGGGGGGTTTGGGGAATGCTCCCCCGTAAGAAAATTTTGCGCTTTTTAATGTTAAATTCATCAATCTGGTGCACTTTGAGACTTCAAAATTAAGAGCTCCAACCCATATTCAGTGTGCAAATTGAGCAAAGAAAAACTCAAACCTCTTTTAGTTGAGTGATATAGTGTCTGTCTACATTACACTATTACATAATTAATCATAGTTATAATATTAATCACATGACAGTAATAGCCATATATTGTAAAACACATGCACTGAAAAATAAAAGAAACTTTCATAATTAGGTTAGAAGTTAGAACTAATTTCTATATTTGAAATAGATAAACACATGTTTTATTTTGATGGAAACTGCATTGAGCGTTTATTTTGGCGGAAAACATTGTTTACAAACGGTCTCATTCTCTACAATTCTAGTTAAATGCTTAATCGTCCAATATGCAGATGTGGAAATAATGCGTTAACTGGGTAATGGGTTCCTTATAGCCTGTGTTCTGAAAGTAGCCTAGTTCTGCTATGGGCCGTTCAAAAAAAAAAAATAAAAAAAAAAAAAAAATATATATATATATATATATATATATATATATATATATATATATATATATATATATTTTAAGGTATGAGATGTATCGGCCCAAAAAGCACGTCGGCCCACCGGGAAAATGCCTGGTATGCCCGATGGTCAGTCCAGCCCTGCTCATTGTTATTATATATCCAAAAGAGAACTGTTTTGATCAACTCCCAAAAGTTAGAAGTTAAGTGCACTGATATACCATTCTAATTACTAGTAAAAGTAATATCTTTACAAGAAGCCTACTGCCTATTTCATAAAATATTACTTTTATGCAATGCACGTCAGCAGCAAACCGTTCTCAATCTCCGTTGCTTCTTAACTTCTGGTTAAATACGGTACGGTCCACAATAGGGTTGTCTGAAATTGCTTCACATTAAAATGTTCCTAGAGTGAAAATAGGAGTTGACTTGTATTGTAACTGTAATTATATATTTTCACAATATCAGAAAAATTATCTGACCCCCCCAAAACTGATGTTTATGTCCCTTTGTGGGGTCTTCATTGGTATGGAGGGATTATTGGGTCAGATTGAAAACTAAAAGTCTAAAACTAAAAGTCTTAAACGAAAACCAAAAGTCTAAGTTTGAAACTAAAAGTCTAAGTCGAAGTCGAAAACGAATTTGGTATTTAGGATAGGGCATTTCGTATTTAGGATTGGGCATTTGGTATTTAGGATAGGGCATTTGGTCATTTAGCCATTTAGGATTTAGGATTGGGCATTTAGGGATTTAGGATTGGGCATTTAATCATTTAGCCATTTAGTATTGAGCATTTGAGGATTGAGGAGTGTATGCAAATAAGGAGGCGTGGCCCAAATACTGGAGGATGGGTTTGAAATGGCTGGTGCGCAGATGCACCTTATGGACAGCAGAGGGAGCTCCAGTGCTAAGGAGCACACTGTAATAAAACCAAACACAGCGAGTGAGCAGGTCTGCAGCGAGGACTGTACTTTATAATGTGATAACTTCAACTTAATGACAGCGTTGTATAGGGGTACTGGAACGGTACATGTATTCCTATTGAACCGGAATGGTAGCCTACGGGCGACACGGTTCGGTGCACGAATTTACACGGAGAATACACGGTATAAAAATAAATAAAACTCTAAATAGCGATACATTTCGCTCCTCCGCGTCTGGTGTGAACGCAGCATAATAAACAGCGCAAAGTTCAAACTGCAAAGTGTGTTATATTTGTGTACACTCGCAATAAAATACATGTGCTTTTGTCACACTCTAAAATCTTGTCAAACTGTAACCTACAACTGTCACCCAACCAAAATCACACACACACACACCTAGGGGCGCAGGCGCGGGCGCGATGAACTAGGTGTGTGTGTGTGTGATTTTGGTTGGGTGACAGTTGTAGGTTACAGTTTGACAAGACTTTAGAGTGTGACAAAAGCACATGTATTTTATTGCGAGTATACACACTTTGCAGTTTGAACTTTGCGCTGTTTATTATGCTGCGTTCACACCAGACGCGAGAGCGAAATGTATCGCTATTTAGAGTTTTATTTATTTTTATACCGTGTATTCTCCGTGTAAATTCGTGCACCGAACCGTGTCGCCCGTAGGCTACCATTTCGGTTCAATAGGAATACATGTACCGTTCCAGTACCCCTATACAACGCTGTCATTAAGTTGAAGTTATCACATTATAAAGTACAGTCCTCGCTGCAGACCTGCTCACTCGCTGTGTTTGGTTTTATTACAGTGTGCTCCTTAGCACTGGAGCTCCCTCTGCTGTCCATAAGGTGCATCTGCGCACCAGCCATTTCAAACCCATCCTCCAGTATTTGGGCCACGCCTCCTTATTTGCATACACTCCTCAATCGCTCAATACTAAATGGCTAAATGATTAAATGCCCAATCCTAAATCCCTAAATGCCCAATCCTAAATGGCTAAATGACCAAATGCCCTATCCTAAATACCAAATGCCCAATCCTAAATACGAAATGCCCTATCCTAAATACCAAATTCGTTTTCGACTTCGACTTTTAGTTTCAAACATAGACTTTTGGTTTTCGATTAAGACTTTTAGTTTTAGACTTTTAGTTTTCAATCTGACCCAATAATCCCTCCATACATTGGGGGGTATAATTACCCCCCTGTAATTCGAACTATGGACATGGACATTATTCATAATTTAAAATGCTACGGTTTTCATTCAATGTGTTTTGCTCTCAATCTCTACACTACATTACACGGAGTGGGAGTCAAATCAGAGATGTAGCTGGGTTTTTGAATGATGTGGGTCTTAATTTGTGAATTGTGGACCCTTTCTCTGTGTAATCACTATCAACAGTCTGTGTAATAATCTATACTTAAATTGTACTTTGTAAAAAAAAAACTATTATTGGGGGGTTTGGGGGTATGCTCCCCAGGAGATAAAAAAAAGAACCCTCAAATGATGTCTTCTAGTGAGTTTTGAGGAAATATGGGCAGATTTAGTCATACAACATAAGCCATCAATAGATTTAGGTTATCTGTATTGAAACAAGATTATAATGCAGGATTGTTGCAATGATAACCACAACTGTAAAATGTGGTTAATCATGCATCAGATGCTGTGCTGGCCTCAGCTTTATGTTGGTTAATCTACCAGCAAACCCAATGAAATATTTAACTGGAATCTAAGCAATTAGCCTACATCTCATGCGCTGACATCAGCTTCAAATGTCTAGACTAGTAGCCTACTCCGAGTAGGGTTTGAAAGTAGTGGGCTACTTTTACTTGTTGTGATTGAGTAGAATTTCAGTCATGTAGGGCTAACTGCAAAATGCGTGGTCAATCAGAGTGAAAACTGTCACGTTGTTGATAACAGGTGTCCGTAGGAGTCAAACGTGCAGTGCTTGTGCATCCCCAGCTTATGACACCGCTTAGATATCTCAGTTTAATGTCGACCATTTTTCAAAATTGGATAGTCATAGATGCTGGGAAAGTGGATGCATGCCAATTTTGTGACAGCAGTAGTTTAAACACACACAACGAGCTAAACTAACGTTAGACCCTTATCTGACCTGACGATCGTAGAAAATTCGATGAGACAACAAAGTATTGCGAATGTAAATAACGTAACACTGTGGTTGTTGCAGGGTTAACTGTCTGCTATTCGACTTGGTGTCAAACAAACTTACATAAAAAAAAACCTCACTGATAACTCAGTCACAGCCTCTCTTCTCCGACTCCGAGAAACTGCGTGGCCTACTGCAGACAGAAGCACTGCCTGACTGCTGGTGAAATTTCGCGGGGGTCGCGTCGCGTGCTGGTGATGGGTGAAACCATTGTGAGGGGGAGGGGATTCTAAATCGGCGATTTCAGTTTAAGAGGATTTTGGTGCGGGTCTCCTTGGCCTTAACGTGTAGGTTATGAACATAAAATATACTTTAAAAATATTATCTGATTCATAAATGGGGTGGCAACAGGGGTGGCAAAACTTTGTCCCAGGGGTGGCAGCTGCCACCCCGTAGATCCGCCCCCTGCCCTCGCGCACGCGTAAAAACTGAAGTAGCTTATATTTCGGCCTTTAGCCGGTTCGTTTGATAGTTCAAAAACAACTTACCGTTTGAATCAGTGTAATGAATCGTATACAATAAATCGATTACAGACAGAGGTTACCAACTGAATAAATATTTGACTTATTTACTCACAAGTTTTGTGGGCAGTAATTTTTAATAATTTTTTTGTCTTCATGCTTTTCAATCAGGTAATTTCTGTCAAGTAAAATCATCTAGAACTGTACTTTGTTCCATGAACTTTATGATATAACCTAGTTCATAGAACAAAGTGCAGTTCTAGGTTATTTCTAGTCTCTAGAAATCTTTCTAGTCTCTATCTGTGATCTGATTATTTTGTACTGTGTGGAATAGGTTATGGAATCTGTTATGTCAAATAACTGCCTTAGAGCAGTACGATTTTTTTAACAGTCTTGGAACAAGATGTGTCCATACAAACAAAAAAAGTTGTTGTTTTAAATTTTTAACAATCAACTTGGTTGTTTGACTTAAAAAAATAGCTGAATCTTGTATAACAAAAAAAAAATGTTAAAATTGCTTATAGTTGAAGAAATATTTTATCATAACTTATTGATCATATAATTTTTTAGTGTAAAAGATAAACATGCACCAACAATAGGATGTGAAATGAACAGAAATGTATATCTTATCGGATTTATTTTATATTAAGTAAATCCCTGCAGCACTCAACCTTCCTTCTTACACACACACACACACACACACAAGCACACACACACACACACAGAGAGAGAGAGAGAGAGAGAGAGAGAGAGAGAGAGAGAGAGAGAGAGAGAGAGAGAGAGAGAGAGAGAGAGAGAGAGAGAGAGAGAGAGAGAGAGAGAGAGAGAGAGAGTGTGTGTGTGTGTGAGAGAGAGAGATCCCTTTGGCATAACAAAGGATCAAGTGTTCCACTGGACTGGCCAGACCATTACTGACAAAACCGAGCACAAAGAAAAAAAATGAAACAATGGACAGAGAAAGAGTGTGATGGAACATGAAGTATAAAATGAAATAGAAAAATAACTCTAAATATAAAACACAGGAAAAAGTTTTATATATGTGTAATATATTCGTAGAGTGTGGAATGAAGGAGATAGCAGCACAGAGAAAAGCTTATTCCCCATCCTTCATGTGACCTTAAGCAACAAGACTTCAACTTTTTAGCTCTCTCATTCTCTCAGTCACACACAATGGGACGTGGGGAGGCCAGGCTTTGATGTTGGCACAATAATCTCAGTCCCCGGAGAACGTTAGATAGAGAAGGAGGAGCAAAGGATAGCCCTGAAGGGAGTATAGAAATACACAAGATTATGTGCGTGTGTGTGGACTGTAGACTGACTCAAATGATGGAGGCAGGCACACACAGACCCAGATAATGACCCAGCTGCCAGTAAATACTTTTAAGGTCAAGGTATGCAACGGCATTTCCTTTTTCCATTTAATGGAGCCCATTTAGCATGCATATATACAATTATCTCATTCCAAAACCTAGTGAGCTGCAAACATTTTAAGGCATTACAGGCACACTGACTAAAAATATATAAAGGCTGTTCAAAAATGTTAAATAAGATATCTAATTTGATCAAAATTCAATGGCAGCAGCAGAAGGGCATCCATAAAGCACCGTTTCAAGCTCAGTGAAAAATGAATCCAAAATGGTGTTTAAGTTGAGATAAATATTATTTATAGATTAAATTCAGTAATGAAAAATATAAAGTGTCATTAAAAATTATTATTTACATGTGAACATGTATATGTATTTCTTGTGTGCTATGTATTTTATTAGTGTTGCATCGAAATATGAAAAATAAAAATCTGTAATGAAATTTGGGTAAATGGAAACCTGAACCTGGTATGATAAATGAAAGCAGTGGTAGTGAAGTTATTCACCCATATCTGCCTCTTGATATTTCAGCAGAGCAAATTTTACATAATTTTTTGTCACAGTGAAGTGCGTTTTTCCATGCAGCCGACATTATGTACCATTTTTCAATGTTGTGTGCATGAAATAGCGATTCGATCGATTATTTCATCCCTCCAAAGAGATTTCGGCAAAAAACGGAATCTAGTTTTTGCTGTTTCGGCGAAATATTTTCAGTTGCTGAAACTTCAGTGCATCACTAATTTTTATGTTTATTAAGAGTATAAAGCTTTAAGCTCAGCAACATACTAACATCAAACACAATTGAAATCAATTGCAAGTCAAGTCTCTTATGTGGAGTGCTATTTGTGATTTGCTACCCATGTAGAGCATTCTAAATTGGTCACTGGTGAGCTCCCATGATGCTTAGGACCCTGCCTTAGAAGACAGCTGCTAATGCATCAATGTAGCAAAGAAAACCAACAAATCAGCGTTTCCAAAATTAGACTTTTATTGGTCATTTGGGCTGCAATGGGTCATAATATCAACAAGGAATTGCAAACAGAGCCCACTGAAGTCTGGACAGCCATCGTCCATTAAAAAGCTGTTAATCATCTTACGGCTGTGAGCCTCATGAGTGGACTGGCCTCGCACTTCCATCCTGCTCTTTTGATTGGCCCTCTCTGATGGTATCCAGTGATACACACGCACACACACACACACACCATTACGGTTCTCTAACAGGCAGAGACAGTTATGATGAGGGCTTAGGTCCACCGTTACAGTTTAGTTCAAACGTGAAGATCCCGAAGGATCGTGCATTTAGGAGTATGGCCTCGGAGCCTTGAACGTCAGTCGACCTCTTTGATCCATGAGAGTGGCCCGGGGGAGAAGACAATGGAAATGCAGAACGTAGCAGAGAAGAACAAAGGAAGCGGAAGGTCAACATGGAATCATTTCATGTCAAGAAATGAAATTAGAGAACGGGCAAATGGAAGGTCATTAACTGGGCCAAAAGGGCGAAATGAAAAAGGAATGTTAGGTCATGAAAGGGGAGGGATGAAAACAACGGGTATCTGGACCAAACTTCTGTCTCACTTATTCGCTTTAGTCTCATTCAAGGTGGGCATTTCTTTATTTGTGTGTAAATCAATTTCAGAAAGACCGTTTTATACGTAAAAGATAAAAACATGCAAAAATCCTTTTGTCTGTAGTCCAAATTATACATATACAAGTTCTTCACGCCCTGTTCTTCTTCGTAGACTACATCAAAAGAGGAAAAACAAAACAAAAAACTATGTACACGCCATTTAATTTACAGTGGAGTAAAAAATGAAAGAATACCAGGCATGAAAGAATACCAGGATGACTAAGGCAGATGACATTTCAAAAAACAGAATGTTTTCATTTGCAAAATACTAAATCACTTCAAAAAATGCAGAGAGAGAGAAAATAAATGAACAAAACAAAGAGTTCTGCTACCAAATAATAATGTTTGTCTCCCATTTTGCAACCGGCTGCATAAGTTAACGTTTTGGTGGAAAAACAGTGAATATAGTTTTAAAAAAAAAAAAAAGAAAAAAAAGAAAAAAAGAAACTGAAATCTATTTTCTAGCATACTGTACAAAGCTGTTCTCTCTGTCTTGCCGCTCTCATTCTTCCAAAGCTTTCTTTTTGATACGTGATGTGAACGAACAGCGTGATGGTGAGAAACGCAAACAGAAGCATAAACGTTATAAACAGGCTCACGACATAAACACTCCAAAACTATGAGCCACCAAAGCCATTGAACAGAAAAACAACATCATCAGATCAAATGAACAAAGACCGAAAAAGAAAGAAAAATGTAAAAACGAAACAAAAAAAAAAATGTACAAAAAGGCACGTAATATCCCAGTGCTTCTGTACTGTGAGATTCAAGTGTAACTTAGCATTCATTTAACGTTCTTTAAGCGTTCCTTCATACGTTTCGTACCGATGATCCTTCAAACTTAGGCGAAAAAATCCTGGACTGAACCAAACCTAGGCAGATTTCCTTCATTAGACCCCCTTCCGTCAACAACAGAGGGCCTCGCAGAGACCTGGTTTTGTTTCCATGGTGATCTTCCTTCCACTTTCTTGTCTCTTCATTCTCTGTCTCTTTAGGGTATATTGGTTTCTTCATTGTTTTGATTCTGCACACTGTCCATGTCCTGCAATTAAAAAAAAAGTGCCACACTGTTTTTTTGATGTTGTTTCTTTTAATTTTCCTCTCCTCCGGTTCTTCCTTCTCTTTCTGTGGTCCTGCGTTGATGGCGTAAGCTAGTCGTCGTTGCCTCCGTACATGTCGGCGAGTTTGCGGAAGCGAGGGCCCCAGTCGTTGAGGTAGTCATAGTCCTGGTCGCCTCCGCTGCTGGAGGAGTGAAGGGAGCTGAGCGATCCGGCCGTGGAGCCGCTGCCCTCGTAGTCGAAGACCAGCAGGGAGTCGTACGGAGGGGCCGTGGGATCGGTGTCGGCCGCCTTCAGACCCTAGGGAACATGACCACAACGGATGTGCTTTTAAAATAGACACGCTTCAAAGATAGCACATGAGCATTGTTTAGTACAAGCGTTTTCTTGTCCAATTACTCACGTATTGCTGTTTAAGTGAAGAGGGGGGTGTGATGGAGAAATAGAAGGAACAAAAAGAGGAGGAGGAGGGGAGATGGGAGGAGAGGGAAGCGGAGAAGGATTGGGGTCGTCGTGCAAACAGATGCTGGGCTCTGGAACAGGCTAAAGCATTTATTTATAAGCGGCTGCGTTCTGGAAACGCCACAGCTAAGCGCAGTCTGAGCTCGCACAATTAAACAATGAAACACTGAATACACTGTCAGGGCACTGGATGAGAAACAACTAAAGTGAGAAGAGGAAGGAAGAAAGGAAGGAAGGAGGAAGGAGTGACAATAGAACTGAAACCCATTAAGTAAAAACAGTGTGTGTGAGAGCCATTTCACATGCTGCTGCACTATTCTCTACTGTTTAGTAAAATGTGCAGGTGAATCCAAAATGTAAATGAACACAAAGACCACTGTGTACTGGCCATTATTTCCTGCTATGAAATAATGTGTCTTGCCTCTCAGGAAATCTGCAGTCTCTCCAACATTTAAAATTATCCTCTGAAGTTTAACCTATGAACTTCCTCATAAAATGAATTTATAAGAATATGGTAATCTTGAGACATTATAAATACTAATATATTAACCTTTTTTTATTTTATTTTCATCAGGTCCCTAAAGGTCGTAATACACACAATTCTACCATTATATTTAGCATTACAGCATAACAACCTGACACAAAACCTTGTGCGTTTGTTTTTCTTTTTTTTTGCACGACGATCAATTGTATTTTAAGCAAATAAATCCAATGATGGTGGAGGGGGTATGGAGTGTGGGCACCCAATGGAAGAAACATAAATCCTATACATGCATGTTTTGTCTGTAACAATAACAAAAACGATAAAAATATAAAAAAACTGTATGATGTACTTCTTCAGCCAAGCAAGCTGATGTGTGGAACGTTGGACATTTCATGCACTTTCCTAAACGGAGCTAAACATGCTAAAGCTAGCATTCAAACCGTAGTAGTGAAAACGAGTAGTAGTAGGTATGTAGTACAGCATTTCAGACTTAACTTTAGATAGATAATGCAAGAGGCAAAAACAATCTGTAGACAAGATCGCATGTCTACCTAGACAACATTTTGGGGTAGATTCAAATGTTTGTGTGCCCAACCAATTTTGGTAGTGAATCAAACATCGAAATGTATGTTCTATTTGAATGTTTAAAATGCCTCTGGCGGCCAAAAATGCGGTCTAGGTAGGCAGCTCACTTGGTTTTGAAACGCCGCCATATTGTACAAATAAAGTTCTATTCTTAGCATAACACTATCCAGACTAAACACTGTATAGACGTTCAGCTGACATAATTCTGAATCCTGAAGACGCTTGTCCAAACAAATCTTTCTGCAGACATAAAACTACTATAAACAAAACTCATAACTGACAATTTCTGTTCACGTTTGAATGCTAAAAAAAAAAAAGAGCTATAAAAAATCCTAACTGACAAGTTTCTTTAAAATAGTTTGGTCGAAACGATTGGCAAATGCTGATGTATAAAAAGCCTGTCTGTCTTTTAAGTGAGGCTGCTTACATTTAGCAGCAATGTTTAATTCATTACCTGATTTAAGCAGTTTCTTGCTAATCTCACCCTGCTTTCAGTGCAGTCGCTCTGCTTAGAGCGTGTGAGGTCTGCATGTGTGCGTGGGAGGGCACGCACCACAGACTGTAGCATGAGTTATTGGATCCCTGAGCCTGGCTAATGATCAACAAACCTAAAAGGACCTTGGTCCAATTAACCAATCAATCACCATTAAGTCTTATCACTGGTGCCATCGAGCCATTTTATATGGCGCGACTTCAGAAGAGCGGACACACAGCGTACCTCGTGGATGAACTCTCCTATGTCTCCGGGATGGGGTGCGGCCGAGCGGATGGGATAGTTCGGATGCTCGGAGTGCATCGGTCGCTCGTCCATCCGGCGGATCCCGACGGGCTTGATCATGTCTGGCTCCAGTGTATCGGGCTGCTGCAGCTGGCTCAGATCATAGTCCTGAAGAAACACAGATAGACAATCACAAACAGGGTTAGAGGTCTGCTCATTGCCCTTGGTTTTCTGGAAACATCTGCATGCAAAACAAGGAACGATTTGACCATAGTAATGCAATTTAAATTCACTTTGTTCCATATGAAGGACATTCATGTGGCTTTTCTTTTCAGAAGTTACATTTAATAAAACCTTCCTATGGGAAAATTAGGAACAGTCCATATTTGGAATGAAAATACTTAAAGGTACAACAAAAAAAACTTTAATCTTGATGTAAAATGTAAAATAAATATATTCTTTATTCATACTGATATTTCATTTCTTTTAGGTTAGAGAGTGGTCATAAATAGCTTTGTATCGATAGCTTAGAGTTCGAATCAGCCGCTATAAGTAAATAACTAGAAGAATAACAAAGTGCAGTAAAAAGTAAAACTATTTGCAATACAAACCAGTGTGTTTATGACTAAGATGATACATTAAAATAACGTGACAATAAATATCAGTTTGCAATATCAAGCCCCATATCAGACTGTTTTTATACTGCTGAAATAACTGGAATCACATTTAAGTTACAAATGGCGACGCCTGCTGTTATGTTAAATATAAGGTGGATAAAAACAATCAAACTCTATAGTATTTCCTCCTTTACATAGCTAGCCGATAGCCGAAAGTATGTTTCTATTTGACGCTACATTTTGAAATCAGCAGGTCGGGTCGGTGTAATACAAACTTTGTATGGCGCACACACACATGCCTGTAATTGACTGCACTAATTGGTTGGTCCACTATGTGGCAATACTCACAGTTGGCTCGCTGTTTTCAAGAACTACTTGAAGAAGACGATGGAAAATGCCATTAAAAATAACCAAAGAAGAAGGTGGAAACAACAAAAATGGATATGCAAGAGGTTAGAATACACCCACGACAAGTTTGAAAGATGACATGTCTGTATGTGCTCATGGTCCATGGAGTATTACTTTGAAAAGCTAGAAAACTCGGCCATGCGCAAGATGTAGAGGCAGGTGAAAAAAATGCAGTGTACCCAAATTTAATGTTTTAATTAAAATCTAAAAATGCCTAATGGTTTCTGTGGAGGTTTAGGGGGTAGAAAATATCATTAATTCATAAAACCATAAAAAAGTCTTCAAAATGATAAAACTGAAAATGTGTGTGAGAGCATTGAGACACTACAAAAACCAAAGTTTGGCTCAAATGCAAATATATGTGCTCACACCACCAGGCAAAGCAGGAACGGTTTCATCAATCTAAAATGAGTCTCTAGCATACTATGAATGTAATCAGCATTACTTGCAAAATGAGTGCGGAAAATGTGTCATCGTGATTTCAAACCGCACTACGCAGCTCAAATTAAAATCGTGAAGATTTAACGACTGCTTAAAATCAAAAATTTTAACATGTTTTTATTAAACAAGCTAGATGGTCTCAAGTTATTCTGAGCTGAAATAATTGTGTATGCCCAGCAGCAATAGCAGTAGAGAGGGAGCGCATGTACCTGGTCTTCCTCTCCGCCGCCCTCCTCGTCGTATTTGAGTATGTTGTCTCGCACGTCATCCTCTGGATCGATCAGCAGCTGCTTGGCCTGTCTTTCTTTATCCCGTCTCTTCATCCACATCACAAACATCAACACCAGCACTGCAGAGAGAGACAGAAAGTGAGAGAGAGAGATCAATATAAAACGAGCAAAATGACTTGAGATCAGACAGTTATAGGTGCAGTGTGTAATTTTTAGCACCACCAACCAAAATTTACATTTCTCCTAGCTCCACCCCCTCAGTTTCTGTTGCTTCGTCAGACAAGCTTCAGAGATTTCCGTGAGGGGTGTGATGTTCCAGTAAAAAGAGCGCATCAGATATTTAATTGATAAATTTAATTGATATTATTCACCTATTCTGTGAAACTGCTAAATATTTCATCCGCCGTTATTCTTTAAAGTAAATTAACACAAATAACGCTATTTAAAACTGTATAGACGGAGAATCAGAATTGTGCAAGATATACTTGTGTTTCCATCCAAGTTCCGAATTTAATTTAACCTGAAAACAGTTTCTACATCCCATGTGTTTGAGAACAAAATTGTCACTTACATGGGAGTTTGAGCAAAATAGAAATGGAAGTTGTGGCCATTGGGAAACTACTGTGGCTCTTTTATTAAATGTAATAAATTACTTTAGAGTGCAGAGACATTCTGACAAAAATGTCATCGCTAGTGAATGGAGGCAGGTGCCTTATTTTTGAGAGGCGACAGCATGTCAGACAGTTTTGATGGTGACAGTAGCCAATCATTTTGATAACAGGCTTTGGCAGCGTTTCATGAAGACTAGAACCATATTTATACAATGAGATTGGTCCTCGACTTTTTTTATGCGCCTCTAGAAAAGCATTCTATAAATGTGATGCGATCTGGGAAAACCCGTCGGATGTCGTGCTTGTACATTTTCAGTAAAGTCTAAAAATAGATTGAATGTCAGTTTATTGTCAAATTTGGGTTTTCAATAAATTATTATTCTATAACATCTTGTTTATCATCTCTGAATATATCTAGTGAAAATTCACTAGATTAGTGCAGAAAAATAGCGTTTTATAGTGGCAAGCTGAAAAGACGTGTCTTTCTCTTTAAGAACACGCGCGGAGCGGAGGTGCAAAAACAACAACAACAACGGCTATTTAGTTCTCCCAGACGGGCTTTGGTTCTCCTTCTCTTAACACTACAAAGACAGTTTCGCCTATCAAAATAAACCACATAACAGAATAAAGGTCCCGCTAGTCCTGTGTAAACTACAACGGCACGCAAGTTCTCTTACGAGAGGTTCTCTCGTATTGCGTAAGCTAGCTTACGCTTCGGGAAAGATTCCATCTTTCTGAGAAATTGAAGCCAAAAATTATCCTATAATTTTGTATCCATTGTCAACGCAGTTCAGCTGCAGCAGACCATGAGAAGGCTAGCTAGCCGCTCATTGGTTCGCTCACGGAGAACTGCTTAAGCCTATGAGGGAGCGCGGATGAACCCGCGACCAATGAGAGTCTGACTCGCTCTCCCTACGTCACCGCCCCCGAAGCGGACGTGGACGAGGCTATAAATACCCCGAATAGGCTGAATAAAATCTGATTTTTCATCCTTCAGCGACGCACCTGCATCTGCTGATCCTGAGAGAGAAGCCGCCGTCGTTTGTAAAGGCACCTTCTAGCGAGCGTTTGGGAGACTGAGGAAGCCGGCCGTCTTCGCCACCTTCAGCCGTCCTGTGAGCTAGCGCCATCCGACGGATTGTATCCTTTATACAAAAATGCTTCCTATATATTGTTGTATCTAAAAGAGCGAGCGTCTTTTTCAAGATGTCTCGTAAATTTTCTGGCGGCTTTTGCCGCGCTCCCCTCGAGGCTGGGGACCGCCACCTCTTCTGCGCTCTCTGCCTCGGATTGGAGCACGCCGATCTCGCCCCCGCTGTGGCGGCTGCGAGCTCTGCGAAACTATGCCATTGTTGACCCCGCGGGCTCGACTTCGGCCACTAAGATGCTTCCGTGCCGCCTCTGACTTCGCCGCGGAGAAAGAAACGCCGCTCTCAGAGGCCGCCGGACCCCCAGCCGGAAGCGTTCATCCCGCCGGAGCCTCTCGCTCCCGCTCTCCATCTCCGCCGCTTCCGGACATACAGCTGCCGCCGAGTGGCCGCTCTGTTGCCTCCGTTGACGCCGCGGACACCAAGGAGACATGTTCGCTTCTCGCTTCAGACGGTGAGGATTGGTCCGATTCTCACGCCTCCTCGGCCCGGGAATCAACCGGGACCCGCGCAGCTACTTCCACCAGCGCTCGACTCCCGCCGCTAAACGGGCTGCGCCCTTTCTGCCTGATCTGCACGCAGAACTCACGAAGTCCTGGAACGCCCCGCTCTCTGCTAGAACTCGCTCTGACTCTTCCACCCCGCGTCGCGTTGTGGACGGAGCCGCAGAGAAGGGCTTTATCTCCATTTTCCCTGTAGAGGACCTGGTCGCCGCACGTCTATGCCGCCCTCCGCGAGATGGCGCTCATCACCTGTGCTACCCGCTAAAGCCTGCAGTCCGACTTCAAGCTTTCAGCCGCCGGCCAAGCAGCTTCTGCACCCCATGTCTACTACAGAGTGAGGTACTTCGTGAATGGGACGAGAGCGGGGGGAAAAATCCCCCTTCAGTCGCGGATTGAGGATTTCCTGCGAATTTTGTTCTGCCTCGTCGCGCTAGCTCCTCTGCAGGCCGCTCACGTGACCAGCCTCCTGCACGAGCCCCACCCTAGCGCCTAGCTAAACACAGTCAGACTTCTCAGCGACACCAGGGCGGCCGCCCTCGCTCGCTCTGACAGCCGCCACAGACCGCCGCCTCCCCGGGGGCCTCGGCAGAGGACCGCGCTGAAAACTGATTACTCGAAGTCTGCCTAGCGTGGTTGAGAAAAAGACGGCGCTCTCCCCGCCGCGGCCGGATCGCCGTAAAAGTTTCGCCCTCTGTTAGTCCCCGCTCACGCGGCTACTACAGCAGTGTACCCCGCCATTACCAAGCCGGTATCCCTTCCCGCTTGCATGAGCACAAACGGCGTGTTTACGGCGTCCCAGAGAAATCTCAAAAAGAGCGTAAAAGCCTCTTGTGTAGAAAATGTGCCCACAACACTGTGTTCACTCATACACAAAACGCCGTGTTTTCGGCGTCCCAGAGAAATCTCAAAAAGAGCGTAAAAGCCTCTTGTGTAGAAAATGTGCCCACAACACTGTGTTCACTCATACACAAAACGCCGTGTTTACGGCGTCCCAGAGAAATCTCAAAAGAGAGTAAAAGCCTCTTGTGTAGAAAATGTGCCCACAACACTGTGTTCACTCATACACAAAGACACTCCTGTTCCCGTGTCTCACACAGGGTCCACTCTCATAAAGCGGTCCCAACCCGCTCGAGTTTCAGAGTACATAAGCGCGCCCACGAACCCGTGCGCGCGTCCCACCTCTGTTACACGGTCCATAAACTTGTGTAGAGAATGTGCCCACAACACTGTGTTCACTCATACACAAAGACACTCCAGTTCCCCTGTCTCACACAGAGTCCACTCTCATAAAGCGGGCCAAGCCCGCTCGAGTCTCAGAGTGTATAAGCGCGCCCACAAGCCCTGTGCGCGTCTTACTTCTGTTCACTCTGTTACAGGGCCCATAAACTCCCCTCCGAGTGTACGTCCCGCTGTTGTAAACACTATCAGCGCGCTCACGCAGCCCGCGAAGTGCAGCGACGGGGACCATGTAGCCATTCACCCCCTAGCGTCACGCTTCAAAGCGTGGGAAGCAGTGGGTGTTAAACACAATAAAGCTAGGCTATCGCTTACAGTTTTGCCGCCGCCCTCCTCGCTTCCGAGCGCGGCTAGAAACTACTGTGAACCCAGAAGCAGTGACGCGCTGCTCCGTTCAGAGATAGCAATTCTGTTGTGCAAAAAGGCTATAGAGAGGGTGCCTCTGGCTATGAGCGAGTCGGGGTTTTACGGCCGTTATTTTCTTGTCCCCAAGAAAGACGGCGGTCTCAGACCAATATTAGACCTCAGATCGCTGAACAAAGTTCTCATGAAGAGACCGTTCAAAATGCTCACTATCAGAAAACTCCTCGCGCACGTGCGCCAGGGGGACTGGTTCATATCACTAGATCTGAAAGATGCATACTTTCAGATCCAGATAAATCCCCTTCACAGGCCATTCTTACGTTTCGCCTCGAAGGCCAGGTTTATCAATACACCGCCCTACCGTTCGGCCTATCCCTAGCACCCCGTACGTTCACGAAGTGCATGGATACGGCGCTCGCCCCCCTGCGGAGTCAGGGGCTGCGAATACTGAACTACTTGGACGACTGGCTGATTTTGGCACAATCTCAGAGAGAGTTACTGTCTCATCGTACAGTTCTCCTCGACCATCTGAAAGTTTTGGGCCTCTCTGTCAACTGGACAAAGAGCGTACTACAACCCAGTCAGACTATCTCCTTCTTGGGTATAGAGCTGGACTCGGTCACGATGACGGCGCGTCTGTCAACGCAGCGCGCGCACCGTGTGCAGCGTTTCGCCGCATCTTTTCAGATGAACAGACTCACGCCTTTGAAAACATTTCAGAGAGCGTTGGGCTGTATGGCCTCAGCCTCCGCGGTGCTCCAGCTGGGGTTACTGCGCATGTGCCCGCTTCAGCTTTGGTTGAGGAGCCGTGTGTCTCACCGAGCGTGGACCACGGGCCACCAGCTGATAAAAGTAACGCAGACCTGTATCACAGCTCTGCAGCCATGGTC
The DNA here is from genome assembly GCA_036326025.1 of Chrosomus eos. Taxonomy (NCBI): domain Eukaryota; kingdom Metazoa; phylum Chordata; class Actinopteri; order Cypriniformes; family Leuciscidae; genus Chrosomus; species Chrosomus eos. The sequence continues at coordinate 17,920,953 of CM070829.1, forward strand.
AGTGGTAGAATGGTTTCAGCGGGGCGTTTCCATGGGGACAGTTTCACGCCGAAAAGTCATCTCGACAGACGCCTCCAACACGGGTTGGGGAGCGGTCTGCGAGGGCTCACCGGCCTTCGGCCCCGGTCAGCTCAAGAGAGCCTCCTACACATAAACTGTTTGGAGAGGTTGGCGGTCGAGAACGCGCTCATGCGCTTTCTCCCGCGCATTCAGGGCCACCACGTGCTGATCCGTTCGGACAATATAGCCGTGGTCTCTTATATAAACCGTCAGGGCGGAGTCAGATCCAGGAATCTTTTCCAGCTGACAGAACGCATCTTAGTTTGGTCTCAGTGTCACCTGCTCCCGCTCAGGGCGTCGCACGTGCCGGGACATCTGAACGACGGTCCAGACAGCCTGTCCAGGAACCCCATTCCCCCCGGGGAATGGTCCCTGCATCCTCTTACAGTCCAGAAACTGTGGCGTCTATTCGGCAGAGCAGAGGTGGACCTCTTTGCCTCGGCGGAGAACACCCACTGCCCAATATTTTTCTCAAGGAGCGAGGACGCGCTAGCCCAAACCTGGCCCAGCCGCCCGCTTTATGCCTTCCCTCCGGTCTCTCTGTTACCACAGGTGCTTCAGAGAATCAGAGAAGCGCAGCACTCGGTGCTCCTCATAGCCCCGCACTGGGAGGGTCAGACTTGGTTTCCGGAGCTCACGCAGCTGTCACAGACAGCGCCGTGGCCCATTCCAGTCAGAGCAGATCTCCTCTCCCAAGCTCGCGGCTCGATCTGGCATCCCCACCCAGAGCGCTGGGCGCTTCACGCGTGGGTGATCAACAACTACCCGTTGCTTTGCCAGAGGGAGTGTTAAACACGATCATACAGGCTAGAGCGGCTTTTACCAGAAGGCTCTATGCGTCAAAATGGTCTGTGTTCTCGAAGTGGTGCACAGATAGGGGTCTGGACCCGCGGTTATGCGAGGTTCCCTCCTTACTAAATTTTCTCCAAGAGATGCTGGACAAGGGCAGATCCCCGTCCACTCTCAAGGTATATGTGGCAGCCGTCGCGGCGTTTGCTGAACCCCGACGCGGCCAGTCACTGGGCAAAGACGGGCTGGTAGTCCGCTTCCTCAGGGGAGCTAGAAGGATGAATCCCCCGCGCCCCCCTTCGGTGCCGATCTGGGACCTTTCCATAGTTCTTGATGCTATGAAAGCTCCCCCATTCGAACCGTTAAACACCGTGGACCTAAAGTACCTGTCGCTAAAGACCGTTTTTCTACTCGCGCTCGCGTCAGTAAAACGGGTGGGAGACCTACACGCGCTGTCCACCAGCGCGTCCTGTCTTGAGTTTGGACCTAATGACTCATTAGTCGTTCTCAAACCTAGGCATGGCTATGTTCCCAAGGCGATTGGCACCCCGTTCAGGGCACAAGTTATATCCCTATCGGCGCTGCCTGCTTCCGATAGCGAATCGGATTCTAATCTCCTATGCCCGGTCAGGGCTCTGAGATTAGATGTCACTCGCACAGCTCCGGTCAGACGATCCGAGCAGCTTTTTGTTTCGTTCGGCGGGCGCACCAGAGGGTTGGCCGCCTCGAAACAGTCCCTATCCAGATGGATTGTTGATGCCATTGCAGCAGCATACGCATCGAAGGACCTGCCATGCCCTTTGGGCATCAGGGCTCATTCCACTAGAGGCATGGCCTCATCGTGGGCATGGTCCAGTGGGATTTCCATTCACGACATTTGCGTGGCAGCGGGATGGGCTTCCCCCTCCACCTTTGTCAGATTTTACAATCTGGAAGTACCCGCTTTGCAGGCTAAACTACTAGCAGTCTAGTATGTTTCAGCTCTTCTGGTTGAGCTGCACTATAGGGGGTTAATTCACACAGACCGAGTTCGTTCTGTCCCTCTCTTTTATGTGCTTATGTACTACACAATCACCGGCCCGCTCCGCTGGCCGTTTGTCACTGATACATATATTCATTCCCACTTTCGGTGTTCCCCGGGATGCCCCGCGGGACTAATAGTGGATGCTTAGCACGCACGGCGTTGACAATGGGTTCCCGTAGCGTAAGCTAGCTTACGCAATACGAGAGAACCTCTCGTAAGAGAACGAATCGGTTACCTAACGTAACCTCGGTTCTCTCTAGATGAGGGAACGAGTATTGCGTTCCTGGCCGTGCTTGTGCTACTGGCGATGTTCGCTTCAGAATTGAAAAAAACAGATTTTATTCAGCCTATTCGGGGTATTTATAGCCTCGTCCACGCCCGCTTCGGGGGCGGTGACGTAGGGAGAGCGAGTCAGACTCTCATTGGTCGCGGGTTCATCCGCGCTCCCTCATAGGCTTAAGCAGTTCTCCGTGAGCGAACCAATGAGCGGCTAGCTAGCCTTCTCATGGTCTGCTGCAGCTGAACTGCGTTGACAATGGATACAAAATTATAGGATAATTTTTGGCTTCAATTTCTCAGAAAGATGGAATCTTTCCCGAAGCGTAAGCTAGCTTACGCAATACTCGTTCCCTCATCTAGAGAGAACCGAGGTTACGTTAGGTAACCGATTCGTTTTTATTTATTTATTTTTATTCAGCGTTATGTGATGCGGAGCACAAGAGAACAACAGAGTCTGAAGCTGCTCGTTTAAAAGACCTTGCTCGCCTCTCAATCGTCCAATTTCAGAACGGTTTTTACATGATTAATTTTAAAGTTTGTAAGCATTCGAATGATACCTAATCTATGATGAGGACTAAAATATGTGATATGAAAAAAGGCAATGAAAAAAAGAGCGCCAGTCGTCCCGCTAGCAGGACGTGACAGTTAGTTAAACCTGTTTTTCTCAAAATTCCATTTCTGAAAATCACAGCGATCAGCCGACTTCATAAAACCATAACTTTTGTTACAGACAAACTATAAAATAAATAAAAACAGATTTGGAAAGGGCTTGAACCAAGCTTTAATATGATCGCAAAACCTGTAATATGTCAAATTTCACCATGTGGTGGGTTTTCCCAGATCGCATCACAAATGTTTCAATTGTAGTTTGTGTTTATGTCTTCTTACTGAACAAAGCATTTATCCACCTCAAGTGTGCTTATAAGTTCTTAAAGGGGTCATCGGATGCAACATTCACTTTTATATGGTGTTTGCATATAAATGTGTCTTTGCAGTGTGTGGACAAAACCACCATACAATGAAAAAAATCAATTCACTTTTTTTTTAATCCTCTAAAAGCCTAAACACTCTCAATAATCAAGCCGTTTGGATTTTCTGAGCAATATGATGTCATATTGCTCATGCTCCACCCACGACCACTGACGGATTGTCCTGTATTAGCATATTTAAGCCCTCAGCCACTCGACATCCCCCATGGAAGAGAGGGGTGTGATGAGCAGTTGCTCATCATTTAAAGAGACATGCACCGAAACGGGTCGCTGTGAACCGAGCTGTTTTTGAGGAGGTAAAAAGCATGTTGTTTTACATAACCATTGAGGAATTTTAACCAAAGTATGTTACAAACTCTACACGAAGACCCTAAAGAATCATACCAACTTGTGGAAAATGGGCATCCGATGACCCCTTTAAAGCACATTTTTGGAAACTGCATTCACGTCTCGTGTGTTCATCCAACATTTAAAATAAAAAATATATAAAAATATGTGGATAGAAACCCAACTAAAGTCAACCGAAAAGGGAAAAGCATCATTTGATTTTGATTCAACTGATAACATTGGTGTAAGAGAACAGAACTGTTGCTATCATTTCCACAACAGTCTCGCTATGAAATCTTTTGTGACTATATCGCCTCTGCGACCAAAAGCACATCACATGTGCTCGACAGAAATGTGACCAACTGATAAGAACTCCACTGCCTGGAAGAAACAATCTCTGTCTAGTGTGTGTCTTACCCAGCAGGATGATGATGCAGATAAGAATGGCGATGATGGCTCCGGTGCCCAGCCCGGCTGCCATGATGCGTTCCATGTCCACGCAGTCGCCGTGGTGATCGCACTGGCACACTTTGATGCGCAGGTAGGTGATGTTGGACATGGGCAGGTTACCCGAGTCTGTGATGCTGATGGGCAGCTCGTATATCCCACTTTCCAAGTAACTAATTTTCAGACTTAACTGAGCATAATCGCCTAAAAACCAACCACAAGTATGACAAAATACGTGCGTCAGATAAAGTCTGGCAAGACAAATAAAAACATAATTGAGAAAAGTGTTTTGATATGGCGTACCACTAATTCGAGTCAGTGTCCAGTTCCTGCGGATGTCAGAGGGTCGGTTGGGCAGCTCGAAAGCATAGGGCCCAGCGTTGGGGTTGAGGTCTCCATCTACAGCTGTGATATTGATGGCGTTGGGCTCAGGACGCTCGCACACTTCTGCTTCTTGAGGGAAGACTCGTGGTGCGTTATCGTTTATGTCCAGCAGGTAGATCTGCAGAGTTCCCGTCCCACTCGCAGGGGGGACACCTGACAATGGACAGAAGAGAAAAAGAAGGGAAAGTCAAAACAAACATTGTCTCATGTAGCCAGACTTTTGACTAAGAATAGTCAACTAATCACATTTTAAAACTTTTAAACACTATTTTCAACACGCAATCTAAAAAACGTAACCTATGTGACGAGATGTTTAAAAACAAAAGATGCAATAAACTTGTGCATCTTGACTCATAAAAGATGAATCCATACAGCCATTGCTGTATATTGCACACGTTTTTGTGTGGAATATGCTTCATGGCTGTGAAAGTTTGGTGGGCGTGACATCTGAGCCCGAGACTAATAGTTGAAAACTGACAATACAGATGAACTACAGCAGTTAATGACTTTAAGTTCCACTCATCTGGGTCGGTTGGCATGATAACTCATTTATAGACCATAATGCAGTCTATAAGATCCAATCAAACCACAGCCCTACCACAGACTGGACCATCACTACTCAGAAAAGAGCTTAGTTTCTGTTTCAACAAGAGTAACAAGACCTTTCGACTTCACTGATCTTTAAACAAAGAACAAGAGACAGGCAGAGCCGCGCAGGCAGGCTGACGGAGCTGAGGGTTTCTGTTCTACTCCTGCTGGCATTCAAAACACATTTTTAATCCGTTCCAGCCTGAAAACAACTAAATCAAGTACGACTAAGTATCCTTAATTTATTGAATCAGGTGAGCGAATCACATTGAACTAGATACGAAAAGGCTTCTTTGTGGCAAAGGGTTTCGATCAGCACTATACTGCTACTTGCACACAAAGATTTAACTGAGTTGAGGCAGGAATTCACTAAGAATGCTAAGTTAGCGTTGTGTATTTGCACCCGCTGTCTTAGCAAATTGTTTTAACAAGTTTACAAATATAAACTATGCAACTAAAGACAATTAGCAATGCAATTCTTGCTCCACAACATAACTCTCGGATTAACGATGCATTCTTGGAGAAATTAATTCATTAATTCACTGCCGTAAATGACGCCACACAGGAGATGGAGTAATAACTTCAGCTATTTAATCGGTTTAGAGATCGAATTAATGTCAGATTATTTGTATCTGAAGATTACTTTGCTATGTTTGTTCTCTATTGTTTAGCTTTGTTTACTCCAACCACACAACTTTGTGATGCAGTTTGTGAATGTTCATTGGAACTATGATTTCGGGAAACACAGAATCACTGAATTGTTTAGGTAATGGCGGACTGTAGTTGGCACTGCAATCTACCTTTAAAAATGCCAAAAGAGCACTTTACTGCAGTGCACAGCTGGATATAACACTCTTTTCCATAATTTCCTCAATTACTGATTGCAAGAAAATGTACACAAACATCCCTTTTAAATTAAAATGTATTTAAATGAAATGCAATTAAATATAATTGCTTGATAACATTACCAACAAGTAGCATTGATTTTGCGCAAATAGTGCTGATCTTAAACAAGCCTATTTGCATAGAAGAGTGAGTTTGTGCTAAAAAGAATGAGAATGACTTCATTTACATACAGTGCCTTGCTATTTCAGCGCATTTAAACTGGGTAACAGGTGGGGTTTCGCACTGAAATACCGCATACAAAAATGGCACAACTGTTTAGTGAGTGTTTCAGGAGACAAGCTTTCAAATTTACAGCGTGTGTGTGTGTGTGTGAGAGAGGGGGTTTGTTTCAGAGCTCTGATGCAGCGAGAATGTTAAACACCACAGCAGAATAGGGCCTAGCAGACTTCAGTAGACTCTTTCACACAGCGGGTAGTGTATGTGCATATGTGTGTGTTAGGAAGAGAGAGAGAGCCTGCTTCAAAGAACAACCCAGAGAAAGTCAGTGCATAGACATTCAGAATGAGTTTGCATATGTTGTTGGTGAGATCATTAACATGGATGTGTGGGCATGTGTATATCTCTGTTCGGTTGCAATTCTTCTCCCTAGAGCTAAAATCAATAGAATCACTCGATCTCAAGTGTTTCTGCATATATACACATACAAACACAGCTGCTCCTACCGTTGTCAGAGGCCATAAATGTGGCATTGTAGAGATTGTTTTTAACATAGGGAGACTCTCGGTCCAAAACAGCAATTGTGGAAATTCGTCCATTGTTGGGGTCGATCTCCAGCCAGCTGGCAGGGTCAAACAATTTAGAGTACCTTAAAAACACAAACACACCAAACACAGATGGTTAACATTTACTTTTTCATACAAAAACCACTGAAATGGGGGGAAAAAATGACAAAACACGAAGGTTATATGTGGAGTAGCATACTTTTATTCTACTATTTACTATATATATATATATATATATATATATATATATATATATATATATACAACCGAGCATATCGCGCTGGGCAATGTATCTCACAATGCAAAGTGTTTAACTTGACCTTACATTTCCAGTGTGAACAGTATTGTTATTGTTAACTAAAACTATTAAAACATTTTTTCGGTAATTGAAATAAGCTTTTTAAAAAAATAAAATCCTAGTCTTTTTCACATGTAATCTACTGTACATGACTATGACATATACTGTTGCTCCTGCACCTTTAAGACTTCTGTATGTAAATAACCTCTGACATGATTGACTGAGCAACAATTTCTGAGTGAATCATTTTTCCAGCTTAGTTTCAATAAATGTTCTGGCTGGACTAGCAAGAAAGCACTGCTTTGTTCTTCTCCTATTTCAAAAAAATCCTTTCCAAACACGTGTGTGAAGATGCATGTGTGTGTTTTAATACCTAATACTCTGCTGCATATATCTGTCTGGATCATGAGCAGTAAAAGTCGTTAGCATCGACCACTGCGGAAGCCCCTCCTCCAGTTTGATCTGTTTGGGGTTTGGGTCAAAGTTTGGGCTTTCGTTCACGTCGATGACGCGTATGGACACGGTGGCTGTAGACTGGCGGGTGCGATGGATCCCGCTTGCCAGCGGCACCTCATTTTCAGCGACAACAGTCAGCATGAATGATCGATTCATCTCAAAATCAATTGGCTGTACACAAGGACACACACACAGACACACACACACAATCAAGTTTACGGAGATGTTAGGGAAAATAATCAAAATTATACAATGAATGGATTGTGTAGCAATTAAATACACAGAGGAGAAATGCTTGAATAATAATTAATGAATGACTCATTCTCAATTAAGAGACATATAAACCATTAACTCAGTTGAACAGCAGGTGGAAGCTGTTTCCATGGAGACTATCTTTTACTCTGTATTTGAACCCGTGCCTATAAGACTCTAGCGAGATCTGTTTATACAACAGTTAATTCTGGTCCATGGATCTGATTGGCTGGGCAAAGTGCTGAGACTTTTCACAGTTTGTATCACTCCGCTTGTCTGTGTATGCAGCATTGCAGAACAAAGTATGCGAGCGGTGCCGACTTCAAGTAGAGGGACGTTGTGTGATTTTCTCTCATGAGTGAGCAGAAAGTGTAAAACCCAAAGTGGTTCTGAAGCGGAATCGTTCACATCAGTTCCGGACCATCTGTCAGTATGTTTATTCCTCAGTAAGTTTGTGAGTGTTACCTTGACAACGGTGACAAGGCCTTCATTGGTAACGGGGTCAGTGGGGATGGAAAAGCGTCCGGTTGGATCCCCAGATATGATCCGGTACACAGCATTCCATGAAGGAGTCCCCGGTTCATCTTTGTCAGTCACGGTGAGATTCGTCACTATCACATTCACGCGGTTCTCCGGGACCTCACCATGGAACTACAGAGACAGACAGAGAGAGATCGATTTTCAGCAAAGATGGCTTTCGCGAGACGCGTGTTCAAGTGTCTGTGTGTGTGTGTGCCACTCACAGTCTCTCGGGTAAACTCCGGAGCGTTGTCATTGACATCCAGCAGGCGTATGACAGCAGTGGCGGTGTTGGACAGACCATATGTGGGGTTTCCCTCCATATCGGTAGCCTGAATGATCAGGGTGTATTGAGGGACCTTCTGCTCGGCACAAAAAACAAAACAAAAAACAAGAAAAATTGGGTTAAAAACACAAGGAGGAAATGGTTTACAGCAGTGGCTCTCAACTGGATGTGGAATATGGGAAGCGTTATGTTTGCAGGGCTTCCAACTGACTCGCGCAATTGACACTGTTCCCAGGCTCTCACGCCACACATCAATTTTCTCACACGGCGAAAAATTGCGACGCAAAGGAGTACACTGACAGAAAAGGTTAGTTTTGATTTGAAATAGCCTCCAAATTCTGTCAATTTTATTACGAAATTCAAACAATAAATATTGTTTTGGAGCTCTTAAATGTGACGTGACAGATCACTAAATTCAAGTGGACGTGAACTGATCATCTCTTCCTCTTTACTACTAGTTAATAGTAAATAAAAACAAATGGAAATTAGAAAGAATGTTAAACGATACAGTATAACTTACCGAAATGTATCATGTATCATGTAATCGCTCAATCAGTGTTTAAACCGCAGAAAGAGGTCTATAATACAGTTGGAGAACAATATGTCACGTAACGTTACATTTACCTCATCAAAGCCATTTAATGACCATAGCATTTTATTTATTTGACTAAATATATGCACTATTACATATTTATTATTTTTACTCGTATCAGTAAAATTATTCTAACGTTATTATTATAAAAACACCATTATATTAATTTGAGTGGTTATTTTTAACCTTTAATAAATCCAGCTGACAGGGCTCCCTGTATGTTTACAGCATTAGTTGAGAGATTTTTTCCTATAAAAAAATGTTGCTACTGTACTGATAATGATCGAAATCTCAATTGTATGAATTGAAATCGTGAAATTTGTGTCAAGGACTAATAAAAACAGTAGCCTACCAGTCATTGTACCATGTAAACATTGTAACATTGTCACTAAACGTATTGAAAATATGTTTAGTTACCATGTTTTGAAAATAATTTTTACAGTATGTTTTGGTGAACAAACTCCATCGCACACCTGCAGTTGATAGGTGCGTCGGATAATAGGACCAAACAAGTTAGTCGTTTTAGCAGATAAGAAACTCCCGCACACTATCGTTATTTGCAATTTAAAAATTAATGTTTATTCACACACAACGTTTCGGTCACACGACCTTCGTCAGGAGTTGAAAATACAGTTTGTTTTTACAACACCCCCAATCCCAAAACCATCCCCCTCCATAATTCTCACTCCAAGCTAAACTCAAAAGTTGGCAGCCCTGTGTTTGCATCTTATTATTTAACCGCATTAGACCAGATAAGCGGCCCATTGTTTTTGGTCGAAAAGTTGAAAACAATGTTGTTACTGTTAACTAAAACTATTAAAAATTGTTTTCAGTAATTGAAATTAAGCTAAAATAAAATTATACAAGCTATATTTGATGAAAAACAAACTGCTTCAACAACCAACTGAAATAAAATAAGTTTAAATACTAGAATTACTAAATAAAACTTAAATACAAAGTATATTACAGCTAAAAAGAAATAGTTAAAAATGACAAAAGCACACTATTACTTCAACTTGAATAAAAAAAAAAAATAAAAAAAGATCATTTAAGATAATTTAATAATAAAACTGGTTGTAGTATATTTTTGAGATTCCACTAGAACAAATTTCCCCGTACCTCACGGTCCAGGCCTGCCGCTACAGTGATGATTTTGCCGGTCTTGTTGTTGATAGTGAACATATTGGAGGAGGGGCTCTCCGGGGTCTGGGAGAGGATCTTGTATCTGAGCATCCCATTGGCTGTATTTGGGTCATCCTTATCCTGGGAGGTCACCGTCATTACAAATGTACCTAGAACCGAGCAATGAATGTCAGTTTTTTCACTTCATTGGTTAAGGCGTGTCATAAACTGTGTCAAAAGCGTGCGTGTATGTACCTGGTTTGGCGCCCTCATCCACGGTTCCGTTCCAGATCTGGTGTGTGAACTCGGGCCGGTTGTCGTTCATATCAATGACATTGATGATGATGTCAATGGGGTTCTCCATCTGGTTCCCATTAATGTCCACGGCATGAGCACGTAGCTGTGAACGCAAACACACATTTAAAGTCACAGTTTACATGAAAACTCTTCATGAAAACAAAAGCTGGAACAATAAACACACAAGTCTACATCTAAGCAGCTATGAAAACAACTACTTTCACTGTTATTTTCATATGAAATTACACTACAGTTAAAAAATTGGGGATTGGTAAGTTTTTTTTCTTCTTCTCTATGCTTACCAAGGCTGCATTTATTTGACAAAACCAGGTAAAAACAATACTATTGTGAAATATTATTACAATTTAAAAGGTGCTGTTTTCTATTTTAATATATTTTAAAATGACATTCATTCCTGTGATGGCAAAGCTGATTTTTCAGCATCATTACACATGATTCTTCAGAAATCATTCTAATATGATATCATTTTTTTCGTTTACATTTTCTATATCTTACTGTTAACTTTGATCATTGAATTATGATTGATATGTACTTGCTGAATAAAATCACTATTTTACAAAAATAAAAATCTTACTAACTAACTAGCTATGCTATGGGATGCATTAAGTGAATTACTCTCAGAATCACGTTTGCACTCTTATGAGTTTTGAGAACAACACTTAACATCCACAGTATTTTTCAGTGTTTTAAGCCATTATGAGCCATTTTAATGCAACATTCAGAAGAAATTTACAGTACTCAATTCACACATTTTCTGCACCAACTGAGCAAAACTCTAACCGCAATGGGAGGACAGACACACTGTCAGTGTAAAAGAGGCTATTAACCGTCACACTCATTTACAGTGGTTATTGGGGTTAAGCAACTGCTGTAGCTGACTTGGTTGCAGTTTGCGTGCTAGAGCAGTTTTAAGTCTGCTGTATTTATGCATGAGCTATCCGAAGGAGGCCTGATGCTCCACCTCTGGCACCATTAGGAAGCAAATCATTTCATATTCATGTAATCTCTGCATAATTTGAATCTGAATGTGGATTAGGTAGACACTGAGGGAGGTTAACAGCCTCTCGGGTCCAGTAGTGAAGCGAAAGGGTATTGAAACCAGGCAGGAAAAGTTTGAAACTACTTCCAGTGGAGATTGAGGATTGTTCTTACTTAGGAAAAGCCAGATTTAGGGAATGCCCCCCTATGAGCACAATGAATGAATGAGTGTGTGTGTGACTTAGTGTTAGGATAAGCTCCTCCAGAGTTTAATTTTGCCTGCTCTCCTCTTCACGGTACAGTGGATTAGAGGGAAGTCAAAGGTCACATTCTCAGACTGGCTGCCATGGTAACTATGACACATGTAATTTATTGGGAGTTTTAGAGGGCTTCTCTCTGTCCTGGATGGAACGCACAGATCTAAAGACCAAAGGCCTGATGTTTAAACATTGTGTATGCAAGAAGCGGCATTGAAAAGTGCACAGGCTAACCCAACACACATTTGTTTTTATAAAAAAAAACTTTATATTCAAATTTTAATAAAAAATCAACTCTTTTACTGGGCAATTTGGCGACTCCGGTGGCCAAATAATGAACTGAACAATTGTGCTTAATTCATATTTAAATGCTCATTATTATGGTTTAGTATTTCTCTGTAATATTTATTCTCAACCCTGAATCTGAAACCATATTCCGATGCCACTCCCCAACCCCAAGTATATTTTTAAGTAGGCTACTTAAATTAATATCATAAATGTCGGACAAGTCGACTAATGGCTTAAACTAGAAAATTATTTTGTCGGTGGCAGCCCTACATATTTGTAAAGGAAATCTTGTGCAATCATTCATATGGCTTCATAAATCTGAATTTATTTTATTTGTTTGAATAATCTGTTTTTTAGGATGAAATGTACACAAAAGTTTGACATGACATCTCAGGGCATGGTGTCATGAACACACACACACACACACACACACACACACACACACACACACACACACACACACACACACACACACACACACACACACACACACACACACACACACACACACACACACACACACACACACACACACACACACACACACACACACACACACTTACATGGAAGTTGGGATGTGTTCTCTGTCCAGTGGTTTGGTGACGGACAGGATTCCTGAAATGGCGTCGATGATGAAAAAGGCCGGTGGGGTTTTGATCGGCTCCTGGTCCAGTCACGCTATAGCGCAGTGTGTTACTCTTGTCCTTATCTGACTGGATCTGAAACCACGCAAATTTGCAGGATAAACATAAAATTGAATTCCATGCACGTGAATAGCAACTAAATGAATGAATCACCATTTATTTATATCATGCTTTTCCGAATACACTTCACTTGATGAACCAATGCTGTTTTTCTTTGTGTACACACTCACTTTCACAAGCTCTTCAGGGAATTGTTTTCTGGAGTTCTCAAGCACGTTGACAGGAGGAATGACCCAGTCTCTTTTCACGCGATTCACAGTGCCATCGCCCTTGACAACCACACTGTGCCGTGGAAACAGTATCACTGGCACCTGGCAAAGAAAAAAAAAAACGGCGAAAAGAACAACAGTTAGATTCAAAAACACCCACACGGTCAATGTACATTAGGTGATGCACACGCACACACCCACACACACTGCAGACTTGCAACACTTCTGCCCCGGCCCCGAATAATTACGGAATTAATTTTACCCTCTGTAATGGGGTCATAAATATCACTGCTGCTCCATCGTTAACTCCCAGAGCAGTAACACCCACATAGTGAATGTGAAAGTGTGTGTCGAGTTGCAGTATTGTTCCATTTCCTTTTTCATGAGCCTTGTTATTCAGAGCCGAAGGCTGCCAGAGATGTGCTTGACCAGACATTTGCCCTGCTCTTAGTGTTATATAGAACAAAAACCCTGAGTGTTCAGTTGAGAGTTCATTTCCAACTAACAACACAACACAACGACTGATTTCTTTATGCAAGTACAAAATCTCACAGTGTGTTAGCTTATAAAGCGACTCAATATTCCCTCTCCGTTGATATCAACTAAGCCTCCCTTTCTCTTGACCTATCTTCTCTCTCTCTTCCTCTCGGTGGTGAAATATTGCTGGTAATGACAGTGACATGGGGGCGGGCGGCAGTTCGGTGTTGAAGGAGGGAGATAGATTATCTCGTTTTTCTCTCTCGCTGCTATGACTCAGGTGATGAGCTAACTCATTACCCTTGTACCTCCTCAAAGTCTCACAATCTCTCCAAATGAACAAACCGACAACACAAACATTGACAGTATGATGGAAAAACATCTTTCACCTCAGTTCGTTCTTGTTTACTTTTCATATCTCCCGTTTCCCTCTCATTCCACATTAATCGCCTTTCTATCTCTATCTGTTATCTCTAGCTGTAGAAACTAGGGCTGGGCTTTTGATTATATTTAATGAAAATCGAAATGTTTAATGAAAGTAAAAACATAAAAGATGTACTTTAAAATAAGCAAGGCATGTTTTTCCATTTTTTTTAACTAAATCAACACAATAACTTGCACTTTATCGAGCCATCTGAAGCTGAAATACTGGACCATAACTATAAATAATTATATTGTCACAGCCTTTTAAGATTTTTTTTCCATTTATTGTCATGAGTTTTAGAGCCCTGGAAAGCACACTTTCGATTTTTTTTGGAATATTAAATTCCCTGATATTTCCATGTTTTTCAGGATCGTTGGAACCCTGAATATAATAATTTTCATTCAAATGCACCAATAAAAGAATGCATAGTAATAAACAGCTATATTTATCTACATTACCTATTTAAAAGTTTGGGGTCAGTAAGATTTTTTTTAAAGAAATTAATACTTTTATTCAACAAGGATGCATTAACGCACAACTGCTTTTAACATTGATAATAAGAAATGTTTCTTGAGCATCAAATCAGCAAATTAAAAAGATTTCTGAAGGATCATGTGACACTGAAGAAGTGATGCTGAAAATCCAGCATTGATCACAGGAATAAACTACATTAAAAAAAAAACATAAAATAGAAAACAGTTGTTTTAAATTGTAATAATATTTCACAATATTACTGCACTGTCTTTGGGAGAGCATAAGAAACCTTAAAAATGTTTTACTAACCCCAAAATTTAGAGTTTTGAATCGAATTCATTAAAAAAACACAAATTCAAACACGTTTTTTGCTACTTGCTTTAAATCAGAGATGTAATTAAAACGTCTCGCAAGATAACGAGGGGGACTAGTTGCAAAACTAGTTTAATGACACGTTCTTTTGAAAACGTAATGGCCAAATTAAAAGCTCATTAAAATCACCATATTTCCAGTGTTGCTTGGTTTTAACGTCACCAGCAAACTCATGGGTAATATATTATGACTGCCCACCCTTCACCCTCTCCTCCTTTGCCTCCTCGACCAGCTCGGCCTTTATCCGCTCTCATCCCCTGCTGGCTCCTCCCGTCCTCCTTCCCCTTGGCGGCAGTGTGTGGGCATGTGTGAGTCAGTAATAAAGAGTAAATTCTCCCTGTCTCTGAGCAGAAGGCAGGGCTATGAGACATATGGCTAGTGTTCCCAAGCTGAGGGTCCAGATCCACACTGTCTAATGTATCCTCCAGCCTTAATGTCTCTTTAGCATCGTTAAACATTAATTACAGCCCTACTATCAACGTGTTAGTGCTCTGCTAATTTTCTAATATAGTTTTATTAGTGCTTTGGCTTTGTCACAGAGGCCCTCGGATGAAGAGAGACATTTTTGTGAGCTCACATTCGCACAATGGCATTTTGATGGTGTAATTGCAGCGTGAGGCTAGTTTAGAAACACCATGCGCTGTTAGCGATCTGACACAGTTATAATTACTGTGATTTTTGCAGTCACGTAGTCGCCGTTCCCTGTGTTAACATGCGAGTGCGCCTTACTTCCTACCTGCTTGGGCTGGGTGAAGTTGACGTGTACCAGCCAATGCTCTTGAGACTTCACGTCCTTGGCCTTAATCTCCAAGCTCCGCCCCTTCCCGTCAGAGAGCTGCAGTGTTCGCGCTGCGAAAACCGTCCCGTCGGCCTCTATCCGGAAATCCGCGGGGTCTCCGCTATCGAAGCGCAAGCCAGAACCTCTGCCACAGTCCACGAAATCCACTGCAGGAGAGAAAGAGAGAGAGAGAGAGAGAGAGAGAGAGAGAGAGAGAGAGAGAGAGAGAGAGAGAGAGAGAGAGAGAGAGAGAGAAAGAACTTAGTGCAAGCCTGTTTTTGTTTTTAAACTGAAAACAGGATTTTTTTTTTTTTTAAAACAAGCACACAGGAAATCACATTCCCGCTCTTCCACAAGGGAATAATGGTTTTACTTGGTTTTAAAAGTGAGGACAAGGAGAGTGAGCGATGGCAAGTCCACACTGACACACAGAGAGAGAGAGAGAGAGAGAGAGAGAGAGAGAGAGAGAGAGAGAGAGAGAGAGAGAGAGAGAGAGAGAGAGAGAGAGAGAGAGAGAGAGAGAGAGAGAGAGAGAGAGAGAGAGAGAGAGAGAGAGAGAGAGAGAGAGAGAGAGAGAGAGATGGTCGGAAAGGAGAGCAGGTACAACTTCTGAAGCTCTTCTGCATTATTCATGCTGAGACATCCCCTGCAGGCCCCCAGGTGTGCTGAGGAGTGGAGGAACAGGAGGACGAGGAGACAAAGAGAGAGAGGGATGAGGGGAGGGAAAAAGAGAGAAAACCAAGAAAAAGCCGAGTTGAGAGATATCTGCGGCACAGCACTGGAGGGAATCACATTAGAAGTACAGACATAAACAAATGAATGTGCTTTATTTATTATGCCGCAATTAGAGAACACAGACAGACAATTACACGCCCAGAACTGAGAGAGACGCAGGGATGCTCTCCTATCAGGACGCATTTGTTTGCAAGATGCCTCGTATTGACTGGGCTCATTTGTCTGACATTTTTCATCTTTCAAGCAGAACGCCAGATCTCATTATCCAGCCCAGGTGGACGGCACACGTGATTTCTCGCAGAACGCTAATGTGGCACGGTATATAGCTCTAGTGTACGCACGATTACTGACAGGGATTCATTTTACTGTTCATTAGTCCTGTCAGGACATGAACAATTCATAAAAACACATGTAAGCACATTAGGGATGGTATGATACTAACATTTTGGCCACCTCGATGCAAACATGCACAGACAGTTGAATATGCATAATCAATTTGCATATCATTATATCACAGTACATTTTTCAAATTTACTTTGAAATTGGAGTTTTCAATACAATTCTCCAAATATTTCAGTGCAAAACATGTTTCCTCAAATAGCAATTAACTTTTCACAAATTTAGCCTGCAGTCCTTGCATGTTGTGTGCAAAAACACACATAACTTGACCAATGTAGTCCAATTCTAAAACAAATGACTTTTCTTTTTAATGATATAGCCCGATTTCCCGAGTCGGATCTTTTTCAACAAGAAAAATGATATAGACGACAACTTATATAAATATAATTTACATCAGTAGCAGAGATCATTTAATTCGTATGTCAAAACGATCAAAAACAACATCCAAATCTGCAACTATAGTACAGTTGTGCCTTAACTTAACACACTGAGCCATGATTTTCATGCAGGAAAAGTTCAGCTCATGTCACTTCCCGAACACTTCCTGTCCTTTCTCTACTATCACTGTCAATAAAAATGGTGCAAAAGCCAATTTTCCATCTCCATGGAAATTTCCATCCTTTCTCTCACAGAGAAACACACACCAGCGAGAACAGGCTACATTTCCTCATCACAGATGAATTTCTCTCTCAGAGGTGGATTTCTACCAATCTGCTGTGTACCTTGTTTTTTGAGATTCTTTGCTCTCATGCATTTGTGCAAGGAAAAAAGCAGATTTGCCGTATAGCAATTACGCACGTCCATAGGTAAATTACACCTTTCACTCTTGTTAATCACCCTTTATTATGCGAGGTCCTCTCAGGGTATTACAGTAGGCTAAAATAATCGCTCACTATTATTAGACATGGCAACCAATGAGACCTTATTCCTGATTATTAGATAAAGACCTGCTGAAGGGGGCGAGCAATTATTACGTTTATCAGATTGTTAATATCGGTAGTCCCGACGTCCTTGCGCATTACTTGTGTAAAGAGCCTCTTATGTTGTTTAATTTTCGTTTTTCAAAATTAAAAGACTCCTCTTCATGGCCCCTGGCACACTGGTAACCATCACGGAGTAATGCGTTTAATGTAACGCGATTGCCCTGGTGGCAAAATATCTGCTGCTCGGCAGGTGCGAGGTAGGTGCTTGTGGTGTGTGTGTGTGTGTGTGTGTCAGTCTAGCTTGACAAAGTGCACCGAGTACGTTTTATTAGATGGCTGCACCAGTTTCGCCTGCAGCTGCATTTTCTTGTGCAGTTTTCATGAGGATAGGGGGAGGGTTGTAGCGTTATATGTCTACCGCGCTGTCTCCTTCCATTACCGAACGCTGCTCTTCTAACGGATGAAACAGAGAAAACAGTGTCTTTGAGTCTTTCTTCTCGTCTGCAGTCTCTTTACGCATCCCTGCAAACTCGGCTTAATGCAGCGAGTAAAAGCCGCATTACTCATCACGTCCGCGAGTAAACACGGTTACGGCAAAACAGTGGAAATTGATTTAATTATCAGGGTGATTTAATGTAAGACAGAGGTAAATGACTGAATTATTTTAAGCAAACTCTGAGGTAGCATGTGTGTTTTCTCAAAGCCCTCAACAAATGAGTGCATGTATGGGTCTTCAAACCGCATATGATTAGGATAAATAGAACAGCTTAGATTTTATTCTACAAACCAGGTTCTCTAGTTACATTTTCTTTCATTATATTCTCGACCCAATGATATTAATCAACCTTGTCCATACCAAAGGGTCTGACATTTATGTCTGGTGTTATTTGTACGGTATTGATGCTGTAGGATGTATGACATACAATATTCAATCCTGTAGCTACAAAATCAGGGGACAAACAAGTTTTTGATTTATCTGTAATAAACTGATACAATCTAAATAAGAGGCAATTAAAAAACACAATCCATTTTCTGTCACCTTGACCAATGAGATGGAAAATAATTTGTCAAAGTGCTAAATGCAAGCTGGAGATTTAGGAGGCTCGATATGCGCATGCATGCGTGTCTATGAATTTGCATCTATGTGTGTGAGAAGGTGATCAGACACCACAGACGTGTTTGAGAAGCAAGACGAGCGTCGGTTGCCCTTCACTATGTCTCTTCAAAATCACCAGAAGGGGAACTGAGAATTTAAAGCAATTCTGCCATTATTTACTCACCAATCATGTCGTTTCAAACCTGTATGCTGTTATTTCTTCTAAGCACAAAAGTAGAAATCTTTGAAGAACTGTGATGCAATTCTTCTCCAACACAGTGCACTGTAATCAGAGGCTGTCAAGCTCCAAATAGGACAAAAAAATCCCCCCCAAAAAACACAACATGACTTGTACTCTATATTCCAGCTCATCTAAAAATCCCCCATGTAGTCAATCATTTTATCCCTTAAAACGAATCTTTGATCACCAAAATGACATATTTAAAAGTTTTTTTCCTTGAATTTAGTTTTTCATGCCTTAAAATAGCTTGAATGCAACTCTACACCCTTGCCTCATTTAGTATACGCAGCTCTATGAATATGCAAATTAGCCCCGCCCACAAATACTCACATCAGTTCAGAGATCCACTCATTGACGATCACATGTTGACTTGATTGGTTACAAGGCATTTTGTGACGTCAGAAACACAAGTGATTTCAAACCTCGTTTTTGATATTATATTTGGTTCACTGCAGTTTTAAAGAGAAAATACTCAGAAATGGTGCTGACTTATGCATTTGTACCTGGTTTGTCTTAAAGCACATTAAAAAGACCACATACACATAAACAACATTAAAAGCTTGATCTTCACCACAGATGGACTTTAAGGAATACAACATCTTTATGTGATGACTAGCTTGAAATGTAAGTCATTATTCAATCATTTCCCTAAAGCTCTCACCAACTTCCTGGACATGGCCAAAACACAACTTTCAGTGAATAACAACTATAATTTGACTTCAGAAAGATTGGGACATTACACATGTCACTTGGACTACTTTTATTACTTTTTGTCCTTTCGATTGAGTTTACAGCTGAACTGCTGTAGTATAACAAGGAGTTGCATAACAAGTGTCTATTCTCCACTGAAAATAATATCCAAATACAGTTTTGAAATGACATAAGGATGAGTAAATAAAGACAATATTTGCATTTTAAGATTAACTAGGCTATCTTGTATACTTTTGCAAACGACGGCACGGCCACGCGCGCACATTCAAGCTGAAGTGCTGATTTGGCGAGCCAGCAGGTATGATGTGCTCTGTAAGCAATCTCTTTCATCCATTAGCATTTAGCATTCAACACCAACTACACATCTTTACCGCTCAAAATGTCCCCGCTATTCCCTCCCAATGGGACTCTTAGCTCATTTTAATACGAGCCGGTTACAACTGGTGTGAGCTTTTAGTAGCAGCGAGACATAAATGAGGAAAGTAATGGAAAATAGTTTTGTTTAGCCCACCACCCCCATGAGAGAGCATAAAATAGCTGTCTTAATGTCGTCATTTGGGGTTTCATGGTCTCCGAGACATACTGAGCCTTCCTGTGAAAGAATTCAGATGGATGTGGCACTTAGGACCCCACTCCGCACCGAGCTGAGCTGTCTTTTGTACCGCCTGCCTATAATTGCCCTTTTTCCATGACTTTTCTAAGGGTGAGCTTCCTCTAATGGCCACATCGCTCAGCCACATCCCTCGGTGGGCATGGCAACTTAGGTTTAACTCGTACACACTTCCACAGCCAAAATACACAAAAAGATAGACACATTCACATATACACCTAAATGCAGACTAAGAAAATGCACCAATGGGACCTAAATCAATTTGAAAACCAAAGTGCACATTAAACTGTTAGAGCTTTTCAGCTCATAAAGGGATTCATTATCTCTTTTTGAAACCAGCACAATATGTAGCTCCTATAATGAGCCAATGGCTATTGATTAGTTGCCAAAATGTTATAATGGTGAGTAACAGCTGCTTTTATGTGTTCCTCTGTTAATGGGAATCATCTAAGCCTTTGATCCAAAAGTACAACTAACAACACACCGTATCTACTCGCCTCATGCTGTTTCTCCTCAAATAAAGCAAGCAAAACATAGAAAGATAATATGACATTCCCTCTTAAAATATCCTCTCGTCACTTTCCTGATTTGTTCAGATTTAAACTTTAGATCAAAAGAACATGGTGAATCTCACGGCTGATTACGCTCAATCTCAACCTGTTAAATGACTTGATCACATGCAAATGCATGCGCGCACGGAAAAATACGTAGAGAGAACACAGAACAGCGACATTAAACTCATTTTCTGCCTCGTACCTTTTTCTCACACTAATGTGATGTCGGTGTAACAGAAGACTTTCAGTGAATTTTGCTGATGTAAAGTAGTTATCATTGCGAGTGAGTTGTGATTGCCTTTTGTAAAAATGTGTTGAAAATTGTAAATCAATTTCCAGCAAGAGTGTTTATGAATGTATTGAGTTTCATTAAAGTAGTATAATAAACATTTTATTTTATTTTTAGAAAACCTTAACATTTAATAAACAAGAGTTACATAAAACGTGTATAATATACAATATATCTGCTATTGTTTTAACCCTAAACACATTTTAATGACACCATTTTACAAGTATATTGTTAAATAATGTATTTTGTTTAATAGTGGAGCCAGTAAACATATCCAAGTAAAAATCTAAACTATGAATCCCTACTGTTGGATCTACTGGCGATTGAAATAATAAACCTGGTAATAGTTTATTATTTCATTATTGTTGTGCCCTGGACATGTACCATGTTATTGTCATGGTATTTTGAAGCACCACAATATATTTTTGTATGGGTCATTTGGTTACTCCCTGCTAACAAATCGGTCGTCATCTTCATTTGAATATTTTGGATTTACATGCAAATGTTGAGTTTCTGCACATGCTTTGCACTAGAAGGTGTGTAGTAATGTTTTGTCCATTACCTGCTGGATCTAAATGCTAATAAAATATATAGCCTACCACAATGCAGAATACAACAATACACCACACACATTTCACATGCAGAGAATGTGTCAGCTTCTAACCATTAATGGCGATACAGCTGACACCTCCAAAAGAGACACAAATAAAATGTGCGATACTGAATGCAGAAGGGGGGGGGGGTATTTTTTCTGGCATTCACTGAATAATCTCTGTCACAGACAAACTCAATTATTCATTCTGCATCATAATATCACTAAGGGCCTATAGGTTATTTTTGCAACATATTTTTTTTCGAGCGACACTCCAGTTTTGCATGTGTGTTTGTGTATGTACGCATGCGTGCAGTGCCATTTTAACCTCTGACCTCGCTAGATTGGTGGTGTCTGCAAGGACTTAGGATTTATGACCGTGCACAGAGACACACACACACATGCAGCATATGGCAGGGGTTCCACGCCAGCCCGATCCTGAGCACCTAAAGCGGGCAGCGCATTCCACTGCTGTCTGTCCTCCTCACACACAAAAAAAACACTTCTAACTGCTGTTTTACAAAACATAAACCAATGTAGACAATACCTTAATCTCATACCATTAACCAGAAATTGTTTTAAACACACCAGACTGTCACAGCAAACGGCTCCATCTTTTCTGCGCTAATTCACATGAAAACATTTAAACAAATTAATTGCACTAGCATTCATTACAAACTACATAATTCCATATTGCATGTTGTTCATGACTTTCTTTTTATATTTACTCATATAATTGCACTCTAACATGGAGCCTATTATAATGTGTGACCAAACGTCCATGACAATTACTATTATTTGGGTTTGAAAACCCAGAAAATTGCTTTTGTGACAACGTTGCCTGGGGACGCTGACTGGGTCACAAAATTTGCCACGTCAATGGACAGACATTACAGTAGCAACCTTCTTCCACTGCCTCTTTTACGTTTTCATGTCTCCTACACTTACTACACAGATAAAGTACTCACATTTAAGACAGCATGAATATGTGAGGAATATGTCTTCTTATTAGGGTTTCAGAAAGGCATACTTAAAGATCACAAAACGCCATTCACAACGTATTTAAGTTTAGTAATAAGGGTATTTTAGGGTGAACCAGAGCATTCAGCAGGCAGTAATGTAGGAAATAACTGTATCTATTAGAATTTGATTGGATCATGCAAAGTGAAAACATGTCGAGTTATGATATTAAGCTAATATTTTTTTTTTTTGCGCCTGGCCTTGGTTATGTTTCAGAAGCCTACAATTTGATGAAAGCGCACATTTCTTTTCAACACTGTGCACCAATGGATTATGTATATTTTCAATAAAGTAAGTCCAGTTTGATTTAATGTTGTCTTTAAAGCATCTCTCTGCTGCTGTTGTTTCTTAAAAGTGGTCTGGTTACTGTGGTATGATCTGAAGCAAGAACGGAATCCAAACCGGAGTGAATGTACAAGTTAAAGAACGGTTCAATGAAACCATATTGATCCAAATATCAATGTGTCCCTCTCAATGTCTATGGTGGACACAGCCTGATTCACTTTAAAGATTAGAAGAGCAGTGAAAGAACCATGTCTGACAGCTACACAACAGAAAAACACTGACCTATACTGCATTATACCAGGACAAAGCAGTGCAGTGTCATGAATGGACAACATTACAAAGAAAGAACTAGTGCAGTAATTTAGGGAGAGGTTCTTTTATTATTGTACAGTAACAAAGGAGGAAATAAGCAAATGCAAAAAATGACATGTTGACTTAAAGCACAAGATCAACAAACAGCAACCCCTCCCCCCTTCTTTTTGACCAATGAATTTCCATGACCTTTACAGTATGGATTCATTCACTAAATATTATTCAGATGATTTGATTCTTTGAATCCTGGAAAACAGAGAACAATATATAAGCTATGGTATATAAAGAATTTGAAGAGTAACATTTACTGGTACATTCTGAACCTATGAACACACGCTCGCACACTCTTCAGCACAAGTGTTCAGAGTTTGATGTAAAATGGATGGTAAGCCACAGGATTCATTAATTGGAGGTTGATGGAGGGAGGAGGGGATTATACAGGCTCCAGATTATGTGTGTGTGTGAGTGATTGAAGACTCCCTCGGGTCAGTAACGTTGACCACTGTAATTGCTCTTCATTGTGTATCACAAAGACTGACAGGAAATAACAAACTGCAAATAATTGCAAACATCTGCACTCTCTCTCACAGCGCTGAACGCAGATGATACTGTAATTTACCAAGATTGCTCAACAAACCGAATTCCGTTTTGAGATTTTGAAATAGCAGTGTGTGTGTTAACAGATTTGACTGCCTGTGGTTATACACCTTGCTAACAGTCATTTCAATCTACAAACAGATTTTATAATCTGCCTCCTCTAAAACACATGCAATTGTTTTTGTATGTACCTGCGTGACGGCACATGTTTTCACGGCTTCTTTTAATCTGTATTTAGAAAGCACAGATTGAAAAAGCAAATTGCAAACAAACGAAGACAAAAGCAGGATTAGACTTCCTCAAATCTTGAGTTCCCGGGAAAATAATAGTGATTTGAGCTCAAGCCCCGATTATATTTTTTTGAGTGTGCGTGGCATGTGTGCTGGCATCCCGGCGTTATTTGTTTAAGAGGTTCTTTCGCTTTGATCTCTTCATCTGACACACAGCAGCCGAGGATAGACCGTGTCAATAAAGGTACGTTCACACAGACAAAAGCAAAAAGACAAGCTCTAAAACAAAACCAGAAAACATTGTTGTGGCGAATCACGGTAAACCCTGAGGGAACGATAGTTTCGTATGAGAAAATCTGCATAGCTCATGAGGCTCAAATACGATGCAAACAAAATTGTTAACGAACCACATTGTCTATTATGTACTCTCCCAATCGCACTCGGATGTGGTGAGGGTGCAGAATTGCAGATATTGATTTTTTTTCTTTTGGCTAGTAGAAATCCATATCCTCCTGTTCAGAACAGATGCCCATTAGATCCTGCAGTTCAGGATAAAACATCCTTATTGTGGACACATAAAAAAATAGAGATACAGTGTTTTTGAGTGTACAGAGTGTTTTTGAACAGGGTGTGTGAGGAAGTGAAGTACCTGTCCTCAGGTGTATCAACGATACAGGCAGACCGTGTGAAACAGGACTCCAGCGAGCCTACAGAGGTTTCAAATACACTCGCGCACACACATATAGTGCAAAATGAGCAATGGTGGATCAGCTTTCATTTATCGACGCTCCTCTGAGAGACACTTGATACCTTTTTAAAGGCAAAGGGAAGGGTGTATACCTACTACAAATGCTAAAAGCAAATCTAATCTCATGCAGAAAGAAGTTAAAAAGTAATGCGTGTGTCTGATGTGTTGATTCTAATACTAGGTCAGAACTACATTACCCATAATGCATCAGGATGGCAGACTGGAGTGTAATGAGATTTGTACAGGCACTGACCCAGATAACCAAGCCCGCAGTGGAGGAGAGTGTGTGCGTGAACGCATTGCCGATTTGTCTTTGTGAGTGCAGAAAAGCAAATGTCAAGAATAAAGTTACACATGCTTTTGGTTTAGTGGACTTCCACGCATATTTAAACGTCTGCCAGAAGAAAGAACAAATGCATTTTGTGTCTGTTAGCACAAGTGTGTCAGCTTCTGTGTGTGTGAATGGTGACAGCTGGGGAGACAGTGGGATACAGTATTGCGGACAAGGGCGGACTTAGTACTTTGATATGTGTACGAGTGCCGGGAGGTGTGTGTGCGCCTCAGGATTATCGCCAACTGAGCAGAAGAAAAATAAGCAAGAGATGTATTTCAGAATTCTCAAATTACATAACTATGTGCAGATGTAACACGCAGATAAAACTATCAAACATCCATCCTGAACAAGCATACGCTTTTGATTTGTAGTGGACGCCAAAGATTCCTCCGGCTGTGAGGTCACGTTCGTGCCTGGCTAGTTTTTGTTGACTCAGGAACAATACTCCCTACGCAACCACGCTCAGCCAAATGGGACGAATTAGGCCAGGTTGCCTAGCGCCATGCTGGTCGCCCCTGACAACCCCAAGGCCTCCAGCTCAGGAGCAAAAGGGAAGGGTTTTGCAAAGGGGCGGAATAGAGTTTCATTCGGCCTCATGCTCTTACAAAAACACCTCCCCCAGGCTCGCAAAACAATGTCGGCCGTGTCAAATCAATCGGCAACGCCTAAGGACATCAATATGGGGCCAATAAATCTCACTTGAGGGAATCCCACTCTCTCACCTCTCCGGCCATATGGGAAAGATTGTAATAACGTAGCTGCAACGCTCGACTAGCATAGATATGCACATTAAAACATTGCAGCACATGGGCGGTGCCACATTAACCGTGGCATTCGCACAGGTGATAGAGTATCGTGAAAATAAAAGACGGAAAGGTGATAGTGGAATAAAAGTGGGGCTCAGAACAGGGGAGACGGAGAACGTAACAAAAGACACAAAAGCTTGTCTCCTTTGAGGAACGGCTGAGTGTAAAAACCGCGAGAGCGTACACTAGTAAACGATGCTTCAAAGGAAAGGCTGAGACAATACAACACAAAGACGGGAATATCATGATGAGACAGGCAGTGGGAGAGTGAGAAAGAAAGAGAGAGAGAGAGAGAAACACAACGATCAAGGCGGAGGGAGACAGAACGAGATGATGTCAGCGCTGCAAGTTTTTGAGATGGCCCCTCTGAGCAAAGCTTTACAGATCCGTAGTTTTAAAGGGATAGTTCTTCCGAAAATGAGAATACAATCATCATTTGTTCACCCTCATAGCATTTCGTTCTTTATTTTCATCCCTGAAACATAGATAAGGATCAAACAGTGAAAATGGATGTTGATTTATAATGCCATACTCCCAGAAAGACCATTAAAGTAATCTATATGACTTGTGCGCTTTATAAGTCTCATTCTTAAGCCATATGATTTGTGTGAGGAACATACTGTATGATTCACTGAAAATCTTCCCCATCACCGCAGGCTCACAAATCAAATATGTCTACAGTCAGTTCACTTGGTGGGCATCTTGGAAAGGTGTTTATTTACTGTGATTATTATGAAACATATTTAAACTCAGGTATGAAACTGTGACAGTGACAACTTTGTTATCAACTGACATCAGTGGTATCAAAAATATTTTTTTGTTCAAATCACATATAAAATACTTTTTTATTCCCAAAAAACAGATGAGTCTATGAAAAGCTGACTGGCATATATTTAACTGTTTCATCTAAGACTGACAAATATGCATCACATTAAGTTTATTGTGGTAGTCTATAGCCGCTTTTGCAGTTCCTAGAACCTAACGTTCTTATAACCCTTTTTTTCGCATGGTTCCGACCGGACTAAGTTGGGGATTTTTTAGTTCCTCAGACCGTAGTTCCTATAACTCTTTCAGTACCTAGTCTAGAGCGAGGACTTTTTTAGTTCCCTTTGCCTAAGTCTACGTTGATTGGTTTAACTTATAAGTCACACCCACTGTCAACACATTTTCTTCACTGTCTGTTTGCAATTCGCCTATGTAGCCTATGCTAACTCATAACTTAAGACAAACATAACGCATTCAATTGCTAATGCTTGCTAAACTTACCCGTCGTTTTGTTTGCCTCCTGCGCTCTGCTCTTCTATCTTTTTCCATCATATCACTTAAGATCATATTACGCTGGAGCCTTCGTCTTCTGTGTTTCTCTGTACAGAACTCAAGCATAGTCTTTAAACGCCGCCGTTCGTACCCCGTTATTAAGGTCCCGCCAAGGCAGAACAGGAACATTCTGATAGCCTCCTCCATGCTGGTTTGTTGTTGTTGTATGTTGCGCCGCCGGGCTTGCGTCACTCCCTTACCCCTCCTACCAGTTCCTATGGTCACTTGACAAGTGCGAACGCAAAAAGCAAAACCGAGTTTGGGGGAGAGTAGTTCTTAGAACTGTTGGAAGTGGACAGTTAACTAAGTTCCTGTAACTAGGCCTACTTGGTCGGAAAGCGGCTTATGTTAAAAACTGTGTAATCCAAATGGATGGAAATTATATATGCAATTCAAATAAATAAATCTTAAATTTAGGCCGTATGGCAGTATGCACCTTTTACGTTGGTTGGAACCCACCATAAAATTAAGAAAATATTGCATGATTTCAGAATACTTTGAATTAGACCTGATAATTAATCGTTAAAAGATGGCAATCTCGGTTCAAACACCCACACAGTCTCATTCCTAAATGACAACGATTTGCCTGTGTCTATTACAAAATCACACCAGATCAATCAAATCTGTGCTGCCGCTGACCCAGAGAAAGCAGATATCATGTATAGGTATGAAACAGTTTCACAAACAGTCTTTTCAACCCCCCAGTATGATTATTTCTGTTACAAATATTCAATATATAGATCTACTTAGTAAACAAGCAGTATGAACTACAATGATACTTTTCAGAGGATTTTTGTGAATGTGGAATGTGTTGACATTACAAACCACCATCCATATTCATTGCTGCTTGATTATTCTGCTTAACATCTCCTTTTGTGTTTCACCAAAGAATATAACACAGGCTTAGACCGTCACCGGGGTAAGTAAATGATTTTTGGGTGAACTATTCCTTTAAGCTGGAGAACAGCAGTCACATGAGCCGTTCCAATTATCACCTCCTGCACCCGCTAACTCCTATGCCAGCTAATGTCTTTTCTCATTAAACACAAGAGAAATCATTTTAATCGCCATTCCTTCCTCTCCTATTGTGCGTGTGTGCATTTTAAAAAGAGGACCCATATCGAGTACAGCTGTGGTCCATTGTCCTGTATTAAGGTCATGCTAGCTTTACCCTGCTCTAAATATATCCCTCCATCTTACGGGAAAGGCAAGAATTCCACTTCACACTCTCTTCTCTCGCTTAGCTGCTGACACACCTAAATCAGGCGAGCGAGCTGATAGCAGAAACAGAGGTGTGAGGAGAAGGGAAACGAGAGGAAGGGTGTAATAATGATGGGACAAGAGCGTTTATACTGCAGAAACCTGAGCGGCGATGGACACATGCCAGTCCAGCTGTCCCCTCTCTGATGTAGACTATCCTAACTCCTGTAAAAACACACACACGCACACACTTACAGAGGGGGAAAAAATGACGCATTTGTCTGAGACATGCCGATCTTGGCTTATCCTGATTGTCGGGGGGCTGGAGGGTAGGGGTACTTACAGCTGTCAACCGGTGGGCTCTGGTGGCATTATGTCTTTATAGATTTACACATATGCATATGTGAAAAACGGAAATCCAGTGCTGTTGTCAGATGCCATTAGGGCAGGATTAACCCGTCGTTCACCATTATCAAATAAACGCCTTTAGATCTGAATAGCTCGCACATTCGTGCACAATTACGTCTACAGCTGCAACCTTTTATGGATAAAGATTAGAATAACACAAATACCAGCCAGATTAGGGGTGAGGGGGAGGGTGTTTTGGATGGGTGGCGAGACGGAGACGGGGTAACGTCTGCTGGGTTCGCTGGAATGTGTCTCTGAAGTGCGTCGACTCGCATTCTTCACGTCCGCGGTAGCCGTCCGCGCCACAAGTCAAGGCAACATAAACACTAATAACGCATTAAAAGAGCTCCTGCCAGGCATTTTAAACCATCCAACACACACACACAACTGTACGCTAAGAGTGTGTGTCCCATATCTTCCCTCTGCAGGATGGGAGAAGGAGAGATTTGGCAGAGCATGAAATAGATCGAGGCTATAGGAGCGCATTTACACACACACACACACACCACAACACACACACACACACACACACACACAACTCGCACACAAAAATAGGGAGGAAAACATTGCTCCATTTAGTGGGCTGTTTTAGCACGGTGGTGTTTTGTTTATTCGCACACTGAATCATTGGGATGGTATTGATGACATCATAATTGGTCTTTCCATGTCACTGTGAAACACTAACTGGATTTAGGAATGATTCATAAATTCACAACCACCATCTAAAATGAACAAGAAAGACATAAAATCCATTCATTTGTTTCTGTTCTTTTTTAATCTGGGCTGTTTTCTTTGTTCTAACTAGCTATGTGTAAAACTACCTAATTTAAAAAAAAGACCAGTTACGCAATTGTTCTTAGGGAATTGTTCTGTGTAATAATTAGCAAGACGAGACGTAATTTAAAAAAATGTCAACAGTTGAGAGTATCTTAAAGCTAACAGCATGCTAATTAAAGCACTGTTTATATATATATATATATATATATATATATATATATATATATATATATATATATATATATATATATATATATATATAGGCCTATATGATACATAATGGTAATAAAAAAAATGTATTTGCATATAGTATACATATGAAAATTAAAACCTTAAACCAAAATTTAAAAAACATTTTACATTAGTATATATATCAAGAGAGACAAAAAACATTTAAAAAAATATAAAAATGTAGTATTACATTGTGTTCTCCATTCCACTCCAACATTTGGATCTAACCTTCATATCTCTCAATCATCCTCTCCCCCAAAAGCCCCTGACTCGGCCTGATGATTGAAACCAGACTTCAGTGTAGTTCAGCCACCCCCGCATTCTCACAGCGCTCCAGAACACAGTCACCCAGGCATGCACCCAACCGCAAACTCCAGGCACGTAGAGGTCAGTGGCGCTGACCAGTGTGTGTGTGTGGGAGAGATCGTGAGCAGTGGGCTTCTACACCACCAGCTCTGTTTAGCAGCGGTCAGCCTACGATGACACAGTGAGGCCCAAACACACAAAAACCGCCTTTTACAGCCAGTCCTGCATAAACACGCTCTGAAACAGAGCTCGGGTTTGCGATCCGATAGGGAACTCTTAGTCTCACCGAGTAACCACGCTGTGATTAGCATACATGCCACATAATTACCCGTTTCCTGCGGTTAAACACCATTACTGCCTAAATGATGTCTAAAATGCCTTCTGTTCAATGATCAATAATCCTCTGAGTATGAAAACTCAAACCACACCCATATTTCCCTCTTTTTCTCCTCTGTTTCTCTCTTTTCCTCTCTCACCCCTCCTCTTGAACCAATATGGCTAGCACAGTGGGAAGGAATACATCATTACTACGGAAACTAGGGCATCCCGTATGAACTTGTGTAGTGCGCTTGTAAGCATGCGCGTGAGTGCGTGTGTATGCGTGTGACAGTCAAGCACACAATTAGAGACAACAGTGTTTTTGGGTCACCTGACCTCTGATAACAAAAAGCCTGAGAGAATGGAATCAGACAGTTTCCATGACACCAAAGCACCTAATAATAATCCCACAACAGTCAAAAGGGGCTTACGCGTGCACATGAGAGACAGATAGAGATGGACAGAAAGACTTGGTGTTGTCTTTGCTTAGTATTCCAACACCCTCGAGCAGTCTCGAAAAGGGGTTCAACAATAACGACGGCCCAGGGCCCAGCGGCAGAGCGTTTCGGGCCAGTGGACAGGGCAGTCTCTTGTTCTTTTGGGCCACTGTTGCGCTGTCACTACATTTACGTTCATTAATCAAGTGTTGTTATGCCTTGCAAATATTTGTGTGTCATACTGCACATGATTGTTGAATTCCACCAGACTCTCGTACATTTCATTTCATTTCATTTGTACATGGCACTGCTCCATTGACAAGCGTTAACTTCCTTGTAGACGGGAACTCTATTGAAGTCTAAAACTACTGGATCTGCCCAGAGTCACTCTGGATCTGCCATAACCATTCACTAACATTTGGTCGTGACATATGTATTTTTCCGAACCCAGTGGGGAGGATGGCCACCAACAAAACTAAGCAAAGATTGTTCTTGCTCCGGCTTTAACTTCTTGATATTCGGCAGCGTTGCCACAACGGACCGAATGGCTTCGCTCGCATCTTTCTCCGCTGCCATTACTGAACTACAACTCATAATAAACGTCATCGTTCTCAGCCACTCCCTTTGTTCGCTGATTGGCCCGGTAAAAAATTGACCAGAGAAAAACAAAGTCTACAGCACAATCCCAGATGTAGTACTGAAGGAAAATGAAAATTGAGCGGAAGTACGTAGGAGGGCGAAGTACACCAAGGCAATGCTATGACTTTATTAATGCTATGAAATTAAAATAGACAAATAAACAGATCAAGACGTTAGCTTTCAATTAATGTTCTGCATTTTCTTTATTATGTCATCAAAACAATATTTTTTATTTAAATATGTTTAAAATTATTAGGTATAGTATATACTATAAATAGCCTACCCAATAATTTTTTACCTACCTAAACATATTTAAATCAAATAAAAATATTGTTTTGATGGCATAATAAAGAAAATGTTATGTACCAAATTTTATAATACATTTATATTTCATTATATAGGCCTATTTATATTGTATACTTACATTAATATTTTTCTAACACCAAGGTTAAGCTTTGACTTAAAAATAATAAACAATTAAAAACACCATGGAAAACATTACTGATTTATTATTTTACTAAAAATATTACAATTTTAAATCTAACATGTATATATATATATATATATATATATATATATATATATATATATATATATATATATATATATATATATATATATAAAATTTAATATACTATACTTGTTCATATTTTACAGTACATGTATTTATTATAATGAACAGATTTGTTATTACTGTTTTTCTAACACATTTTAAAAGGCTACTAAAAATAAATCTTATTTGCAGTGGGACCAGTGAAAATGTTGGCAGGGCATGTGCAAATCTGATCGACTGGGACACCACCAAAAGAAATAAAAGAAAAAGAAAAAAATCCTTATTGTTGATCCCTGCGTAAGCTTTGCCAAAACTACAATCCAGCTCCATGAGCAGCCAATGACAACCATTGAACACGGCCTGAGTACAGTTGTCTGATGTCATTATTTACTCTTCGGAAATACAGCTTATGTGTTAGAGCAAAGACTACTCTAAAAATATCAGTCGAAATGGCTGATGTCACACTGGACAGGTTCCACGCCTCCCCCTGCGGCACCAAACCTTGAGACCAGCTGACTAAAGAAACATTGTGAGATTTTTACAGAGATTTAACGCAACATTAACAGGTGCACATACACACAGACACTAATGAGAGAGTGCCGGATCTCGTGGTCCACAGTAATCCTGGTATGTCTGGTACAGACCACCCGAAATTTATATTGAACTATAACGTTCAAAGGTCTAGTTTTTTCTTTGTCTTTCCCAGGTTCACAACCCAAGGATGAATCCATTCTTTCTCTTTCTTTTTCTTTCTTTCTTTTCCCACATGCATCAGCTCTCTCACATATGCATGCTCTGATCAATACTCTTAGGGTCTTTTTTTGCCTGATCGATTTAGGGTAATGAAGTCCATGTGGCTAAATCCTACACGGAAAAAGAGAGAAGGATTGTCAAGCTCAGAGGTTTGACCGTATGCGGATCAGAGGTTGAGGCTTTAGAGAGGTCACGTTTTATTCTCATCCGTTCTTCTTTACCTCTTTAACATAGACTACCTCTCCACACGGTCAGTAATTAAGCACATCCGTCCCCCTGTTGCATAAAGAATCGTGAAGATGCATGTGTGCGCATTTCTCCAGCCTTAAAGAGATAGTTCACCTACAAATGAAAATCCTGTTATCATTAATTCACCCTCATGTAGTTCCAAACATGTATGAGTTTCATTCTTCTTCAGACAACATTGGCTCCATTGACTTTTAATACCATTGAAACATTTTTCAAAACAATTTCTTTTGTGTTCCACAGAAAAATAAAAGTCACAAAAGTCTGGAAAATGATTTCGGTTTTCATTTTTGGGTGAACTATCTCTTTAAATGAAGACAGAAAGTGCAGTTGTTGGCGATGTGATCTTTAAAAACTATGACAGCAAAGGCCAAACTGGGTGACTCGCGCTGTCACTCAAGTAAAAGGGGCGAATTAGGACTGAACTGCACTCTGGGACTCAAATTTTCATGGTGAACTAAGTAGAGAACAATCCACTCCTGTAAAGCTTCCTCTCAGCCAGGGTTGTATTATTTTTAGGATTTTTTTTTTTTGGTTAATTAAAAATGTCAGCTCATTATCACATGTATATGAACACAACAAAGAATTTCGGTGCCTGAACAAATAAGACAATGGCACGCTTGGTAATCTTTAGACAGCTCATTAGGTACTTCATATTAAATTTAAAAACACTGAAGGGACAAAGCACCAGGAGTGCCCACCCCCCTCTCTCCCAATTCTACCTCTCTTTTCTCTCTCTCTCTCTCTCTGTTTTTTCTCTCGCTCCCCTTGCTCTCTGTATTCCCGTAACCGTTCTTTAATTCCACCTCAGTCAGCCCATTGAGGGGCAGTGAACCGCATGCTGATGACCTCACTGCCCCGCTCTGATTGGTCAATCTCAGTGACCAACAGCCCCCACATGGGCCAGACAAAAAAGCCACTCTGTCTCTGTCACTCTCTCTCCCCCCTCTCTGTGTTGACTCATTATTGTTTTTCAGCTCTTTTCTTCTACTTGTTCACAGAAAATAGGCAGAGCGGAAATTTGTGTTTCGTTCGCTCTGATCGGAAGTGTTCAAAAACAAACACCGCCTTCTGGCTTGGTGCGATGAGTGCGCGCCAATACGGTAATCACCTCTCACCCACTGCATCTTTCTCTGATCATTTGCTCTCTCCTGTTTTAAAACAGATCAAACAAGGAACAAAACGAGTTCCTGTGAACACAAGGAGGACACAGATAGAGAGAGAAATGTGTGGAGTACACATACTCAGCGGTTAAAAGAGGCTCGAGTAATGTAATTCATGGGGAAAAAGTTACAAAATGACTCCTCCAGTAAAACAACTTTGTCTTAAACTTCAAAGCGTTATCTCTGTTCAGAATTATATGAGGAAAAGAAAAACAGATGAAAGCTGGAGAAGAGGCTTAGGAGACCTAAAAAGGAAAAAAAATAGTTTATCGGCATGTTGGGCTGTGCAATACCATGCATATTCAATTATATGTTTTCCAATGGATGAATATTTCCATGGATAACAATGATTTTCCTAAAAATTAAAAAAGTGAATGTGACCATTTGCATTAAACTCGTTTAATAAACTCATCAATCTGAACGTCTCAGGTGGACTTGATGTGTTTGATTTATTTCCACGAATCAGTTCAAACTGTCCATTCCATATATAAAAGACAATAATAAGAAATGTTTCTTGAGCATCAAATCAGTATATTGGAATGATTTCTGAAGGATCATGTGACACTGAAGACTAATGATGCTGAAAATTCACAAGTAAATAATTTACATTTTACAATGTATATTAAAATATAAAACAGTTTTAAATTGCAATGATAATCCATAATATTACTGGTTTTGGTGTATCTTTGATCAAAATAAATGTAGCTTTGGTGAGCATACAAGAACCCCAAACTTTATTATTAACTATAATGTAATAAATAAAATAAAATATAAATATTTATATAAATATGTGTATGTATGTAAATATTGCTGATTACTACTATCCATATATATTTGTGTGTACAAATGAAAATGATTAAATAACTCATTTGTGTCATTTAATCCAAAATAATAAGGCCTTGATTTTTTTCTTACTTAGCAACAATGGCTGTTTATATATAAACATAATAAATAGTCAAGAGGAAAAAATGTACTTTTGTTTTACTTTTATTATCGACATTTCCAGACTCACAGGAAGGAAATTAAAATCATTCAGAGCAGCAAAAACTGCATAAGCACATTCTTTGGGTACGAATCACCAAGTGGGCTCAGTGAGACAGCACTAACTGTACATTCCTCTGTCCCACTTAAAAAGAAAAGGAGGGACCGAGGGGGAGAGAGAGTGAAAGAGAGGCTGCAGGGGAGAAGAGAAAGTCTTCATCCCTAAGTCATTTGCCTAAAAAGGATGTGATGAATGAATGTCAGGGACACAAAACATCCACCTCATGTTTAACAAGAGACTCACCCAGTCCTCGGTCAGGAGGGGTGAGATGGAGAAAGAGTGAAGGGGGAGGGAGGAAGATAGAAAGCAAATTCTTGTGTCCATTGGCAAAAGGCACTGTGCGTAACAGAGTTCACATTGACTTGCTAACCGTACAGGCCGAAATGGTGATGAAACGAGAGCCGCTTTTGTGTTCGAGTGGTCAATGCGATACAGCTCACCTTTCCACTGAAAAGGACATAGGAAGTGAAAAAGTGAGTTAACTGTGAGATCAAATGACTGGTCTATGTGAGCGCAATACAACTCGGCCATCAGCAGTTCCTGACTCACGCTCACACACTTGGGAAATTTCTATCAGGGTGTGATATGTCGACTCTCAGTGTGAAATTTAAAGCTAGCGTTATCACTTTTATTGTAATTGTCACAGGCCTGTGCGTGTGTTTGTCCCACAGTTCGCAAATAGACCTCAAGAGGCAAAAAGCTACAGCTTGCGACCGTCTGTTCGCATTCCACAACTCGCTCTTCCACGGTAACCCATGAATAAGTCAACGATATGGAAATGCAAAAATAATGTCACTTGTTAGAAGTCAAGTAATACACAAGTAAAAAAGAACAACTCCCTGGCTCTTTGGGACAAAAATATTTTGCTTAGTGATACAACCAAAACTATTCTCCCGAAACTTTAATTTTTGGTTTCGCCCCAAAATAGTTTTTGTGGGACCAAACGTTTAATTAGACGCGTTTTGACTGTTTCAGCATTTGACATATTTCAACCACACAACTATAAGCTCTACATAGATATATGGATAAGCTATAACAGGTAAACAAGTAGGCAGTGTGGATTAGGGCTGGGCGATATGGCCTAAAAAAAAATCCCCGATTTTTTGACAAAAAATCCGATTTACGATTTAAATCGATTTTTTTCTCTCCCTACTTAAAATCAATCCTCAGATGACAAAGAAATTGTTCAAAACAAGTTTTTACTTTATTTTGTTTTGATATTCCCTTCTGGGATATTATCTGGATTAAAGTGCAATCAGAAACAACAAGCCAAAAAGACCAGAGGGTCCTGTCATTGTAAATAGCATAGTGTAAATGTAACATAACATAAAATGGGTGGATAGGGGGGAATGTGTAAAAAAAAAAAAAAATTGCATCACAAGAAGTTTATTGTGGTTGTCAAAATATTTGGTAACTAAACATCATTTTATCAAGTTTATTAACTATGTAAACACAATGTTTACATGCATAAAGACAGTATGCTACTGTTTTTATTATTGCTTAACACAAATTTCACAATTTCAATTCAATTCATGTGATTTTGATTCTGATATTGATTCAATATCAATTCCTTTGGATAAATATTAGGTACAGTAGATATGTTAATGTGTTATGTTAATTGTTCTCCAAAAATAAATCACCTAATGCTGTAAACATAGAGAGCCCTGTCAGCTGGTATTATTAAACAGGGTTTTTCCTGCATAGACAATTATGAGGCGGCCGCCTCCGTCAAATTTCGTGCCGCCTCCGCCTCTCGACAAAACTCGGACAGACAGTCACGACACGTGCTCATATACACTTTATCCACCGTGACAGTTCTGTCGCGATTCCCGCTTGTGTCCATTCTCTAACCGTGTAGTTTGCCGATAGTGCTGCACGGATCATAATCCGCGGGCCGAGTAATAAAAACCTTCCATTCAATCAATCGAGGGTGGATGACAGCTAAATGAGTGTAATAAAGACACGGAACTCCCATCATGTTACCTAATGTACGCACGGTAACAAAGTTGCGCTGTTGAGTCTCACGCAGTTATTTATAACATTAATTATAGTTAAGAAACAATATATAGGCTACACACGACCAGAGTACTGTTTTCCTGAATGCCATCACGAGTGAAACCGAGATATTAATTTCAGAACAGTTCAATAAACAAATAGTTAAAATTAAGTTACTTACATTTTTAGACTGTTTTTGTTCTGTTTTAGCAGCGAAAATAGTTCCAAACAACAGAACCATATCGCGTCACACAGCAACTCTCATCCATGATTCATTACTGAATCATTCAGCGTTTTGAACTAATCGCTTGAGACAAAGATTCAATTGCCCATTATTAAACCGCCTCATTCTGAATCAATCAGCCATTTGAACGAATAGTTTACATTAATGACTCAATGACTCGCTCATTAAGACGGCCGCCTGCCCCCTCCTACTGGCGGTTTAGTTTCAAAGTATCATTCTTTTCAACATTCCTTGTATATTCAAAAAATATTCAAAATAATCTCATTTAATACAGTTATAATTTGTCAATGTAAATTATTTAATTTGATTGGTAACAGCCTAGTGTCTTATTATTTTAATTTAATGTATTGATAAAATGTAAGAATTTTAAATGAAATTTAGAGCATACATTAAATAAAATTAGGGGGAAAATGCCCTTTATAAAGGTACAAAAAATTATTCCGATAAGAGTGTTTTCAAAAATGAAACATTGACAATAAGTTTAAAGGGAGTAAAGCCTCTGTTTAGGCTATAAAGAAAATGTAATTTTGCCAAAAGAAGAACTTTTAATTTAAATAAATGTTAATGTGATATGTTACCATATTATCATGCTTAATTGAATAATTGTAATGTGATGATCAGATGCAGATATCTAAATCAAAGAATATGGGTGGTTGGCGGGTGGATTATTATTTATTTTTAACAACAGATTCGAGTGACTCAAAGTGCACCAGATTAATGAATTTATCTTTAAAATGTACAAAATTTTCTCCCGGGGGGGCATGCCCCGGACCCCCTAGTGTTACAATTTTACCACCTCCGCCTCATTTTGAGCCAGGAAAAACCCTGTTAAAGGTTAAAACTAACTCAAATTAAACATAATGCGTTTTTTATAATAACAAACTACGTTATAATATTTTAATGATATAGGTAAAATATAATAAATGTGTAATATAGTTATCATATTTAGCCAAATACTCCTCTCTATAGCAATTATTTTAAGTCCAGCTAACATGCGTGCTATGGATCATTAAAAGGCATCCTGAGGTAAATGTAATGTTACGTGACACATGTTGTTCTCCAGCTGTTTTATGGGACATCTTTCCGCGGTTGAAAAACACTGATGGATTGATTTTATTAGCTACATTTGGGTAAGTTAGTAGTGAAGAGTAACATATGATCGGTTCATGTGCCGCTTGAACTGAGATCTGTCAGCGATCTTTCACGTCACATTTACAAGCGCCAAAACGGTGTTTATTGTTGGAATTTTGTAATAAAATTAACAGAATCTGAGAGCCGAGAATCTGTTTCTGTGTGCTTCTGCTGCCGCGGTCTTGTTCATTTGCCATGTTGTTTGTGTATCTCTATCATGGCAAGCGCTGAGCGCGGTCGGAACTACGGGAGCCCATATGGGCGCGTCGGCGGTTGTTAAAGAGAAAAACCGATTTTCATTCAAAAAAATCGGCGTAAACTCGCGTAAACTACACATTCGAGTTAATCGATAAAATCGATTTATCGCCCAGCCCTAGTGTGGATGCACTTTACCACGACTGAAAAATTATGCTAGTAGCATGTCAAATTTGTTTGGCTCTACAATGACTGGTTTAATCAACAACATTCCGAATTCATTTACTCTCATTTATGCTAAATGAAAACTAGTTTTGATAACACTTTATTTTGACGTTGTTGCATGTACTTACTATAGTAATAACAGTAAATTATGAATAATTACAAGTAACTAACCAAAACCATACCCTAACCGAAACTCTATAGTAAGTACATGTAGTTAATTCATATTACTCGGTACTTATTTGAGTAAGTAAGTACAATGTACGACACCTTCAAATAAAGTGTAACCCTGTTGTTTTGGTGTTTCAGCAAAAAAAAAAAAAAATCGGTGCATCACTAATTTTGCTATAAAATAATTAGACTGAATCATGATCCATAGCTGTAACTGGTGGATTAGTTTTGTTTATCTACTGGAAATGTAAAAGATGTAGTTATGGCCTTTTTACGACATCATAATTAAACAGGACGCGAGGATGTTATAAGGCCTCCCAAGTTTACAACCGCAGCACAAATGTGGCCCCTGCCGGATTGACAGATTGTATTGAGATGGCTGACTGGGATCTGTGCCATCGACTGACTGTATGGATACGGACTGGTCTAATCAATGCTATCGATCACGACTGGGGGGTTTCAACCACGGCGGGGGAGGGTGATTCAGCCCCCCAAATATTTCACACTGTGACCCTTCAAAACACATTCCACCAAAACACTGAGCTGTTTTTCCTCTCCAGCTCCTTTCTTTCACTCACACATATCCCCCTCTATAAACACCCCCCCCCCACGCTAAATCAACCCTAACACTTAACCCCTCCCCCTTCTCGTTCTTTCACATACACACATAAATCCAACCCTTCCCCCATCCCCCCTCTCTCTTTCTCTTCCCAACAGAATCATGGTGAGGGAGCGTTTTGCTGAACATGTTCAATCGGCGTTTATTACGGGAATAAATGCAAAGAAAACATCTTTGTTTACCTTTAAGAAGAAATTGTCCCTCAGTGATGACGTCAGCAGTCATGACGTTGTACTCGTTCTCGGTGAAGCCCGGTTGACATGGCATTGCCCCCGTGCCCTGGACTGCCACCTGCCAAAAATCACAAAAGCACCAGACAAATTAATCCCCCGATTAATGGTGATTAATAAACATCGCCCCTCAGCACGAGTCAACCTCCACCGCGGCGAGAGCCAAATATCCAGAATCCCGAGAGGAATCGATGGACATAACGATCACGCTCTTTCACCATAAACAGAGGAAATGAGGCAGAACTCACCTCAAGAAAAGCACAGCGATGAGACTTTCCAGAACCGCCGAGTCCATCGATCAAGCTCCAAATGAACTCTTTAAATTAGCAATGCTATTGTACTTTTCACCGATTACTCGCTAATTTGCAGCAGATCGGCGAAATTAAATGAGGTTCATTGCATGACGATTTACCGGGTTGCTTTTGTATTATGCCATTTTTCTTCATTCTGCTTTCCCCAAAGGATTGCGAGGGGTTTCTATCTCCCCTCCTCCCCCCTCCGACACCAGGGCATCTGTTATATTGAGGTGGGTGTAATTAGACTGATGAGGTCAGGAGGGCGAGACGTTAGAAAAGCAGAGCTGACCAGGCTACGCATACTCTGCCTTGAATGGTGTGGTCTGGTGGAGCACTTATCACATAAAAACACAAACACACACTTGTGCAGTTGCCGTAAGCACTCCGGCGAGAAGTCACAAACCCATTCTTTATGGCTTACGCTTAAAACAGGCGCGCACACCTAGCCTTTAACAGGCAGGACAAAGACTTATTCATCCTTGACCTGTCTTATAAGAAAATAAACCACTAGCATTGAGTCATTCTGTCTTAATAGCATGAGCTGATATGACACACAAAGTCTGAATCTTAGTGTAAGCAAATAGGTGAATTTGGCTTTTAAAGGATGCTTGAGAAGATCAAAGGTGATGTCCACTGTGAAACAGCCTCTTTGTGTTGGAATAAGATCAGAGGCTTGAAGAAGACGGCTGGCTGTGTTTGTTAATGGCCCCATAGTCAATTCATCAAACATGTTAATTACTTGTTAGCACGGTGGATGCTGACTTAATGCCCTACACACAACGACCAATCAAACATTTGCTTTTGTGCTAACAAAATCATCATTAACCATGAGCTATAATTGCTCAGTTTGTTGATGTCGTCATCCGGTTCTGCCTGATGTATCTGCAGAGCCCCTATATAAAGCTGGCACTACATGGGGTGTGTTTGAAAATCTGACTTTAAACTGTCCTGTCAGCAATTGCTTAGCAATATGCTGCCTCTGCACATCCACACAGAGCGAATGATTCTAGATGGAGCCGCACCAGCAGCCCTGCTGACATGAAGAATCAGAGGCAGCACACGCTATAAAGCCAATGGTGATCGTGTAAACTAGACACTGTCAGTATAGGACTTTATAGTACCTGAGATTTGTGGTATAATTAAAAATACTTTTTAAAAAGCATCTTTAAAAAGTGCAGTGATTCTTTATTCGCAAACACTTTGCTTCTAAGAACCACTTTTAAAAAGCGATTCTTTTACACCATCGCTTGGTTCTTGACATAGCAGCATGTCACCACTGTGCTTGAAGCATTCCTGTTAATTGTTTTGTTTATTTTTTTATAATAAGTCTGTTTATTACAATTTCATGTCTTCAGTTTGTTGCATTTATGATTCAAAACACCAAGCCATTAAGAACCTATATAGGCTATAATTTGTATTACACTATAGCCTATAAACTATACAAACATCATTAGTCTCTCTTGGCTGAAAACGTTTTTGGTATTAAAAATAATATATATATATATATATATATATATATATATATATATATATATATATATATATATATATATATATATATATATATGTATATATATATATATATGAACTCTTTTTGTGAATTGACTAAACTGGCATTTAATCAATTTGTAAACATCTTTCCAGCACGTTTAATTTTTTAACAGGATCGTGACGATTCAATAAATCATTCAGTAGTTCGCTTGAGAACATTTCAGCTCAGTACGCTCACTGAAACGGTTCAAATGATACACTTAAAAGAATCGACTCAATTTGATTCGTTCACCAAGCGGACTTCGCAATCAAACAGCAGAGGGTTTTTAAACATGTGGGACCGTTGTAACACCCACACAAACAACAATAAAATGCGACATTGATGTTGCACTTTAAAAACTTGTCGCAATAAGACATTTACGTGGGCAGGACTGCTACTTACTGCAGACCACAAATACAATAAAAACATTGAAACACGGACCAAATGGCTCATGGCCAAATGTTAACTTTATTGCTACGCAGATTTCAAACGTTTGAATCCATCATAACTTAATTTTCTATTGCACTCACTTGAGTGTGATGGAAATAACACGACGTTCAAATTGTATGACTCTGTATTTTCAGCAATTCAGAGGGTAGCAGACCCAAAACCTGACAGCACGACTCATTTCACCGCTCGAAGATTCGGGTCAGAGTGATTTGTCATATTTGGGTTACGCACAGACCCGTTGTTCGACGTGAGATTTCGCATTTGCACATCTAGCTAAAAGAGAACGAGTCCGCAGAAGAGGACAGTCGCCTCGCGGCCGACTCAATGAGCAGCTCATTAACTGATTATTGTAACATTTGTTTCATCACTCGGAAAGGGACCATTGTGACCTAATCACCTCCCCGAGGGCAACTTTTCAATATCCTGCCAAAAGAAGCAAAAGCGCGTTTGAAACCCCGCATTCAGCTGCGCCTGGGTCCGGTTCAGCACGGGACGGTTTGTACGGGGCTGCTACAATCCAACGGCTATACAACATAGAACAAAAAAACATCGCACACGGTGTCTAAACCTCTTGTGAATAACTGGGAGGCAATGATAACAGAATAAAGACTGTCTAGAATTGCATTCGAAGAAAATTAGATGCGACATGAAGTCTTTAACCCTTCGAGACCATCAGAAAACCGTTAGTATTGAATTTGATCTAGGCACTGACGCCCTATTTAAATATCCTGGCACTAACATGAAGCGTTCATTTGTATTTTGACTAATAACTTTACATGCACACAAATAATTGCTCTAGAGTTAATATCTAGAGTAGGCTAGGCTATAAATAATAGCAATTACAGACACGCCAAATCCCAAACATAAAGTAGCATCGCTATAACGCACAGCTCGTGCCCGAGCGCACATCGCTTTTCGGACCCTTCATTTTACCTGCAGAGCGGCGAGAAGCCCCAGCATCACGCCTCCCGAACGGTACATCGTTTAAATTCCGTCCTTTGTGAAGAAACCGATAGAGTTTGGCCGTTTCCCGCTGCGTTATAATGTTCCGTAAGGTAGCGGCGGCATGTAGCGACAGAATCTTTCCTCCGTCTCTCTCTGGCACTGATCCGTGCTGCTCTCGGTCTGGTACTGACGCTCCGCTCGCTCGCGCACTTCTACGGCAGAGACGCGCGTTCAGTGGCGCCCTCTAGCCACGTTCAGTGGTACTGTGCCGGAGAAGGGTCTCCTTTCTTTCTGTCACCCCCTTCAGCCTCCGGAAGACACAGGGAAGAAGACAAGACCCCGCCTCCTTCACTACAACAAAAGGAAGATCTTCTTTCTTTAACCCCA
The DNA here is from genome assembly GCA_036326025.1 of Chrosomus eos. Taxonomy (NCBI): domain Eukaryota; kingdom Metazoa; phylum Chordata; class Actinopteri; order Cypriniformes; family Leuciscidae; genus Chrosomus; species Chrosomus eos. The sequence goes on from CM070829.1 coordinate 17,964,560, forward strand.
CCCCAACCCCTTAATGCCTACTAAATCGGCAAGAGGGACTGAGAATTCCTGGATTTAAAGTACATGTTTCATGCTGGTGGGCTACTTTGAAAATCTAGAAATGCTGTAGTATAGCTACTTCTGAAAGCATTGTTAAAAAAAACTCATGTAAGAGATAATGTACAGTCAGGGGTCATGATTGCAAAATAAACCTGACAGGGTGATCACCCCTAAGAAGCTTAAATAAATATATGGACAGCCTATGGAATATTGATTAGAACTGAAATTATTTTATTTTGTGAGAAAAAAAACGAGAAGTGTTAAAACAAATTCATGTCACCTGAGTCATGGTCAACCTGTCAGAGTTTATCTATCAATGGTCACACTTTAGATTAGGGTCCAATTCTCACCAATGACTAATAATCTACGACTTTTGACTCAATAGATTCATAATTACTTATTATTCATAGTTAGATGTTAAGTTTATGTATTGGGTACACTGTAAAAAATTTAAGGTTGTCTCGACTAATTATTATTTAGTAACTAGTTCCACAGAATTTTTACGTTCACTCAATTTCTCTCTTCAAAGTGTTGCTTCAATTATTATTTTTTAGTTGGCCTAAACTTGACTCCAAATTAAAAAAGTATGTTTGCTCAACTAGTTTTATAGTTCATTCAACTAAAATGTTTTAGTTGGTCCAAACTTGACTCCAACTTTAAAAAGTATGTTTGCTCAACTAGTTTTATAGTTCATTCAACTAAAATGTTTTAATCAGGATTTATTATTTGGGCTTAACTAAAAATTGCTGTACTACATTTTATACTGAGGTTAACAAAATTGTGGTGCGTATTAATCACATAAAAACAAATGATAACGCATATTAGCCTTTATTTCACAACAATCTGCACAGAAACATACAGGCAAAAGTGCTCAGTTGACAAACATTAAATTCAATACTGCCAATTCCATTTCAAACATTTATGGAACTAAAAAACATTTACTAATCTTTCCCTAAACTGGGAACAATAAAGCACATTTTAAATGGTAGTAAAAACTACAAACTCTACAAGTAATTAATACATAAAATAATTAGTGCTGTCAAGTTGATTAATCACATCTAACATAAAAGTTTGTGCTTATATATATATATATATATATATATATATATATATATATATATATATATATATATATATATATATATATATATATATATTATATTTATAATTATATTTTGATATATATTATATGCACATGTGGGTATATGTAAGGACGTCTGCCTTTACAAGCACATGAACTTTAATGTCATTCCATTATTAATCAGTAGGGTTTAATATGGAGTTGACCCACCCTGTGCCACTATAACAGCTTCAACTTTTCTGGGAAGGCTTTCCACAAGGTGTAGGAGTGTGTTTATAGGATTTTTGACAATTTCTGTAGAAGCGCATTTGTGAGGTCAGGCACTGATGTTAGACCTGGATAACAGTTTCTTATTCATCCCAAAGGTGTTCTATCGGGTTGAGGTCAGGACTCTGTGCAGGCCAGTCAAGTTCCTTCACACCAAACTCTTCATCCATGCCTTTATGGACCTGCTTTGTGCACTGGTGCGCAGTCATGTTGGAACAATTAGGGGCCATCCCCAAAGTGTTACCATAAAGTTGGGAGCATGACATTTTCCAAAATGTCTTGGTATGCTGAAGCTTTAAGAGTTCCTTTCACTGGAACTTAAGGGGGTGAGCCCAACCCCTGAAAAACAACCCCACATCATAATCCCCCCTCCACCAAACTTTACACTCAACAGTTTGGGGATGGCCTCTTCCTGTTCCAACATGACTGCGCACCAGTGCACAAAGCAGGTCCATAAAGGCATGGATGAAGAGTTTGGTGGTGTGAAGGAACTTGACTGGCCTGCACAGAGTCCTGACCTCAAGCCGATAGAACACCTTTGGGATGAATAAGAAACTGTTATCCAGGTCTAACATCAGTGCCTGACCTCACAAATGCGCTTCTGCAAGAATGGTCAAAATTCCTATAAACACACTCCTACACCTTGTGGAAAGCCTTCCCAGAAAAGTTGAAGCTGTTTTAGTGGCACAGGGTGGGTCAACTCCATATTAAACCCTACTGATTAATAATGGGATGTCATTAAAGGGTTAGTTCACCCAAAAATGAAAATTATGTCATTAATGACTCACCCTCATGACGTTCCAAGCCGTAAGACCTCCGTTTATCTTCGGAACACAGTTTAAGATATTTTAGATTTAGTCCGAGAGCTTTCTGTCCCTCCATTGAAAATGTATACACGTATACTGTCCTTGTCCAGAAAGGTTAGAAAAACATCATCAAAGTAGTCCATGTGACATCAGTGGGTTAGTTAGAATGTTTTGAAGCATCGAAAATACATTTTGGTCCAAAAATAACAAAAAAACTACAACTTTATTCAGCATTGTATTCTCTTCCGGTTCTGTTGTCAATCCACGTTCAGTGACGCTGCTGACGTGTATCTGGTGCGTCCGTGTATTCGGGTTCAAATAAATATGGCTGGGCAAAAAAATGCAAGTCTTCCTCTGTGTCAAAATCCTTAGACATGTTTTCGAAGATTGTTTTGTTTACAGCGTGCGTCTCCCTCAGACTGTAAACGAAGCTCGGGCGCACCAGATAACACGTCAGCAGCGTCACTGAACGCGGATTGACAACAGAACCGGAAGAGAATACAATGCTGAATAAAGTTGTAGTTTTTGTTATTTGTGGACCAAAATGTATTTTTGATCCTTCAAAACATTCTAACTAACCCACTGATGTCACATGGACTACTTTGATGATATTTATCATTGTTTATTTCCTTTCTGGACAAGGACAGTATACCGTGTATACATCTTCAATGGAGGGACAGAAAGCTCTTGGACTAAATCTAAAATATCTTAAACTGTGTTCCGAAGATAAACGGAGGTCTTACGGGCTTGGGACGACATGAGGGTGAGTCATTAATTACATAATTTTCATTTTTGGGTTAACTAACCCTTTAAAGTTCATTTGCTTCTAAAGGCAGATGTCCCAAAACTTTTGGCAATGTAGTGTGTGTATATATACACACACACACAGACACACATATACATGTATATATCATATATAAAAAGATTATATATATATATATATATATATATATATATATATATAATATATATATATATATACATACATACATACACGCATTATACACAAACTTTTATGTTAGATAGGATTAATCGTGATTAAGTGATTTGACCACTAAAAAAAAGAATACAACAACAACAACTGGTAACAAAATGGTGTCCGAGATATTTCATAAGTATAAAAAGTATTGAAAAACAATATTTGGCATCTTAACACTCAGAGTGGTGCAGGGATGATGTCCAAAACCCGAAAGTCTAATTCGACACTGGTTCCTCGTTTATTGGTGAAATAAGCTCTGTGTGTGGTAAACACAATTTGACAATACTTGGATGGATTTTCTTTTCTACAATGTAAACTACACACACATACACCCCAAACTTTTTATCATTGTCTTATCATTGTAGAATAAAATATCTTAGAATAAAGTATCATCAACTTGTTTACCACAAACCTTATTTCAACAAATTGAAAAAAAATCTATAATTATTATTATTTTTTAAAAAGCATAGGAATATTTTGAGGGAATCAGTGGCGAATTAGTCTTTTGGGTTTTGATGTCATCCCTGCACCACCTCTGACCTCTCAACAAGACTGTACTTGAGCGGAACACTTCTCCCTGTCGAGACCCAGAAATACCTTTTGCACTGCTTCAAAAAGGTACTTCCACTGTTTGGGGTAATCAACATATAGAGTGTAAAGCAGTCCAAAAAGCACTCCAAAGGCAGTTGGTACATCTGAAACATTAGAACTTCTTCCTCCACCACTGAATCCAGGCCTCCAGCATCAATGACTGTCTCAAGGAGACCAATTTGCATCCCTCTGGTCTGCCTCTCCACATCATCGCCTCTCTGGTTTGAACCACATAGGATAGATGAATAAATGGGAGGGAAAAAGATTAATTTTTATAAGAGATAATAAAAACAACTGTTCATCAAAACAACTTGAACTTAATTTTCGACGAATTTTCAACAGCTAAATGTAAAATGTATAATTGCCAATAAAGCCAATATACTTTGGCTATACAATATAAAGCATTTCAAAAATGTAAGAACTCTAATCCAAGATTATGTGATCACTAATATAAATCACTTACCACAGTGCACGAATTTGAGTACACAAAATAATAGTATCAGCTGATTCACGACCTAGGCAGCTTATCGAGACACCCACTGATAACGGCCTTATGAAATGCCGTCCTCAAGAGGTCAAAATGCTGTTTCAAAATGAGCGCCATTTTATCGTAGCTGACCGTTAGATATTCAGGTTTATGTCGGTCTCTCCACGGGACAATTGCAAAAGTTTTCACAATCTTAACCTTATTCATCCCGCTTAAGTTACCCTAAAATAGCGTATTAATGTGTTAAACATTACACGTTTCATAGATTTCAATAACTCGCATCCATAAAAGTAACTTAGGTCTAACGTGACAGGCTAAAATGATGAGAGAAAGACCGCGTTCTCTTCATATCAACTCTTCACGTTACGGAAACACAAAAAATATCATAAAACATCCCGAAAGTTATGACACATTATAGTAGTACATTTTACATGTTTTAGTAATTAAACGAGGTAATATACCACGTTTCCTTAGCTAAACGTACGTTATGGCAGCCTTCCCCTCGGACAAGTTAGGCTTAACGTTTTACGGTTTAAAATGTAACTTATGCTTTTAAATATCTGCACAAAAACAACAAATATGTTTACGTTTAACGAATATGTTGTACATAATACGTTTTTGTCGATAAACTTGAACATATTCTATAATTTAACATATGCCGTGCCGAGTGAATTTGACATAACTTTCTCTCGGACATAAGTTAACTTATAAAAACATTTCTAAATCCGTCTCAGGACGTAACAACACAAAAACATCACATATGTTGTAAATTCTTGTCGTTATTAGGTTTAAAATCGATCATTTATTCAGAGCCACTTACCTTGAGTTAAGTATGACCGTCTTTGACAAAATGTCTCCCGCTGTCCTCCTGCATCCGCAGACAGTAACGTTACCGCAGCCGAGCCACTGCCTTGTAAAACCCGCGAAGTCAAATGCTGTATCCTTCCGCAAAATCAAGTGAGCCATAATCCAGATCCTTCCATTCTCTATAAATGTAGCAATGCGCTTTTATTTTGTATTTATTACCAAAAATAGACGGCTTAAATTCAAGATTTAAAAAATAATGGTTTTATATATTAAAGTGTTGTATAGGATCCATCCGCTCTCATAGTGCAGAAACGAAACCTCGACAAATTGATAAATGTTGTTTTGATATTATATCTAATGTTTATTAAATATTTATAAATGTACATTTTAACAACAAAACAACAAATAAGTTCTTTTTTACGCATTAAAATATTATATAGCATAGCTGGCCTTATACTTTTAGCAAATATTGGCTAGATTTGTGTTTATTAGTCCAGTCAACATTAGCCATCTTAAAGTTGACTGGATTTGAAAATATCCCTTCATTTAATTTTTTTTCAAATATATTTTTGCAGACTTAATATAATATGTCTTCTTAACTAATCCCAAGCATGAATATTGGTTCAACTTAAATATTTTTGCTCTTCCAACATTTTATTAATTGGCGTTTTTACAGTGTAGGAGTAAGCAATGTAGAGTATGGTCATGCAGAATAAGGCATTAATATGTTCTTTATAAGTATAGCCTACTAATAAGCAGTGATAAACATGCTAATAAGAAACTAGTTAATAGTGAGAATTGGAACCCCAAAGTGTTAGGCCTACTGCCGCAAAGATTGTGGAATATTTTGGCAAATCGGCAAACATTATTTGTTGAATCCGCAGAGATAGTAAACATTGGTTTTTGAGATGAATGGCAGTCATACAGAATATTTGATCACTGAATGACCAATTAGACCAAGTATTCCAGAGGCCTGTGTAATAAATCCTGACAAAGTAACTCAATATAGGCCAATTTGGCTTTAGTTATGCCAGAAATCTCATGAGTATCAGATGGGGAAAATTATGCCTGTCTTATGCTGTGAATCTTAAATAGTGTGAATTGACAATGTAAATGGATTTTATGACAGTGCTGAAACTTGATTAGGGGATTTGCTCAGGTGATGTCTTATTCCACTGCTGTCTTGTGGGCATGACTGCGTCTCTAGTCGTGACAGGGACAGGGAAACTGGCACTTGGAGTGCCTATGACAGCAGCGGATGTCTATGGAGCAGATGTCCTGTGCGCTCTGAGAGAGTCTCCGGTCATCAGCGCGCACCACCATCTGCTCATCATTACCGGCCCGGCCGAAACACACACACACACACACACACACACACACACACACACACACACACACACACACACACACACACACACACACACACACACACACACACACACACACACACACACACACACACACACACACACACACACACACACACACACACACACACACACACACACACACACACACACACACCACACACACACACACCAAACGTGGAGCCGCCGGTCTGTCTCAGTGACATCAGAGAGGTTGGCCTTGACAGAGAGCGAGAGAGATAAGCGATAAAGAGGGGGGAACAGTGGGGAACCCGTAACATCAATTTTTAAAGGGATAGTTAAAAATATTTACATCGCACCATTTACACATTCAATACCTATATGAATTTCTGAAGAATAATGACTATTTTTAAGTAGACTTTTTTAATACTTATATGGTGGATTTTTTTTGGTCACATTGGGCATTGACAGCCCCAGTCCTCATTCACTTTCATTATGAAAAAGGGAAAATTTAACCTAAAAAAATGCCTTTTGTGTTCCACTGAAGAAAGGAAGAAATACAGGTTTAGAATGACCAGAGGGTGAGTAAATGATGTATGCATCCACAAAGTCTATCTTTGTATAGTGGTGTTACCTGGGAATTTCATCACATTCGTATGTTTCAGGATTGTGTATTGTCTTTGGCACTGATATTTTTCTCTGAATTTATTGTTGACCGGTCTACAAACTGAACTTGACAAGTGATTTCTTGTGTTCTCAATACGATGGCTTCAGAAGGTTTTCAAAGTTACCTGGATTGCAAACTATATTATCTTCCTTCCATCTAATTAAGGTCCTGCTTCATGGATCCTTATAACATTCTATCAGCGTGTACAAATTTATACTAAAAAATGAGAAGTGCTATCTTGCAGGATTGGGCAAAATTCAGACTTTAAGAAAGGGCTCCTATTCATATAATGAGTGTGGATTTGGATTCAAATGGTTTCAGTTCACAGGATGTTGAATGGGAATGTTACTGTAAGAAGAGGATTTTCTCTGTTGTTATTCAAAGGAATTCAATACAGTCACAAAACATACAATGACATCCTTAATTTACAAATAATGCAAATATATACAAGTCTCTTCTGCTCACCATGGCTGCATTTAATTAATGAAAAATACTGTAAAAACAGTAATATTGCAAAATATTTAAATAACTGTTGTCTATTTAAATATATTTTTTTAAATGTATTTGATTTCTGTGTTTCTTAAGCAGCAAATCCACATATTAGAATGATTTCTGAAGGCTCATGTGAAACTGAAGACCAGAAACTGAAAATTCAGCTTTGAAAGTTTTTCTTTTAGTTAACTAACCCTGATTCCATTTTAATTCTTTAAATTCAAATTGCAATTGTGCAACGTTGAATCCTGTTTGTTTCAAATTCAGGAAGTGAACTGGAATTTAACATTCATTCTTAATTCAATTCTCATGACATGCAATTCTGCTACCTTGTGCCTTACTTGATCGAACAGCAATTCATTGAGGTTGAAATGTTGATTGGCCCATTATGAACAACTAATAGCAGCGTAGACTACTTAATAGTCACACATATTTAGCTGCTTAATGAATTATTTGGGAGCAAATGGCCAGCGAGTTCCTCTCAAAATCTATATCACAGTCCACTACTCTTGCAATGCTAAAAGCATTATGGTCAGAACAGCACATTTTGGTCAGCTAGCTAACTAGCCATTGCTTCTCATGGGAGGCAGCCCCACATTTGAGCCTCAGACTCCCTACAGACTCGAGAAATAATTTGTTTTCCTCCAGACTACATTTTCTATGCTCTGAACCATATTTCAACCATACATGTTTTTCATGCCCTGACGTCCATTTGAGTCATGAGTCATGCTGAATTGCAGCATCTGCTATATGAATAAAATGAAATTGTGCGAATATTACACTGTCCCATACGGATATATGGAGATTTACTAGTAAGTCTTCATATGAGCCAGAAGTATTTAGAATCCAAGCATGAATGATGCAGGAGACATGCAGGAAACTGTAGCTCATTATTAATTTACTTCACAGTGATTGGCTTTTGAATGTGGGCGCAAAGTCTCATTGGTCCACTGAGAGATGGATATGGATGTATTAGAGTACTTTAACAGTTATTAGGGTTAAAGGTTGCACTGAGAGTGTTTTTTTGAGTTCATTGCTTATATGCTCATATGAGATGTGTTTTACATATTCAGGTTATTGTATCATAGAGGACAGTCTTAAAGGGATAGTTCACCTAAAGATAAAAATTGTCATCATTAAAGGCCCGATACTTAAAGCGAAATCGAAGAACGAACTCGTGTGATGTCAATGTGTACAAAAAGTTAATTTAGGAAGTTTTTAAGTCCGCTTCGGATGGTTCGATCTACGTCTGTGACAATGATGTAATAGGTAGGTGGGGTCTGTGGTTCTGCCTTCTTTGACGCAGAAATCTTCTCCGGTTTATTTCTCCTGTTCAGTCTGTTGAGCCAACCCGATCTCACAGCAATTTGTACGTATTTTACGAGGTAGCTAATTTGTACGAATTTGTAAGATTTTTGCAAAATCATACATATTTTTGCTAAATCGTAAACCACATATTTACTCGTACAAATTCGTACAGAATGAATTGGTCGTGAGATAGCATTGGATGAGCTCAGATGGGAGTAAAAACATGAGCACACTGGAGAGCTGCTTTATATGAATTGAAGTTGCAATTCTAATAGAAAGACACTGTTATTTTTTTCATGTTTATTTGTGTAAAGCTGCTTGTTTTAAGCATACAGTGCTATATAAATAAGCATGACTTGACTGGAGAGCCGAATTGCAGAATTTGTTCAAACATATCCATGTCACTATGATCAGAAGCTTTCTGAACTGTCATTTTTGTCATGTTTATTTTGTCACTGAGAGGAAAGCGTGCAGCAAACACTTACATATTCATCAAACAGCACAATGTAGTCTTTGTCGGGATATTCGCTAACAATATATCGCTGCAAATGTATTTCAAACTTCTTTTTATCGTTTTTAAAAGTTAAAAGGCTTGAATATATTGTCGGTATATTTACTTACCCTCATGTCGTTCTAAACCTGTATGACTTTCTACTAAACACAAAAGAAGCTTGAAGAATGTCTGTGTCCATAATGAAAGTCACTGGGTCCAAAATAAAACAACGACATCAGTGTGAGTATGGCAGAATTTTTGTGTGTGTGTGTGTATGTGTGTGTGTGTGTGTGTGTGTGTGTGGTGTTGGCTGTCCCTTTAAGACTAAATGCAATTATGTACCGTCAATGACTTCAGTTTCGTTCTCTATCTCTCTTTTTCTGTAGTGATTTTTCCCTGAGGGAGGCAAGTTATGAGAAAGCTCTGATCCTATCTCTTACTTATCCTATTAGCATGCCACTGTGTGTTTTCTAGTGAGTTTGAGATGCTCTGCATGTTGCATGTGTGTGTGTGGTGTGTGTGTGTGTGTGTGTGTGTGTTGTGTTACGCGCTTTGAGCTAAGTGGGGTCACATTCTCATGCACTTCACTACAGTGTGTCTAATAGTCTACATTCTAAATCCATTCCTTCACTTTTTCCATCAAAGCATCTTTCCTTTTTTTCTTGTCCTGTTTTTCCTCCAGCTTTCACCTTAGGCCTCGAAGCACTAAGAAACCTGAAAAGACAATCCACTTTGAAATGCTTCATGACAATCTTCTAAAAGTCACAGTCAAAACAAAGTATCAAACCATATCAAGTGTAAAAAACAACGATGGTGCTTGCGTGAATGGTTCTGATCTAAATGTCATCTGCCGCAACAGGTTTAAATGTATAAGTGAGCTGCAGAATTTGCATTCGATACTCCACTCTTCGTAACTATTTGTAAACCATCATCTTACAAGCTGAAATGACATGCACACTTTAACAAGCCTTTAAGATTCTCTTTGCATCTTTGTATATTAAACATGGAGAAGATGTGCTTTACTATCTGACACATTTTGTGCAATAATAGTCTGTCACATCCAGGTTGTGAAAGTCAAATCTGTCGTAGTGGCTAGAAATATCATCAAACACTTTTTTCTTTTCTTTTCTTATGCCGTAGGATAATCTTATTATGCTCAGTTGCTCGACAGAAAACCATCTGGGTTGTTCAGGGAAAGCAGGAATGTTTTATATTTCCATTAACAGAAGATACTTAAAAAAAATACTTAGCATGGGTGCACTAATTTTAGAACACGCACGCACACACGCGCGCACACACACACACACACGAATGTGTGTTTTTTTTTTAAACATAGGCCTATAATTCCTTAAAATATAATTAACAATATAATTGATTCAAACCAAAATGTATTTTAAATTGATAAAATTTACAACCAATATGAACATACAAAAAACAAACAAACAAAAAACATACTCACTGTAACAGTGGAAACAAGAATAAAAGAATGTGTCATCATGTTACAGTAATATGAAGGAATTTAATGTATTGATTTTTCACAGGTGTTTTACCAGTATTTTGAACTTTGCTTCATATGTTGTTATGTTTTATGGTTGAAGGAAATGTCTAACAGAGAAAGTACTGATAATTTTTTTTCCAGGACACTATCTGTTACTGAGTTTGTTACTTACAGTGTAGGCTATTTATTTATTAATAAATATTAGTGTCTCTACAAAATTATTATTTGCTCTGATTTAACATTAAATACAATTTAAACGACAGGACAAAATGCACTCTGGCATATGGCAGATAAGAGGTATGAAACATGATTGAGTGCAATAATAGGCTTATGTATGTTTTTCGTGGTTTTGAGAATTTATATGAGAACTTTTTTATGCACATATATGAATAAGGCAGACTCGTAAGGATTTTTGATAATAAAGCCTTTATTTATTTAGCAAGAAATGTTTCATAAGTGAAGTGAAGGTGAAAAACAAAGAACTAGCAAACATGGTGCATTTAATGCTGAAAAAAAAAGAACATAAATCAAGTCAAAATTTGAATGCTCTGAGTTTTAGAGTTGGAGGCATGTCATGAGAAAACGTCAGATGCAGCATGGTAAATTGCTTAAAATTAAATATTTTTTTTAAATATTTTTTAATACAATAAAACTATTTAAGTTGATTTTCAAAAGACCATAGTATTATACAATTATGAATTAAGATTAAATTTACATATATTTAATAAAAACAAAAAAGCAAAAATCACATCCAAAGCTCATTCTTTATTCAACATTTGAACTGAATTCAAATGTTAAATTGAACAATATTGTGTATATTGGAAACTACTTCCGTTTGTCTGGACACAGAAATGCTGAAAAGCACAAGCAGTCAGACGATGTTCAGTCACACTCACAGCACTCATTCAAACAGGGCTTGCCAGAGGTCATGACAGTGAAAAGAAGTGTCATCTGGAGTTATTTCACTCCACTAAATAATGACAAAGCTAAACGGGATATCTATCAAAGGCTAATTGGTTTTGTGCCGTTTGACCTTTTGTAGAAATTTAGAAGTTGTTGATTGATAATGTTCTAATTATTAATACATGTAATCCTTTATGTTAAATGACTAACCTATTATATTCTCATAAATCATAAAGAAAAATTGTTTAATTATAGCATTATTGGTATTGATTTTGATTGTACCTGAGAAGACGAATAAGTGGCATTGCTCAACCTCACAAATATGCTGATATATAGCAGAAAAATAACCATTTCAATCTCCAAACTAAAGAACTCTGTACAACAGAGTGTGTCTTGATAAGGCTGTTTTCTGCTTAATTAAGTTTCAATTAAATTATGTTTTGTCATTTTAAAGTGCCCCCATTATGCTATTTTAAAGGTTTTTGGAGGTCTCCTAGACCATACATCCAAGATCAAAAAGTACTTTAATTTTCTCATAATATACATTGCAGCATCACTCCTGTCTGAAACGGTTTTATAAAGGAATCAGTCTCTTTAAACCCCTGCTTTCAGAGAGCTCTGATTGGTCAGACGGCCAAGTCTGTTGTGATTGGTTTAGTGCACGTGTCGGAAAACGAAACACTCATTACCATATCTCTCTGTTGGCTTCCTCAGCACTTGTATACACAGTGATATAAACAATAAAGAAGTTTTATCGTATCAATCTGAGCCCGTTCCTCATCCTAAGTGCATGCAAAGGGGATTTTTAAATTTCACAGCTCAGAAAACAGCATCTTCTAAACATGTCGACAACACGAACCAAACACTTCCAGGCCTCAGCTACGAGTACAGTGTTTGAGGGTCAAATTAGACGTTGTTCGAGGGCGACAAATGAAGACCACAGGCTGGCATTATGCAAATTTGTTTGTGCAGGAAGTAAGACTGGAATTTCTAACGATTCGTTTCAGGCAGTTCAGAATCGGCTCGTTCTTGGGAGACATTGACTCCATTCATCATGCACTTTTATCTTTGAAACCTTGCAGAACTTTTACATTCATAAACAGCTATATAACACACTTTATGAAAGGTAATATCTGAAAAATCATAATAGGGCACTTTTAACATTATAGTTTAGCATTCCATGGTAAAAAGATTAAGCAAATTTTGTTGTATTTTAATGTAGGCATACTAATGTGAAATGTACTTTTTGAGGTTATATTTTCAATTCCATTTTAAATGTATCGGATATTGATGTGCATCATGTTAAGCCAGAAATACTGGCCATTATGCACACTTGTTCCTCTCTGTCGCACTCTCTAATGACAATATTCCATGCGTTCTATCCCGGCCTACATCTCTCACAATGAGCCAAATTACCTTTGTGCAAAGGAGTTCAGTTCACTGTATTGAGGTTATTTGTTTTTTGGAGGTTGTTGAGCACTCTCACACACATATGTGTGTGTGTACTATGGCACACACTCTCTGGCTCACACAAGGTTTAGGTAGGTGGCAAGGGGTGCTGAGCAGATAATTACACCGGAGCAGTGAAGAACAAGAAAAGAGCAGAGAAGAAAAGGAACCGATCCCTAGTTTTCTCCTCTTCACTTTACACACTCCTTTCTTCAGCCTAATTATCAGTATAGCTTTGAGGTTAGGCAACGGCTTCTCACATCTCCCTCTTCTGAGCTTTTCATTTCATGTCAGCCTCTCTCTGAGATGTGGAACAACTCTAAACAGGGAGAAATGACAATCTGTGAAAGACTCAAAACTTGTATGTGAATTTATTTAAGGTTGATATCTGATGTTCATTGTTCATGTGAACGGTTTCTCTGTGATTTGAGAGCTTTAGAAATGAGCTCAGGAGGCTTCAGTGAGCTAAGGAATGAGACCGCACAGATATACACAAGCACGGTTCTTATTGCTGGAGGCTACGAGGAGTTGCCTTGGGGATAAACATCTTTAACCACCAGCCTTCAGGAATAAGATCATATCTAAGAGTGAGTGACAAATATTGTTATTACTCTCATTTGCTGCTGAACCAAGCCGTTGCAGCTGTGTGTATTTGTAACAATAACACTACATTATTTGTTTTATATAATTTTTTTTATTTACACTAGACCATACCATTCTATGAACATGCTAATGTCAACCTGTAAGATTGTGGCCAAAACTGGTACTGCAATCACTTTCAAATTACTGTAGAGCCGTGTATCCCCTCCCCTCCCCCCCTGACTCGAGGTTGCCAGATAGGCTGCAGGATCCAGCAGGAATGTAGGCTGTCTCCATCTTTCAAAGGCATCTCCTATGCAAATCCTTGTTTTATTTCGAACTTTGTCACAAAGTATTTTGGAATCATAACAAGTTTTTTTTGGATTCGTAACGTTTTCTATCCGACACGTTTGTAGCTGCAGCTGTGGTAAATAGAGCGAAGCTGGCAACCCGGATGCCGTAACACTACTGACGTCGTGATTGGTAGATAGGTGGAGGGTGGTGCATCAGACCAAAACACAACATGACAACATCAACATCAGTTGAGGGCTGCAACTTCACTTTTTAAATAACAATATCGTGGCTGGACTGCTGTTGTCAGTGATATAAGTATTTGAAATGAACATGATTTCTTAATGTCTAGTGACATATCATGGCCATTTTATGATTAATTGAAATACATTTCTTACATACGGTTCCTTTAATCTCTCAATCATTAGCTTAGCAACATGCTAATGTTAAACTCTTGGGGCTTCTCAATCAGCTCCCTAGTTCAAAGTTCAGGGAACTGACTGCCCTTTTATGCCTGATACAGACTGTGTGATTTCAGCAGTCCTATAAGATCATTACATATCACACTGTAAACTTGGATATGACTTGTATGTAGGCTGTACAATGATGAAACCTATTGAATCATAAGGCTACGATGCAATCGCACTTTGGCAACTGGGTCATTCTACAAAAACGTCGACTTTTGGTATGTCAAGATGTCTTAAAATGTATTTCTTTTTCTAACATTTAAACTTACACCATACTATTAGATTACCCTTTGACTTTATGAATATGCATAAATGACAGCTTAAAGGGGGGTTGAAACACTCAGTTTCAGTCAATCTCATGTTAATCTTGAGTACCTATAGAGTAGTATTGCATCATTCATATATCCAAAAAGTCTTTAGTTTTATTATATTTATAAAAGAAAGATAGGCTGTACCGAGTCTTTCCGGAAAAAAACGAGCGGGTGGAGGCGTGCCGTGTGGGCGGAGCTAAATAATCACGAGCATGCGAAGCTTACATTGAGAGCGTCTGGAAGCTGTGATATCCCAAAACAAAACATTGCTAACAATCAGATTCAGCCATACATTTTTGATCCCGTATCAGAGGCTGAAATTGAAGACGAGCAGCAGCAGCAACGACTACAGCAGGACGTCTCTAAGCGGTGTGTACTGGAACTGTATAACTTATATTTGCTAAGCGGAATTTGTAAATGACTAATTTTTTACTTTATGTCATCGTATTTTTTTTAAAGCTGTACATGTGGGAAGTGTAGTTTTACATTAACTGTACGTGATCATGTCGTTTACTTGTGCTTAATACACGGCGATAGTTAACAACTCACAGACATTTGAAGCAGTTTTACTCACCGCCTGCGGTTCCAACGCACGACCGTGAACCTTTATCGTTGGGACTGCTCCATCCTTAAGCATTAGATGATCTGCAAATCCGGCGTCGAACTGGGCCTTGTTTATAAAACAATCACAGCCGATGACTTCCATAAAGCCGAGCACAGCGCTCTGATAGGCATAACATTACTTCTCTCGCTCTAGGCTACAGCTGCGCGCGCGCGCCCTTCCGGGAGAATTGCCCTTAGGACCCGTATAAGGAAGGTATAAGGACCCGTATAAGGACCCGTATTCCGGCCTAGCTGACGTCACACAGGCCCGTACTCGAAAAAAACTTTCCGAAACTTGTGACAAACCGGAAGGAGTATTTTGAGAACAGAAATACTCAATCAAACGTACAACTTAATTTTTGAAACTTTGTCGGTAACACTTTATTTGAAGGGGTGTGCATAAGACTGACATGACACTGTCATAAACATGACATAACACCTGTCATGAACATGAAGGAGTCTTTATGAATGTTTATGACTGTTGTCATTAAGTGTCATTCGGTAAATTATGACACTTTTAATGCAAAGTTGACTTTGTTTAAAATGTCTTTGTTATGACAACTTGACATTACCCAAGACAAAAATGTCTTGATTATGACAACTTGACATTAACAAAGACAGAAATGTCTTTGTTATGACAACTTGACATTAACCAAGAAATCATAACCTGTCAACCTGTCACAAATATGTCATAACAGGTCTAATTATCAAACTTAAAGCATTTGGCAGTGTAATAACCCTTAATGACATCTTTATAACTAGTACAATGTGTTCCACTTTACTTGAGGACAGGTAATATTCATGACACAGTTATAATGGTGTCATGACGGCCAAAGTTGTGACAGGTTGACAGGTTATGACTTCTTGGTTAATGTCAAGTTGTCATAACAAAGACATTTCTGTCTTTGTTAATGTCAAGTTGTCATAAAGACATTTTAAACAATGTCAACTTTGCATTAAAAGTGTCATAATTTACCGAATGACACTTAATGACAACAGTCATAAACATTCATAAAGACTCCTTCATGTTCATGACAGGTGTTATGTCATGTTTATGACAGTGTCATGTCAGTCTTATGCACACCCCTTCAAATAAAGTGTTACCACTTTGTCCATGTTTAGCATGGGGATCCAACTCTTTAATAGTGTAAAAAAATCACTATTCATTAAAATAGCATTTCACCCCCCCCCCTTTAATGATTTTTTAATATTTTTTTTGTGCATTTATTTAAAGATCGCACCATTTTTTTGTCACTGGTGTTACCTTACTTCTTTGGCAATATTAAATGTTTTTATGAAATATTATTTCAATTTTTTTTCAGCACATGTAGTCAGAGTTACCAAAAAATAATAATAATGTAGGAGATTATGATTTATTTATTTTAATCAGGTTTGTTAAAAGTGTGCTTGAATGAGGTTAGTTCGTTTGCGCAACCTTGTATTTGCTATAACAATGAAAATATTTGAAAACCAGTTAAAATCAAGTAGCCTAATGATGCAATCCTTTAAATCTTAACTTTTGAGTGTAGCATAATTAAATGGATGTTAACGAGTTTGTTTGCCCATAGAATCTTTAAGATATTAGGTTAAACTTATTTGGCTTGCTGTCCACTGGAGAGGGGCTCGATGAAGCAGCTTCAACTCGAGCTCTGATATACCCCCCAGTGGCTAAATGTAGGACCTGGTAATTAAAGGGCAAGGTACCTGAGATGAAGGTGGAGTTTGGGGAGGTGGAGGGATACTGGGACAGCTGATACTGGAACAGCTGATGCCAGGGAGAGGTAAGCGGCTGCTTATATAGGCTGTAGGCTGTTGATTGAAAGATTATGTTGGCTCGCTCCTCCCTAACTTACGTTTAGGAACTTCATTTAACGAGTTCGTTTGCCCATAGAATCTTTAAGATATTAGGTTAAACTTATTTGGCTTGCTGTCCACTGGAGAGGGGCTCGATGAAGCAGCTTCAACTCGAGCTATGATATACCCCCCAAAAGTGTTGAATAAATATTTGGGACAGCAAGTTAGAATAACGTGATCAAATACAGGATGCCTAGGAGCATAAGTATGTTACCCCCCAAAAGAGTGGAAATTGAAAGCTGTATGGAGCATGGATGGACACTGCTGCGGCAGTGATGTTTAATGGGGCTCCTGGCTGGAACTGCGTCTCCCTACTATGCCCACCATGTGGGGCTATTAATGGAGTTCCGGCGGGAGCTGTGTTTGAAAGAGTGCCTGCGTTTGTGGAGTGAAACGACATGGGCTTGTGGAAATTTGACTGGGGTACATCTCTCCGCTGCACTGCTGCGGCAGTGACTTTCAGAAATTACTCCTGCGGGAGTATCTTGGGACTGGAGGTTTGAGTACGTGGTTGGAGAACGCCCTGCCACATCCATGACATGGAGCTCCATGGAGTTAGAGAACATAGGGGCTCCAGATGTCACAAACGGGGAAGAAGATCCTCGTCCCTAAAGGCAAAACGGGCCACCAGTATCTGAAGCGAAACTCCCTACGCAGCAAGAGGGAGCCTACGGTATACATAGAAAAAGCAGAACTACCATCCTTCTGACGCAGGGGGCGGAGATCACGTAAAGACATAATGGCCCGTCGCGTTCAAGGGACGTACGATCCTTGGTACCTCCAGTCCTGTTTTTCGGATAGGAGGGCCCACACTGCGATCCGAACGGGAGAGCCTCCATGGTTAAAAAACATGACGGATCACACAGCGATTCGGAAAGGGAGAGCCCCCACGGCGCCCGAACGGAAAGCTCATACTGCGATTCGACCGGGAGAGCTCCCGCGTTTCGAAGGAGAGAGCCCCCCCATATGTATAAATAGGGAGTTCACTTGGCGATCAAAACGGGAGAGCCCACACAGCAAGTCGAACGGAGAGCCTAAGATGCATCTGAACGGGGGAGCCCACACGGCGATTCGGATGGGAGACCCCACTCCAGGAGTGGTAGGTCACGCACATCCGAAAAGGGAGAGCTCTCACTGCATCCAGATGAATACACGCCCTGCGGGGCTAGGTAAGCGGGGAGATGCAAATGGTAGGGAGAAGCGGTCCAGACTCAGAGGGATGCTAGTGTTTGTTGTGCTTGTCTAATGTTATGCAGATCTGAACGAATGCATGTTTAGAAGGGCTGGCATTTTGAGAATAAGCCTGGTTGCTTGACCAGGAAGGCCTGCTGGCTCCCGAACGGGGAACAGTCGTAATTTGGAACAAACAGTCGGGAGGCTCGCCCCGTTTCTTGACGGGAGCATCTCACGGCGAAAGACAGGCGAGTTCTATCGGCCGATGAATAGCGTGATTTATGCCGCCTGACCAGGAGGGCCCGTGTTGCCTCTGGCGGGAGCCGCTCACTGCGCTGGGCGGACGGGCCCTACTGGTTGACGAATGAGGGCAACAAGATTTGGGAATGCCCAACCAGGAGGGCCCATGTAGCTTCCGACGGGAGCAGCTCACGGCGTCGGGCTGATGGGCCCTACCGGCTGACGGTGGAGTGGCGTGTTTTATTATTATTTTTTTTTTTTGGAAGCCCGGACTGGATATTTCTTGCGGTCCGCTGGGAAATCGATACCTGTTGGATGGGAAAGAGGAAACATAGATGCATGCAATATCCTCTGGGAGACCTATGCTCGCTGGATGAAGAGAGAGAAAACTGAAGCATACTACGTCCGATGGGAGACCAATGCTCGCTGGACGGAAGAGTGTAGAGATAGATGCATGCAACGTCCGATGGGAGACCAATGCTCACTGGACGGAAGAGTGTAGAGATAGATGCATGCAGTGTCCGCTGGGAGACCAATGCTTGCTGGACGGGAGAGAGTGGAGATAAGTACATAGTACATCCGGACAGAGAAGGAAGAAACAGATGCATGCTACGTCCGCTGGGAGACCAATGCTCGCTGAAGAAAAATGAGCTCCTGCGGGAGCAGAGGAGACATCACTGCAGCGGCCGCTGGAGAAAATAGCCAGGGAAACAGAAGGCGTGGGACGACCATTGACCTAGCATTTGATTTGGTGATCGAAGAAAGCCAAATTGAACATGGCGTCTAGGGTTCTTGTTTTGTTAGGAGAATAAAACCTGAGCGGAGAATGGTTAGGCAGATGCTAATGTCGACGGTTAAAGTTAGCTGAGGCGGCGCACAGGGCACATAGGACGAGCGTGAGCTCTGCCACACAGAAATTACAGACATGGAGGAAGTGGCATTGTTGCCTGTTGCAACGTGATGAATTAAAGCTGTTGCACACTTGTCTGCCTGAAACTGAGGTAAAAATCTGGTTACGGTCATTCCTTGTTCGAGGGACATATGAAGTGGATTTTTCTTGGAAAGGAGCTGGATGGGTTGGAAGATCTGGGTTGGTTTGGGGACATTGTGAAGTAGAATGAATGATAGACCTGCAGATGGCGCAAGAAGGGCTTTCGAACGCCTAAGACTCTGTTATATAGTTCGAGGTCCAAGGCTCCCCAGTAAGGACACTGGTTCCAGTGTGACGCGGGCGTCGCATTTAGCTGAAGAAGCTTATGGTATGTATAAAAAATTACTACCTCCGAAAGAGAGACTGAGCTCTGCTATGATAGAGAGGTAGTCATTTAATTCCTTGCGTCTGGCTGAAAATGAAGTGCAAATTACATCTGTGTATCTAGCAAAAGCAACGCAGAATTCTGCAAGTGTGAGAACTCGTTTTGAAGGTTTGTACGGAATTTGTAAGATTTAACGATTTAAGTCAAACGAGCGGTGGGATTCATCTTGAGGGACGGAAGTCAGTAGAGAAGATCGATAGTTGCACCAGATAGAATTAGGGAACGGAGATGGGCTGGGACTTGAGGTGGTTCTATGGCGACTGCATTGTTAGGAGCTGGAAGATGGGCTGCTGTTGAGAGTGAATGGCTGGCAAGCGGATTGTACTTGAGGAGCAAGTGTTAGTGTTGAGAAAAGTAAATGAATGTTGATCGGAGGGTCCCTTTACTGACTGGTGTCCAGTGTTGGGAAGGATACTTTCAAAATGTATTTCGTTACAGAATACATGCCCCGAATTTAATTTGTTACGTTAAGTTACTCAATCTGAGTAACATATTCTGAATACTTGGATTACTTCCACATTGAACTGCATTTTATAAGTGTAGGAATGCGGAATGGTGATGCGGTGGTGACGCGTTGTAGGGATAGCGCTGCCAATAAATCACCTAAAAGCTATCACAAAGAGTCGGCAAAAGTATTGATTGTGAATATGTCAAATATAGCAAGGATATATTTTAATTGTTTATTAATAAACAAGGGTTTCTGTCTGTGTCACTGTCGCCTGCAAAGATGAAGTTGACGATGCTGACTCGCGATCTTTGCATTATGCTATAGAACGTGCCAGAGAGAAATGTGCATTTCATACGGATTACCTAAGCAGAAGGCAGTTTGTTTTGTTTCGTTTTGAATTGTTTAGAGAGTGACTAAACTCGTGAAACAGAAGTATCGTAATGTAATCCATTGATTTCAACAATGTAACTATTCTAAATACCAACTATTTAAATTGTAACTGTAATGGAATACAAATGGGCCTACTCATAATTTGTATTCTGAATACGTAACGCCGGTACATGCATTCTGTTACTCCCCAACACTGCTGGTGTCCAAGATGGCTGGCATGGCCTGGGGAGTGGGGCTGACTGCATGAAGTTTGTGAGAGCCGGAAAAGAAGCGGAACTGTTTTTGCGGCCGCTGTTGCTGGCCGGGTGGAAATACCGGCGGACCAGGAAGTGCGAGCCGCGCGGCGCTGGCGGTCTTTGGATTGGCGCCGTTTGGATTGTGTGTGAGGCTGTTGACCGAACATTATGAAATGGGTGGAATCGGTGTATTAGCAGCGGAAGAGTGGAGAGAAGAAGATGGACGAGGCTCGGTTGAAACTGGCGATCTTGAAGATGGAGGAGAGCGTTGCCTTTGGAACGTGGTTTATTTGCGTGCTGGATTTCTCGATCGGAACGCTCATGAAGATAATCCGTAAGATCCGATCTCACGCGGGGTGTGACTGGCTGTGTCCCAGGAAGGCTTGTCCAATCGTCGTCTGAAGGAAAGAGCTGGATTTCCGGGATGTCGGACGTTATTCCGTGCGGCGATACTGGGACAGCTGATACTGGAACAGCTGATGCCAGGGAGAGGTAAGCGGCTGCTTATATAGGCTGTAGGCTGTTGATTGAAAGATTATATTGGCTCGCTCCTCCCTAACTATAATCATGTCACATATGGCATTGTATTTAATGTGACAGAAAAAAAGACAGTAACAGCAGTGACACAATGAATCACCAATGACATGCATAAGACCAAATATCATTATTCTTTAACTATAATTAAGTAGATGAGACTACATTTTTACATTTGGCAAATGAATAGCTTTGAATACAGTTGATCTATAAATGGGAGTCACTGGTGTTACTGGTGTTACCCACAAGAAAGGTGACACCAGTGACAGTAACACCAGTGACAATTTTCAAGAAAAATTAATTTTACAAAATGGCTGCTGCAAGGTATCAAACCACATGTTGTCAATCATGGTATACTAACTAAATTAAGTAGTTTAATCCATTTGTATTCTCATTTTTTTACAATTACCTAACAATAAATTAGGTCATACCAGTGACTTCAACTAAAAGCTTCATATGAAATCATGAGATAAATAAGAATATTTCTGATAACTGAAAAGAGACGGAGGATTTATTATGGACTTTTCTTCATAGAAATTCAGGAAATTGGAAGAAAGAAGTCAAGTGATGTCATCAGTGTGTTTTTTATTACAAAATAAGAGATTTTTGTTTAACGGTAACACCAGTGACACAACTCTAGAGGACCACTACCTCCATTATAAATTTTATAATATTTATTCTGCATTTAGTTTTTTTAATGTAATTTACATAATATATTAGATAGTTCCCTTTCGTTGTCACTCCGAGTTCCGCCGGATGACGACAAATGGGGTTTCGCTTAGAACACCTATCGACTTTGAGTATTACAAAACGAGCCAATGGCAAAGAAATGCCATGGGTCTGCGGAATTTGCATAGCGTACCTCCGCCTTACCTCGTGGGTATAAAAGGAAGACGTCGGCAATATGCAGATATGTTATCGCTTCGGAGCCAAGATTATTTCTTCACTCCACAGTCATCTCTGACTTCGCTCTACGAGACGAGCTCTCTCTCCGGTGTTGGTGTGACGGCGATCTGCAGCGAGTTCACAATGCCTGCTGATCTGTGCAGTGATCTGCCAGTGTGTGTGTGTCTCCCTGTGCGCTTCAACATTTTTAAAGACGGCTCGCCCGTGCATTTCTGGTTGCAGCGGACTGGTATCGGACTCTGATGGGCATGAGCGCTGTCTAGTGTGTTTGGGCTTTGATCATGCTTGCGTAAACCCTCCACACGGGTCCCTCTCTAGCGCATGGCGCCTCGCTAACAGACATCTGCAGAGCTGCAGGCTGGGCGACACCTAACACATTTGCCAGATTCTATAATCTCCGAGTGGAGCCAGTGTCCTCTCATGTACTCGCTTCAACCAGCTAGTATGGGACCCGCTCAGGTGTCTTCGCTTGCTCGCCATTCCACTCCACGGACTGGATACGTGCGATATTCTCCTCAGGTGAGCTTCTCTGAAAGCCCTGAGTTCCTCCTGCACTCCTGACGTCGGCGCCAGTGTCTCTTGCCTGAGCGTCGGCTAGGTGCCCTTCCGTGTGCATGGTCCCTCTCCGGAGCAACCCCCACATGTGTATTCCCACTGTAAGCCTCTCTGAGCATGTGTCTTTCCCTTGGCAAGCCACCTTTGCCACCCCTGGGGTTGAAATATTCCACCTGCGGCTGGACACCCCAGTGTTCTCCATATGCATCCTTCGGGTCATATGTGTATTCTCTATGTCCCCCCCCGTTTGGGCTGGCAATATTTTGCATATTTCCTCTAAACTATGGGATATGCTCCCCAGTGTACCTTGGTATTCCTGTGATAAATAGGAGTCCTTGCTAGTCTCACGACAGGGATCTCAGATTTTCGCAGGGCACTGGAAGACAACTGTGAAGGTGGCGTGATTAGACTGGTAACCCCATTCGTCGTCATCCGACGAAACTCGGAGTGAAAAATGAAAGGGAACGGATTACGGTTACGGATGTAACCCTCGTTCTCTGAGTAGGGAACGGAGACGTTCCGTCTACTTGCCACTTCCGCGGGGATCGCCTGAGTTCAGCTTCAGCTCCTCAGCGAAGAAACATATCTGCATATTGCCGGCGTCCTCCTTTTATACCCACGAGGTAAGGTGGAGATACGCTAAGCAAATTCCGCAGACCCATGGCATTTATTTGCCATTGGCTCGTTTTGTAATACTCGAAGTCGATAGGTGTTCTAAGCGAAACCCCATTCGTCGTCATCCGACGGAACGTCTCCGTTCCCTACTCAGGGAACGAGGGTTACATCCGTAACCGAGACGTTATGTATACATTATTGTATTTTAAATGGTGTAAAAACATGTTATTGACCTCAAAATATTCCCTCTGTACATGACTGTGGGGACGAGCACTTCTGTGGTGCTTGGAATTCTATATAATTAATAAAAAATTAAATATTGCCACTTCATGGCTCAAGGTGGTGTAATTGTTCAAATAACATATTGTTTTATTTTAAAATGTAAATAAATTGTAATTCTAAAGTGTTTTTTTAAGTGTAATATTTTTGTAAAGGCTAGGGACAGAAAAATGGACATTTCCGTAGAATGACCCAACTGCTGAAAAAAAGAGGACGCAAAAGAGGAAAATATGGAAGCGTTGTGGCTAGGGAAAAAAGGGGCCAAATTGGCATGCCAATTTTGTAAATGGAACTTGAGTTAAGTAGTTTTAAGTTTCAGCATCATGTTGTGTTGATCAATACACCATTTCATGTTGCATTTTCATTGGCTAGTCAGTAGACGTTGTAGCAGCAAACACACTGAGATGATCATGCTAAATTTCTGACAGTGTCTCAGGCTATCTTTGTTCTCAACGTCCATCTTTGAACCTCTTGTACGACGTAGAACCATCATTTAGGAGCCATGACCACAGAAATTGCCACGATTTGTCACAATTGACAGTCACAATTTGTACAATGTGTACCGCCATTAAGGGTTGTCTCAATCGCAAAATCCTTCTAGCACACTAAAACATCAGCTAAAAACTGCTCCTTCCTAACTATGTTCCTTAATGGAAAGTCTGAAGCACAAAATATAAATTGTGCGAGCAATAAACATCATAGATGTTTAAAAAATCCAAACCATTTTTTTTTTATTATACTTTAGCATAAACATCGCTAGACAGGTAGTGATCTAGCTAACATATATAATTAATTTACAGCTGCAGGTATATGTAACAATCAAAATAACATAAAAAATAATGTCAGAAAGATATTAGTTCTGCTGCTGTTCATAAATGTCCCATGCGCCATCTTTGTAGTCCTTCTTCTTCTTCTAATTTTTTTTAATGGCGGTTGGCAAACAACTTTTGATGTGCATTACTGCCACCTTCTGAAATGGAGTGTGGATCAAAATAGCCTTCTTTACTCACTACTAATTACATAAATAAATAAATAAATAATTAAAAAATAAATAAATAAATAAATAAATAAATAAAATTGTAGTTTCTTCTTCTTTTCTTCTTCTTCTTCTTCTTCTTCTTCTTCTTCTTCTTCTTTTTGTTTTTATGGCAGATTGCAATCATGACTTTTGAAGGTGCATACCACCACCTACTGTATCGGAGTATGTAGCATGAACTATGTTCGTTGGGACTACTTTATATCATAAAAAATAGATAGAAAAAACATTTCCCTGATTAGTCTCATTGTTCCCAGGTGAGTCTTTTTTTCCTATTTAGCCCTTGTGTATATACAGCCCTTGTTTTTCTCTTGATCTTTGTCAGTCATTGTTTGTGCATGTAACATGATGGATATCTTGTGTTCCCATGTTCTCAGTGTTCTTTGACTTCTGGTTCTTTTGTTATTTTTTTTTTCATTAAACACTATTTTGCATTCTAATCCTCGTCCATTGTCTCTGCTTGCCATCCTTCCACCCACACTGTTACAATAACATGTTGTAGAACACTAACCAAGGACATTATGTCACCGGAAATAGAGGGGTCCTTACCAGTATCAAAATTTGTGTTGATGATATATTGATTTACAATCTAGGGAGCTGATTGAGACACACCCTTAGTGTCATTAGCTTAGCAACATGCTAATGTTAAACTCTATCGGCGCGTCAGAAATCGCATCTGAGTCCGTACAACATTTGAATTTGAACTTACTTCAGTGAATAATAGGCCATCCGGGGACTTTTTGCATACTTTTTTTCTAATAATATATTCGGACATCTCGGTTGGCAAATGTGTTTTGCAACACAATCTCATAAAAGTGCGTATCTATACCACAAATGTTATTTCTCGTGCCATTTATATGCCAAAAATGCATGCATAAGCTACACACTGAAAACCCCTTGGTTAGGATTAGTGCTAAATCAAGGCTTTTAGCAGTATTGCATATGTGCACATTTGTAACAATGCCACCACATTCTTAGTTTTATTTATATGTTTTGTATTTACACTAGACCTTTTTCTGACACTATTCTAGAGCACATATAGACATCCCCTAAATCTGACCAAAATTCTATTGTTATCAGCATTATCCGACATCCTGGTTGTTATCAGCATTATCAGGTGTCCTGGTATAAGGCCTCTGACCTCTGACCGGTCACTGGCTATAACCGTACGTTTCCACTGGCACCGACTGAGCAAAGCTGAGCAGGCATTTTCAATTCATTATCTTTGGGAGCTGAGCGACAGGCTCGTGTGGGGTATTGTGGGATTGACAGCATTGAGAGCTTTAAAAAGTTGAGAAATGCTCAAGTTTATGCTAATGAGAGGCAAAAAACACCAGGCGGCGTGTGAAGACAGTGATGTCTGTCATAAGCATTTCAAAATCTGCAAAAAGCACTGGAGGTTCTAGAGGATTCAGTGTTTAAAACATTTCAAATGCATACTTTCATTGCATTTAGGCTGTAGCTGAGTTAAAACAAAAAAACGTTTGTTATAATTTGGCTCAATGACATGATGCTTTTGTCCACATCTAATAATTTATAGAAATATAAAATATGCAATTCATACATACAATGACCACACCTCTTGTAATGATAAACATGTTTCAGCATGTTTCATGTTTCAAGCATGATAAGCACGTGTCAGTGTGATGAAATTTGACTATTATTTATTAGATAAATAACATTAACAAAATTGCTTTATTGTTTATTAATATTTGAAAAATGTTTGTCCACCAAATTAAAGTAATTTAATGTGATCATCATGCAGGAATGTCATTAAAGATAAATCAGGAAATGGTTGTTCAGGTTGTAAAATATCATGTGTTGTGACTGCACATTGTGCACAAGAACTTAATTTATTGTTATATTTATTAATATAAGTATATTAAACAAATATATTTACATTTAAAAACAAAATAAAAACAAACATGATGAGTACACTCACACAAATCATGTATTCAAGGAGAAATAGAAAAGAGCTTACATTTTGCTTGATGATTGCACCACATGATATTATTTTTAGACATTATTTATATTTAAAATTGTCTTTAATTTAAAATTTAAAATGGTATAAAAGTTTTTCAAAACCAATAAAACCAACATGAATACAAATTGCACATTTCTTAGGACTTGAAACGTTTTTAAAACTAGATATTTATGTGATTGACTCAACTTTGGTCACTTGTATATAACATTTTTTTTTTCTAAATGTACACATACATATTATGATTTTATTGACCATGTATTGAAAGCAGTTTTGCAGTTTTATCCCTCAGCAGTAGCGGTAAGTGTCAAACTGTGAGTCAGTGGCTAAGACAGACACAAAACCCTGCTGTAATACTGAGCAAGATGTAATAAATAAATAAAATGCATAAATACACCCCAGATTAAGTTTAAAAAGTTTTTGTACTTTGCAAAATTTATTTGGCTCACATCTTCAGGATTTTCAGGGTTCTGTTGGATTTTTAGAATATAAACGGTCTCTCCATCTCTCTCTCTCTCGCTCGGGCTGCCTCGCCAACATGCTTGTTAAATAATGTACTTTGATGTTTTTTAAACACATATCAGACGTGTGGGTTGCTAACCAACGGAGGCCTTTAGGGAGTGCAGGAAAAGAGTTACAGAAATGAGGGATAGTTCACCAGGGCACCACTTCAATTCAGCCCAGAATATAGAGACAGAGAGACATGAAGAGAGAGAGAGAGAAAAAATCTCTGCACTCCTATACCTATTTCTTCAATTGTATATTAAGCCGTGTGCTAAAGGGAAAGCGTTTACGCCCTCCTCGGCCACTGTTACTCTTAGACTGCTGAGAGATGTTCTGAGCTCTTTCCACATTCTAAAAGATTTTCATCATGCTTTAAAGTTCATTTGAAATGGTTAGTGGTATTCTCCCATATAAAATGAGCTTCCTTCCTTTCTATTTAAGAGTCTATTTCCCAGAACCAGTTTAATAAGAAATCTACCGGGCAAGTAATGCAAAATTCACCCATATGGAACATTTAGGTCAGGCTAAGTATGTATATATATTCCCTTTAATATTAATAAGTTTCAGTGGCCCATAAAATATCAACAGTGTTTCATGTTGTCAGTGACCACTGCATAGTCCAAATGCTTCTAGTTTGTAAAACTTACAGGTAATCAAACCAAATGGTGTTGTTGCAAGTCGGGCTAGTTGGCAGCTTTTTAAGGCAACATATTTATTCTTTTGGCCACATTCTAAGGCAGCACTGTGGCAGAATGTATTTTGACAAGCTCCGTGAAAAGATCCATCACAATGGTAGACAGACAAAGAGTAATGCACCTTTAAAAAAAACTAGTGTTAAGGACCGAAGTACCAAAGCTTTGTCTGTATCGTTAAAAGGTTCCCTGGTGGTCAAAATGATGAACTGCACCTTCCAAACTTTTGTGGACTATACAGTGAATGGTTTTGCACCTGTTTTTTTGTTAATTCAAGTTGTTTTATTTTGAAGAAAACACATTAGATGTGATTAATTAATTTGTGTGGATTGGTACTTACTAAAAAAAAAAAAGATACAAAAATACATAAATAAATTCTGGAATCTGTCTTTTAATCATGCCTGCTAATCCTTCGATTGTTAGCCTATTCCATAAGTTCATGCGTTTCATACATAAATAATAAACTATTTTTCCAAATATTTGGGTGTGGAGTGTAGTTTTTTGCTTATTATTTCCTTGTTAGCTTAGCAACAAGCTAATGTCAAACTTTGTGCCCTTCAAGAGTCGTAAATATCGTAATTACGAGTTCCGAATGACACGACGGAGCACAGAAGGAGATCGGTGAGAGGAATGCAAGCCTAAAGTGAATTATAATGAATGAATTTGCAAGTTATATTAATGTTACATGCTGTGTTATTTTCATAATTTTTTATTCATATGTAAGTATTTGGGCTTATTGTGTGAATTGGCCTTTAATCTTTAGCTTATCAACATACTGTCAAACTTGCTAAATTCTCAGCAACATACTAATGTCAAAGAAAGTCTGTTATTAGCTTAGCAACATACTCAAACAAATTCTGTTATTAGCTTACCCCCCCCCCCCACCCCCACACACACACACCTCTACAATGGTTGCATACAATCCTTCATAAAACACATTAAACTTTAGTTTACAAAGACTTGAAACTCACAGAGTGGTCAGGGGTGTCCACTGATATGCTCACACAAAAATCGCTGCATAAGATGCTTTCCAACAGGTTTTATCGTAGTTTTTGTCCAAGTCAAGTCAAATGGAGTCGGACAAAAACTACGATAAAACCTGTTGGAAAGCATCTTTTGCAGCGATTTTTGTGTGAGCATATCAGGGGGGGGGGGGGGGGGGTTTCTTGGGGGTGACCACAGAAACCAAAAATTCTCGGGACAGCATGTGTCCGAATTTTAATCTTAACCATTCTATTTCATCAGAAACGATCTTGAAACAGGGCTTTAAGTATAAAATACCAAACTTGTCCTTTAGAGGGTAACTAAACCCTAAAACAACTTTTTTAAATTAATGATCTGTAAAACCGGGGATTTATTAGTGTTGTTCATTGATTCGAGTAAATTTTTGGAAATTTGGGTATAAAGTGTTTTAATTTTACAATAAATGGTCTCTGAGTGCTGCCCTCTTCAGGTTGAACGGTGGCTACTGCAGTTGAATTTTCCTATTGGAAGTTGTGGTGCCGCGTGACGTAAGCAGGCACCAGCTCACCACGCCCTTGGTACGAGCTCACCACGACCTTGGCATAGGCTCAGCCCCTGGTATAAAAATTCTTATTCCGTCAAAACCACTGTAGCGAGTCAGAAGTTGGAATTGTGAGTATTGAAATAACCAGGATAGCGTATATTAGCATCTAGTTAGCACAGCATTTATATAGTTATTTAGATTATTTCGTGTAGCCTGTTAAATAGTATAGTTGTTAGTGTAGTATTGTTAGATAGTTAGTAGCAGGCTATTGCATCAGTTAGGATAGTTTTAAGTTAACATAGATTTTTAGCCTTAGCTTTATCTGTATTTAGTACAGTGGTTAGGATGGGACGTAGCTGAAGAGTTGCTGGTTGCAACAGCACTGCTCCTCCTGCATGGACTCCACCACCGCAGCGGCATCTTGATGTTAGTGAACATATATTTTTAATCACAATTTATGTTCCTTCCTATTAAAGGTGCTCTATGTAGCTTTTCTTCTAAAATGAATCCTTTTTTTATTGCCTGTGTGTGAAGGGGTTGTAATCACACATTACAATGATCCACTTGTCGGGTTTTGCTGTTACCTCTGAAGGCCAATATTCATATTTATATTTATATCTCCGGGTTGGATTTACCGCGAAATCCAACGGATGTGATGTGCATGCACGCCCCCGAGCCTCTCTCCTTATATACAGTCTATGCGACCGACGGCGGCACTGCAGCTAACGACATGGAGTCTGATAACACCACAAAACGACCTGCCTCCAGCACAACACAGACTCCAACACAAACTCCACAAATATATAAAAAACAAAAAAAAGTTTTATCTTCTGAAGCTCGTCAGGCCAAACATGATTCTGATCGACAGAGCTTTTGAATTATTAGTAAACTCTAATGAAATAGCAAGGTAAACTAAATGAGACATGAAATGAATACAAAAGACTGTTCCAGGATAAGAAAAAGTAGGTGCTTTAGGATGTATACCTGTTTTATGTACTAGATCTACTGTCTAACGTTACTCATCCCACTATCATATTGTTTATAATAAACATTTCCAGACACGTTCAGTACAGTAATGTTACTTCCTAGTGTCTTACTATTACACTGACATTGTTCAGTCTAGTTCACCATTTTCGTTATCATATAAAACATTCACCTATTTTGACATTGCTGATTGTGAAAGATACACGAATAGTTAGTGAAATGCCTTATGCTAGATAACATCACATGTCGGCTAAATGCAGTCAACGTAACGTTATCATGGTACGAGCATGAAGCATTAGTTCAACGTCAAGCTGATAAAAGTAGCCTATTATTGTAACATTGCATTAAGAGTTTACATGAATTTCCAGCATGTTGTGTGATGCTTTCGCCGTTGCGTTGAAAGTCTCCGTGTGGCCGGTAGTAATGCTCGCTCTTGAGATCGCACACGAGAATAAGCGCTCTTGTTGCAATCTGAAACATCACCACTAGAGGCCGCTAAAAAATACATAGAGCACCTTTAAGCTAAAGTTAACCCTCTGGGATCGACAAACGTGCCGGCGCGTTTTGCTGGATTTTTTCACATAGCAGCAAAATAGACTTAAAATAATTACAATCTAAACAAAACATTGTGCTTTTGTAAAAAAGAAAATAAACTGGGTATACTTTCTGCCACGCCATCTGTTAACTTTTTTTCTGGAGCTCGTCTTAAACTTAAACAAAACTCAGCGAATACTAGTCACACAGGCATAAGCAATATATCTTTATAAACATTTACGTCTCTGATATTAAATGATCTAATTCAAAACGAAAACAAATATTCTCAGTTTATGTAATCTGTATGAAAAGATAGAGATGTCAGTCGTTCTCATGGCAACTCATTATCTGCTAATGTGAACATGCTAAAAGAGAGCACGCGCTCTTGAAACGCGGGTCTCAGGTGCACGTGCCCCCGCTCAGCCCCGCCCTCGGTTCATCCCCTCTATCTCCGCTGGGCTCTGCCCACTTTTCCAGCATTTTTCAAATATTGCCAGTGGGTGGAGTCTCTGACCAGGGGTTGAGTTACCCTTTAACATCATGCTAATGTTAAAATCTATTAATCCAGGCTGGGGAATCAACTAAAAGACCATAAAACCATAGATATGTAAACGTAGATGCCACATTCGACTGCTTTTACACACGTCAGTGTGCCCGCCATCTTGCAACAGCCACTCACATGTGAGTGTTGTGCAATGTGAGTGTTGTCACTCACATTACGAATCAATGATGCCACGACATTGTGCATCTTCTGGTTGTGAAACCGCCGAGATTTAAATTCCTGAAGAAATGGGATAACCTTTTACAGGTTTGTGATTTTGCACAATATTACATTTTTTTACTATGGTAGCCTAGTTTGAATGTTTTTACCTTTAATATGGTAACTTAATGTTGACGTCTTCATCTTGTAGCAAAATCATCTACTGAAATGTATTTCAATTATATTTTCCAACATGCGTCTAACTACGGTTGCAGACACTCAGCCAACTTTCTCTCGAATGTTCACAGCTTTGATCGGTCCAATATGGCGGACGGCTTACAAAAAACAGCCCATAGAAACAGACATCAATGAGACATCTATGTATATAGTTATGAATAAATCAGGCTTAGTCTCGTTTAACGTTTAATCTCGTTGTTTGAGTTAGTATGCTGCTTTGGAAGTTAGCTTTGTATGTTAGAAGAATACAGCAAGGCTTTGGAACAGAGCCAGTACCTATCAAGCCCATCTTACCAACAACACACACACACACACACACACACACACACACACACACACACACACACACACACACACACACACACACACACACACACACACACACACACACACACACTTCTTTCCCCCTCACTTCTCGCTGCAGTACACACTCTCTTCATCATCTCTGTGCTGCACACTCCTTTCACCTCTGACCCTTGTTGCCATGACACCCAAATGAATATCCCTGGTGTCACCTGCACTGTCATGTCCTGTTTGTGTGGGCTTGCTTCCCTCTGATGAGTCTATCTTTGCGTGTGTGCGCATGTATGTTTGTGCGGATAATACTCCTGACCCAGACTGTCTTTGTGTCATGAAGGTTGAGCTAATATTTAACTGGCAGCTGAAATATTGTGACCTGCCTCGCAAGTCACTGACTTCCAACCTGTCAATCATGATTCGCATAGCTCTTCGCTGTCCGTACACCTCTAAAGCATCGATTCGTACAACCAAATAACCACACACTGACATTTTCATGTTGCTAGCTCATTCTGATTAGCATGCTGCTCTCTGTAAATGAGATGCAAATGAAACCTGAGCTGAACTGGACAGAGCGGGTCACTCGCATGAGAAATGCCTAAATTAATGTGTGGAATTTGACACGGGCAGGACCGCAGAGTTATAACCTCCCCTAAATAAGATCAGCAGCTTTTCTTCACCTTTTGTGCTTGTGTATGTGTGTAAGTTCAAAGCAGTGCGACCTTGAGTAGAGATGCATTCGTCTGGGATCAATACTCATCCTGATCCGCTTTCACTGCCTCCACACACACTAGCACACTGGCCACGTATACACAACCTGCCATTTTTATCCAGTTAAACCAGCTCAGACTTCAAAACCTTCATAACAATATACTACGTAGTAGTGCATAATATAACGCCTCATAGTGTTCAGTGAAAACAATGCAAAGACAAACATCACTCTGTTCCCCTCCACCCACAACCTCACGTCCCACTTGAAGCCCCTTAAAGCACTTGGCGTTTTTTCCCACTTACATCATGTTATTTGAAATAAACAATATAGCAGGCTATTGTGAGGTGCTGTTGTCCTGATATTTGCCAGAGACAGCTCTGTTCTCATTTCTGGCAGTGTAATCAGATTTAGCTTTGTTTGACTTTCATCTCAGCCGTGTGTTATCAGAGTGCTAACTAGTTGCTAGGAGATGGGCTCATCCTTTAACTGTCTGACAGAAGAGAGTCTTTGTCCTCTCTTTTTAAAATGCATCTAGAGGCATTTGATGAGCGATGAAAAGAACTGAATATTTTGTGAATAGCAAACTGAGGAGCAATGGCCAACTGATCCCATGGTGAAGAACACAAAAGCTAGCTAAAAAAAGGTCAATTTGAGCTTGCAAATGTGGATGTTATTGTTAATTAGCTGATTGAATAATAATAAAAAAAATCAAATGGTTTAAAAGATGAATATTAAGATCAGATAAGTTGACATTCACATTTAAAGGGGTCATATAATGCCATTTTTGTACAAGCTAATATGATTCTTTAGGGTCTAAATTAAAAGTTTGTAATATACTTTAATTAAAAATTCTCATTAGTATTGTAAGAAAACACTTATTTTACCTGGTCAAAAACAGCTCTGTCTTCAGCACGCCGTTTAAGTGCATATGCCTTTAAATGATAATGAGCTTTGCTCACTCCGCCCCTCTGTTCTGTGCGTACACCGTTTGTAACACAATAACACAAAAAACATAACGTGTTGTTCATTATAAACGTAGGATTATGAATTATATTGAGAACGTCGTACATAGAAAACATGCCATAATGTTCCCTGAGTGTAAACCTTAGCCGCATTCATCGTGAAGCTAGCGATTTGCAAAGATTAATATAAATATTAATATAAAGGTAAATAAAATGCTACACTCACTTCAGTTCTTCTGGAGGTGCAGGAACACTAATAGTTGGTATCGATTCCTTTTTTCAGGAGCAGCTTCTTAGCAAAACCAGCTTTATACCTCCTCGTTTATAAAGCAGTCTGGTGTGTGAAATGATTCAAGCAAACATGAAAGCATTGACGACGTTGATCGAGGGTAATATTCCCTTCTAAAACAAACTCAGCCACTCTGCGTCTTCAGCGGTTCGGATTTAGGAACATTAATGACTGCTGTGTTCCTTATTGCACCCAAAAGAACACCACTTCGCTTAGACTCCATTCTGCTCATAGACTGTGCTGCTCCAGCGTACTTTTCGGCACAACACCGGTCCGCGCGCGCATGATTGACAGCTCGCTCACGAACAAGGGCGGGTCTGTGTTGAAACGCTGCTGTCAATCAACAATCGTGGGAGGGGCGTCCGAGCCTGTGACGTCACAGGCTCGAACGGCTCAATTTGAGGCAGGGGAAAACATATAAGAAGATTAAAACAAAATCACTGGATGGATTTTTATCATTATATGATGGTTGTGTACAGGCACTGCCAACACACATTTCAGTACAATCAACTTGTAAAAGTGCATGTACCATTATATGACCCCTTTAAGTATTTTTAGGGCTATCAATCAATACAAAATTGTAGACCTATTTAATTTAGTTGAATGTATTTAAAATCTAAGTGAATGAATCATATTAAATCAAAGATGTTATGGAGACAGGGATAGCTGCAGGTTGGAGTAATGGGCGTTCCTAAAAGAGGGGTGCTGAAAGGTGAATTGCTACAACAGAAACTAACCCCTAACATTTAACGTTTAAAATTAAGATACAAATTTCAGACCAAGTTCACACCAAGAATGATAACTAAAAAGATAACTATAGCGATAATATTAGTGGATGGTATTGTTCTCTTTATTATAAGCATGCACTGTCACTTGAAATGCTTGAGCTCTTTAAAGCAGGATGGCTCTTAATGTTTTTGTCATTCATCGGCTGGAAAAAAAACATTCTGAAAGTGATTCCAACTTCTGTGCCGTTGTGATATAGACTCTATATCTTTATGGTTATTGTAATAGTTATTGTTCTTGGTTGTGACCTGTCTTCAATTCCATTATGATGTAATGTTTGGTTATGAGTAATCAGTAATCTTTTTTTTCTTCAAATAATTAATTGCACATACAGTAATTAACACAAATGGACAGCCCTAGTATTTTGATAGATTAAAATACCATGATAATAAATACCAGTTTCCAGCATCAAGCATCATAACGTCCATACATTTTTTGTAGCTAAAATAACTGGAAGTGACTGACAAAAATAGCCATTTCCACTCTTACATTAAAAATGTCTGATGTTATTATTTTGATACTAGACATAAAAATACATAAAATATTGGGTAAAATAGCCCAATTTTCGAAATACTTTTTAGTACTGAATAAAATATTCCTGGAAGTATATTGGTTCAATAAGGTTTCACTTGTGACCATTACTAACTACATTAGTTAACAAGAACTATCAATGAACAATACTTCTAAAAAATTATTAATCTTTGTTAATGTTAATTTCAACACTACTTATACTATTAAAATATGTATATGTATATGTTAATATTATTTAATAGACCTGAGCTAACATGAACTAACAATGCAAGGTGTCCTAGAATGTGAAATTGAATTTATTTTGGCATAGTTAAATAACAAGAGTTCAGTACATGGACATGACATACAGTGAGTCTCAAACACCATTGTTTTCTGCTTCTTATTTAAATCTCATTTTTGAAAAACACCCCTGAAAAATAGGCAAATCTCCACATAACACCGACTGTGACGCAACAGTCAGGATCATTAATATGTACGCCTCCAAAAATTTGCATATGCCAGCCCATGTTCAATGCCAGGCGGAACTGCGCAGCCGAACCATCGGAAGTTCTGCAGCTGAAGAAATAAGCAAGGATCATAGGGAAAATGGCAGATAAATGTTATGTTCCAGGTGTGCAGGGGAGGTGAGGACTTTGCATACCCTTCCCACAGAAAATAAATGTCAACAGGCGTGGTTGGTGTTTATCTATAATACCGCAACAGTTTAATTCGAAGTTTTTAGTTTGCTCTGCCCATTTCACCACGGACTTATTTTCTAACCTGGGACAATATCAAGCAGGCTTCTCTCAGTGAATAAATTATATAGAGAAAGCGATCAAAGAACAATCTTTCCACACAGCGCGAGTTTATCTGGACACTTGCCAAACTCGTTATGAAATCAATGATGTACATAATCGTGTTTGCATTGGTGAAAGCATTAGAGAGAGTGCAGAAACTGCGTTGCAATGATAAGATATTCATTCTCGCAATCAACAGACTGTCATCTGCTTGCTCAAAGCTCATCACGGAAACATTTTATGTGATGGAAATAGATTTAAATACTTTATAAACATCTCACGATTCGTTAATCTCGATAGCTGTATTAGTAAAAACGTATAATATCTGTAGTAAAAGTATTCGAGAGAGTTTCACATGTAATACGTAGCTATTTCATATGCAAGCATGTCAGCCAATCACAGCAGTGGCCGGTTACACTGAATCCCACAGCAGACACGCCCCTTCAAACAGAGTGTTCAAATCAGAGGCTAAAATCAGGCTAGGAAAAATGCCTTTTATTTCTAAATTATGACTATTTTTGATCTAAAAAAAAATACTAACATTATAAGGGTAATTAAATAACCCCATTATAGGGCACCTTTAAATAAACCAATGTTAACAAAAAAAATAAAAAAATAAATAAATAAATGCTGTAACAAATTTATTGCTCATTGTTCATTGATGTTAGTAAATGCATTGACGAATTTTAACAGGACCTTTTTGTAAAGTGTTGCCAGTAAATTAAAAAATGTTCTTGCCACTATTGTTGAATTTTTTTATTTTTTTATTGAGCAAGTCACAATGCATCGTGAAGGATAAATGAAATGCTGCATCAGAATTTGGCAGAATCAAAGTATCTTAGAAGGCAACATCTTTCCGGATAGCATTTGGAACAGACTTTGTGACGTCTTAAAATACTGTAGCGTATATTGAAAGCTCACTATAGGTATATTGGCAGATAAGCAGCTAACTAGGTTTTGGAACCAAGCTATTTTGTCTGTGTATATGAAGTAAAACAAAGTGCAAGTAAAGGCCTATCATCAAATGAACACCAGATGAATCCGTACAGGCTCTGTTGACCGCTGTGCTGTGCTAATGAACTTGTACAGTCTCATTTGTGAGTCATGGTTGTAGCTTCCATTTTCTTTGCAACAACCTTGAATCACTAACAACCTTCAGAGACTCCCATTAGTCTCTATATCCTGCAACGCTAACTCTTAGCTTGCCATTTGTTTCCTGCATGCCATCTTCTCTGCTGTAGACCATTTGCTATCTTTCTCTAAAGTCCTATACTCTCTGTCTTTTCCCCCTCTTTTTATTGGCTCTAATCTGGCAGTGGTGATTTATCTCTTCTGTCTTCACTCTGGACCAGATGCTGCTGACCTTGCAGACAGTCAGAACACAGTGCGTTTGTGTCTTTTTTTCTGTACGTATATGTGTGGATGTTTTGTTGTTTATGTACAAAAGCACATCTGTGAATATATCTGTATATGTGTATGTAGTTCCCTTTCAGTTGCTCACGTTCAAC
Organism: Chrosomus eos; assembly: GCA_036326025.1. NCBI lineage: Eukaryota > Metazoa > Chordata > Actinopteri > Cypriniformes > Leuciscidae > Chrosomus > Chrosomus eos. The sequence goes on from CM070829.1 coordinate 18,002,588, forward strand.
GTAGTCGGAGTGTTGACTGATTGGGATCACGCTTAGGGAGTCTGTCATCTTCGAGTACTCTTAAAACGAGCCAATGCACATTGGCGTGCAAGATCTGCATCTCACACTCCGCCCTGCGGCACGAGTATACGGAAGTGGATACAGTTATCTTTCGCTTCGGAGCCGATCGGTCTTTATGTCGATGTCTCTGAAGAGTGTTTTTATATTACAACAAGCGAGTGTGTTGATGTTCTTCTGGAAGACTCTCTCAGTGCTGGTGGTTCTACAGCTCGAGTGCAGCGGTGATTGCGAGCTTCTGAGCTCTCAACTGCTGTTTTAACAGCATCATTTTTGTGTGTTTGTTGATGGTTGGTTAGAGGGCAAAGACGTGAGTGCTTCACTGTTTCAGTTCCCTGCTCAGTGTTGCCACGGTCACTCCCCTCACTCACCGCTGCATTTTGGACTTCCCCCCTAAGGCTTGTGAGTTCTCTTCCATTCCGACGGGCAGAGCTTACAAAGCCTGTGGGTAAGCCACCTCCTCTTTGCATTCCATGGCATTGCTACAGGTCTATCAGGCCAGGGCACTCATGGACATGCACGAGGGTAGCCCAAACTGTGAGCTCGTAGGTGAGCTCCTCACTGCAGCCGACCTCGCCTTCCGGGGTACGAGCGTTATGACATGTGCTATTGGTCTGGCGATGTCCACTTTAGTGGTCCAGGAGCGCCATCGATATGGCGGATGCGGACAAGGTTCGGTTCCTGGACTCCCCAATTTCCCAGGTTGGGCTGTTCGGCGAAGCGGTGGAAAACTGTGCCCAACAGTTCTCTGCTGCCCAAGTGCAGACGGAGGCCATCCGGCACATCCTGCCCCGGTGGCCCGCTGCTGCCTCCACCCCGCATCCGGTGTCAGTTCCTTCGTCTGCTTGTCGCCGAGGGTGTCCCCCTGCCACTGCTCCTGCTCCTGCTGGGCCTCCGCAGCAGCCTCCATCCAGGCCTCAGCGTGGAGCCAGCCGCAGGCAGGCCACCCAGCCTGTGTCAGACGCTGCCACCCAGGGATGGGGTAACAAGCTCTTCAGATAGTTACTGTTTAAATAAAATAAAAAGTTGTACCCTATATTTGTGTTTTTTTTTGTTTATTTATTTATTTATTTGTATGTGTGTGTGTATGTGTGCATATAATTATGTTTGTCTTTTTATTTTCATAATCTGAATTAATGTATGTTACATCACGATTGTATATGCATCTATATTATTTACACTATATTACATGCTATTGTTACTCTCTGTCAGACCCAAGATGAAGCTAATAAAAAAAAAAAAAAAAAAAAAAAAAAAGTTGTACCCTAGAGAGGTGGGTCACGACCATCTTGGTCCTGTGTTAATTGAGAAGGGGCCTTTTTCGAAAGCCTCCATTCAATTCATTTCACAGAGATGCATTTCCAAATGCTCTGCCCCAAGATTGGTCTGCAGCGTTTGACCTGGGACATGTACTTCAGATCTCTATCCTTCCGCACCACAAGCCATCCTGTGTTCATGCGTTTGAAAGGTGTGAAGTATCAGTACAAAGTCCTACCCTTCAAGTGCTCATAGCCAGTTTGGTCCTCAGGTCAACTGGGAAAGAGTAAAACTCGTCCACGGGCTGAGGATCTCTTTTCTAGTTTGGAGATGTATTCGGTCCACCACATCTCTGAAAAGAGTATGTGGATGGTTAGTGCTGTATAGAAGTGAGAAAGGATCCCACTGAAACACTTCAGAAGCTCCTGGGGCATTTGGTAGATGCAGCCGCTTGGCTTCCTCCATATGAAGACCACTTCAGAACTGACTTTATGGCCAAATCCCGAGGTGGTCGTGGCACAGCGGCACACTCTGTGGGAAAGCACCCTGGCCTGCCGCCAAACACTCAGTCCGTAACAGACCTTTTGATATCCTTTGGCAAAATATCCTTAACGACATGCAATCTGGATTTAGGTCTGGCCACAGGACAGTTTCTGCCTCTCTAAAAGTTATTGATGATATAAAAGCAGCAATTGATAAAAAGTTATTCTGTATGGCTGTGTTCATTGACCTTACAAAGGCATTTGATACAGTTGACCACTTCATGTTAATCAAAACCCTATTGAATATTGGTGTTGGGCATAGATCTGTAAAATGGTTGCATAGCTATCTCTCTGCAAATTGTAAGGCATGGGAATGTAACATCTGACCCTGTTGTCCTAAAAAAGGGTGTCCCACAAGGGTCAGTTCTAGGTCCTTTTCTTTTTATCATTTATATAAATAGGGTTAGGGGTTAGGATATTTTCACCTATAAATACTAAAGTCCCAGCTCTTGCTATCAACACATTGCAAGATGAAGCCATTGAACTTGTTGATACTTATAAATACTCGGGTATCTGGCTGGACAAAGGTTTTACCTTTAAAAAACATATTGAAGCTCTTACTACAAAACTTAAATTCACTCTGGCATTTTTATATAGATTGAAATCATGTTTTTTTAGGGCTACATGGAAAAAACTGGTTGCAGGATTATTCCTGTCTCAGATAGATTATGGTGATATCATCTATCAATTTGCATGTCCATCTACTGTCAATGCTTGACCCTCTTTATTATGTGGCTCTCAGGTTTATCACAAATGCTAGCTATCAGACACATCACTGTATCTTAAACAGTATGGTAAATTCGCCATCACTCAAAGTGCGTGTCACGTTTCAGTGTGTTTAGTTATCTTTTGTGATCTTGTTTTCCCCTGTCTTCGTGATTTTTGGTTTAGTCCTGTTAAGTTTTCCCGCTCCTCGTTTGTGTCCAATTTTCTGCACCTGTTTTCAGTTAATTATCTTGTTTGGTTCAGTGTATTTAAGCCCTGTGTTTTCCCTGAGTGTTTGTCGATCGTCGTCAATGTATGGTTGTGTGTTAACCCTGAATTCCTGGAGTTTTGTTCTTGTTTGATTTTGGAAGTTTCATTTTGGTAATTAAAACTATTATATTGAAGCTCCCGTGTCCTCGTCTTCAGTCACCTGCACCCAACCCTGACAGTGCGCAGGTTGCTACATTGGCACATTTTTATTTCTAAAGCTATTTTAGGTCTTTTGCCTTCTTATATCTGTTTAAAATTTGTTTATATACAAAGTACATACCATTTAAGATCTAGTGACGGACTACTTTGTAAGGTACCAAGGTTTCTGAGGACAGAAACAGGAAAGAGGAGTCTGTTTTACTATGGCCCTTCGTCCTGGAATGAACTCCAGTCTAGGCTTAAGATTGGTGCGCAAATTTCCTTAGCTGCTTTTAAAAAAAGACATCTGACATGCTGATGGACATATGCACTTGTTTTAATTAATGGTAGGTAGATCTCGACTTTTAGTCCTTATTTGGTTCGTTATTATATTATAACTCATTGCATTGTGTAGATGTAGATATTTTGTAAACTTTGTGTAAATCTGTATTGTATTTTAATTTACGTAATGTATTTTTTTTCAGCTCATGGTTGAAAACTGTGCTATACAGGACTCCCTTGTAAAAGAGTCTCAATTGGACATTTCCTGTTTAAATAAAGGTTATATATTAAACAAACTCATCTCCACACCGGCGTGATGACTCCGACCCCTAACCAGATGAACTGGATAAATATCGTGAAAGTTCTGATCCCATCAGACTTCTGACCTATTATGCTGCCTAAATCATAATCATACACTGTTTGTTCGTTGGCCAAAGGAGGACTGGCCCCTGACTGAGCCTGGGTTCTCCCAAGGTTTTTTTCTCCATTCTGTCACCTGATGGAGTTTTGGTTCCTTGCCACTGTTGCCTTTTTCGCCTCTCTTCGCCTTTGTCGCCTTTGGCTTGCTTAGTTGGGGACATTTAACATTTAATTTTGAATTTAACAATACTGTTACAACATTATTTTCCTGTTATCTATGTAAATCTGCTTTGAAACAATTTGTATTGTAAAAAGTGCTATATAAATAAAGGTGACTTGACATGACTATATATATATATATACATTTTATATATATAGTCCCCCCCCCCCCCCCGTGCTGAGCCGATCGGGTTTGACAGTCGCTACTTCCTTGTACCAAAAAAGGACGGCGGCACCCGCCCCATTTTAGACCTGAGACATCTGAACAAAGCCCTCGTGAGACGGCCATTCAGAATGATAACTACCAAACAAATCCTTGTGCAGGTTCGCCCAGAGGATTGTTTTTTTACAATGGATTTGAAAAACACCCAATCACAGGCCATTCTTGAGATTCGCCTTTGAGTGGCAGGTTTATCAATACATGGTCCTACCATTCGGTCTGTCCCTGGCACCCCATACATTTACGAAGTGTAACAGCGCTTTCTCCCTTAAGGCAAGAGGTCAACCTCTTTGCGAAATGTTCTTCTCAAAGAACAGGGACGCGCTGGCCCATTCCTGCCCCAGACACCCTCTATATGTTCCCGCCAGTCTCTATGATCCCTCAGGTCATCAGAGGGATCAAGGAAAACGGATGCCCAGTTCTCTTAGTAGCCCCCTCTGGAAAACCCAGGCGTGGTTTCCGGAGCTGGCACAGATGTTCCCAGATGACATTGTTCCCTGGCCGGTGCAAGTGAGGAGGGATCTCCTCAAGCAGGCGAACGGCACGATTTGGCACCCTCGCCCGACTTATGGGCCCTCCATGTATGGCCCCTCAACGGGCATCCTGGGACCTCCCAGAAAAGGTATTGAATACCATCACTAGGCTAGAGCACCATACCAGCCATCTCTATACTCTGAAGTGGTCAGTATTCACCAGCTGGTGCACAGCTAGGGACCTCGAGCCCCAGTCAGAGATGTCAGTGGTATTCTCCTTCCTACAAGAGCTTCTGGATGCAGGTCGCTCCCCATCCACACTCAAAGTGTATGTGGCAGCCATAGCAGCTTACCATGCTCCTGTGGCTGGCCAGTCACTGGGGAGAAACAACCTTGTTGTTCGTTTCCTTAAAGGAGCCAGGAGGATGAATCCCCCCGGCCCCTTCTATACCGGCTCGGGACCTCTCCACAGTCCTTGGGGCCCTGAAGGGTCCCCCGTTTGAGCCACTGCAGTCGGCTGATCTTAAACCACTGTGAAATGTGTTCTATGTTGGTGTCTCAGTTGTTGAAGCATTTTGTGTTCATACAAGTATTTACACATTGAAAATTTGCTGGAAATAAAAGATGTTGCAAATGAGAGGATGTTTCTTTTGTTTATGTATTTATAAATATATACAGTAGTCAACATTTGAAGTGGATAAAAACCTTTCATCAAAGCTATACATTCATTTTTGAACAATACCCGTTCTTGTCTTAGGACAACTTTGATTAACTTTTTTGATCCAGTTCAAATGCTGACTACAGGTGAAATTTGAATATCCTGCAAAAGTTTATTTATTTCAGTAATTCAACTTAAAAGGTGAAACTAATATATTATATAGACTCATTACATGTAAAGTGAGATATTTCAAGCCTTTATTTGTTATAATTTTTATGATTATGGCTTACAGCTATGAAAACCTTTTCACATTATTCTAAATTTGAATTTGGGGTTTTCATAGCTGTAAGCCACAATCATAAAAATTATAACAAATAAAAGCTTGAAATATCTCACTTTGCATGTAATGAGTCTATATAATATGTTAGTTTCATAATTATTAGGCACGTTTTCTTTTACCTGTTACCTACAGCCCCTGTTTACAAATAGCCGTTGAAATCTATAACGCAAACCGGAAATTGTAATGCGTGCGCACGCAATAGTTTGCTTGTGCGCACGCGACAGTTTTCTCGTGTGCACGCGATACATTTCTCGTGAGGATGCGATAGTCTTTATTTTGATTTTTTTGCAAAGGTCCCCTCAGGGGCTTTGTAGTTTTCACTGTATTTTTGATTAAATAAATAAAGGTTTGGGTGAGCATAAGGCTTCATTAAAAAAATTACAAAAATCTGTAAGATTTTTTGCTCATGTGCCTTTAAGACTTAATGTAAAAGCCCTCTTCACATGCGAAATGAGAAACTTCACATATAAAATATTTCATAACTTCAAATACAGTTACCCCATGTGCTACCCCATTCTTTAGTAACAGCCTCACTGCAAATTCTACATTGCTTTGTGACAGATTCATAAAACAATCCACACTGAAATGCAACATAAACGGATAAAGTCAGATTGAAATGATCAGGCCCCTTGTTAAAATAACATTTCAGCCACTCTTTTCTAACACAGGGTCCCTTCAGAAGGATATAGTATTATGGAGTGGCCTCATATATATATATATACATATATATACTGTATATCCTACAGTTCAAAAGCAATGCAGCAACAACTCTTCATTATCATCTGCACTCCCAGTGAAATAAATAAACAAACAAAGCAATCTGTATTTGACAACACAATTTCTGCTGCATACAGTTAATCAATGCTTGGCCTTATTTGACTCAGTGTTTGTCTTGGTGATAAATATATACGGTCATTCACAACAGTGAATGCCACTTTTTTGTTGTCTAAAATTAAATGTGAGAAAGACTTGATTGCAGCAGTGCAGTTCTAGGAAGAATATCCAACTGTGATTGGGTTCACATAGTGATTGTGCAATTAGGCTAAATGGAACAGCAAAAAGAGATAAAACGTTTAATGCAGATACAGAGAATTAAAGTCATGATTAGATGCGCTTATACCAAAGCCAAAGTTACATGTAGATTACGTACAAATACATGCATGAGTATAACTGATTCTAAAGGTTTGATTACAAACAATGTAAAGGTTTACATTGTAAATGTGTTCTTTACATTTTGCTTTAAGCTGTTTTCTACTAAATCAACCTACAAGGTGCATATACCGCAAATGTTGTGGACTAATTAACTAAAAGTTTAGGATGCTACTAAGCTGAATTTTTCAGTTACTTGTCTGGTTTTATAATAGCAATTTTCATTAAACATCAAGTTTTCCAACAGTGTAATGAGACAAGCTTAGACCTAACCCTGTTAAAAAAAAAAAAAAAAAAAAAAAAAAAAAAAACAGCTTCAACCAACCTAAGTTTGCTTAATAATCTTCCAGTATGGCCAAGTTGATGTTTGGCTGGTCAGCCAGCCAACTTTATCCAAAACGTCCTTAAAACCAGTAAATTAACCACCCAACGAGCTATAGTCGTCATTTCGCCATATCGAGCACAGCGTTAGTTCAGACAGACCACGTAGGCATAGGCTGCGATGAGCTGACGCGGTCAGCTGTCAAATCGCTCCAACCAACACTACCGTTCTCCTATTAGACCGGAAAGATATATATACGCGGCACTTCCGCCTGGGAAATATGCTTAAACTGCTCTTGCCTTGTTTTGGCCTAGACATCAGTGCTGTTTTTGGACGACTACTAGACGTCTTTTAAAATGTAATATTTAGTCCTATTATATCCCTACCTATAAACTATCCCTAAAATCAGAGGGAAATGAAATGTGAATAACACTGATGCAGAAGCCCTTATCCTGGTTGTAAGAGTACACTTGACATACATTGTAAAGTTGATTGGAATGTTTTTACAGGATCAACAAAGATGTTGATCCAGGAACACGTTGCACTTGGTGAATCAGGTTCTGCATCCTGCTAGAGCCAAGAACCCCAAATTTCTCTAAGACCGGTAAACTAAAGTAGAACGTTGGTTAGAGGACCCCCCCACCCCCTCCCCCTATACCCCCCCCCCCCCATACCCCCCCCCCAGAGGCAACAAGAACTGTACATTCAATTCATGCACAAGTTACATTGCACATCAGTTTATTTGTCTTGTATTTTATCAGAGAAATATTTAAAACATTTAGCACAGCTCTTCCACCTGCAGTACACAGATATTTATATATTTCATGATGTCAGCATTAATGTGCAGTGTTATTGTGCCGCCATGCCGAAACTCATTCCATCTGCGGGAGGATTATCCAGGTGTTTTGAGTTCCGAATGACTCACAATCTTGGTTTGAGGAGCAAAAACTCACATCTGTGCATCTCCCTGAAAAGTGCTTTTGAGCCCAGTAGTTAGCAAAGGCTAATAATTCTCATGCTGCCACTCCGAGGGCATTTCACTGGGGCTGTTTATCATTGAACACATGCAACATCTCAACATAATATATTATTCAGACCTGTAGATTCAATTTGCAGTGCTGAGCTAATGTCTTTAATTTTCCATGGCTGTCAAATGCATTACAGTGTGAAGATTAAAATCACCAAGAGAGCAAAGTACCTCTAGCAAATATGTCCCCTTCCTGTGGAGTTTTGTAGGCGTTTTTCTTTTCCTCTTAAATTGACTTTTGAATAAATGGAAGTGACAGTTTTGTGTGTGTGTGTGTGTGTGTGTGTGTGTGTGTGTGTGTGTGTGTGTGTGTGTGTGTGTGTGTGTTAATCACACTAAACATGGAAGCCAATGATGCCATATGGAGGGGATGTGCATTTCCATTTCACAAAGAGTCTGACCCTCACGTACAAGGTTGCACAATGTGTGTTTGTGTGTGTGTGTGTGTGTGTGTGTGTGTGTGTGTGTGTGTGTGTGTGTGTGTGTGTGTGTGTGTGTGTGTGTGTGTGTGTGTGTGTGTGTGTGTGTGTTTTGTGGGTTTGCAAAATGACCTTGAATGTGTGAGGTTGATGGTGTGAAGGTCACAGTTACACTGTGTCAGACAAACCAAGAGGCATACAAAAATCCTCAGTCGTTGTTTATGTTTCTCTGGCATTCAACGCAGATCTTCATCTTAAACGTGTTCCATTCATTTCTTGTTGACTTTCATTATAACCATGTAAATCATTAAGCATGGTAAAATGAAAAGAATCATTGGAAACCTTAAGGATGATGAATAATATTACTTGATGAACAATATTACTTGAAGTAATAATATTACTTCCTTGAATTCCTACTTGGCATACCATAACAGACAAGATTTCTATTTGTGCTTATTGAAATCTTCTCCACGAAGGCCAGGAGGAGGAAAGAGTGAAGCATGAGCAAAGACAATAGCGCCGAATAAAAGAGAAAACTGCTTGGATGTGCTGCTTTTAGATGTAAATTATTCATTCTGTGATCCACAACAGAACAGTCTTGTTAGGGAATGTAACACATCACCCACCAAGGGCCAGAAAATAGGAAAAATATTTGTCAAGATCAAAGATCGGCACGTTATAATTCATGACACCAGGGGCGGTGACATGGTTTGGCTTAATGATCAAAGGCAGTCGAGCAGCAGCGTATCAGACAGGCGGCAAGCCAAACAATGAAGCGCAACGCCTCATCATATTACATTCTGCTGACAGACCAGGTTAGCATGAGGCTACGGTAACCTGCCCTCAAACGCCCCCCATTACCAACACGGATCCAAAATAGCCTCCAGCACGTTTAGCATGAAGGTACATTGACATGCACCTTCAGAATCATCACATGCAGCAATGTCAGTATGTTGAGAATTTGCAATAAGATAATGCAGCACAGGAATATGATATGCATGACATAATATATGACAATAATGAGCTAAATCAACACAAGGTCATTTAATATTTTTGCTCTTGTGGGAATTGTTGTTGGTTTGCACCTGTGAAATAGCATTAACGTTTATTCCATAGTGTAAAGTTTTTTGTCCATACAATGTCAGTGTGATCCAATGGACAAAAAACAGTTGAGAGATTCTTTAATTATATTTTTTTTTGTGAAGAAAGAATGTATTACAGGTTTGGTCAACAACCTCATTGGAAAAAACAAAATGTACCAACTCACTGCCGTTTCCAGCTGAAATTAGAACTAGCGGCACAAACAACTTTTATTTCCTTTCACAAAATTATAATTACAGGGGCAGATTGTTGATTTTCTCCATTCCACAACACTTATGTCATGACCTCAAAACACCATAGTGTTTTTTGACATTTACATCACGTAATCACCTTATGGCTGATGTGGAAAACTTGCTCGGTAGCTCACCTAGTACAGCATTGCACTTGTGATGTTGATACAAGTCTTGATACATGATCTCAAAGACTTGTAGAAGCAAGAGCCAAAGTAAGAAATGTTGCCAGATACACATTCTGCCACTTACTGGACATTTCATTCGCAAAAAGTGCAAGAAGCTAAATATTATTATAATGCGTCCTGGGTTGGGTTTGGAATGACAAGAGAGTCAGACATTTAAGACAGAAATTTCATTTTTGGGTGAAGTATTTTGGGTGAAAAGACAGAAACGTCTTTTTTTTACTTCCTATATTTTTTCATTTTTTAATAAACATATTCATGGTTCCATGGATTCATGGACTGTTGTGTATACTTGCAGTTTAACTGACTCAAAATTTAAACTGAAATTTTTAATTTATTTGATATGGGTTATAACAGCTAAAATGGCAAAGATATCTGATGCAGCTTTTTAAAGGTTAGCCTAACATTTTCTGTTAAAATTATCAAAAAACATTTTTTTAACAAATATTCCTGCTCTCATATAACTTTTGAGAATTAATCATTTAGTTAAGGCCTGTTAATGATTATAAAAGCAACTTCCAAACATTCACTTCACATCTACAAGGTGTTATGCTTATCAAGTGGAAAAATAGAAATTGCATGGATATCTCTATTACTATTCCAAACACGGCTCTTTGGTACAAAGCCTGCAACTCCATCCAGTGCCATGTAAATTCATTCCCCTCGTCATAGATGCAAGATGACAGCCCCCATCATGGATGCATTCTTTTCTCTCCATCTACCTTAATTTGGTCTTTTTCTGTTGCTTTGTGGAAGCACCAAAAGTTGTGAAAAGAAAATGTTTTATTCAGAGCCAGAGCTGTTCTTCTGTGCGAAATCTTGAATCTAATTTAGAAGTATTGCAACACCTTACTGACAGCACGGTTGAGGATGAACTTTGGCTTTGCTCATTTATTGCCTGCCACCTACTCTGTCTCCACTGCGTTTCCTTGTGTTTAAATGCTGTATCAACATAAGGATGCTTCATTAGCATAACACTTTTTATCAAGGGAATGAAGGTGCTTAGGATGGGTTAAGGTCAGTACAATTGATATTCAGGCAATGCAATCAATACTGGTTCACAATTTGCGCCCCATTGAGTCTACAAGACGTTTTGTGATCAATATTCCTGCTCTCCAAAGAGCTGCTGATAATAAGTATTAGGAAGTTTGTATTGATAAATGTCTTTTTAACATGAGGGTTCTCCAGGAAATCATTGAAACAATAAGCTCTGTAGACAGCAGTGTTGGGGGAGCGACTTTGAAACAAGCTAATCTAGCTCATTTGAAGCAGTAAAACTACAGTAAAGCTTTTCTTTTGAAGAAGAAGCTATAAACAGTAGAAACAGTAACTATTGAAGTTACTTAGGGGGGCAGTATTGTTTTTAACAATAAACTTGAAAACAAAGAATCCTCTTTAGGAACTCAATTACATTAGATATAGGCCTATTAAGTGTCCAAAGACCTATAATTTATAATTTAATCAAAGCTATATCTTGGCTGGCACAAAAACAAGAAGAGGTTTTGAATGAATCTCAAATATGGTGACAGTAGCAAACATGAACATGTTAATTTACAGCCTACCATAAATAAAATAAAAATATAAACACAAAATCATAAATCAGGGACTCTAATCTGTGAATCGTTTATTAGTTTATTTAGGCTACATAAACCATCTGAACAAACTGATTTACTAGAATGAAATAAATTCCCCAACTTTGCATATTTTGGAGTAGCCTGACTACGTCAGACTTCGTACTTCCGCTCAATTTCATTTTACTTCTGTACTCAGTCTGAGATAGCGACCTATCTCCTATGCCTATCTCTCAGTTTTCCTCCGGCCTGAAAACAGCCGGCCAATCAACGAACAGAGGGTGGGCTGAGAGCCGTGACGTAGATGCTAAGCGGCGAGTTTAAGAATAGGCTTGTTTGAGATGCGCCTTGCCCAAGGGGGTAATCCACCAGCCGGAAACTGAAGTCTCCCCGGGGGCCGCCATTGGCTAACAAGTTAGCATTCCATTGACTCCCATTCATTTTGGCGTCACTTTGACAGTGAATAACTTTACATCTGAGACGTTTAAAAACTCCATTTGTCCATTGTTTATTTCTAAAGAAACACGACAATGTATAAAAGGCTCCATTACCCTGTATCTTACGTTGGTGGTCCCGTAGAAGCAGTTTTTGTAAAAATAGGCTAACGATTGCGTCATAACACGTGACTCTGTGTCGCAAAGAAGAGAAATTACCATATAGACAGAAGTAGAAGCTCGTGCGCAATCGGGAGGACGTGGAGGCATAAAGTCAAGGGAAAAGCCCATAGAGTGTCATAAAGTTGCTCCTGCTGCGAGCTCATGGACAGCTAATACTCACGATCTCCGGCTCTGCAAGATTCGGAAGGGAATGATTCAGATTCCTCTTTGCACAGCTACTAGAAGACATACAACTGTCAGTCAGGTTGCTCACGTCACATCTACGTCATCAAGCTCAGTTTGAGCATGTCCATTTCTTTTACTGTCTATGGCCTTGCCTCACCTGAAATGTAGGTGAGAGTAGGCGGCTGCAGTGAGGGGAGGAGTGAAAAAAGCGCAGGCAAGACGGACAGATCTCTCTTCTCGCAGTGGATTAGACACCTGTGAGATCAAAGGCGGATATCGCGGGATTCACGCTTGTGCACGGTGTAGCTAATAAACTGGATGTAATTTAAGTTCTGTTGCTTTTATATGAAAATAAATGAACAAGACACCCAAAGTACTTGTTATTTAATTCCATTCCAAATAGCCTGCGTGTTTATCAATATTTTTTCTTTAATACAGACGTGTTTATATATATATATATATATATATATATATATATATATATATATATATATATATATATATATATATATATATATATATATATATATATATATATAAATATATATATATATTAGGGGTGGTTAATCTGCCTGAGTGTTGTTCAGGTGGAGGAAGACTTGCAGTCGAAACTTCAGGTTGCAGTCGAAACATGTCAAGGTAAAGAAAAAGTTTTTCTCCACCTGAACACCTTATCTTTCTAGAAGAAAATTGTCAAATTTAATCATTAAGAAGACAAAAATGAACGTTTTTGAACAACTTTCTGTAGCTTCAGCTTATGTACTGTAGAACACAGTGACAAAATGCAACACACTATCTTGTGCGTAATCAAGTTAACTTAGAGAGAGAGAGAGAGAGAGAGAGAGAGAGAGAGAGAGAGGAGAGAGAGAAGAGAGAGAGAGAGAGAGAGAGAGAGGAGAGAGAGAGAGAGAGAGAGAGAGAGAGAGAGAGGAGAGAGAGAGAGAGAGAGACGCGAGCGCGATCAAACTCGTTGTGTGTGTGAGAGAGAGAGGGAGCGCGATCTAGCGCGAGAGGGAGCGCCTAGTTTCGAGCGCGATCAAACTGTATGTGTGTGTGTGAGAGAGAGAGGGAGACGCGAGCGCGATCAAACTGTATGTTTGTGTGTGAGACAGAGAGAGGGAGACGCGAGCGCGATCAAACTGTATGTTTGTGTGCAGGACCGTGCATAGACCTTTTGAGGGGCATGTGCTGAAACTAAAAAAGGGCACCCCCTCCCTTTTTTTCTACCAAGTAATCAAAATTCATATAAGTACAAAAAAAAGTTATATCAGTTATAATTATTTTTATAAATGTTATAGTTCTTTTATATATATATATATATATAATATATAATATATATATATATCATTTTTCTCTGCTCTGCAGAACAAAGTTCAATAAAATATTTGTTTAGCTATTCTGTTTGGTTTAATAAGCTAATTTGTATTATTTGGTTAAAATTGCTCTACCTTCCCCTCTTCTAAATGTCACACATAAACATGAGTCAAGTATTTTTGACAAACTATTTGAAATATAATTTAAATAATTATGTCCAACTCAATTCCAGATTATAAGAAACTATACCCATGCCATTAATATAGCATATCCAACATGTATCTGCCTACCTGGCAAAAACTTGATACTGTGGAGGACCAGGCATTTATTAGTTTCTTGAAGGTCCCTTGTTCACTACACTTTCCCTAAAATAAGCCAGCAATGAAAATAAATAAATAAAGCAATGTGAAAAGTACAGTTGCATTGAAAAGGAGTACTGAACTGGTGTAATGATGCTGAAAATTCAGCTTTGATCACAGATATAAATTACTTTTTAAAATATTTAAATAGTAAACAGTTATTTTAGATTGTAAAAATAGTTCACAATATTATTGTTTTTGCTGTATTTTGGATCAAATAAATTAAGCATTGGAATGAATTAAATAATGGATTACATTCTGCATGATAAAATATAAAGATTTCACAGTGATCTTCTATAATGTTTTTTTTTTTTACTACTACAACATTACTGGAGTAAAACCATGTTTTACTACAATTATACATGTGAGGACGAGCGGAGAGTATAGAATAATAATACAAAACTACATTGCACGTGCATATCAACAGCCTTGAATTAACCATAATTTAATATTACCATAACAAGATGAAATGTTAATAAATTAAGTGTATCAGCAATCATAAATCAAAGAAGAAAATTTCTTAGAAATATGACCTAGGTGACGAGGATCACTCGTCGCTTTGTGTAGTTTCAGTACAAAACAGCACGGGGGCGCGCCTGTGCTTATGATTTTCCGATGCTAAAAACAAAGTATATGTTGTTGTATTATGAATATATCGTTAACATTTTACAAAAGTCAAACTCAAATACAGTTACGGGTTTTTTGACCAGCGAATGCGTGCAAATGTGCATTTTGTCCGTCATTAAAACGGCGCCGGCGGCATAGGCTACATTTTCATCAACGGATTACTAGTTTGTTAGACGCTCAGTTTTTCCTGTTGTAAAATACATTTGACCAAAATCGCATTTTCTAAAAGCTGAAATGCTACTTTATGCACGTGTAGGCTATGTATATTGACTAACGTTGCTAGCCTAGACCTCCCTCTCAGGTCCCACATGTCTCAGTCAGACATTAAATAAATAAAATATGAGCTTTTATAGACAAAGTGTTTAGTACTTATTCAAACAACAAGATGTTTACCCTTGCAAAACTTCGTTCAGCTGCTGTCTGCTGTGCGGCTGCGGCGGAGCTTCATTTCATTCAGTCACGATAGCGGGGGCGGAGTTATCAGCTTTACTGACAGTTTGAGGATCGAACAAGATTTACACAAGCTCTTTTTAAGAACTGTCATTGGCTAAATATTTTAAAACAGACAGACAGACGTAAAGGGTGACCAATAGCATTGATTTATATAAGAAAAGAAAAAAAAACACCACCAAAGAAAGGGCACTTCGAGTGTAAGAGCAAAAAGGGCATGTGCTCTGCACAGGTTGAGCCCTACCTGTGCACGTGCCTGTTTGTGTGTGAGAGAGAGAGATGGAGACGCGAGCGCGATCAAACTGTATGTTTGTGTGTGAGAGAGAGAGATGGAGACGCGAGCGCGATCAAACTCTTTGTGTGTGTGAGAGAGAGTGAGAGTGAGAGCGAGTCGCGGGCGCGGTCAAACAAACTGTGTGTGTGTGTGTGTGTGTAAGAAAGAGAGGGAGAGAGAGAGAGCGAGCCGCGGGCGCCTTTTCACGCGCTTGCTAACTGGAACTGGGCGCGTTCGTGACGTTCAACTTTCGGTATAACATTTTTTACAAAAAAAAAAAAATCGATTTTTGAAAATTTAATAATCGATTCATACTCGTTCATTACATAATCGCGATTAATCAATAATCGATTTTTTTTCACCACCCCTAATATATATATATATATATATATATATATATATATATATATATATATATATATATATATATATATATATATATATATATATATATAGGCCTAGTTTTTAATAAAAATGACATAACATAACCCATATCGCAGTGTCAGAGAGTTTATTCACACATAAGGTACAGACATAAAACATGATACCAGAGTTAAACATTTAAAAATTTTAAAAGAGAACAATACATCACGGTTGTTTAAACCAATGAGCATTAAGCTGTGTCGTCAGCAAGTCGTTTCCCATCATGCTTTTGATCAGCGCAGTCGGTGGAGAGCAGCTGCGCGAATCTGCAGAATCCGACACGTGCGGCTTGCGGTCGTGAAAGTTTTTTGACATTCGTCAGCATGACATCAGAGCAAGGCGGACCGCTCTCGGACACATTTTTAACCGGCATGCATCTCGCGGTGATCACCGGTGAACGGTTATGCGCAGATTTTGCTCATCTCAAACAAGCCTATTGTATTTTAGGTCAGGGAAACCGAAAACAACTGCGGATATGGAGACACGGGATGCAATTCGCTTTGTTGTGGAGAATATTCCCCGCATTTGCAAACTGAAGCCCGAACAAGAAGAGTGTTTGTTAAACATTTTGAATGGAGGTGATGTTGTGGCCCTATACTCTTTGGGAAAAGTTTAATTTATCAACTACCGATTGTCAACGAGAAAATGGGGAGCCTTTTGACAGGTCAGTAGCCATGTTTCCATCCACTTGTCAATCGAATTATCTGAAGTTCGGTAAAAAACCTCATGCGAATAAAGCTGGTGAAAGTGTGTTTCCATCAAACGGCTTTAAAGCGGATAAAAACCTGTGCGTAATGACGTCACAATCAAATTGGTATATTGAATTGATTTGAGACATTTTAAGGTGTTTCCATTCATTTTCTCACCGAATTGCACAACATTCAAGCAAACATTTGCGAACAAAGTTTTACTAGGTAAAATGGATCGTGCCATAATAACGTTTCCATCCGCGTTTATCGCATAAGCCGTATATCGATCAAGATCAAATCTGATGAGACCGATCTTATTTTTCAATCGAATTTTACTGTTTCCATAAGGCATTTGTCATTCGATATCACTTAATGCGGATACAAATGTGTGGATGGAAACATAGCTAGTGTCTCCTTTCTTTTCCAGTTCTTAAATATTGCCATGCATGTCATGCTGTAATCTTGCAATGAAGTTGCAGCATTTCCGACAGACTCGAGATGAACAAAGAGCTGTGTTTAACATAGCTAATCCTAACTTTGACAGTTCAGTTGGCTGCAAATATTTTCTTGTTTCTCTCTACTGTCAAATATTAGTTTAGAGGCCCTGATTGTACCGTGGATGCTTATCGTTAGATTTACTTCACATAATCTGCAAAAGTCGTTCACAGCCAAGTTCACTCCGGTATTTCGCTCGGTGGTTTCGTTTTCGCATCATATGTGTTTATTTTCCTGTTATCTATGTAAAGTTGCTTTGAAACAATTTGTATTGTAAAAAGCGCTATAAATAAAGGTGACGACTTGACTTTACAGTGGAAGTTCGATGCGGCTGAGCTGGCGCTGGCGCATAACCAAACATTATGTGATTGCTTACGGGTAACCAATGATTTTATACTTAAGACAAGTGCCCCCCGCGAGAAAGAAAACACTTTTCAATTATGCCATTCCAGACTCTGTCTATCTACGAAGCAGAGTTTGGTATTACCAGGCTAATTTTGGAGGACCGTTTATGGTGAATCAAATCATTACAATGAAACAGAAATAAGTTATCTTGAATGAAACAACTTTCCAACGCTTGAAAGCGAACCATACAGAAAAATTGTTGTAGGCTAAAACCTGTCCGTAAATGAGTTTTAGCACTTCCGGATCCATCATTCTGACGCCAATGCTGTTTTTTTGGTTAAATAGACTGCTGAGAGGATTACTGGTGCTCCCCGACCTCACTTACAAAAAATAAGTATATTTCAAGTACATTTTATTTAGTATACTTTAGCAAAGTTCGTGTATATTTTAAGTATACTTTATGTAGTAAGTATACTAATATTAATGTATTAGAATACTTGTAAGTGCACTGTTTCAATATACTTGGCCCACTTTTATGTACTTTCAGTGTAACAGAAGTAAACTTTGAGTACACAACTAGTTTACAACTAAGTTTTTCATTTGTACTGCAACTATACTACAAGTGAACATACAAAGGAACGCACGACAAAGGAAATTCTCAAACTAAATCTGCAATCCAAGAATCAAAATAATAACCAGGAGAATAACTCAAAGAAAACACAACCACGTAGACACTGACATCAAACAGCATCAATGCAAGACGAAGTATAGACAGAAACTGAGGGGTTAAATACATAAGGGGAACCAAAAGCTGATGAGATGACTAACTTGACACACCTGAACAGAATACGCAAATCAGTTAGAAACCATAGTGACAAACAGAACAGAGAACTGAACTCATTAACAATCTGACTGCAAACAGAAACAGAACACAATGAAAACTGAATCAAAAACAGAACATACACATGACAAATATACTCTCAATAAACTACTAGTTTAGTAGTTTTATACTGCAATTATTTGTAAGTTTTCTTTTTAAGTGAACATAAGATGATTATAGTTTACTGTTCTTATTTTTGCACTTTAAGTATACTACTATGTTCTTGTTTAGGTATAATTTTTTATACTTCAAATATAACTTTAACTCTAAATAAAATCTTTAACTATTTCCATTTTTAAAAACATTTCATTCTCGCTTCAAGCTTCTATTTTTTATCAACACTTGGGTGTTTCATAAAAAAAGCAACATTTTGAAGAAAAAGATGATAAAATCGCAGTTTTGTCAAAGACTAAGTCAGGATCAGATTCAGAACTATGATCAGAACACAGATGGAGTAGATCAAGTCCATCAACACCCCCAAAGCTTCAAAGTCATCTCCTTTTTATGGGTTTGAAATTTCATTTGGTAACATTAGGCAGTTTTGAAATTATATGCTGTTTAATGTTTGATATAGTGTAATTTTACATTTGCGTGAGCAATCACTTGGTTCTGCTGCTTCTTCAAACATGGATAGTCGGAAAATGCAGTAAATGGCAGGGAAAGGCCCTGTCCTATACCCTAAACACTCGCGGTCTTCCTACAAGTCCACACTTTCGTGAGGTAACACCACTTTGACTATCGGGAAGAATTCTGCAGCGGAGCTCATGCCTGTGCATATGATGTGTGCATATAAAGTGTGCCATTTGGGACAGGGCCAAAAAGTAAAATTGATTTGAAGTAAATTTCTATGTACACTATCAGTGGACAATACACAAAAATTCAATACTCAGAATTGGGAACATCTCTGTTTTCTTTATTTTCAAAAAATTTACATTTATAAGACAGTATGTAAACCTATGTGAAAAAGTGTAGAGTAAATACAACCACAAGTCAAGTATACTTAGAATATTTAATTATACTTAAGTATATCTCAATCAAAGTATAAGTCATAGTATAGTATATTTCTGAGATGCTAACTTCCGAATTGACCCATGAAAATACACCATCAATGCAGCGCTCTATTGAGGAGAAACCAGTTCAGTAGAATTAAAGGGTTAGTTCACCCAAAAATGAAAATTCTGTAATACTCGCCCTCATGTCGTTTCAAACCAAGACCTTCGTTCATCTTCGGAACTTAAGATATTTTTGATGAAATCTGATGGCTCAGGGCGGGCTCCATTGATAGCTATTTAATGAACACTTTGAAGGCCCAAAAAGGTAGGAAAGACCTTTTTAAAATAGTCCATGGGACTACAGTGGTTGAACCTTAATTTTATGAAGCGACGAGAATACTTTTTGTGTGCCAAAAAAATGAACAATCGACTTTATTCAGTAATTTCTTCTCTTCTATCAGTCAAGGTCTTATGGGTTTGGAACGACATGAGGGTGAGTAATTAATGACAGAATTTTTAATTTCCGGGTGAACTATCCCTTTAAACTAATCCACTGCTGCATTTGAGAGAGAGGTTCGTCCAAACGAATCAATTCACTAGAATGAATAAGAGTGAGCATGTTTGATTAATCTGTGGGCTCGGATATTAAAAATTGCATTTGCACTGCACAGTTAACACTTTGGAAAAGTATCTTGCTACTGGAAAAAAAAAAGTTTAGTTAGTTAGTCGCATCACTGGAAGACAGAAGCAGACAGTGATGTATCCAAGATGAATAAGGTGGCATGCTGGGAACTGACTGAGAAATCTGAATATTAGATATTTACCTACATCAAGCCTCTAACCATCTGGAAAGCAAAGATATATTACAGAGAAATGCTACAGCTGTGGTCAAAATGAAATAAGTAATATACAACGTGATTTATTTTGTGGAGTTTATTGCGGTTTTGGAGGCAGTGCTGGTGCTATAAGTAGTCTCATTAATATGAGTCTACGATCGTGAGCGCTCTAGGCAACTCTGAGATATGATTGATTCAAAGGTCTACTGATATCAGTCTAAATATTTCTGCAGTGCAAGAATATGATTCACTTTGAAAATGAAATTACAGTAGGATTTGGCTCTAAGTGCAATAATAAATGAATTGGAATAGGAATCACCTCTCAGTTTATACATTATGCATGAGGGTATTCAGAAAGTTGAGTAATGGCCCCTGCATTAAGTCCGAGTCAGAACTGCATCTCGACTCACAGTATGTGCGAGCGTTCGTCCATGTTGGGAGGAGAGAATGAAAGAAAGACTCGCAGCTTGAGTATGTGAGTTTTATATAATCGGTCACTTCCATTATCCTCCCTTAAATCATCTCTGCAGGGATCCTTTGTTACAGTACTTCTCTCACTCTCTTCACTCGTACATCCCCCATCTCTCTTATACCACACTTTCTTTTCTCATTTCTTCCCTGTCAGTAAATCTTGATGTTCTTGGTGTTGTATTGAGGAAGGTTTTAAAAAAAAAAGGTTTCATACCCATCTAATGTACAGTTTACTGTCACAAGAAGTTAGTGGGACACAATTCCTCTAGTCTTCTCTGACACAGACACTTGCAGTAAGTAAAAGTAGACACTTTTTCAGGAGCATGAGTCGAAGCTACAAAATGGTTGTAGCATTTCCAGGAACAAACTTTTTCTAAAACATAACAGTATTGTGTTATATTTTTCTACACATTTTATTAATCAATGATACAATGTGTTAATCAAACATGTTCTGTCTTCACTATCACAGATAGCATTGGGAAGTTTGATTAATTTCAGCGAATAGATCCGTTTGCATGGTTTATATAAATAAATATATTAAAAAATAAATGATTCACTGCTTGATTTTAACCCCTGCCTTTACTGTCATAGTGTCAGTAAAGCAAAATGATAATACATTATGATAATAAATTATAATATGATAATACATTATATATATATATATATATAACACATAAATAATGATGTCATCCTGCATCAGACAGATTTTTGTCCAATTAAATGGTGAATAGGGTCTGCTTCGGGCATAGGCCCACCCAATATGAATTATCGCCCACCCAATAGTTAGTAATTTCCAAAATAGATCATGAAATAATTTATTAAACAATAATAATTATAATACGTCTTATCACACTAATTTATATATTTAGTTGAGAATGATTCAATTAAATGGTCATGATTAAATGCAAGGAAGTTTAGTTTTCCCTCTTCCCATAGGCCATACGCCTGTCAAAATTATGTTTAATATGATTTATCGGTTTCTGTTAGCCCACGTCCATAATGTTATCTTGCAAGGAAGTAATAGTAAGATTTGCTCATTTGTGGAGTTGAATTGGAAAATTGGAAAGTAGATATTAATAAATTGATTCTTTGTTCATTTAACTTATTTTCTTAAAAAACACATAAACTTAAGAATTCAAGTGTTTAACTCAAAATCATAATTTATTAAAATAGCTTACTCACTCTGGTCTTTATTTGGTGTGATTGCAAGCATGCAGTTCTGCCTGACAACAAGAAGACTGCATTGATTGGTAGATAATTAAAAAGGTGATTCTCGCTTCATTTTGTCTGTTGAGGAACTGATAGGCTGCTGAAGTTCAAAACCAGAGTTTTTCCATTGTGTATCATATTAAGTTAGGTATGTAAAATTCTTATGCAGATTTCATCATACTTATATGTGGTTTGTATGATCGGAATATGTTTGGTAACATCTTAATGGTATGTTACTATAAAGTAAAGGGTGCTGACACTAATTAGGCTGTTTCCTGATCAAACTTTACCAGCGATAAATTAACAATGTTTTTCTGAGATATGATAATTCATTTGTAAGATTTAAACATATATAGTATGCCAAAAACTCCATCGTAGGATAATTGTGTGTTTGTATGAGAAAGAACATAGTGATTTTCCCATTCAAACGTGCTACTGTCTTACTTGATAGAAAATAGGAAGACTTTTTTGTGTGTGTTTGTCATAGTTGTTTATATTGGTTGTTTTGTGATTTGCTATTTTGAAACTTTGAGCTTCGTTGTATTTTTTGATGGTAATCTGGTGTGCTGTTTCCACCTTGTTTTATTAAGGATGAACATTTCTGGCCTCGGCCCTGGTCTATAGAATCAGAATTTCCCATCCCCTGCACACAACTAGCAAGCAGCAAACCATGATTTATAGTCATGACATGAATTAGTATGTACGTAAATAAATAAATAATAAAGAAGGGACTAGTCCTGCAACTTCCAATAGGAAAATCTGTGCTTATCTGCGTCAGATAATTGATCTAAATGCAGAATTCCATATTGTATTATCTGCTGGATATGCATAATATGCATTTATATAGGTATTGTCCCCCTACAGCTTCAATTGTTTTGATGTCAGGTTAAACTACCTGGTGCCTCAACGTGAAGATGAAATTCAAACCACATACACATGGTACATCACATATACATTCCCAATAACCCACATGCCACCAAGTGAGAAATTCAAGATGTGTAATATGACCCAGGAGATGAAGCTGTCCTTCCGCATCATGCATTATTTACTAAATTTTCCATATTATTCATGGTTATCTTGTATCTGTTATATATCATTTTCATACTGTATGAAAATTGTACATCATTTTCTGCTGATTTCTGATGGCATACAGCACTGTGTATCTGTTTGTAAAGCATTCATAAATATGTGGGCTACATAGAGACAATTGGGCCAAAAACACCCCAAACAATGTGTTTCCATATAATGTTTATAATGGGAAAGAGTCAAGCTGAATCTGTCACGTTTTGATGTGTTCTGTTAATCTTTTGTGATCTTGTTTCCCCCTGTCTTTGTGGTTTTTGGTTTAGTCCTGTTAAGTTTTCCCGCTCCTCGTTTGTGTCCAATTTTATGCACCTGTTTTCAGTTAATTATCTTGTTTGGTTCAGTGTATTTAAGCCCTGTGTTTTCCCTCAGTGTTGGTCGATCGTCGTCCTCGTATGGTTGTGTGTCTTCTGATTTCCTGGAGTTCTGTTCCTGTTTAAGTTTGGAAAGTTTTCATTTTGTTATTAAAACATTTATATTGAAGCTTTCGTGTCCTCGTCTTCAGCACCTGCACAAACCCTGACAGAACGATCGACCATAACAAGAAAAAAGGGGATGAACTACGAACTTTGTGTCCCACAAGATGGCCGGTCTCTGGAGGAATATGCGGAGATATATCTCCATCTTCTCCGGGACTTTAATTGGGACGAGGAGTCCCTTACGCACGAATTCTGGAGTGGGATGGACGATACCCTCGCCCAGATACTGTTATTGGGAGATCTCCACCTCCCTTTAGTTAAGTTTATTGCCCGTGCGCTGTGGGTGTGTGGTTCCTCACTCACCGTGGGAGACATCCAGCCCGATCTCCACGGCCAGCCAGAGCAAGAGCCCATCACCTGCACGCCAACGCCTGAGCCCATCACCTGCACGCTCCCACCAGAGCCCATCGTCTGCCCACCAGAGCCTGCACACCGCATCAGCCCTGCCGCCAGATCGGTCCCTGGACTTCCCGGCTGATATCCGGTATGACTGATCCCCCACTGATATCGGTGCGACTGGCCCAAAAGAAGGCGGCCGAGGCTGGGGTTCAAGTCAGCCACATCCAGCCAGAGCCTGAGCCCGTCGCCTGCCCGCCAGAGCCTGAGCCTGTCACCTGCCCGCCAGAGCCTGATCCCAGCCCCGAGTTTCCTGATATGCTGGTCCCGTCCAGCCCCGAGTTTCCTGATATGCTGGTCCCGTCCAGCCCCGAGTTTCCTGATATGCTGGTCCCGTCCAGCCCCGAGTTTCATGATATGCTGGTCCCGTCCAGCCCCGAGTTTCCTGATATGCTGGTCCAATCCAGCACGGAGCCCGTTGACCCAGAGCCAGAGCCCGTTGACCCAGCGCCAGAGCCAGAGCCCGTTGACCCAGCGCCAGAGCCAGAGCCCGTTGACCCAGAGCCAGAGCCAGAGCCCGTTGACCCAGAGCCAGAGCCAGAGCCCGTTGACCCAGAGCCAGAGCCCGTTGACCCAGCGCCAGAGCCAGAGCCCGTTGACCCAGCGCCAGAGCCCGTTGACCCAGCGCCAGAGCCAGAGCCCGTTGACCCAGCGCCAGAGCCAGAGCCCGTTGACCCAGCGCCAGCGCCAGAGCCCGTTGACCCAGAGCCAGAGCCAGAGCCCGTTGACCCAGACCCAGAACCCGTTGACCCAGACCCAGAACCCGTTGACCCAGCGCCCGTTGATGTCAAGTCAGTTCCCGATCATGAGCCTGTCCTCCCCAAGAAAATTTTGGGGGGGCGCCATACGCCTTCGCCGTGGCCGGCCAAAGATCCACGGAGGCCCGAAAAGATAACACCGCCATGGCCACCTGAAGGGTCTGCACCGCCATGGCCACCTGAAGGGTCTGCACCGCCATGGCCACCTGAAGGGTCTGCACCGCCATGGCCACCTGAAGGGTCTGCACCGCCATGGCCACCTGAAGGGTCTGCACCGCTATGGCCACCTGAAGGGTCTGCACCGCCATGGCCACCTGAAGGGTCTGCACCGCCATGGCCACCTGAAGGGTCTGCACCGCCATGGCCACCTGAAGGGTCTGCACCGCCATGGCCACCTGAAGGGTCTTCACCACCACGGCCACCTGAAGGGTCTTCACCGCCGTGGCCACCTGAAGAGCCTGCACCGCCTTGGACGCCCGAGGGTCTCACAGTTCCGCCCTGGACGCCCGAGAGTCTCACAGCACCGTCATGGCCACGCCCACAGCCTGCTCCGCCGTGGCCACGCCCACAGCCTGCTCCACCGTGGCCACGCCCACAGCCTGCACCGTCGTGGCCACGCCCACAGCCTGCTCCGCCGTGGCCACGCCCACAGCCTGCTCTGCCCTGGAGGCTTCCTGGACCTGCACCATGCCCTCGTCAGCCTCCAGGGCGCCCACCCTCCCACCCCTTTGGATGTTATACGGCGCGAGGACGCGCCTTCGGGGAGGGGGGAGGTACTGTCACGTTTTGATGTGTTCTGTTAATCTTTTGTGATCTTGTTTCCCCCTGTCTTTGTGGTTTTTGGTTTAGTCCTGTTAAGTTTTCCCGCTCCTCGTTTGTGTCCAATTTTATGCACCTGTTTTCAGTTAATTATCTTGTTTGGTTCAGTGTATTTAAGCCCTGTGTTTTCCCTCAGTGTTGGTCGATCGTCGTCCTCGTATGGTTGTGTGTCTTCTGATTTCCTGGAGTTCTGTTCCTGTTTAAGTTTGGAAAGTTTTCATTTTGTTTATTAAAACATTTATATTGAAGCTTTCGTGTCCTCGTCTTCAGCACCTGCACAAACCCTGACAGAATCTTGCTAATTTTTACTATTTCTGTTCCAGCTGCTTTGAATGGCCTACCACATTCCCTATTATCACAGCATCACGTGTCATCAAATCACATTTTGTTCATAATTGGATGAATAACAATTAGAACAATGAACTTTTATTTGTGTAATTATGAACCACCTGTTTCCAATTTACAACCAATGCCCCATAACAACAGGTCTTGAAAAAAATCTCTCAGTGCTATAAAAATAATCATGCTCACGCTTAGATGCCAGTTCTGGCAATTAAAATTATTAATTGAATTTGACATAATTAAAACGTCGATAGAGCACTCTCATTGAGTTGCAAATTATTTTCCAAAGTTCTGCAAATACAACAAAAGTGAAGCTCAGTCAGTGCCTGCGGAGATGCTAACTGCTGTCTGGAGTAGCCTTGGATCGATACCAACATTTTTGGCTCTGGTACCAATTCAGGGTACTAAATCGATACTTTAGGCAGCATATAAATAGCCTCCGGTGACTGATGAAATGAAACTGTCAAATGAAGCTGTCACTAGATTCAGCAATTTAATGCCAATAATTTGTGATTAGTCTCATACTGTATTTTTGTGTGCAATGCATTAACAATTTACATTTCCTTTAAAAAAAAAGAAAAAATAACATGTAACTGTTGGGTTATATCAGACCAGGTTGTTTTAGTACCTGTGTAGTGTTCAAGCCTAGTCTGTAGGTATGGTATAACTACTTGATCTTCACCATTGTGAGGAAGAGGATGATGATGAAGTGGTGGAGGTGACAGATTCGCTCCACTAAACGCATCTCTCACAGATTAAAATGTATGTGTGAAAGTGTGTGCGTGTGTATAGGGGGTGTTTAGGAAGTCCTGTCAGGGCACATCAGGGAATATGAGCCGTTTTCTCTGCGCATGGAAATCAATCACCACCGCCTGAGAGCCACCTGCACTTCCTGCATCTGGAGTCGCCGTGATGCAGAACATTATCCCTCAGAGCCCGAGAGCACCGGAAATACTCCTGCGCTTTGCTGCGGCTAAATAGTGTGTAGAGCATGACTAAGGAAAGAAGCTAGCGAAAACAACAGAAGAATGGAAAAAATAGATGGAGCGAGAATGAGGGGGAGGGCGGTGTTATTATAAAAGCTATTTATTAGAGGTATGAGTTGTTTGTAGCATTGATGGTGATGATTCATTGCTGTCTCTGACCGGATTTCTTACTCTGCGGCTAAGGTCATTATACATAATCAAAACAGAATCATGCCATTATTTTTTATGTGGCCAGAAACTCTCACTGAAAAAGACATGACTTTTGAGTCGCTTTGACACAGCAAATCTATAAACAAGCCTGTAAACAAGCTGTTCACAGAAGATGATTCCTTGCGATCAAAAACAGTGCAACAGAATAGAACAGAACTGTTTTAGTAAAAGTTAAAGTCATTTTTAAACTTGACAGTGGCTTAAAAATGCAGCGCACGGTCCAAAAACCTGTCTAAATGTAGACCAATGTCTACTCTATATATAGAACAATATATAAAAGTATAAACTATACCATTCAAATGTTAAAGCAGAACTTGGTAACTTTTTTAACTTAATAAAGCTGTCTAGAAATCATTTGGATGGTTAAACAACCTGTTCTGGTGATATTGGTGACTTTCCTAGCTCCCCCCAGCGTTCCCAGGCGGAAAACCAACCTTACAACATGGGGACTACCGTCCCGGCAAAATGAAAATAGGAAGTCTCGTGAGAAGCGAGACGAGAACGAGAACGAGCGAGAAACACGAACTGCTTTACGGGTTGATAACAGAATACAAAATGTACATGTCAATGTTCTATGATAATGTGTATGATGTATTACCCACCTCGGTAGACAGCTCCGCAAGTGAAGTTGGCCGGCTCTGATAATAACAAATGCACGTGAGCAGCGGTTAGAACGGGGGAGAAGGGTGCCGCAAGTGAGTTTTTTTTTACGATAGTGTTGTGAAATATACGGCCCACAGCTGTAGGGGGAGCTCGTGGGGAAAACATTCGACAAAAAAAGGGAAAATCATGCGAAGAAGACTAGATGTTGCCGAATTCTGATTTAAAAGTTATTATTATTACGTTCTGGCATGAAACCCTGAATGGTGCAGGCTGATAGGTCTTTAGCTTATTGGTAGCAATCATGTCGTTATCTACTTAGCACAGCTGATTGTTTGCTGTTGCATCAGCGGCCAATGAGCTTGCTGCTTAAACATTCAAATACTTGGCATTGTTACCAAATACCCCACCTTCCCTAACTCCACCTGTATAGATTTGGTACGGGGTTAATTCATGTATGTTACATGTGCAGCAGCATCAGCATGACTGAAATGCTCACAGCACTTGCCGCGTTTCCATTACCCTTCAAATTGCGCAAATTGAAATTGCGAATTGAAATTACGCTCAATGGAAACACGTCAATTTCGCAAAAACTCCCATTTATCGCAAAAAAGTTTTTACGCTCGCATGAGGAGGTTTTTCAGGCAATTCGAAAAAGGGATATTTCGCAAAACTGCAATGGAAACAGTTTTTGCGCAATAACAGTCACCTGACTTAGAAGACGCGGTGTGTTTGGGGTCCGTGATATACGTAAATAATAATAGGCCTAGGCTAATAAATATCATCATTATTATAACAGTTATTAGGCTATATATTTAGAAGACGCTTTTATCCAAAAAAGGAACAAAGCAATTCGTCAAATGTCATACATAATGGTTAGACAACAATAATACAGGGCTAAGATTATCACAAATAAACACAATATTTTGATGCATATCCAAGCGTTTGCTGAGCTCGCATGGCACGGAGGCGCGGCTGCGAATACTTGCTTTTTCCTATCAACAGTAGAAACAACTTAAAATAGGCATACTCTTCTGGTCATACAGAAAATAATAATACATTATTCGCAACTATGATTTTATTTGTGTAAACTCATAATAACAAGAAATCGTTGTGCTTTTGTAAAATAAAACAATCATGCGCGCTTTCATGATCTCCGTGAACTGGAGCGCGAGAACTGAAACAAAGTATAGCCTATGTAGGCTAAAGCTTGACATGTCCACTTTAAAACGAACAAATTCGAATCGAAAGCTAATACCTTCTGCTTATGTAATCCGTATGAAAGGTGTAGGCCTATTTCTCTCTGGTGCATTCGCGCGGCGCGCCTCAGCAGAGATGGTTTTTAGCCGACACTGATTTAGAAAAAAATAGTTTATTAATAAACAATTAAAATGCCTCGTTATTTTTTCAGAGACATTTATTATCATTAGCCTATAACTTACCTAAATCACCTTTCTGTATTCTGTGGTTCCAGAGACATGGCTCTTCTCATTCAGCACTGCGGGAAAAATATAATTTCCAGGTTCTAATTTGGCCTTAGAAAACCATTACAATCGACTTTTTTTTCATATTAAGTTGGGAATATTATAAATGTTTAATAAAGGGGCAAAAAGTCATAAACAAACATCTGAAATTTAGTCGATATATTATTATTTTTGCGCAGCATTTGTGTAGCCTACAGTTAAAAAAAAATGGTGTTCAACTTTGCATTTTAAAAAAAACAACCACCGTTAATTTTTCGTTTTGAACACGGGTTAAATAAGGAAAAACGAATGGACACAAATGTACACTGACAGTTTGGACAGAGTTCTTTATTAAATTCATAAAAGAAACAATAATTAGGCTACAGGAATACTGGATTCTAAACCTCAAAGAAATGCCACAATCAAGACCTTGGAGCAGAAATGAGAGAGAAACACCCAGAAACTCCTTATGCCGTTCGCAGTATACGGGTCTTTCCCTGCCATTAATGCTTGGATAATGCTATGCACGTCTCCTTCCATTAATAATAATAGTAATAATGTCTAGTGTGGATGTGTAATGTCCCGTTGTCATGATGTTTAAATGACTTATCGCGAGAGGAAAAAAAGGACGTTGTATCGCATAACATCAGTTAATGGAAACGCCGTCATTTCGCAATAGTTTTTTATCGACATTTAGAAAACATCGCAAAAGTTTTGCGCAAATCTGTAATGGAAACGCGCCAACTGTCTGTGAATGTATTGGAGAGGTAGCAAGTCTCGATACTTGCTCTGCAGCAGAGTAGCAGATCTATTCCACCAAGACCAAATACATTAACATTGACTACGTTTACATGCAGCAAATTTTCGGGTTTTGGTCGGGTTAAGGTCACTATACGGGTTTCTGAAACATTAGGAATAACCCGTTTACATGCGTGAGCAGAGAGAGTTTCTCCTGTATACATGGAATTGCAATATCCCGATCAGATCCCGATGTGAACAGCGACGTACGGTTAGCGTCTTGACGTACGGACCACGTTAAGACGCAATATGCGTCATTTCCGATTCCTCTTCCTGTATCCAAAGACAACAACAACAGCAGCACACGGATAATGAATAGTTCGTGGCAGATAGCGATCGCCTTTATTTGCGCTTTGATGCTGGTAACGTTACTGACCTCGCTCCAAAAGTATGCTGTGCTGCGTCTTACCATGTTTACTTCCGGTAAACTGCACGCAGGTTTTGTATGCGCCGAGAAGTTTCTCTACTCAAAAGACCAAGATTCCTTGCGAATAGAACATGCGCAGAACACAACACAATGGGGATATCCCGATACGCGTTTACATGACCAAAAATTCGGGTTAGAAAAGGGGTACCCCAGGTATAATATCCCGGTTTTTAAAATCCGGGATATGAGCATATTCGGGTTTTTGCCGGTGTTTACATGGCCGTTCGCGACCGGGTTATTGCTAATATCCCGGTTTTGAACGGGTTATTGGCTGCATGTAAACGCAGTAATTGTCATATCTATTACCATGCCAATCTCTATTACCATACCAATCTCCCGAGAGTTGTCATGACAGAAATAATAATTATATTCAGCAAGGACACATTACAATTATCAAAAGTGACAGTAAAGACATTTATAATGTTACATAAAAATTTAATTTCAAACAAAAGATATTCTCATGAGTTTTCTATCCAAAGAATCCTGAAAAAAGTCTCTCAGTGTCCACAAAATAAATAAATAATTAAGCAGCCCAACTGTTTTCAACAAATATTTCACTATATTACCGTTTTTACTATATTTTGATCAAAGAAATGCAGCCTTGGTGAGGATTGAGCATTATTTTTTTTAAATCTTACTGACCCCAATGTATATTTAAGAAAAATCAATTTTGATATTGTCACATTGTTTTATTTTCAAGGACTTTTAGTTTTTCTTTATTATTTCCTGTGTTTCCTTCTTTGTTTGACCCACAACAGTACACTTTTAGGGCAAATTCTAAAATGCAGCAGCTACAGTTCTTACCAGAACCAGGAAGTATGACCATATTAGTCCCGTTCTGTCAACACTACACTGGCTCCCTATTAAACATCGTATACATTTTAAAATATTGCTGATTGCTTACAAATCACTAAATGGTTTAGCTCCCCAGTACTTGAGCGAGCTATTAACGCATTATAGTCCTTCACGTCTATTGCGATCTCAAAATTCCCTGCCAGTTGATAATACCTAGAATATCAAAATCGACTGCTGGCGATAGATCCTTTTCCTATTTAACACTAAAACTTTGGAACAATCTTCCTAACATTGTCCAGGAAGCAGACACACTCTTCAGTTCAAATCTAGGTTAAAAACACATCTCTTTGGCCTAGCATACACATAACACATTATAGCCTCATTTTCGTTTTGAGGTTCAAGCAGAGATAATGGATAATCGTTTGCACCTTCAAACTTATTTCATGGAGTGCGTTCTCGAGACACCAGGCACTGTTTTATGCGGATGGGCGGCCGGAGTGCTTTAAGGGTTTTCCTGTTAGAACGGTGTTGTGTTAGCGGCCCCAGTTAATAACTACGGCATAACAATCTGTTATGGTCATTTATATTATCACTGTAAAGCTGTTTTGAAACAATCCATACTGTTAAAAGTGCTTTATAAATGAAGGTGACTTGACTCACTTCGAACGGCAGAACAACACCATAAATAAACAAAATTATTTCCTTGAAGTGACCATTGCATGTTCCCTTCACTAACAGACCTGTGGAAGTGCCCCTTCGTAAAAGTGATTCAGTTGTTTACTTCGTTTAGAACGCTCCTGCAAATGGCATCCCCTTCCCGAAGTGCCCTTCACTGTTTGGAATGTGCTATTTGTGTGTCTCCCTAATCAAACACACTGCACCTGATTCAACTTATCAGCTCATTAGAAGAAACTCCAGGAACTGAAATGGGTGTGAGACAGAGGAGACTTTCAAAATGTGCGGTGTTGGGGATCCTCCAGAACCAGGGATAAGAAACACTGCCCTATACCATCGATGAGAGTGAGGAAGATATCCACTACCCAGTACTGGCAGTCCATCCCACACATCATTCTGAGACCATCCAGCCCATCATTGAACCCAGAGCTAAAGGTGTGTTCACGCCATGTTAAATAACCGTAATTTCGTGGTTTCAACATGTTCATGTCCTTGAGAGCTCCTACTTGTACCACGTGAACGCTGTACCACCTGACCACTGCAGATTAATTTAGGCATTGAGATTGTCCCATAAAAACACATAAATCCCAGCCCGAGGACAGCTCCAATTAGAACTACTTGGTTACTCACGTAACCTCAGTTCCCTGAGTTAGGGAACGAAGTATTGCGTAGCTATACGCAGTGGGAAAACTCCTTTTCCTCGGTTTTACTGAACCTTATGTAAAACGCATTTGCAGCTGCACGGCTGACGCCCTGAGCGTCTTGCTCGCTCATAGGCTGTGCTGCAGCAACTGCATATCCAATGGCGAGGACGACTCTGACGCGCGACCAATGGGGTCACTCCACGTCAGAGCCCGTCATAGGGACATGAAAATTTTGTAACCGGCAAGAAGCGGGTTATATACATACATATAGACAATGTGATTATGCACAGTAACAAGTAATGACAAGGCCAGACACTGTCGGGGCCATAATCATACCGAAAGCACCCCTGCCTGAAGGGAGGGTACTTCCAAATTATAGAATTTCATAAATATGGACGGCGAGGCCCAGCCGGCCGCCTCACAGATATCATGAATGGGAAAACCCGATGACCACGCCCACGACGAGGCCATGCCTCTGGTCGAATGGGCTTTGACACCTAAAGGGCAACTTTGGCCCGCTGCGGCGTAAGCCACAGAAATGGCCTCTACTATCCATCTAGACAGTCTCTGCTTAGTGACAGGGTCCCCTTTGGACCGACCACCAAAGCAGACAAAAAGCTGTTCTGACTGTCTAAACGACGCAGAACGCTCCAGATAGATTCTCAGCGCCCTAACAGGGCAGAGAAAATTAACCTCCCCATCCTCTGTGGAAGGGGGAAGGGCTAACAATGTCACCACCTGCGCTCTGAACGGCGTTGAGAGCACTTTGGGTACATAACCATGCCTGGGCTTGAGAATGACCCTGGAATCACCGGGACCAAACTCCAGACATGCTGGGCTCACCGAAAGAGCCTGCAGATCTCCCACTCGCTTGATAGATGCCAATGCCAACAGGAGGGCCGTCTTTAGCGAGAGAAGTTTAAGATCAACCGACTGTAGCGGTTCGAAGGGCGGACCCCTTAGAGCCCCTAGGACCGTAGATAGGTCCCAGGATGGCACAGAAGGAGGTCTGGAGGGGTTAATCCTCCTAGCACCTTTTAAAAATTTCACAACCAGGTCATTCCTTCCCAGTGACTGACCGGCTACCAGAACATGGTGAGCTGCAACAGCGGCCACATACACCTTGAGCGTGGACGGGGAGCGACCCGCGTCCAACAGCTCCTGTAGGAATGAGAGAACCACTGATATGTCACATGACTCTGGATTCAGACGGTTTTTTCGAGCACCAGCCGGAAAAAACCGCCCACTTTGAAGCATAAAGGCGCCGAGTTGACGGGGCCCTAGCCTCAGATATAGTGTTCAACACTTTCACAGGAAGGCCCCCGGATACCGGTTCAAGGGCCACACATGAAGGGCCCACAGGTCGGGTCGCGGATGCCACGACGACCCCTTCGCCTGTGTGAGGAGGTCTTTCCTCATGGGGACAGGCCATGGAGCTGTGTCCGAAATCTGAACCGGCTCCGGAAACCACGGCTTGGACCTCCAGAGAGGGGCCACCAGAAGGACCGGGCACCCGGTCTCCCTGACCCGTTTGATGACTTGCGGAATCATCGAGACAGGGGGAAAAGCATATAGGGGACGGTTGGGCCACGCGTGGGCCAACGCGTCCCTGTCCTTCGAGAAGAACAGATTGCAATGGGTGTTGTCTTTCGAGGCGAACAGGTCGATTTCGGCCCTGCCAAACACCTCCCATATCAGACTGACCGTCTGTGGGTTCAGGGTCCACTCGCCTAGGGGAGTGTTGCCCCGTGAGAGCATATCCACGCCCAAATTCTGGACGCCTGGGATATGCGCAGCCCTCAGAGAGCTCAGATTGCTCTGCGCCCACAAGAGGAGATCTCTCACCATAGCATGCAGGCCACCTGACCTGACGCCCCCTTGGCGATTTATATAGGCCACCACTGACATGTTGTCCGTGCGGACTAAGACGTGATGCCCCTTGAGGCTTGACAGAAAAGCATTCAGGGCCAGACCAACTGCTTTCATTTCCAGACAGTTGATGTGTAAGCTCTGCTCCGTGCTCGACCAGAGGCCGGAGGCAGGCGTGCCCTCGTGTAATGCCCCCCAACCCAGGTTGGATGCATCTGTAAAAACCACTTTCCTTCTGGAAATGGTCCCCATTATCACACCGTCTTGGTACCAGTCCCGCGCCCGCCAGGGAACCAGGGTCCTTAAACAACCGTGATTCACTCTGATGCGCAAGCTGCCTGACTGCCATGCATATGTTGGCACCCGGCGTTTCAGCCAGTGCTGCAGTGGACGCATGCGCAGCAATCCCATGCGAAGCACCGGTGATGCTGCTGCCATGAGACCCAGTAGCTTCTGAAATTTCTTCAGAGGCGCGCGCTCCCGCTCTCTGAACGAGGATGCGAGCGCTCGCACTGCGAGCGCGCGCTCCGGTGTGAGCCGCGCTCTCATTGTCATTGAGTCTAAAACCATGCCCAGAAAGATCACATTCTGACAGGGGGATAGTTTGCTCTTTGAAACATTGATCGTGAGACCCAAGCATTTCAAATGGCCGAGAATCAGATCTCTGTGAACTATTAGTTCGCTTCTCGACTTTGCTAGCACCAGCCAGTCGTCGAGGTAATTCAACATGCGCACTCCTCTCTGTCTCAGGGGAGGGAGCGCCGCATCCACACACTTTGTGAACGTGCGGGGTGCCAGAGACAAACCGAACGGCAGAACCGTGTACTGATAAGCCTGACCCTCGAAGGCGAATCTCAAGAATGGCCTGTGGCGAGGGTTTATTTGAATATGAAAGTAAGCGTCTTTCAGATCCATTGTAACAAACTAATCCCCCGGGCGAATTTGCGCGAGGATCTGTTTGGTAGTCAACATTTTGAAGGGACGGCGCATGAGCGCCTTGTTCAAATTTCTCAAATCTAGTATGGGTCTGAGACAGCCGTCTTTTTTCGGAACCAGAAAATAACGGCTGTAAAAACCCGCTTGCATCAGCGCAGGAGGGATTAACTCTATCGCCCCTTTTGCTAATAATTTCTGCACTTCGGTGCGAAGCACGTGACCCACGTCGCTTCTCACCGAGGTCTCGATGACCGCCT
Organism: Chrosomus eos; assembly: GCA_036326025.1. NCBI lineage: Eukaryota > Metazoa > Chordata > Actinopteri > Cypriniformes > Leuciscidae > Chrosomus > Chrosomus eos. Next base: position 18,037,796 of record CM070829.1, read on the forward strand.
GAAACTTCGGGGGTCTGCGAGCAAAGTGGAGCGAGTAGCCTCGCTTTATAATGTTTATGACCCAACTCGACACACCGGGGATAGATTGCCAGGCTAGAACCCGTGTGGCTAGGGATTGACACACTGGAAGGGGGGAGCCACCTAACACAGGGGGATCTGAAACCCTTATAATGTGATTTGTGCATACATCGAGTGCTTGACTGACTGTACAGGCATTTGCGTGTGGGGAAGTCAGTGTTATCACAAGGGAGGGGCCACCTACTGAGGGGGACCGTGAACCCATGCATTGTGCTTGTGAAACATACTCTTTTTGTGATTTATTTGGGTCGCCGTGAAAACGGCGTTTGGTTGTAAAGACACACTTACTGCGGGCCTGTGTACAGAAATAAAATCCCCATCCACCTGAACTGAACAGGGGTTGTGGGAAGTCTCGTTGGCTTTTTCGAGGGTGGTCCGGCTAGCGCGGGACACTCGCCCTCTCTCTTTGTGCCGCCTGCTAGGACGACTTCGGCGGTGCTGCCTCGGGCGCAGCGCTGGGCCGCGGGCCTTGGCGCCGGGGCATCGGGAAGCGCTTCGCGGCTCTTGTCGGGCGCTGGGCATCAGCCGCAGGGCGGGGCTGAGAGGCCTGCTGCTTCGGTTTCGCTGGCTGAGGCGTAAATGAAGCGGGTTTGGGTTTGCTCGACGCAGAGCTAGAGCGTTTAGGCAGGAAGTGTCGCATGGCCTGGGACGCCTTCTGCGCCTCGGTGTAACGCTCCGCGAACCCCTTCACCGCTGGGCCGAAGAGACCGGTGCTGGTAACCGGAGCGTCGAGGAACTTGGACTTCTCAGAATCCTTGATGTCGGTGAGGTTCAGCCAGAGATGGCGTTCAGCCACGACCAAGCTCCCCATGTTCCTCCCGATCGCCTGCGCTATAGCCTTGGTAGCCCTCAGGGCCAGGTCCGTCGCGCTGCGGAGGTCCCGAAAGGCCTCCGGATCCGGGCCCGCCTCGTCCATCGAGCGGAGGAGTTTGGCCTGGTAGACCTGCAGCACGGCCATCGTGTGCAAGGCTGAAGCAGCCTGCCCGGAAGCGGAATACGCGCGTCCGAGGAGGGCTGACGTGTTTCTGCACGGCTTGTTGGGTGCACGGCTCTGGTCCGCCAGCTAGCGGCCGTGTTTGGGCATAGATGAGCGGCTACGGCCTCGTCGAGAGGCGGCAACGCCTCGTAGCCCTTCTCCGCCGCACCGTCCACCGAGGAGAGAGTCGCGGAAACTGCGGCGCCTCGTGTGGAATAGGGAGTGCGCCATGACTTGGTAAGCTCCTCGTGAACCTCAGGGAAGAACGGCGCTGGTTTATGACGAGGGGCCTGTTGGTTTCCTGGCAAAAACCATCCATCCAGCCGACTCCGAGGAGGCTCGGCGGGCGCGGCCCACTCGAGCTCGAGGTCTGCGACTGCCTGAGTCAGGATCCGAAGCATCTCCGCGTCGGAGTTAGTCCTGGTAGCAGGCGCGCTGGATGCTGACTGAGAAGCAGTGACAGGGTCAAGCGAGCCCGGCCACTCGTCCTCAGAAGCATCGATGGACAGGGTGTCATGATCGCTAGGCCCGCCGAAGGAGACGAGGCCCGCCACGTGGGGGGGGCGCTGATCTCCTTCAAACCAGACCGGAGACAACCGGGCGGGAGAAGGCGAGGCACGCGGGGACGTGGCCGGCGTGCGATCGCTTAGCTCCATGCTCTCGGGCTGTCGTTGACTGCGGCGCTTCTTCCTCCTAGGTTGAGGAAGAGTCGATGGAGGAGTCGCGGGCGAAGCGGCGTCCTCGTCCCTGGCAAGAGCCAGTCGCGTCCGCAGCGATGAAATGGGCATGCTCTCACAGGCCGCACATCCGCCGGAGGAGAAGGCCTTCTCCGCGTGGTCGAGTCCCAGGCATGATATACATCTCGCGTGGTGATCGGCCTCGTGCAGATGGCGCGCGCACGTGGTGCAGCGAGACATAGTTGGAGAATAAGGATTTCGCCGGATAGCCACAGGTGAGACGGCGTCAGGGGACAAACGGCTGAGAGACGTAATCCGCTGAAATAATGCTCGCTCAGGCTGAAGGGCTCGTTCGACGGCGAAGGCTCAGTGAAAACAGTCAGAGACGTATAGTTTGTCGCTGAAGGAGTAAAATCTGCTATTTTGGCGAGTTCAGGGGCTTATATAGCCTAGGGCTCGCCCCTATGACGGGCTCTGACGTGGAGTGACCCCATTGGTCGCGCGTCAGAGTCGTCCTCGCCATTGGATATGCAGTTGCTGCAGCACAGCCTATGAGCGAGCAAGACGCTCAGGGCGTCAGCTGTGCAGCTGCAAATGCGTTTTACATAAGGTTCAGTAAAACCGAGGAAAAGGAGTTTTCTCCCACTGCGTATAGCTACGCAATACGAAGTGACCGTTCGAAAGGGAACATCAACGGTTGCAATCTCGAGCCTATAGTAATTACGACAGGGTGTGAACGCAGCATGATGCCCGCTATGGACCCTGAGCTAGAGACAATAGCTTCATCCATCCTGGAGATAAAACCTGCTGCTCAGTCTGATCAGGTGTGTGCAAGTCTTAATCATCAGTGACAGTCTCTAGTCTCCATCGTCGCTGATGGTCCCGCCCAACCTCCCATTCAACTCCCTTCCTCCAGGTAAGCCATCCAGTTAATCTGTGTTGGGAATGCTGGTCCCAAACAGTTCTTCAGCTCCTCCTCCTCCTCCGCCAACTTAGCCCAGTGACGCTACAATGCCTCGAGCTACCCAGTGGTGAATGAGTGCATACATCCTTGGTGTATGTTCCCTTTCGAGGCCTCAGTCCTCACTCCCACCTGGCTCCCTGGCTCCACCTGGCGCCACTCATCACCGCTGCTCCGCCTTGGTCTCCTGGTCTTTCTGTGTCACCTAGTGTATTGGTCCATCGGACTATGCCTAGGCCGCCACCGATAAGGCCATCACCTCGGTTGGTCGGTCGGGCTCAGGAATCCATTATGGCTTCTCCCTCCATTGGTTATGCCTTGGGTTCCGTCTGCTCCGTCCTGGTGGGTTCCTGCCTTGTCTGCCCATATCTAGTGGTCTCTTCTTCTGCTAGTCAACACTGTCACCGTCCTGCTATGGATATGCTATGGCACCAGGGGCCTGTACCATGAAGCCGGTTTAGGTGGCTAGCCAGCTATGTTTCAGCTTAGTTTCCGCCAACCCTGGGTTTTAGGTACTATGAAAGTAGCTCGGCTTTAATCGGTGTTCGTTGCCATGGTATCTTACGCTGCACAGCTAACCTGCTCCGGGGCAGGTTAAGTTCTGGATTCGAGATCTCAGACTGAAGTTTGACCAATCAGCTGTGAGCAAAGAAACATATAGGTGACGCAACTAAGTCCCAGCATCTGTTCTCTGCTGCAATGGCTTCACCTTTTCTCCCAAATCCTGTGGACATCTCCGCGCAAATTGTTAGACGAGCACTTCGTAGAGAAAGAGTTTTTAGGGACAGACAAAATCCCTTTGACTTTCCTGATATTTACTTGTATGAAAGATACAGATTTTCCGCGGAAGGAATGTCTTATCTTTGCGAACTTCTTGAGCCGCACATAACAAATGTGACTCGTCGAAGCCATGCACTTACTGTACCGCAAATGGTATGTATTGCGTTGCGTTTTTTTGCAAGTGGTACATACTTGTATGCGGTCGGTGATGCAGAGAATCTAGGGAAAAACACGGTCTGTCGAACAATTCGCAAGGTGGTCCTCGCTCTGCAGGGGTACATAAATAGCTTCATTGTGTTCCCTGGACATTTATCCACCATGTCCATAAAAGAGGGCTTTTATAAAATTGCCGGTAAGATATATTGATAGGGTGACATCACATGAACAAATGTAACCTTTCACACTAATTTTTTTTTCTTCAAAAAAAAAAATATTTCACACTTAGAAATCTATTATACAATAGTCTGCAGTAGCTACCTGTTAAGAAATGTTTTAAATATATATGTTTAATTCCTATGATAGGATTCCCTAGAGTCATAGGAGCAATAGACTGCACACATGTTGCAATCTCCATAGCTCTAGGAGAACATGAGGCAGATTATGTGAACAGAAAGTCCTTTCACAGCCTTAATGTTCAGGTAGGGCTACTATATCCTATGTGAAATTCTTTTTATTTGCATTGAGATCAATCTTTAAAGGGTACCTATTATGGCATTTAAAATGTTCCTAATAATGTTCTGGGAGTCCCCAACAACAGTTTTACATGCATGCAATGACAAAAAACACTTTTGTTGTCTTATAATATGCATTTATTTTTAGCTGATTTGCTCACCGACTCCCTAATGATTCGTTTGACGACTCATTTGTCCAAACCCCTCCTTTGCGTGACGCTAATCGGCGGTGATTGGTCAGATGACGCAGTCAGTTATATTTTGCGTTAGCCCAAAGCTTAAACATATTGATAAAGCACTGCAGTACTACAATACGCTTCACATAATTTCACATATTTCGAAAAACAAAAAAAATGACATTGGAGACCTAGAAGCTGCTGAGCATAACTCTCACTCTCTCACACACACACACACACACGCACACAGACACACAGACACACACACACACACAGACACACACACACACACACACACACACACACACACACACACACACACACACACACACACACACACACACATAAAAGCAACAATTATTAATAGTACTTACAGGTTGTGATTCGGAGGAGGAAGCTGATCCAAATAAACTTGGTATTGAACGTTCCTTCAGTATCAGGCGACTCGCGAATTCACACTTGAAAGCATTTGTGTTTGTGAAGCGATCGTCATTAAAATAACGCGAACACAGCTCAAGGTGGCTATACTTGTGTGGTATAGTTGTATATAAACTCTAGCCACTGAGTCTTCACATGCTTGTCCCTGGGCAGTGAAAAAAAAAGTTTGCTTTTGATTCGCACTTCAGAACAGCGTCTCGTCGACATGATGTTTTCACTGTTTTCTCTGTCTGCTCGGCGCACGCACTGAGTGGGCGTGTCGAATTCAAATAACTTGTACAAGTGATGTACGAAAGTTAGAGAAAATGCATCGTTCGTCTATCGATTCATATCAGCGAGTCAGAGTCGACTCTTACTTTTGAGAGACAATAACTTTGTATACGGTGAACTTTCATATTTTAAACTTTGCAGGATGTTTTTGTTCACTTAGATCTATGTTACACACTACATGAAAGGTAATTTTCAAAATTCTATGATAGGTACCCTTTAAATAAATAGTAACTAACAGATAGGACAATGATTTACTGTACATTTCATCTGCAGATGACTTGTGATCATGAATGCATGATCACAAGTTTGGATGCCAAATGGCCTGGCTCAGTGCATGACTCACGAATTTTCCGTGAGTCTATTTTGTGTCAGCGCTTTGAGGAAGGCAAGTTAAATTTGGTACAGTACACTTTACATTTTTTATTTTAGTTGCAAAACTTACAAATTTTTCCCCTTTTCTGTTCTATGACAGGGCTTTTTGATGGCCTGTTGGTAGGAGATAGAGGTTATGCATGCCAGAGGTTTTTGCTAACCCTCTATCCTGACCAAAACCGCGTTCAATGTGGCCCTCAGTAAAACCAGGGTCAAGATCGAGATGACCTTTGGCATCCTAAAGGCACGTTTCAACTGTCTTAGGCGTTTAAGAGTGTCACCAGAGCGGGCATCACAGATAGTGGCTGCATGTGCCATTCTGCATAATATAGCCACTATCAGAAAGGAGCGAGAACCACCACAAAACCAGCTTCTCCCTGATGAAATTGACCCCATCACACTTGACCACCCAGCTGGGGCAGCTGTCAGAGATGCAATCACAACACAATATTTTACTTAATAAAAGCACACTGACACTGCAGATAGGACTCAAACTTTTTTATTGGTCATGTGGCTAGGGAGGAAGAAAGAGAGCAAGAAAAAATACATTAATAGACATCCATAGTGTTCATACTAAATCGTTACTTGTTTAAAAAAAAAGTTCACATACTGAGATCTGTTTTTCCAGCTGTTTGATCTCCAATTTAATTTTTTTAATTTGGAGCCTCCTCAGCTCACAGTCTAGCTCCTTTAGCTCACAGTCTAGTTCTAGGCTCCTTTTATAAAGGGCCCTGACTGAGTCTGTTTCCACCTGAAACAATTCCACCACGAACATGATCATTACAAGTTTTCTGGAGGTTGATCAAATCACAAAAAGTGGCATGACTATCTACAAACATAGGACTGACTGTAATTTATGTCAAGGGTTTAAAGCATTACCTTGTTCACATTCCTTCTGTAGCCCATTGAGGTAGAAGCTTCAGTTTCTGGGGCAGGTTGTGAAAAATCCTACAATAAAAGAGATGTGTAAGGGCCAGTCACTTAATTATGACATTCAAATGTGTGCCATAATAAAAAGCCCAGTGCATTCACCTCAGCAACTGTCTCAGAACACACAGACAGAGTGTCTTCATCATTTGGTTCACCCTAATAAATAAAAGGCAAATATAAAGCATAACTGTTATAAAGCAGGCTATGTTCATGGTGTTCTGTCTGCTGCATATACTGACCTCTGTGTGGGAGACTGTGTGCATGTGTGCTGGCTTCAACAGGGACACTGTATTTCCCTCTACTGCAGAACAGAGTCAGCCAAATTGAACCCTTTTTAAAACATTAGTAATGCATTGTACACACATACCCAGTGTCACTTGCTTCGAGGAGCCAGCACCAGGGTCAGACTGTACAGCACTTGCAATGCCATCCATAATCGGCCGTCCCTTATTATTACTCAGCGCCAACTCCTCGGCCACAGTGTAATTTTGAGGAGGTGGCCCTCCCCCAGTTTTCCTGATTTCACTTTTTTTTCTGTTTGCTGCAAACAAGTTTTTATGAATAAATGTTCACAAAAATAATAAAAGGTTGTGGTAAATACTCACCACTTTGAATTATATTTTTATATTTTGTCTTGATCTGCTGCCAAGAACGTTTGGAGTTGGGGTTGCATCTAAAAATATATGAATATCAATCTTTCTTAGGAATAGCCTATACATTCACATTTTACATACATCTACACACACGTATGTACAGTATGCATGCATGCATGTATATCAACACAAATACACACATGTTTATTTTAGCATTTAATACATTTTTAATATGATTACATCATTTTACATTAACTGTTTAACTTACGCATTAACGCAATCAGCAATCTTCCTCCAAGAATCTTCTCTTGCTTTGGCAGCAGATACAGTGTTACTGCGTGCTTGAAAAACACTTTTATATTCTTCATATTTTTGAATAATTATCTCTTGCTCCTGCGCGGAAAAATAAATAGCTCTCGCTCTATCCATTTCGAACGCGATTAGTTGTTCAGTGCCGACGTCACTCTTTTATGTGCACGCGCTCGTGGATTAATCATAAGTTAAGATCAAAGCCTGAGTTGACAGAGAAAGTTGATGAGCTGCGTCATGGTACCAATAAAGCCTGATTGCATCGGTTTGGTTTTGTCAACTCAAAACTAATCCTGTAACTCCGAGTTTGTTCAGCTACCTTCATGGTACAGGCCCCAGGAGTCACTTTGTAGGTGGGTGGGTAATGTCATATTCTGTTGTTGTTTCATTTTCAAGGAGTTTTAGTTTGTCTTTATTATTTTCTGTGCTTCTTTTGTTGTTATGCTTACTAAGTATGTTTTCATTGGTTGTCATTGTGGTTCATTAATTATCTCACAACAGTTAAATATTCAGTTCATTATCCTGTGTATATATTGCCCTTAGTTATTTCAGTTCTTTGTCTAGTGGTAATTGTGTCTTGCACATTGTTTAGTTTATGTTCCTTTCATGCAGATAAAATGTTTATGCTGCTAAAGGTCCACTACGCCTTGCCTCATCATTATCATCCCCAAAATGTTGCATATATTATATTATATTATATTTTAAGCCATTTTTTGTGGAATGCCACAATAACGAAATGAATTATTTTAATTTGGAGACTTTTCTCAGCAAATATTTATATATGCAAATATTTGGGTTAATTAAGCAGCATATCCTTATTAATTAAATTAAACACCATAATGTAATATCTTCTTGTCCATTTATCTCTTTTGTCCTGCCTCAGGTACCAAAGCCAATTCCGTCTGTTTTTACCACGGGAAAGGATGAAATGGCACATCCAACAACAACAAATGTGTAGCTGGAATTCACATATTTAACATAGCAGGGAAACAAAAGCTGTGCTGATGGATGGATTCTGGTGGGTGGTGTGTGTCCATTTGAGTGTGTGTTTGCAGGATGGGAGGAAGGCATATGGCACCAAACTCATTCTTCAATTTAATCCAGCCACTAGTTGACTGACAGGCCTACCGTTTGAAGTACGTCCTTGAGAGGGACATGCACGTAATATATAATACACGCTTACGCACGCCCATGTGCACTTTCAGAGACATTCACCGATCAATAAGATCTCTCCTTTGCAAGAAACAGACGGAAATTGCATGCTAGGACCACAGATTAATATTAGAGCCATCTGACAGGATAAAAAAATAAAAAAAGTTGGCTTGTTAGTAGAGAACCTGTCTCATTCCTCCATGTCAGTCAAAGAGCCCACAGGATGTGCTATGAAACCTACCATTCCTCCACACGCTGTGTGTGCGCGGTTGTTCAGTGCGCCATTAAGAGTCGAGATGTTATCTTCTGAGGTAAAATATCCTTTTGCTCCTCTGACTAATAAGTTGTGTGAGAATACATGTGTGTTTATGTGAGGCTTTAATCAGGCTCTTTGTAGGACATGTCATCCCGTGTGCCTTTTGATATGAGGTGTAATTGGTACAGAAGTCTGAGGGCTGTAAATTAAGTGTGTGATCTCAATAAGAGCAACTATCTGAAGAGGATAGAGGAAGTGGAATGTTAGCAGATGGAGTGGGTGTTTGATTTTGCACTATAAAGCTATCAAAATTTACACCTTCTTAAAGTCTTATCTTTAACTTTATTAAGGTGTGTGGTCACATTTACCATTCCTCTGCAAAATTTCGCAAGTGGAATCCAGTAATTTCAAAAGGAATCTATGCAATCTGGAATTTCACGTGAGGATGAAAAATTTCCCCATGCAAATTTCGCAACAAGTTCAAATGGTCACAAATTTTCTTCGTTGCCCAACAGAAAACTGCTTGTGAGCTGTGCTTTATACATCTACAATAGACAATTGGTATGTTTTGCATGCAAAATTTCACTAATGTGACCACACTTTTAAGATGCGGTCACATTGGTATTGATTTTTTTTGCAGGGAAAATCCAGTAATTTCAAGAGAAATTCACACAATCTGGAATTTCGCATGCTGAAGAAAGATTTCCCCAATCATATTTTGCAACAAATTAATTTGGTCACACGAATTTGCCGCGTTGACCAATAAAAAGGTGCTTAGTTTGAAAGTGACTTCTGTGTGAGCTGTGCCCCATCCTTTTATAATATTGACAGACAACTGACCATTTTTGCATTTGAAATGTGAAATTTTTAAGTTGTGGTTACATTAACCATTGTTCAGCAAATTAACTTCGGCAAGGTCAAGGTCAAAGCGTTTATTGTCATATGCACAGTGAGGAAAACAAGTTTCCCTGTACAATGAAATTCTTTATTTGCTGTCCACAGTGAATGCCATGACAAGTGCAAAGCATGTAAAAAAAAACACAGTTCATGCTGGGGGTGGGTAGGTTCCTTAACCACGAGGCAGCTCTCCTGTGGGCTCTGTGATGGTAGATGGCCTGCAGATAAGGCAGTGGAGTCCTGATGATCTTTTCAGCAGTCTTCACAATTCTCTGCAGACATTTGCGGTCCCTCACTTTAATGTTTCTATACCACACGGTGATGCAGCTGGTCAAGACGGTCTCCACAACACAGCTGTAGTAGTTGTTGAGGATCTTAGTCGACATGCCAAACTTCCTCAGTGTCCTCAGGAAGTATAGCCGCTGTTGTCCCTTCTTAACCAGCTGGGTGGTATTGAGTGTCCAGGTAAGGTCCTTTCTGATGTGGACCTCCAGATATTTATAATATCGCCCTCTTTACTTCAAGCTCTCGGATCAACACTGGCTGATGAATTCTTCTCTTTTTCCTCATATCCACTATCATCTCCTTTGTCTTGTCGTGTTGAGGCTCTTCTTGGGAAGGGGGGCAATAGTTGTAGTTTTGAAGCAAGTGGGAATAGTGCTCTGTCTGAGAGAAAGGTTGAAGATAGATGTGAATACATCAGTCAGCTCAGTAGCACAAGCTCTGAGGGCCCACCCAGAGATGTTGTCTGGCCCTGCTGCCTTGTGGGGGTTAATCCTCCTCAGTGCTTTGTGTACCACAGCTGATGAGACAGTTAAATGGGGGGAGGAGGTTTGAGTGGTCCAAATGTGTGAATGACTCCTCTCTGTATTGACACTGGGGGTCTCAAAGCGAGCAAAAAAGGTGTATAGGACATCCGGTAGGCTGTCCGAGGAGCTGATAGTGCTCGTGATGGTCCTGAAGTCTGTGATGTGCTGCAGGCCTTGCCACATCTGCCCGGCACAGCAGTAGAGTAGAAACTGTTTAGCTTCTCTCTATACTGTCTTTTGGCCACTGTTATGGCTCTTCTTAGTCCATACTTTGCAGCTTTGTACTCTGTCTCATAGAAATAACTTCTATGTGAGCTGCATTCAATCACTACACTACTGACAATAGACATTTTTGCCCACAAATGTTAACCCTTAAAGGTCCCCTGACATGGGGTTATTTTATTATTTTATAATGTTTCCTGGGTTGCCCTTATAATGTTAGTATGTTTTTTAGACCAAAAATAGTCATAATTTAGAAATAAAAGGCATTTTTCCTAGCCTGATTTTAGCCTCTGATTTGAACACTCTGTTTGAAGGGGCGTGTCTGCTGTGGGATTCAGTGTATCCGGCCACTGCTGTGATTGGCTGACATGCTTGCATATGAAATAGCTACGTATTACATGTGAAACTCTCTTGAATACTTTTACTACAGCTATTATACGTTTTTACTAATTATTTAACAGATTAACGAATCGTGACAAGTTTTTAAAGTATTTAGATCTATTCCCATCACATAAAATGTTGCCGTGATGAGCATTGAGCAAGCAGATGACAGTCTGTTGATCGCGAGACTGAAGATCTTATCATTGCAACGCAGTTTCTGCACTCTCTCTAATTCTTTCACCAATGCAAACACGATGATGTACATACTTCGTTGTGCAGTGTAAAGTGCGTCATTGATTTCATAACAAGTTGTCCAGATAAACTCGCGCTGTGTGGAAAGATTGTTCTTTGAGCGCTTTCTGTATATAATTTGTTCACAATTTAAATACGATTATTTTCATCCTACTAAAAGAAACGGCTTGAAGTTGATATTTTAGTCACTGGCTTGACTTACTGATGCATAAACAGTATTGAACGATTTTGAGAGAAAGATTACCTGTCTGAACTGGCCAGCTCTGTTCTGGCCCAAGTTGAGGAAACAGTCGTCAGTGAAATGTTTGGACCATGCACAACTTTGGGAAGTTGTGTCGGCGAATTTCCAGAGAAAATAAAATTAACCCATTGTTTCTTCAGAGGCTCAGATGAAGGAACTAAAAAATACTCTTGTGTTCATTTGTACATCCGAACACTGATCAACTGCCATGCTTCGCTCGTTTGCAAGCCATTATATCTCTCGAGGAAAAACTCAAATCACGCTCGCACGTTCGTACTTCCTAGCTCATTTTCTCATGGGCGAGCCAAATTCTCTGGGCGGACAAAGCAGAGAAAGGGGAGGTAATCTTTCCTCCTTTATGACGTCATAAGGAGGAGATTCAAGATCAGCCTGTCTGAGCTCTCATTTTCTCACAGGCAGAGAAAGATAGCCAAAGCTCAGTTTACACCGATTGAAAATTGTAGACACTAGGGGACCAAATACAGGCTAGGGGAACTAATATTAATGTTAAAAAAGCTCAGAAAGTGAAAATTTCATGTCAGGGGACCTTTAAAGGGTACCTATTATGGCATTTAAAATGTTCCTAATAATGTTCTGGGAGTCCCCAACAACAGTTCCCTTTATCGAAAAAGGGAACTTCGAGATGCGTCGAACGACACGGTGGGAACGCCTCTTGCGTGATTGCGTCTGAAGCATCTATGCCAACTAGTCCAATGGAATGAGAGAATGAGCGTCACGGGCGGGTGACGTCATGAACCAGGAAAGGATAAGAGCACTTCCGCTGCTCGCCGGCATTTAGCTTCTGTTGCCTCAGCAAGCGATCTGTGTCAAACTGTCTCTGTCTATTTATTGTTGTCTGTTACAATATTGTTGGAAACGTGATGGCGAAACAAGTTTACAAGCAGTGTGTTCCTCCCTGCTGTTATTTAACGGGTGGGGACACACACGAGCTTTGTGTGATTTGTTTGGGATTTGAGCATGCAGCCTCAGCCTTCGAGGGGGCTGAGTGCCAGCATTGTGAGAAGCTACCGCTTCGCATGCTCAGATCCCGCCTGTCACTCTTTGATAAGCAGAGTGGGCAGGCTCGCGATCCACAAGGATCAGGACCCGCGTCTGCCGAGGCAACGCGGAGAATGCATTCTTGGGGATCGCAGTTAGATCTCTCAGAGGGTTCGAGACGGGTCCGCGGACCTTTTCTCCTTCCCTTCCTGGGAGATCTAGTTCTCCTCTCCCGGTGTCGGAAGCACGCTCTGCGGTTTCTCTCCCGCCCGGGAAGAGAGCTCTCCCTTTCTGCATTGTTCTTCTTCTGAGGAAGTTGATGTTATGAGTGTTGAAAGTGAGAATGCACACACGGGGAAAGAGATACACAATTTATTTCCCCGGCGTATGATGAGCTGGTGGATGTCATGTCACGAGCTGTAGAGAAGTTAAATATTGAATGGCCATCTGAGAATAAAAACACTCGCCCTAAAAGCAAGTTAGATGAGCGATTTCTCTCTTCAGCCACATTATGTCCACCACGAGGGCTCCCATTTTTCCCTGATTTACATAGTGAAATATCTAGATCTTGGAATAAGCCATATTCATCTCGTGTTTTTAGCCCTCAAACCACCACTTATTCAAGAATTAGAGGGCTAAAAGAATATGGTTATGAATCGATGCCCCAGGCTGAGCAAAATTTAGCGAGTTATCTCGCGCCTGGTCCAGCATCGACTATGAGAGCCCCAGTTTTGCCCACTAGACCGCTCAAAACTACATCCAATTTAGTGGGCAAAGCTTATGCGGCGGCAGGTCAAGCTGGAGCGTGTTTACACACCATGGCGCTGCTCCAGGCTTATCAGGCTGACCTGCTGGGGGATTTGGATAACAGTGAGGGTGTTAGTCATGACGATGTTCGAGAACTTCGTAGGGCTACCGATCTTTCTCTCAGGGCTACTAAAGAGACCGCTAGAGCTATTGGGCGGTCTATGGCAGCTTTGGTAGCCACTGAGAGGCACTTATGGTTGAATCTTTCTGAGATTAAAGATAAAGATCGAACTTTTTTATTAGACGCTCCTCTTGAACCCTCTGGTCTCTTCGGTGACGCAGTCCACGCTGCAGTGGAAAGGTTCCAGGAGACTAAAAAACAGTCTGATGTATTTAAAAAGTTTATCCCTCGCCGTGTCCAGCCCCCTGGGGATGCTGGGCGTGAGCAGCCCCAGCCGCATAGCTCATCATATCGTGTGCAACAAAAAGAGAGTGTTGCGTCTCGTGCACCTCCACGTAGATATTGGAGACAGACGCAACCCTCTCAACCGAAGTCGACTAAGCCTAAGCCGGATCTGAGGACCGTTCTTCAGGCGAAGAAGGCTTCGGCTCAAAAAAAAAAAAAAAGGTCCTGATGCTTAGGCACCAGGCCTGTGGGGACAGCCCCGACCGAAGTGGAGTGGTGTTCACCTCATCACACGGTGCCCGTTCCACTTCGGGGTCCTCACGAGGCCCTCCTGCCAACCCTGCCACCTCCGGTGCTTCAGGGCGCAGTGGTCTCCAGCGAGTCAATGATGCTGTGTTGCGGCACAGCATCGGTTTCGCGCCCTCTGAGGGGGGCTTTAGAGCAGTCAGGTCAGGTAGTTCCTGCCGTTATGTTTCAGGCTCCAGATTTGGCTCTCTCAGTAACACCAGAGACCAGCCTCGAGAGGCTGGTTCCCTTAGTAAATTTTCTGGCAGCGTGGAAACTTCTGCCGAATATTTCTCCTTGGGTCCTGCAGATTGTAGAGATAGGATACAGAATCCAGTTCGGTTCTCGTCCTCCTCGTTACAGCGGGGTGCTGCCCACAGTGGTGCGTCCCGAGCAGGCTCTGGTAATGGAACAGGAAGTAAAGGCCCTGTTAGCAAAAGAAGCTATAGAACAGGTGTACTCTCCCGACAGAGAATCGGGTTTTTACAGCCGTTATTTCATTGTTCCAAAGAAGGATGGGGGGTTGCGTCCCATTTTAGATCTTCGCCTGTTGAATCGGTCAGTTCAGAAACTCAAGTTCAAGATGTTGACCATCAAACAGATCGTGACCCAAATCAGATCCGAGGACTGGTTCGTCACGATAGATCTAAAGGATGCATACTTCCATATCTCCATCCTCCCTCAGCACAGGAAGTTCCTAAGGTTTTCTTTCGGGGGCAAAGAATACCAGTATCGGGTTCTTCCTTTCGGCCTAGCTCTGTCACCCCGCACATTCACGAAATGCATGGATGCAGCTTTAGCCCCTCTCAGGCTTCAGGGCATACGCATTTTGAATTATATCGACGACTGGCTGATTCTAGCGGAATCAGAACAGTTGGCGGTTCGACACCGAGGTGTCGTTCTCGCTCATATACGAATGTTGGGGTTGAGGCTCAATGCCAAGAAGAGTGTACTTTCTCCAGTACAGAGAACCACTTTCCTTGGTGTGGTATGGGATTCAGTGACGATGAGGGCCAGCCTGTCGCCCGTACGTGTAGCTGCTATCCTGTCAGCCATCAAAGAGCTAAAGCTAGGTCAGTCACGCACTGTAAAACAGTTCGAGAGACTGTTGGGTCTACTGGCAGCAGCGTCCAACGTGATACCTTTTGGCCTGCTGTACATGAGGCCTTTACAGTGGTGGCTCAGAACCAGAGGGTTCTCCCCGAGGGGAAACCCGTTTCGTATGATCAAGGTTACGCGGCGATGCCTTCGTGCCTTAGAGATATGGAAAAAACACTGGTTCTTAACCCAGGGTCCGGTGTTGGGAGCTCTTTGCCATCGAGTAGTGATCTCGACAGATGCTTCTCTCACCGGCTGGGGAGCGGTAATGGAAGGCCGCTCGGTTCAGGGTCTGTGGAAAAGCCATCATCTTTCTTGGCACATAAATTGCCTGGAGATGATGGCCGTCTTCAATGCGTTGAGACATTTCCTTCCGGACCTAAGAGGCCATCATGTGCTCGTTCGAACAGACAACACATCAGTGGTCTCTTATCTGAACCGCCAGGGGGGTCTGCGCTCGCGTCCGCTTTGCAAACTGGCGCACCAGATCCTCCTGTGGTCTCTGGGGAAGGTACTCTCCCTGAGGGCAGTGTATATTCCTGGGGACCAGAATATAGGAGCAGACATCCTGTCGAGGCAGGAGCTGAGGCCAGGGGATTGGAGACTCCACCCCGAGGCGGTGGAGAAAATCTGGGAGGCATATGGTCAGGCAGAGGTGGATCTGTTCGCGTCTCAGAACACGACGCACTGTCCTCTCTGGTATTCTCTGACGCACCCAGCCCCCCTGGGGCTGGACGCCATGGTGCAGACGTGGCCGAGGCTACGTCTGTACGCCTTTCCCCCTGTTGCTCTGCTCCCAGGAGTTCTGGAGAGGGTCCGTCGGTATGGAATAAGCTTACTGCTAGTAGCACCACGCTGGCCAAGTCGGATCTGGTTTGCGGACCTGATCCTTCTTCTAGACGGGCCTCCATTGGAGATCCCTTTGAGGAGGGACCTTCTGTCTCAGGCCGGGGGCACAATATTTCACCCTCGGCCAGACATTTGGAATCTTTGGGTTTGGCCTCTGAGGGGGCCAAACTTATAGATAGTGGTCTTTCAGCTGAGGCTGCTGAGACCATCCTAAGCTCCAGAGCTCCGGCTACGAGGAAACTTTATGCGCTTAAATGGAGAGTTTTCTCCTTATGGTGTCACCGACACCAGTGGGATCCAGTTAACTGTTCTGTCAACACAGTACTTGAGTTCCTGCAGGAGCGCTTTGTGTCAGGTCTTTGTCCTTCCACACTAAAAGTTTACGTGGCAGCCATTGCGGCTTACCATACTATGGTGGGAGGTATATCTTTGGGTCGAGACCCCCTGATTACACGTTTCCTTCGTGGCACTTTGAGGCTAAGGCCTGCAATTCGCACTAAGGTGCCAGCATGGGATTTGACTATAGTTCTAGAAGGCCTGTCTAGGGCCCCATTCGAGCCCTTAGATTCGGTCTCAGAAAAGTTCCTGACTTTCAAGACTATCTTTCTGCTAGCTATTTCGTCCCTAAAGAGAGTTGGCGACCTTCAGGCTCTTTCGGTCTCCCCCACCTGCCTTGAATTTGCACCGGGGATGGTCAAGGCGTTCCTATACCCAAAACAGGGCTACGTCCCTAAGGTTCCAACCTTGACTCCGAGGCCTATTGTGCTGCAGGCTTTCTGTCCTCCTCCATTTGCAACTGCGGACCAGGAAAGACTGCACTTGTTGTGTCCAGTGCGAGCATTGGACACATATGTACATCGGACATCCTCAATCGCTCACATTCGTGAGATTTTACAGTTTGGACCTGGATGCTGCCCCAGGTTCTCAGGTGCTGAGTGCTTAGATCAACAAGAAAGAAAGACTGACACTCAGGTACTTGTAATTATGGCGGGTTGGGTATTCTCGTTCCCACCGTGTCGTTCGACGCATCTCGAAGTTCCCTTTTTCGATAAAGGGAACGTCTCAGGTTACTATTGTAACCATAGTTCCCTGAGAAACAGGGAACGAGACGATGCGTCCCCCTGCCATACTTCCTGCGTCCCTGCGATCGGCTTGCTTCGGCAACTGTCGAAGCTAAATGCCGGCGAGCAGCGGAAGTGCTCTTATCCTTTCCTGGTTCATGACGTCACCCGCCCGTGACGCTCATTCTCTCATTCCATTGGACTAGTTGGCATAGATGCTTCAGACGCAATCACGCAAGAGGCGTTCCCACCGTGTCGTTCGACGCATCGTCTCGTTCCCTGTTTCTCAGGGAACTATGGTTACAATAGTAACCTGAGACGTTTTACATGCATGCAATGACAAAAAACACTTTTGTTGTCTTATAATATGCATTTATTTTTACCTGATTTGCTCACCGACTCCCTAATGATTCGTTTGACGACTCATTTGTCCAAACCCCTCCTTTGCGTGACGCTAATCGGCGGTGATTGGTCAGATGACCCAGTCAGTTATATTTTGCGTTAGCCCAAAGCTTAAACATATTGATAAAGCACTGCAGTACTACAATACGCTTCACATAATTTCACATATTTCAAAAAACAAAAAAAATGACATCGGAGACCTAGAAGCTGCTGAGCGTAACTCTCACTCTCTCACACACACACGCACGCACACACACACACACACACACACACACACGCACACGCACACGCACACGCACACGCGCACACGCACACGCACACGCACACGCACACACACACACACACACACACACACACACACACACACACACACACACACACACACACACACACACACACACATAAAAGCAACAATTATTAATAGTACTTACAGGTTGTGATTCGGAGGAGGAAGCTGATCCAAATAAACTTGGTATTGAACGTTCCTTCAGTATCAGGCGACTCGCGAATACACCATTGTCACGATTCTATGTGTTTAGTTATCTTTTGTGATCTTGTTTTCCCCTGTCTTGTGTGATTTTTGGTTTAGTCCTGTTAGTTTTCCCGCTCCTCGTTTGTGTTCAATTCTCTGCACCTGTTTTCAGTTAATTATCTTGCTTGGTTCAGTTCATTTAAGCCCTGTGTTTTCCCTGAGTGTTTGTCGATCGTCGTCAATGTATGGTTGTGTGTTAACCCTGAAGTCCTGGAGTTCTGTTCTTTTGTTCTCGTTTGTTTTTGGATGTTTTAAGTTTGTTTAATAAATCTATTATATTGAAGCCCTTGTCCTCGTCTTCAGCTACCTGCAGCAACCCTGACAGAACGATCGACCGTAAGAAAGAAAAGGAAAGTGAACCCCATGGAAATACCAATTCTTCCCCAACAAGAACGCTCACTTGAAGAATATGCAGGACTTTATATAGAGTTGTATGATGACGAGACTCAGGATGAGGAGGAGCTAAAACGGAGTTTCTGGGGTGGTCTGAAGGACCCGCGAGTCCAGATATTTCTAGTAAGGGACCTCCATCTATCCTTCCTGGAGTTCGTGGATCACACGCTGTGGTCGTGTGGATCTGAATACTTCGTGGAAGATCTCCCACTCCAGCCAGTGCCAAGCCCGCCAGCCCCTGAGCCCATCACCTGCACGCCAGCTCCTGAGGCCATCACCTGCACGCCAGCGCCTGAGCCCATCACCTGCACGCTAACGCCAGAGCCCATCGTCTGCCCGCCAGAGCCTGAGCCCATCGCATGCTCGCCAGAGCCTGAGCCCATCGCCTACCCGCCAGAGCCTACACACCGCATCAGCCCTGCCGCCAGATCGGTCCCTGGACTTCCCCGGCTGATATCCTGTTGGACTGATCCCCCGCTGATATCAGTGCGATTAGCCCAAAAGATGGCTGCCGAGGCTGGGGTTCACGTCAGCCACATCCAGCCAGAGACCGTCGCCTGCCCGCCAGAGCATGAATCCAGCCCCAAGCTCCCTGATGTGCTGGCCCCGTCCAGTTCCGAGTCCCCTGATGTGCTGGTCCCGTCCAGTTCCGAGTCCCATGATGTGCTGGCCCCGTCCAGTTCCGAGTCCCCTGATGTGCTGGCCCCGTCCAGTTCCGAGTCCCCTGATGTGCTGGCCCCGTCCAGTTCCGAGTCCCCTGATGTGCTGGCCCCGTCCAGTTCCGAGTCCCCTGATGTGCTGGCCCCGTCCAGTTCCGAGTCCCCTGATGTGCTGGCCCCGTCCAGTTCTGAGTCCCCTGATGTGCTGGCCCCGTCCAGTTCCGAATCCCATGATGTGCCAGAGCCCGTTGACCCAGCGCCAGAGCCAGAGCCCGTTGACCCAGCGCCAAAGCCAGAGCCCGTTGACCCAGCGCCAGAGCCAGAGCCCGTTGACCCAGCGCCAGAGCCAGAGCCAGAGCCAGAGCCCGTTGACCCAGCGCCAGAGCCAGAGCCCGTTGACCCAGCGCCAGAGCCAGAGCCCGTTGACCCAGCGCCAGAGGCAGAAAACGTTGACCCGGCGCCAGACCCAGAGCCCGTTGACCCAGCGCCAGAGACCGTTGACCCAGCGCCAGAGCCAGAGCCCGTTGACCCAGCGCCAGCGCCCGTTGACCCAGACCCAGAGCCCGTTGACCCAGACCCAGAGCCCGTTGACCCAGCACCCGTTGATGTCAAGTCTGTTTCCGTTCCTGAACCTGTCCTTCTCCCCAAGAAAATGGGGGGGGGCTATACGCCTTCGCCGTGGCCGGCCAAAGATCCATGGAGACCTGAAAAAATAACACCGCCATGGCCACCCGAAGGGTCCTCACCGCCATGGCCACCCGAAGGGTCTTCACCACCACGGCCGCCTGAAGGGTCTTCACCGCCGTGGCCACCCGAAGGGTCTTCACCGCCGTGGCCACCTGAAGAGCCTGCACCGCCATGGCCACCCGAAGGGTCTTCACCACCACAGGCCGCCTGGAAGGGTCTTCACCGCCGTGGCCACCCGAAGGGTCTTCACCGCCGTGGCCACCCGAAGGGTCTTCACCGCCGTGGCCACCCGAAGGGTCCTCACCGCCGTGGCCATCTGAAGGGACTGCTCCGCCCTGGCCACGCCCACAGCCTGCACCGCCGTGGCCACGCCCACAGCCTGCTCCGCCCTGGAGGCTTCCTGGACCTGCACCATGCCCTCGTCAGCCTCCAGGGGCCCACCCTCCCACCCCTTTGGATGTTATACGGCGCGAGGACGTGCCTTCGGGGAGGGGGGAGGTACTGTCACGATTCTATGTGTTTAGTTATCTTTTGTGATCTTGTTTTCCCCTGTCTTGTGTGATTTTTGGTTTAGTCCTGTTAGTTTTCCCGCTCCTCGTTTGTGTTCAATTCTCTGCACCTGTTTTCAGTTAATTATCTTGTTTGGTTCAGTTCATTTAAGCCCTGTGTTTTCCCTGAGTGTTTGTCGATCGTCGTCAATGTATGGTTGTGTGTTAACCCTGAAGTCCTGGAGTTCTGTTCTTTTGTTCTCGTTTGTTTTTGGATGTTTTAAGTTTGTTTAATAAATCTATTATATTGAAGCCCTTGTCCTCGTCTTCAGCTACCTGCAGCAACCCTGACAACCATAATCCACACAGCATTTGTGTTTGTGAAGCGATCGTCATTAAAATAACGCGAACACAGCTCAAGGTGGCTATACTTGTGTGGTATAGTTGTAAATATAAACTCTAGCCACTGAGTCTTCACATGCTTGTCCCTGGGCAGTGAAAAAAAAAGTTTGCTTTTGATTCGCACTTCAGAACAGAGTCTCGTCGACATGTTGTTGTCAGGTTTCTCTGTCTGCTGGGCGCGCGCACTGAGTGGGCGTGTCGAATTCAAATAACTTGTACAAGTGACGTACGAAAGTGCATCGTTTGTCTATCGATTCATATCAGCGACTCAGAGTCGACTCTTACTTTTGAGAGACAATAACTTTGTATACGGTGAACTTTCATATTTAAAACTTTGCAGGATGTTTTTGTTCACTTAGGCTAAGTTCACACTGCAGGGCTTAATGCTCAATTCCGATTTTTTGAAAAAATCCGATTTTTTTGCAAGGCCATTCACATTTCCAATTAAATGCGACCTTTAGTAATCTCCTGTGTGAACGTGAAATGACCCAGAAGTGACCCGCATGCGCAGAAGAGTACTCAACGGTCAACGACGTCACTTGCTGTTTGCGGAAGTACCTAAACATGAATGTCAACAGTGGAGCTCGTTTAGCAATATTAAAGTTATTTTCCCAACAGAGCCAGCACAATTACAATCTTTTCATTTTAAGAAGAAAATTAAGAAGGAGGAGAGCGTTTGAGCGCCTTCGATTAACTCACGGGAAGAGACACGTCTGCGGCGGACCATAACAGTGCAACGCGTTGGAGTGTATTGACAGGTGCGTGCTATCGGTGCTATCGTACGATAGCTAACTTGTTTATCTTCTCATTCCCGCCTACTTCAACGCAGAATTATGACGTTTGTCGCATATCAACGGCGTGCGGGTCGGATACATGCGACCTGGCCGTTCAGATTGAGGTCGCATTTCAAAAGATCGGATACGTATCGGATTTGGACCACATACCCAAGTGGCCTGGGTCGCATTTGAAAAGATCGGATCTGTGTCGTTCAGACTGTCATGAAAAGATCGGATACAGGTCGCATAGGGGCAAAAAAATCGGAATTGGGTCGTTTCAGCCTGCAGTGTGAACGTAGCCTTTGATCTATGTTAACACACTACATGAAAGGTAATTTTCAAAATTCCATGATAGGTACCCTTTAAATGCATGAATGTTTTGCCAATCATTATTACAATTTCGGGTCTTTTGAGACCCAGATCTTTATCTAACACTGATGGATCTCTACCTGTCGCGATAATATAAAACTCCCATGATATTAGAGTAACAATTACAGAAGAAAAAAATAAAGCATATTTTGTTACTTTTTGGAGCTTGGAAGGGTTCAGTTTGAGCAAATGTTGTATACCATCATCACTGTCCTCATCAGAGCTTCTTTGTCAGTACATTCAGCATCTGGCTCAGCGGGTCACGTGAATCGACAATAGATCTTTTTTTGCCCACAAATTGTTGCTGAAATTTTGCTAATGCGATCACACTTTATTTTCATTTGCCAAATCCAGTAATTTTTTAAGAAATCGGCGTTGTTATGAATTTCATGTGAGGGCGAAAGATTTTCCCACAAAATTGCACGACGGATTCAGTTGTTCTAGAATATGCCGCATTGACCATCAGAAAGCTGCTTGGTTTGAAAGTGACTTCTGTGAGCTGTGCTTCATAAATCTACACTATTGACAATAGACAACTGATCTTTTTTTGCAAAATTTCAGGAATGTGACCGCAGTCAGGCACATTAAGAGCATTTTCTCCTTTCCTGGCACATACAGGTGTGTGAGTGTTTGCGGTGTCAAGTCAGTGGCTTCACGTCTCACTTCTTGATAGCAGATGTGAAATCTTAATTAGAGTCAGGGGAGCTTTCCTAGACCAGGTGTACATGAAAGAATCAGAAAACAAAAGGAAAAAGATACAGACGCATAGCGAGACTGTGTGTGTGGGTTTGAGTGTGCGTGTGGGTGTGAAACAGGGTGACAGGTGTATTAGTTAAAGCCCTGCTGGGGGCTGATCTCCAGGTGAACAGAGACTGAAACATGGTGCTTATGTTAAGTCACAGCCCTGGGCTCTTCCTCTGTAAATAGGCTCATATTTCACACTCCCAAAGTCTCTTTGTCCATGGGTTACTACTACTGTAACTGCCTGACTATGACACACATTAATCTCAACCGCTCATAATGCCGGTGGGAAACACTGCGGCCAATCAGAGCTCTGATGTGTCATGCCAACCAATGGGGATTTCTGAAACAAAATGGCACTTGGAAATTCCCTGATAATTAATACTGACAAGGTGTTTGTGATTCAGTGAATGAATCTTTTGCCATTTCATTTATATATATTACTCAATACAAGTGATCAAGAGACGTAAAACAAACTTCTGAAAATAATTAAATAAGATTAAAAGCTTAACATTTATATCATACAGTATACACATTAACCCTATTTGACACTAAAACTGTTGTTCTATTCTGATTTCTAAAGGGAATAAGTCAAGTCAAGTCAAATATATTTATATAGCGCTTTTCACAATACAGATTGTATCAAAGCTGCTTCACAGTATCAATCAAAACAACTTAATGTTTGTTTATTACTGGAAAAAAGACATCCAAGTTTGGTAGAGCTGATCAATGGTATGATTGGTTAATTATTTTGAATATCCCCAACTGAGCAAGCCAAAGGCAACAGTGGCAAGGAACCGACAAACTCCATCAAGTGACCTAATGGTGTCCTAAAACTCCATCAGATGACCCAATGGAGAAAAAAAAAAAAAAACCTTGGGAGAACCCAGGCTCAGGGAGAGCGAGTTTGAGCAACGAACAATATCAGGAATGCTATTCCAGAGCTTCGGAGCTAAATGTGAAAATGCTCTGCCTCCTTTGGTGGATCTGGATATCCTAGGAATGACCAGAAACCTCAAATTTAGTGATCTTAAAGAGCGCGATGGATTGTAGGGCGATAGAAGATCCGTTAAATAGACTGGAGCTAAACCATTTAGAGCTTTATAAGTCAAAAGCAATACCTTGTAATTAATACGGAATTTTATAGGTAACCAATGAAGTGATGATCAAATCGGTGTTAAATGATCATATTTTCTTGATCTAGTAAGAACTCTAGCGGCTGCATTTTGGACTAACTGTAGCTTGTTTATTGAGGATGCAGGACAACCAGCTAATAAAGCATAAGAGTAAGAGTATAGGTGTTCAATACTCACAACAGTCCCTTACAGAAAGATTTTAATGGACATTAATGTTTAATGGAGGCTAATTTAATTTTAAGAGAGAGAGAGGAAAAGGACTTTGCAAATGACCTCAAGCAGCAACTAAAACACTGAGACACAGCTGTGAAATACATTGGAGTTATGACCACAAGGCTATATGGCTCTGACATATTAATGGACGTTTACCAATTATGACATATCTTTTATTTGCTTTGAAGAGCAATTGAATGCCTTGAAACTGAATGTACTACAATTAAAAAGGAACAAAACATTTTACAGGAAATGTTTTATTTATTTTATTAATGATTATTATTTTTAGTCAATGCTTGTAAAATTGTATTAAAAGCAAAAAATGAACTAACAAAATGTAATTAACTAACAACAAAAAGTAATTAATCACAATACATTTTACAGGTTTTTTTTATTATAATATACACTCACCGGCCACTTTATTATGTACCCCATGCTAGTAACGGGTTGGACCCCCTTTTGCCTTCAGAACTGCCTCAATTCTTCGTGGCATAGATTCAACAAGGTGCTGGAAGCATTCCTCAGGGAGTTTGGTCCATATTGACATGATGGCATCACACAGTTGCCGCAGATTTGTCGGCTGCACATCCATGATGCGAATCTCCCGTTCCACCATATCCCAAAGATGCTCTATTGGATTGAGATCTGGTGACTGTGGAGGCCATTTGAGTACAGCGAACTCATTGTCATGTTCAAGAAACCAGTCTGAGATGATTCCAGCTTTATGACATGGCGCATTATCCTGCTGAAAGTAGCCATCAGAAGTTGGGTACATTGTGGTCATAAAGGGATGGACATGGTCAGCAACAATACTCAGGTAGGCTGTGGCGTTGCAACGATGCTCAATTGGTACCAAGGGGCCCAAAGAGTGCCAAGAAAATATTCCCCACACCATGACACCACCACCACCAGCCTGAACCGTTGATACAAGGCAGGATGGATCCATGCTTTCATGTTGTAGACGCCAAATTCTGACCCTACCATCCGAATGTCGCAGCAGAAATCGAGACTCATCAGAACAGGCAACGTTTTTCCAATCTTCTATTGTCCAATTTCGATGAGCTTGTGCAAATTGTAGCCTCAGTTTCCTGTTCTTAGCTGAAAGGAGTGGCACCCGGTGTGGTCTTCTGCTGCTGTAGCCCATCTGCCTCAAAGTTCGACGTACTGTGCGTTCAGCGATGCTCTTCTGCCCACCTTGGTTGTAACGGGTGGTTATTTGAGTCACTGTTGCCCTTCTATCAGCTCGAACCAGTCTGGCCATTCTCCTCTGACCTCTGGCATCAACAAGGCATTTCCGCCCACAGAACTGCCGCTCACTGGATGTTTTTTCTTTTTCGGACCATTCTCTGTAAACCCTAGAGATGGTTGTGTGTGAAAATCCCAGTAGATTAGCAGTTTCTGAAATACTCAGACCAGCCCTTCTGGCACCAACAATCATGCCACGTTCAAAGTCACTCAAATCACCTTTCTTCCCCATACTGATGCTCGGTTTGAACTGCAGGAGATTGTCTTGACCATGTCTACATGCCTAAATGCACTGAGTTGCCGCCATGTGATTGGCTGCTTAGAAATTAAGTGTTAAGGAGCAGTTGGACAGGTGTACCTAATAAAGTGGCCGGTGAGTGTATATTTATAACATTTTGTCACATTAAAAATCTGAGAATAACTAACATTTTTTTAAAAAAATGAATCACAATCAATTATTTATTATATTGACAGTTCTATCTCCCCCCCCCCCCCCCCCCCTGTGTTCTTTGTTGCTGACAAGTTTTGTAGCATTCCACATTTGTAAGCCACTTTTCATTAGAACATCTGCCTAATGAATAAATGTAAATGCAATCAAATATTCATTAACTAGTCTCACATCAGCTAGGTAATGGGCAAATTGCAAGCAATATAGCTATTTTCCCATGACTGTATAATGTAATTTAATAATTTTTAATTTTGTCTTTTTTTGTTGTTGCTGCTGCTGTAAGTTACAGTTAGTGTGCAACATAATGCTGTTTTCTTGGTTTCAGTCACAGACAGGAAGGAAAAATGTAACACAAAGTTAATGCAGATTTTAATAAATTAGTGAATGCATGCATTAACGAATGCATTCACATGGAAAAAGATTACACACCAATACATGTTTCACAGTATTTAATGACAGACAGTAATATTATAAAAGAGCAAAAGTTTGTTATCACAAACAGCCAGAATAATTCTAATAAAATATTTGTAAAATGAATACCCATTCATCACCAGTATATATTACACGGAATATTTGCCTAGCACTCAGAATTGTGCAGTGAAGTACACATGGGTGTCTGATACAGTAGTTCAGTCCTTATAGAGCCATCAATAATGTGTAGACGTAGTAGTTTGGATGAAGAAAGAGCCACAGGGCCACTAGTCAATAGCAGATCTGTAACGGCGCTCTGTGGTTATTTAGTCTCACCTGGCTACTTCTTTCATACATCAACACTGAAGCCAAGGAAAGTATAGCAGACATCTGAGCTGACAACATCTAAAACTGAATAAAATATTACTGTTTGTCTGAAAGAATCGGTACATTCCACAAATAGTGTATAAGGGTCTGTGAAAGGAGATGCTTAGCCTTAATTCAGAAGATCTCAGGAGGTCAAGCAAATATGAATAATTTAGGGAATAATTCATTCCCTCATTTTAGGTAAATTGTGGCCACATTAATTTTTCCCTTTTCTGGTCTGCCTGTGTTCCAGTTGGACTTCTTGGTTAAAAATGTGCACTACCTGTTCTGTTTTATCTCGATTACTCTGTCTATGTATTTACATCCTTAGTTTTCTCAGTTCTGTGTTCCGCGTCCATGATGTTTGGTTGATGTTTTCTAACAACTCAGTGCCATGTTATATCAAGTAAAGATTCAAATAAAGTAATTTGTGTTGATGCATATTAAAACATTCAAATAAAACTACATATATTGCTGAGCATTGTTAGAACATGCAGCAGGATTGCGGGTATTAACTTCTCCCCCCTCTCTCACATCTACTCCAACAGAGTAGCCAAGAAGGCTCTAGCTATTGCAGCTGACCCCAGTCATCCTTTGTCCTGCCAGTTTAAGCTACTCCCCTCAGGCCGTAGGTACTCCATGCCCAGATGCAGGTCAAATAGATACAGAAACTCTCTTATCCCGACTTCGATCTCGATATTAAACAAATTGCCAGAACTGTTTTAATGTACTTAATAATTAATTTATTTTCTATGCATTTAACTTATAACTATGTATTTTTTGAGATTATCTGTGTTTTATATCTTGTGGTAGTGTTGTGTGTTGTGCCTTGTGCTTATCTGCTGGCTGCACAAAAATTGCCCCTCGGGGACAATAAAGTAACCTTGACCTTGACCTTGACCTTGTCATTCACTTAAAGGGATACTCCACTTTTTTTGGAAATAGGCTCATTTTACAACTCCCCTAGAGTTTTACCGTTTTCGAATCCATTCAGCCGATTTTCTGATATTTAGAACAATATCAGTAAGCAGACAGTTTCTGGTCTCATTGACTCCCATAGTATATATTTTTTTCCTACTATGGAAGTCAATGAGACCAGAAACTGTCTGCTTACTAATATTCTTCTAAATATCAGAAAATCGGCTGAATGGATTCGAAAACGGTAAAACTCAACTGCTTAACTCTAGGGGAGTTGTAAAATGAGCCTATTTCCAAAAAAAGTGGAGTATCCCTTTAAGTTAAAGGTGGGGTATGTGTTTTTTTTTTTTTTACCATTTTTCAAAATCACTTGAAATCCTATTCCTAACCCATTACTGGCTGTAAATTAGAAGCACTGAAATGAAAATTAAGCAATTTAATCATCTGTGGAATGAGCAGGACTCGAAAAACTCCAGCCAATCATTTTCAAGACCGTCTAGAATCATTGGACAGAAAATGCGTCACTCAAACCCATGCACAAAGACAGAGAGAGAATCTGAGGTTTCGCTCGTGCTTGATTGCGCGTCCATGTTTTTCGAATGGGTGGAGTCAGGGCCAGCGTTGGAGAAGAGAAGGTAGGACCTTATGAGTTGTGTATTTTCAAAATCTGCCGGCCGTTTTGCAAATCACATACCCCACCTTTAATGATGTCACAGTTTAATTCGCAGATCTTTTGACGGATTTGATTTGATTGACCATTAATAATCAGTAGCCTACATCTGGGATAAGATTCCTAAAAGTTTTGCACCTACAGCACACATTACAGACTTGCATAAACACGGATATGTTCTACATGTCTAAAGTGTATTGAAAGTCTAGATAGTATTTTAAACTCCTTGATTTCGCTTAACAACTTATACTAAAATCTGAATGCACAATAAACTATAGTAAAATTTATTTACATCTCTCGACAAACAGGTTTTTGCAGGTTTTAATAAACTTATCTAATAACAGTCATAATAAGCCTATTTCAAGTACTTGTCACAGGCTTGCATAGTATCGCAACTCACTCATCAGACTCTGTAATCCTCGGCAAACTTCGACAGCTGGTTGAACTCGGTTCTTTTTGAGTCGGACATGCTACTTCGGCTTGTTCTTTCATCTTGCTTCATCAATCCGGAACTAAAATTAAATTTAGTTCGATTAATGAACCGGCTCGACCGGATACTTCACATTAACCGGCTCAAAAGAACGATTCGTTCAAGAACCGAACATCACTACATTATAGCAACCACATGACAGTGTGTTTTAAATACTTTAAAAAAATCATAGGAGACCAAAGTGTACCATTCTTGGACACTGCTAGTGTGTTTGTGCACCTGCACATTGTTGTCAGGCCCAGTAAATATCGAGTAGCTCTCATCAGACACTTCTTTCCTCTCATCCCTTTTATTACCTCATTTCTTTTACTGTACTATCCTCCTTTCCTCTTTTCACCCTTCAACCCCTCTCATTTTTCCATCTCTGGTGTGATGTTATGCTGTCAGTGTGTGCGAGTGTGATATTCCAGTGATTTTATTATGTAAATGAATCTCCATTTCACAAGTGCTGCACATCTCCCACTGACGCTATGTATTAATCAAAGTGTCTGTGTGCATGCAGGACGGTGTGTGTACTTTGTGCACATGTGAATTATTCTGTAGCACTGTGGGTATTTCTTCATGCCTTTGAACCTCCTACGGCTTTTAAGACAACAACATCCGTAAGTGTTCTCAAAGGACAAGGACTATTTCATCCTCTTCCGTAACTCCCTCATTCATTCATTATAGCAACAGCACAAACATGTGTTTTACCAAAAATGTATTCAACATGAACCCCATTTAGTACAATCCCACAATCCATTTAGTATCTTAATGCCCATATTGTGAACAAAATAAAATGTTACTCCAAATAAAAACGTTTTTCATAAGCTTAAATCAAAATGTAACTTGCTCTTCCTCTGAAATGACTTTCCTGACTTAACTTCGTGGTGTGTGGGCGATGTAATCTCAGAAAAAAAAATACTGCGGTGGTGCTTTTTCAAAAGATACACCTTTGTACCTTATTTACCACTAAAAAGTATTTTATATTGGTACCTTAAAAGTACATTAGTACCTAATCTGTACTTATTATTCCCTTTTGAAAGGGGCTCTATGACATTATTTATACCTTTTTATCTAATAGTGTTGGAGAGTGTTAACAAAATAGTTAGGCATTGTTTTAGTAATAATGTTTTTACGTCACATTATAGACTTGCCCTAAATCCATGTTGATTTTAAAATATGCACATGCTTTTAGTCAATCAAAAACATACAGTGAAGTCTGATTCTTGAGAAAATCACTCCTAAGAGCCCTTTCTTTTTACTGAATCATACAGTGCAACCAATGAAGTCTGATTCCCAAGCTGAAGACTCTAAGGTTCTCAAAAGTACAGTGAGACCAGTGGAGTCTGATTCCTGAGCAAAATACTCTTATGAGTTTCTTTTTATCAAATCAAAAACATATAGCACAGTCAGTGAAATCTGATTCTCTTTTTTTCCATATTAAAAGTGAAAGTGTGAATTTGTCCCCTGCATTAAACCCACTTCCTGCTGGTATTGAGAATTTAACCTGCAACCTTCAGATGACCGGTCTGTTTCTCTAACCATTAGACCTCAATTACCTCAAGTACATCAGAGTGAAACGGGTTATCGGAAAATAAAAAATTGTAGGGGGCGATGATTTGGTTCTATGCATCCATTGTTAATTAGATGCAGGTAGGCCCAAATTGTGAGCTTGCAATCAAGAAAGTGGCAGGGTTTAAGTAAACTAAATTATTGGAGAAGTCCGACATACATAACAGTATAATTTCAGATTTAGTTTTTATTAACAATTCTTTGACATTTCGATTAAACAATTACGAGCTCAAATTAAAAATAAAGGGGAAAAAAAAGCACAATATCAATAAGATGCATTTGGATCAGGGCTGGGCAACTCTGGCCCTTGAGATTAATTTTCCTGCAGAATTTAGCTCCATATCAAACACATAGCTTTTTTTTTTTTAATCCTGAAGACCTTGATTAGCTTGACCAGGTATGTTTGATTGGTATTGGAGATAAACTTTGCAGAAAAGTGGATATCGAGGGCAAGAATTGCCCATTCCAATTTAGGTGAATTTCCATTTCATGCCGACTTTAACAGCAATCAGAAGCAAAATTGTTCAATTCCTTATGTTTTCCATCCCTCAGCATATCCATGCTTTATATGCAGATAGTACCACTCATTATTATGCAATCTGACCTTAGAGGAGATCACACAAAATAAACAAGCCATTTAGCATTTACATCTGGTCTAAGGACAGAATAGGTCACCTATAGGTCAGGTAAAGGTCATAGATATAAGGGCTCTTTGTGTCTTTGAAATGTAGCTAGATCAGGGTAACGAATAGTGCACATAAATACAGGATTGTCACACGCACGCACGCACACGCACGCGCGACGCACGCACACACACACACACACACAACACACACACACCACACACACACACACACACACACACACACACACACACACACACACACACACACACACACACACACACACACACACACACACACACACACACACACACACTATTAAAGTGATCACTCTTTGAGCTCTGTAGGTGGCCCACCATGTTACAGAACATTCTCACCCAAAGACATTAACAAGCTTTGTAAACACACGCACAGCAAGTTTTCCTTTTTAAACATGGAGTTTCGTTTCATCATCCTTTGTGTTGTTAATTGTCTCATGGCTGAATATGTAAATTGATACAGAACATGCATTTGGGACAATGGCTTTTTGCTGTTGAATATCTTATGTTTATGTGGCGAGCAGGACGAGGCCGAGGGCTGTGGGAGAATGGCGCGAGGCCGGTGGCGTGATTACTGATGAGCGTTACCTGCGCGACGCACCGGTCTCGTATCTCTCACGGAGGAGCGGAACCATAAAAGGAGGAGCGACGACAGTGGAGATAGAGAGAGGCCAGGCCTGGACTGGGTTTGTTTTGTTATATGTGACAGCATTCGTCCGTGAGGGGCTGCTGTCTTTTACTTTTATTTTGATTTTGTTTTATTTTGTTATTAAATTGTTTAAATGTTTGCCGGTTCCCGTCTCCTTCTTCCTGTAACATCGTTACAGTTTAAATGACACTGATACAACAAATTCCACCCTCAGAAACAAAGAACAACACTCTCGTATTCACCTACTCAGTGTTTTAGTGCTTTATCTGATTTAAAAGAAGAAAACATGACTGTCTGTATGTGTGTGTGTGTGTAGCATGGTGCAAATGGGTTTGATGCTTGTCTTGAGTGTGATGCCCCCCATGGCTGCACTGATTCTCATTAAGGGTAAAAGAGACATGGAGGCATTTTCACAGCAGGACTGGAGCAATCAGCCTCACACATTTACCTGGACTAATACCTTTGAATTAGACCCCCAAAATGCCCCTTTATGGATATGCTGGGACTCCACACGTCTCTCCACCAGTTTCTTTTTTTGGCAGAGAAAATAAATTCAATTGGCAAATCACTGGAACATATTCTAATTGAATTTCACATTGAAGTGGGAAACCAATTTAGGTCTGAATTCCCACGTTAGTGCTTCCATTACTCATAGTGTGCGTATAGAAAAGCATATTCTGGAATAAGATTGCAAGACCTATTCTGGAAGATTTTCATGTAACATGAATGTTTATTAAAATGCAGGAATTAGAATAGTTAAAGAGAAGTACGTCTGGCCATATCGTGTTAAGAACACAGGCTGATATTGTTGCTGATATGTGCTTTTCAACTAGTTTTGCTTATAAGTTATGTTGTGTGTTTTTTTATTCTATAGTGGCCATGAATATTATCTGTACAACCCTTAAGAAATATACTTTTAGAGTGATT
Organism: Chrosomus eos; assembly: GCA_036326025.1. NCBI lineage: Eukaryota > Metazoa > Chordata > Actinopteri > Cypriniformes > Leuciscidae > Chrosomus > Chrosomus eos. The sequence goes on from CM070829.1 coordinate 18,069,819, forward strand.
TAAACTAAAAAAGCTAAATGTATTTTAACATTTGTTCTGTGTCATTGTTTTAAAAAACACTTATTCATGTTTTGAAAGAAGTCTCAAATGAGTTTGCTCATATGCTCACCAAGGCTGCATTTATTTCATCAGAAAATTAAAACAGTAATATTGTAAAATACTATAAATGTTGTTTTACATTAACTATCAACTGTTTTCTCATTTAATGTACGTTACAATGTAATGTATTCCTGTGATGCAAAGCTGAATTTTCAGCATCATTACTCCAGTATTCAGTCACATGATCCTTCAGAAATTATTCTAATATGATGATTTGATGTTAAAAAGACATTTATTATTATTACAGTTAATATTTTTCTGGAATTCATGATTTTTTTTATGGGAGTGCGTGGGATTCTTTGACGAATAGGAATAATATGATAATGTTGACATGTTTGTTTTTCATAGGAAAATACATTATATATAAATGACTATTATGGTTATCTACATAAAGCATTTATTCTAATATTCAACTCTCTAAACTTGACTTACAAACATGACTTAAAACTGAATGCATCTCTTAAATCAAGAAAAAACCTTGATAATAAATGGTATATTATCATGAAGGTCATGGAGGACTTTAGTTGTTCCTACTTAATGCAAAATGTACGAATATATGCATATGTTTATTGTTAAGCTAGTATGAGGAGTGTGGCAGCAAATTTAATTTGAGGTTTAAAAAAATACAAAGAGCTGTTTTATAATTCATAGACCCTTCTTTGAGAGAAGAACTCCATCAAACTCTTTATTTCAGTTTTCACTTCCTCAGCGTGAAAACATGAAATATTAAACAGAGTGGGTGTGTGTGTGTGTGTGTGTGTGTGTGTGTGTGTGTGTGTGTGTGTGTGTGTGTGTTGTGTGTAATACATTAATATCTCTGCACCCCTTTTGACTGCAGATTAATGTAGAGGGCGTTCATAATCCTCAAATCCCAAAATAAAACCAAACACAAAAATATAAACAAACAAAAACAAAACATCTTCGCTGGAATACTCTTCTCACAAGAACAGAGTAAAGGTGATATAGAGAGAGGCGCACTCCAATATTATTTTCTATTTTCTTCACTGTGCTATTTAATTACTAGCATATCTCTGACCTGACACAAAAGAATGATTCATTCACAAATCATTGATGGTTTCAATCAGACATTATGTAATTGAATTCCTATGAATGTGTCGGGTAGAGAGCTGACGTGAAGAATTTCAGTGAATAACAGTTTCAATCAAATGATTAAATGTAAATGTCACGACTTTGAGTTCAGGGAAATTGTAACTGGTACAAAATGTGAATTGAACATTTTAATATGCTTAAGCATTTCATCAGAAAACCTGTGCATTGTAAAAATAAAAAATAAGTTGCTGCCTTAAATTTGTAAGTGCAATCAACTTTGTTGATGTTTAAGTCATTTCAACTTAAATTACATTAAACTGACTTAAATTAATTTAATATTGTATAATATAATTTTTTTAAAAATTAACTTATTTTGGTGAAACCAATGTAAACTTACAGTATGTTGTCATAACTTATTGATCATTAAATGTTTTTACAGTGTGGACGTATGTTTTTTACTCATATATTTTTCAAAAATGAATGAACAAAAGAGTTATATTAACAAAAATAAAAGTATTGATATAGAAGTATTGAAAAAATGTGATCAATGACCTTAATACAATTTAAAATGATATAATTAATTATATAAAGCGCTTTCAACAAAATGTTATTTTTTAAAATTAATTTAAAATAATAATAATAAAAAACAGGACATAAAGAAACAACTATGTATTAATTTAGTAAACTGAATAATATTTTGTTTTAACATTTTCATGTTTTGTGTCAGTCTGTATTTGGATCCTGTACATCCAGTTATGACCAATGAAAATCATATGTAGTCCTACTGCTTATGAAGTTTCCATTTTACATATTTAATTTGATTGCTTGCAGTGAAGTTGAGTTGACAAAATGTTCAAAAATTGTGTTGCATTAGCTCATTTTTACTACATTGAATTAGGAGCAAAAACACACTTGAATGAAAGCTATGTTATAGTTTCTTTTGGCATATAGAAATGTTTCCAATATAGCTCAACGGCGGTAGATGTTGTTGTAATCTGTCAGTCACAATTGCTGCCCATTTCTCCAACTTCAATAGCTTTGGGAATGTTGGAATTTCTTACAAATATCCGCTGACACTGAGTTTTGAGAGAAAGAGAGCGAGGAATTTATTGGGCAACATTGGAGGGAGAAACTAATAATGAAGACTGTTTGTTGAGGAACCCAGAGGAAATCATTCTGTTCTCTGAACACTGAGTGGGTCAGTAATATGAGCACCTGAGCCCTACACAAAGGAACTTGACCAATCTATATCAGCAATAATGCAACTTCGTGTTCTCAGAAAACAACGGTTCAGCTTTAGTTCAAATCACAGAAACAGAAATTCTGTTTTTCTTTCCTTCGAACTGTATTCATCTGCTCTTCCTCCAGCTCTATGTACATGAGGCCACATGATGTACACTGGATAGTATGTGTCATGGGAGCAAAAGGTCATCCAGCTGCCGCCATGTGGATGTGAGAGCGGAAGAAAGCATTGTAATGAATATGTATGTGTGTGCGAACATGGCTGCATGCAAATACGCCTGTGTTTGCATCAGGATGTGTGTGCATGAGTGTGTTCAGGTCTTTCGAAGCTTCAGGGTCAGTGTGTGGGCAGTGGACCGGCGTACTAACAGAGTCACACGTCTGGAAAGCTCTTTTTCATCTCTGCTCTATTTTTTCTTCTCTTTGAAGTAGCCTGAGGTTGCGTACACTCATCTCTTATGCTGGCCTTTCACTTATTTATGTATTGTGTGGACTGAAGTGCATGAGTTTCGGCTGATGTCTTGTGATCACAAAGACATGTTGCACTTTGTACTGCTCCGTACTGGTTAAAATGTCCTAAATCACTGGCGGTTTGCTGCCAACAGAGAGTGTGTGAGAAAAACATCGCTCCCTTTCTCCCTCTTTTGGTTATTCGGGGGTGTAGTCAAGATGAATCGCAAGTATCTCCTCTAGGATTTGAGATGCATGCGACACATAATGTTCCTGTACTGATTTCACAACATGCTTGAAAAGATTTGCTTAAACTAGCCTGAGAGGGTTCACTGGTCTTATCTAGTTCACGTTGGTGGCTTGGTTACACAGATGTTCAGGTTTAGCTGGTCAGTCTGATTGTCTTACAGCATGACCAGCTACAATGCCCAAAACCCTGTTAAATAAAAATATTAAATCAGCCTAGGTTGGTTTACTGGTTTTAGCCCGGTCAGAATAGTCTTTTTGGCTGATTTTAACCAAATAATAATAATAATAATTTAAAAATAAAATGGTTTTTGACACAAATTAATATGAATATTTTATTATTAACTTTCATAATTCATGTTTGATAATGTATTTAAATATTCCAGAAGAGTTCTGTGATATTATTAAACTGGTACATAAAAAAAAAAAAATAAATGCTGAAATACCGGTGGGGTTAACCTCTAAATGGTAGTGGCTGTGTAAGTGGACTACACATTTTCTACAGAAAATGTTCTAAATTATAGAATACAAACATTTTTTTTCATGACACTTGAACTGTTTGATCCACTGTGAAGCATTATGAAGAATTCTCATCCAGGACCGTCGGTTTGTGATAATTGATTTATTACTCACTCCAGTGGCTAATGCAGTGCAATTTCATTTAATGGATTGAAGACTGAAAACATTTATTCATTCTTCTATAAAATTGAGTTGAGCAAAATAAATTAGCGGAGATAAAACAAAATTATGTATTTGGTAATGTGCATTTAGCAAAAACAAGTAATTAATTTTTATTATTATTCTTTACTTTTTTTTTTAAATTTAATAGATTTACTTTTAATAAAATTACCTTGAAATACAGCTGAAAAATTAATTGCACTTTACTTACCTCATACGTGTTTTGATGATCGATGCACTGTCCGACCTGAAGCTATCTACTATTAGTGCACTTCAGTTTTGAAATGTGTATGTGCACTTTGGAATGTGGTTTGGACCATTTCATGGGAATAAGGGAAGTTTGGTGACAGTATTCACAATAGCTCACAAAACTATAAAGCTGTCGACATTTGTTTCCTTACATTGCCAAACCACTTAAAAAACCTTGACAGACTGTGGACACTCTGTAGATGCACATCTACTGAGCCCAAAAGAAACCTTTTATTTTATGTTGCTATCAATTTGAAGATTATGTCAAAGTCGTCTTGCCACTCGCTGCTAGACATTTTGTACATCCTTCAAAAGACAATGAAATCAGGTTTTCTGGAACCATTTCTAAAGCACCAAATTGTCCGTCTCTAAACATAGACATTCAGGTTTAATTACAGTTCTTGGAACAAGCACAGAAAAACCTGTATCTTCCAAACTAATGGTTAAAACCATATAATTGTGATGGCTATTGTTCTCTGAAATGGAGGGTGAGGACATGTGACTCATTGACTGATGTGACTAACTCATCTGCATGGAGCTGCACTCATCTCTACCAGTGCTGACTTCTTTAGTGCGTCAGTCTTTTAAATACAGCCCGTACAGATGCAGGCAGACAGTAAATGAAGCAATTTGCAATCCAGACACAACCATGCATGACCTAGAATACACAACTATACAGTCATTTACCTCTGGCCTTCATTCAAATGATTGGGTGGTTGTGCTTTTGAAAGAAACCTATGTTACACAGAGAAAGAACTTATAATTTACTGTTAGTTTCGATGATGAGAAGAAATTTTCAGGAGATGGGAACATTGTTTGTTTATTTGAGATAATGTTGATGCTCTTTATTTCTCTTTGTGCTTTATTGTATTGTCCCTGTCTTCGCAAATTATATAGAAGTGTTACATAACAGTCAGTACTCATGAAGCCAATATCAAACAGCTGGAATCTTGTTTTCAATAAGTTAAGCTCAATTAACAGCATTTGTAAAGTCAGTTACGCAGAAATGGATTGAGATCATGACTAAAAACGACTCATTCCTTAGCCAATAAAAGTTGCGGTTACAGTAAGGCATTTACAATGAAAGTATAGAGGAAGGCAAGTTAACATGAAAAAGACGTGGTTTAGACAAATTTAAAGCTCAAATTACAGATTAATTAAAGGGTACCTATTATGGCATTTAAAATGTTCCTAATAATGTTCTGGGAGTCCCCAACAACAGTTTTACATGCATGCAATGACAAAAAACACTTTTGTTGTCTTATAATATGCATTTATTTTTACCTGATTTGCTCACCGACTCCCATATGAATCGTTTAGCGAGTCATTTTTCCAAACCCCGCCTTTGCGTGACGCTAATCTGTGGTGATATGTTAGACACCCAGCCGACGGGGTGTCATTGGTTGTTGCGCTAGATCTTACCCAGATACAACAGTGCTATTTTCTCATTGGCTAACAACACCAGACGAACACAACACAGAGGAGACCAGGGTTGCCAGGTCTGCACAACAAAACCAGCCCAATTGCTCATCAAACTAACCCAATCACGGCCAAAAATATTCAAATAGCGGTCCCGGGTGTTTCCTCAATAACAATCATGTTCCAGTGGATAAAACAATCGCGTCAACCAGCGTGCACTACACAAACAACCCGCGGAAACAGTGCAGGCATACGGACCTGGCACACTTGGAGGAGACGCGCTTGAATCCTGCCGGTTCCACAGTGAGTGAGTTTTGGGCACTGCGGCATATTAAATATATGTGATGCGATCTGGGAAAACCCGTCGGATGTCGCGCTTGTACATTTTCAGTAAAGTCTAAAAATAGATTGAATGTCAGTTTATTGTCAAATTTGGGTTTTCAATAAATTATTATTCTATAACATCTTGTTTATCATCTCTGAATATATCTAGTGAAAATTTACTAGATTAGTGCAGAAAAATAGCGATTTATAGTGACAAGCTGAAAAGAAGTGCCTTTCTCTTTAAGAACATGCGCGGGGCGGAGGTGCAAAAAAACAACAACAACGGCTATTTAGTTCTCCTTCTCTTAACACTACAAAGACAGTTTCGCCTATCAAAATAAACCACATAACAGAATAAAGGTCCCGCCAGTACTGTGTATACTACAACGGCACGCAAGTTTTTATTTATTTATTTTTATCCAGCGACCAGCGTTATGTGATGCGGAGCACAAGAGAACAACAGAGTCTGAAGCTGCTCGTTTAAAAGACCTTGCTCGCCTCTCAATCGTCCAATTTCAAAACGGTTTTCACAGGATGAATTTTGAGTTTGTAAGCTTTCGAATGATACCTAATCTATGATGATTACTAAAATATGTGATATGAAAAAAAGGCAATAAAAAAAAGAGCGCCCGTCGTCCCGCTAGCAGGACGTGACAGTTAATTAAACTGTTTTTCTCAAAATTCCATTTCTGAAAATCACAGCGATCAGCCGACTTCAAATAACCATAACTTTTGTTACAGACAAACTATAAAAGAAATAAAAACAGATTTGGAAAGGGCTTGAACCAAGCTTTAACATGATCGCAAAACCTGTAATATGTCAAATTTCACCATGTGGTGGGTTTTCCCAGATCGCATCACATATTACAAACAGTTTTTCAGCGTGAGAAATACAATGTGTGGCCGGAGAGCCTGACAAAAGACCGAAATGAGTGACTGTCACGCTCAATGCGTGATGCGTGACACTTGAGAGCCCTGTGACAACTCCATTAACAACGACAAACACTTCACTTGTTTCAATACAATTGACATTGAAGACCTAAGTTAGCTGCTAGAAGCTGCGCTGTGCCTGTGCGTACACAACACACAAAATAATTATAGAACATGATACAAACATAAAAGCAACAGCCTACTTACAGATTGTGATTCGGAGAAGGAAGCTGATCCAAATAAACTCGGTACTGAACCTCCCTCCTTCAGTATCAGCCGGCTCGCAAATTCATACTTTATAGCATTTAGGTTTGTGAAGCAATCATCTTCAAAATGACGCGAACACAGAACAAGTTCGGGCTATAATACTTCTGTGGTATAGTTATGAACTGTAGCCACTGTCTTCAAATGCTCCTCACTGGGCAGATGAAAAAAGTTTGCTTTTGCGTCGCACTTCAAAACACAGCAGCGTCTCGTCGACATGATGTTTTCCCTGGTGTCTCCTAATGCAATGAGTGGGCATATCTTATTCAAATAACTTGTACAAGTGACGTACGAAAGTGCATCGTTCGTCTATCGATTCATATCAACGACTCAGAGTCGACTCTTACTTTTGAGAGATAATAACTTTGTATACGGTGAACTTTCATATTTAAAACTTTGCAGGATGTTTTCGTTCACTTATATCTATGTTACACACTACATAAAAGGTAATTTTCAAAATTCCATGATAGGTACCCTTTAATACAAGTACTTCAACAAAAATATGAAATTCATGTCTTTAAACTGTCCAGACAGTGGTACTGTTTATGTTCATTTTAAGTTCCTTATAGTTTCAAATTTATTTATTTATTTATTATAACATTTTTGGCCTGCAACTGATAAACCAATAATTATTTTAATTGTTGTGGCCTGTAAGCAGCAAATTGCTGATATGAAGATTCTATTTTGTCTGAATAAATGAAAAATAAAATGCTAAAAAACAAAACTTATTTTTAATTTTCATCTAAACTTATTTTATTTTAAAGATTTGCTAAATATTACATTTAGCAGTGTTATATAATTGTACATTTTAAATTATTAACTTTAAGTAAGCATGAGATTATGTAAAATGTAAAAATAGTGTGCATTAAAATTTACAATATTGACCAATACCGATAAATTAAAAACAAAATCAGCTGATAACCAATATGGCACAAATATAGCATATGTCCCCACAGTTAATACAAAGCAACTACAATGTAAGCACAAGCAGATCTCTCAGGACATGCTAACAAATGCTAACACAACTCGCTTTTCAAACTCCTCATTATAGCCATCAAAGCAGAACCAGTAATGCCAAGCACATTACACATCACTGTGAAAACACAATAATCTTCACTGTAAAGGGTACAGTATGCTGAGTGAGCTGACAAACATTGGCCATTATGTCGTAGCAGGTTCTCTTATTAAGCGCTGATGGCCATGCGAGCGGCTCCATAAACATCCAGCAACCAGCTGGAGCTCCACTTCCATAATGAGGCGCTACAGCTCAAATGCATTCTCTTCATGACATTGGTAAAGGCTTGCACATCTGTCTCAATGTGGGTGTGTAGGGGACCTTAGTGCTTTTCCCCCCAGGTGTTTCCAGCTTTGAGCTTTCAGCTTTGATCCGTTTAGCTGTTAGCTGCGACCGACAGCTAACTTTTCATTGTATAATGGCTCCGATAAGGAAAAAAAAAGTTCTCGTTTTCAGCCACGTTTGACGAAGACACCAATCAAAGAGCGAGAAGCAATCTGCGAAAGCTGTAAATAAGCCTTCGGTTTTGAGTCAGGCACAAATGAGCAGTGCAAATGAAGCTTGGACCGAACGAGAGAGTGTCAAAGGGCTGATGCGTCCCCTTCTCCCACTCGCTTTGACAGGCTTTTGATGCTCAGGCTTGGTCTAAGCCAGTATTTTGCCGGGTTGAGCTGTCGCAATGACATTCAGCAGATCAATGGCGCGCCTGAGCTGATGTGAGGCCGTTGTATCATTCCTCCCAGCAGCATTAAGATGACAACAAAACAGCTGCCTTTAAATCTCTGTCACTCTCCCTCCACTGATCAAAGCCTCAGGCTTCCCACTTTTTCTCCTTGTTTCTCGTTCGACTCGCTTGCTCTCTCCGTCTTTGGCATCTCCTAAACATCGTAATATTCTTATCCCCTCTTTGAGAACGGCTTTCAGGCAGAGAGAGACGTGTGCGTGAGGGTTCGAGAGGGCTATCGTTTCCCACCGATAACCCGCAGAGGCAGAGCCCAAATTAATTCATGCGAAATCGCCCAACAGGCCTCACTTTTAACTTCTAATAGGAAGATCAAACGTCTACTCCTCTTTCTCTCACCCCTTCGTTTCCCTTGCCCCCTCTTCCTGCCTTCAGATAAGTCATAAATTAAGATTACGCTCTGACTTTTTAATTAACTCCAAAAATCCTCACTTCAGCCCTGCTTGCTCCAATTTCCACCACACAGAAGGCATAGTTGAATAAGTCTGTCTCCTTCAGCCTGTCACTCTTGGAACGAGGGAACGTCATCGATTATGTATGTCGGTGTGTGATTGTACGTCCTCATGAAAGTGAAGAGCCCATCACGGCGCTGAGATGTCTATTAATTTAAAGCTACGAGACAGGCAGTTACAGTGATTTTGTGCTGTAATATAGCCGCAACATCAGTCATTAACTCATCGATTTCCACACGGTTGGCAACGGCTTTTTTTAGACCCCCATTAAACAGATTCACTCCTTTTAAATCTGTCAGGAATCAGCACTAATAAGGAGGGAAGGCATCAAATAAAGGCTCATTTTCCAAATGTGGCAGAGGCTGGGCAGCGTGATTGGATGATACACCAGTAATGCTAAATCCAAAGTGGTGCTAATGGACATCAATATGACACATTTCACTTTCAGGCTAAGCCTTAAACTTCTGACCCTTATGGATTCAGAAGCAGAAGCAGAATTCTGACTTTTGGAATGAAGTCTGGTTGAGTTTTTCATACTTATTCTGTCCAAGAATCGCTCTCTTGAAAATAAAGGTTCTTTATTGCCATATGATTTTGACATGATTTTCTAGCGATTTTTCCAAAAAATGTTGTAATATATATATATATATATATATATATATATATATATATATATATATATATATAAAATAAAATAAAAAAATGTTTAGTGTAGTACATTTGCTTTACAGTAAACTTAAACTTATTAAGTTGGCTTGAGAAAGCCAACTTACTGAAATCCTATTTAAACTTATTATTATTATTATTATTATTATTATTATTATTCTGACTCTAAAATTTAAACTCTAACTCGTCCTAGAGCTTTAACTCTACAAACTCCAAACTCGGGTCAGACCTTCAAACTGTTCTGACTTAGTGTGCTATATCTTTTCAGACTGATTTGACTTTCAGATTTCTTAAAAATTAATATTAAAAATCATAAAAATCCCATTGACTTTCATTGGAACAGTTCAAAATGAGCCAAGACTACGGTGGCCCAATAGTTATCACCAAATAAACTCAAATCTAAAATCCCTGACTCAATTAAACTACCATTCTATATGTACTAATGAACTTATCTATCTATCTATCTATCTATCTATCTATCTATCTATCTATCTATCTATCTATCTATCTATCTATCTATCTATCTATCTATCTATCTATCTATCTATCTATCTATCTATCTATCTATCTATCTATCTATCTTTCTATCTATCTATCTATCTATCTATCTTTCTTTCTTTCTTTCTAACTAATCTTTCTTTCTAACTAATCTATCTTTATTTCTTTCTAACTAATCTTTCTTTCTAACTAATCTATCTTTATTTCTTTCTAACTAATCTATCTTTCTTTCTTTCTATCTTTCTTTCTTTCTAACTAATCTATCTTTCTTTCTTTCTTTCTATCTATCTATCTTTCTAACTAATCTATCTATCTTTCTAACTAATCTATCTTTCTTTCTTTCTAACTAATCTTTCTTTCTAACTAATCTATCTATCTATCTATCTATCTTTCTTTCTTTCTTTCTAACTAATCTATCTATCTTTCTTTCTTTCTAACTAATCTATCTTTCTTTCTAACTAAACTAGCTTTCTTTATTTCTAACTAATCTATCTTTCTTTCTAACTAATCTATCTTTCTTTCTTTCTAACTAATCTTTCTTTCTAACTAATCTATCTATCTATCTATCTATCTATCTATCTTTCTTTCTTTCTTTCTAACTAATCTATCTATCTTTCTTTCTTTCTAACTAATCTATCTTTCTTTCTAACTAAACTATCTTTCTTTATTTCTAACTAATCTATCTTTCTTTCTAACTAATCTATCTTTCTTTCTTACTAATCTATGTTTCTTTCATTTTAACTAATCTATCTTTCTTTCTAATTAATCTACCTATCTTTCTTTCTAACTAATCTATCTTTCTTTTCTTTCTAACTAATCTATCTTTCTTTTCTTTCTAACTAATCTATCTTTCTTTCTTTCTAACTAATCTCTTTATTTTTTCTAACTAATCTATCTATCTTTCTTTCTTTCTAACTAATCTATCTTTCTTTCTAACTAATCTATCTTTCTTTCTTTCTAACTAATCTATCTTTCTTTCATTCTAACTAATCTGTCTTTCTTTCTAACTAATCTATCTATCTTTCTTTCTTTCTAACTAATCTATCCTTTCTTTTTAACTAATCTATCTTTCTTTCCTTCTTTCTAACTAATCTATCTTTCATTATAACTAATCTATCTATCTTTCTTTCTTTCTAACTAATCTTTCTTTCTTTCTGTCTAACTAATCTTTCTTTCTTTCTTTATTTCTAACTAATCTATCTTTCTTTCTAGCTAATCTATCTTTCTTTCTAACTAATCTATCTATCTTTCTTTCTAACTAATCTATCTTTCTTTTCTTTCTAACTAATCAATTTTTCTTTCTTTCTTTCTTTCTTTCTTTCTTTCTAACTAATCTCTTTATTTTTTCTAACTAATATCTATCTTTCTTTCTTTCTTTCTAACTAATCTATCCTTTCTTTTTAACTAATCTATCTTTCTTTCCTTCTTTCTAACTAATCTATCTTTCATTCTAACTAATCTATCTTTCTTTCTTTCTTTCTAACTAATCTTTCTTTCTTTCTGTCTAACTAATCTTTCTATCTTTCTTTCTTTCTAACTAATCTATCTTTCTTTCTAACTAATCTATCTATCTATCTTTCTTTCTAACTAATCTTTCTTTCTTTTCTTTTCTTTTCTTTCTTTCTTTCTTTCTTTCTTTCTTTCTTTTCTTTCTTTCTTTTTCTTTCTTTCTTTCTTTACAATCTATCTTTCTTCCTTTCTAAGTAATCTATCTTTCTTTCTACTAACTCTATTCTTCTTTCTTTCTTTCTAACGTAATCTATCTTTCTTTCTAACTAATCTATCTTTCTTTCTTACTAATCTATCTTTCTTTCTTCTAACTAATCTATCTTTCTTTCTAACTAATCTATCTATCTTTCTTTCTAACTAATCTATCTTTCTTTCTTTCTAACTAATCTATCTTTCTTTCTTTCTAACTAATCTATCTTTCTTTCTTTCTTTCTAACTAATCTTTCTTTCTTACTAATCTATCTTTCTTTCTAACTAATCTATCTATCTTTCTTTCTAACTAATCTATCTTTTCTTTCTAACTAATCTATTTTTCTTTCTTTCTAACTAATCTTTCTTTCTAACTAATCTATCTTTCTTTCTTTCTTTCTAACATTCTCTTTATTTTTTCTAACTAATCTGTCTATCTTTCTTTCTTTCTAACTAATCTATTTTTCTTCCTTTCTAACTAATCTATCTTTCTTTCTAACTAATCTATCTATCTTTCATTCTAACGAATCTATCTTTCTTTCTAACTAATCTATCTTTCTTTCTTACTAATCTATCTTTCTTTCTTTCTAACTAATCTATCTTTCTTTCTTTACTTCTTTCTAACTAATCTATCTTTCATTCTAACTAATCTATCTTTCTTTCTTTCTTTCTTTCTAACTAATCTCTTTCTTTCTTTCTAACTAATCTATCTATCTTTCTTTCTTTCTTTCTAACTAATCTCTTTCTTTCTATCTATCTTTCTTTCTTTCTAACTAATCTATCTTTCTCTCTTTCTTTCTAACTAATTTATCTTTCTAATCTATCTATCTTTCTACCTAATCTTTCCTTTCTTTCTAACCAATCGTTTTCTTTTTTTAGAACTATTCTTTCTTTCTAACTAATTCATCTATCAAACTTCAAACTACTTTAAACTTCTTCAAACTCTCTGGTCCGGCTTTCTCAAGCCAACTTAAAGTTTGTCTCATCAAACTTTTTTTCTAGTTTCCTCTTATTTTTTTAAGATGTCTTCAAACTTCAGATCTATGCTCAAAAAGCGGGTGGGTGACAAAAAAGGCTATTTGGGAACCAAACATGTTAGTCATTGCATTGCTGCTGCTGCAAAAAAGGCATTGTTGTTATACTTATGAAGGTACTACACAAATAGTCTTGTCAACCACTATTATCTTATATTAACCACCATGGCTGAGTTTCCCGAAACCTTCTTAACGCTACGTCGTTCTTAAGTTACACCTTAAGCTGTACCTTATCGTTAATACGTGTTTCCCGAAACGTTCTTAGTTAAGTATACCTTCTGTAAGTCATACTTTCGGAAGGTTGGTCTGGACCGCTCTTAGCTTTACCTTATCACTGTTAAAGGTCTATATGAATTTAATTCTGAAGTTTTAATACACTCAGACAGTGTTCAATTAAGCTAATTCAAGTGTTTTCATGCAAAGAATAAAATTGTCATTACACTGATTGTTGTTAGAATTTTAATTATATTTTTATATGTAATACAATTTTTATGAATTTATTTTAATTAAAGAGCGCTTTTAAAAGCCAGTGAAAGCATAGGCTACTGTCAGTTAAGTCCTACAAGAAGAGATTCAAAATTCACTGTTTAAATCCTTTTTGATCACTGCCAAACACCGTAGCTACGTGACGTACACTTTTATTACTGAAATGCTTGAAAGTATTTACAAGAACAATATTTCATCGCAGCTCACCTCAGCGGACAAAAATGGGAAAGAGAAGAAAGCACATCAAAAATTTAAATGGTTATTATGGCAGCAATATATGATACAATTTTAAAATATGTAGGCAAGGCTATTATAGGCTGTTATAGTTCGGATTATTTTTTATAATATCCCATGAGTCCTAGTAAATGTAATTTCAACTATTTCTGAAGTGCTTCTTTTATAAAGAACACCGCTTTCTTACATAAACAGCCCCTGCACGAGTGAATAATTGATTCTCGAGTCATCGATATCAACAGATTCAGCACCATCGCCACGGACAGCACCCGGTAACGTCGCACGTAAGAAGGTATATCTTAAGCAGCTTTCTAAGGTATAGTTCGGGGAACACACCTAGAAATGGTATACCTTCAGTTAAGTTATACCTTAAGAGTCTTCGTAGCACGCTAAGAGACAACGTTATCGGGAAACTCAGCCCATATCTTAAAATATCACAAATAGCGAGTGTGCGCTTTCGTATGAATTCATGACATCTGACTCAAACATACGGTTTGTAGGTAAAACATTAAAATATAATAAACATAAACATAATTCATACAGATTCTCAACAATTCACCAATCGTAAAATAACTATGCATGGTCATGATACTCTTTTGAATTATCAGAGAAGTACTAGAATAAAATATAATATACACAGATATCATCAGTAGCAAACAAAAACAAGTAAACCACCTAGTAAAAGTAATATGATGATTCCACTGGCTGCATGTGAATTCAAGCATCCCAATATTATAGTGGTTGGTAAAATGGATATTAATTTTTCAGATAATTAGTCATTACTTCAGTCTTCAGTGTCACATGTTCTTTCAGAAATTACTCTAATATGGTGATTTGCTGCTCAAGAAACATTGCTTATTATTATCAAAGTTGAAACAGCTTAATAAAACTTCTTAATATATTTTTTTAATTTCTATTTCAAATATTAATTTCATTAAAAAAACTTTAATGACCCCAAACTTTTGAATGTTAAATTTCTCACACACATAAAAAAAAAAAAAAAAATATATATATATATATATATATATATATATATATATATATACGGCATATATATATATATATATATATATATATATATATATATATATATATATATATATATATATATATATATATATATATATATATATATATATATATATATATATGCCGTACACTCACACACTGTAACTGTTGTTGGAGAATTTCATCTGTCTCATACATGAGTCTAAATGCTGTAATGCCAAGCAGAAAAAACTAGGTCAAAGGGCATGTGAGGACAGGGCATATGAGGACAGGGATAAGAGAGTGGAAAAGTACCCAAAACACTTGTTGTAGAGATGCAGGTGGTGGGAAGCACTGGAAGAGAAACATATTATATACAATGTAACATGTTCTATCAAGAAAAGGATAATAATACAGATGCCCATTGTGTAAAAAGATAATAATACAGATGCTCATTGAACGATAGGAAAAAGGTATAAGACCTGAATACTGACCATTGTAAGTTAGATGAGCGGCCGACATCTCGCTTTGTTGACTTGTTCAATAAAGTTAATTCTACTGAGACCTGAAACTTCGACTCTGAAAGATTTCTTTGAGACCTGATCCAGACTTTGAAGACCTGAACCAAAGACCTTGAATTTGCCACAACACTGTCAAGCTAGCTTCAATCCTCTACAGCCTCTTAGACCATTATACTTAACAGCTGAGAAACCAGAAGGAAATCAAGAGTGCTGAACACAAATTGCCACCATTTGCTTTGAAAAGCACAGAATGGCGAGATGATGATATAGATAATCCATCCTTCGATACGGGTAAATGTTCAACAGCTGTGATGTGTTGATCACGGCTGTGCGTTGTCTCATTCGTCTGCCTGTAAATATCTGCACACATCCATGCATCTTCAGAAGATGCTTCGGCCAGGATGCGGTTTAGCAGAAGATCTACTTCGGTTAATTAAAGAGTGTTTTAATCAGCATGTGTGGCGCGTGTACGGTGCTGCAGTCTTCTCCAGTCAATTACGAGAGGCCATGAGTGCATGTTGACTCTGTCTATAGGTGTGTGTGTGTTTGGACAACCTTCCTTCAGTAATAATGTGATGTGTGCATTGAAATGAACTGCTAGATGAAGAGAACAATGACATCATCAACAAAGGGCTTGTCGAGGGCCCGACGCACCTCTTTAAATTCATTAAGCAAAAGTGACTGTCAGAGTACCTCTGTACTCCGGAAATTTGTTTATATAACCTGTTCGCCTCCGATGCAGACGTACAATCTGTTGCTAGGAGATCACAGGATTTGCTTAAAAGCATTCTGCATCACTCTAATTTAAAAGGTGACTCTGAAACTTGTGTCACTGGAAATCTTTGGTTGGTAAGAAACACAACAAACATATTCCAATTTAACATTTCAAATAATATGCTGTATTTTCTTAAAGTTTAGCTCTGAAATTTTAAGAAATATTACAATGTGACCATAGCACATTTGACAGAATTTGTGGCATTATATTGATTACCACAAAACAAATTATTTTCGATAACACTTTATTTTGATGTAGTTACACAGACATTACTACATATACTTATTATAGTAATAACTAACTAACTAACCAACGAACACTAAACCAAACCCTAACTGTAATCTATAGTAAGTACATGTAGTTAATTTATATTACTAATTTAAATAAGTACAATGTAACTACGTCACCTTAAAATAAAGAGTAACCTTATTTTCTTTAAAAATCAAGGTTACAATGAGGCATTTACAATGGAAATAAAAGGAGCCAAATATTGAAAAATTTTAAGGGATAATTAAAAATATAAATTCTTTCATTTACTCATCCCTGAAGTTATTTCAAACCTGTATGAATTTCTTTCTTCTGCTGAACACAAACGATGATATTTTGAAATAATATGGGTAACCAAACAGTTGATGGGCCACATTGACTTCCATAGTATGGAAAAAAAAAAACTATGGAAGTCAATGGGGCCCATCAACAATTCATATAGGTTTGGAACAACTTAAGGGTGAGCAAATGATGGCAGAATTTAAATTTGTGGGTGAACTATTAATTTAAAAGCAGAAATGTAAAGCATATACTTTTATAAAAGCACTCACATTAACTCTATAATACAACTTTTGTATTATTGAGGATGTAAAGTTGACAACTTTATGGTTTTATATTTTTTTTATGCTGTCATAACAGTTAGTAAAGGCAAGTTCACTTTAAGAATGACTATAAAGATCAGCATAAAATGATAACTAATGGCTTCCACACCAATACACAATACTGTTCTGCATGTACTGCTGTTATGTCATCTGCCTCCCCACATAGCAAACAGACTTGGCCCAAATGTGGCCTCATCATGGCACTGCTGGCGTGTTGCCGGCACTGGCATGCATCATGTCAGCCAACTGTGGGCCAAGTGTGGCAATGATGGCACTGCGTGCATGACGGCAGACAACTTTTGGGCCGATTGTGGATTGGAGGTGTGTGGCCCAGATCATGTCAGCCAGGTGTGGGCCAAATGTGGCAATGATGGCACTGAATGATGGCACACAACATTTGGGCCGATTGTGCATGGGAGGTGTGTGGCCCAGATCAGTGTAGCGATTATGGGCCATACTCTTTGTACTGGACAATAAGCCTGCTATATTTTCAAGGCAAGATTATCACCCCCCCCCCCCCCCCCCTTCTGAAAAAGATGTAAAGATTTTAATAATTAGTAATAATATTAATTGACTTATAAATGAGTCAGTGAAAAAAAATATATGTCCAATTGTTTAAAAAATTATTAATAATGAATAAATATAGTATTTCGTTTTCAGCAATGTTCACAAAATTCAGTAATCATAAAAAAATACATTTACTAACATGATAATTTAGTTTTTTTAAGTATTATTATTTATTTGAATTTGTTTTTATAAATGTATAATAATAAAAAAAAACGAATCCACATCCAACTAATCCACTTTTCTATAGTTTTTATTTTAAGTAGCACAAAATCATGTTAAAAATGTATACCTATATATTTTTTTCTGTTCTAATATCTATTATTATTTTTTTGCTTTTGGCGCGATCTCCACGGTAACAGCAGCTTTTCTGGTTGGTTCACGTGATGCGTCATTTGAAATTTCTCCCGCTGAAGGTTGAAGACATGTCAGACAGACAACCGCTGGTAAGTGAAGTTCACTCTCTTTTTTTGGCGCTTTTAATACCTGATTTCAAACTCGGATGCCATTTGTCTCTTTATTGAAGTGCACTTTTGCCTGTATGGTAGCTGATTCAGCTGCCCCTGAACATGAGAATGCAGACGCGAACGGGGTGCGATAGACCGGCCTGCGGAATCTCCGAGGCGCGGTGCTTCATGATGTGTGTGGAACAATGTAACGTTAATGCTGTTAAAATGATAGGAAGATCACAGCAAATTCAGCAACCGCAATTGACGTATAAAGCTGAAAGTGATTCAGTGGTTGTATAATCAGATTGTATGATATCTAAATCTAATCTTTGACTTAAAGATTACTTTTGTTTTAGCTAAACATTCTTAAAACAATAAGAAAGCCGTTTTATTAATTCTTTTAGCATTTTGCATCAGTCATGTTGAATTAAATCTGGATTGTTGAATGTAAATTCATTGTTTCACATGAAAAGGACATGCTCCATGTTTCATTTGTGTTCACAGAGGCCTGCTTATTTCTTTTTGTTAGTCATGTAACATTATTGCTCATAGTCATTTCATTCCCATGTGTGCCATATTCGTAGGCGATTGAGAGAAAATTATACTGTACTATTAAAATATCTACATTGAAAGAATGAAATTGATCACATCATTTTTTTGTTGTTGTCTAAAACAATAGTTTCAACCTCAACCTGGGTAATAATTAGAGGTCACATCTAAATACAATAAACAATTGGTCACTTATGGCAAAACTGAACCAGGAGCTAAACCTAGTACCATTGATGCATGGCAATGTTTTTCTTCCAACATATTGGGCTATATAAAGGAATGACTATATAAAGATATTTTTTCCCCTCCTTTCATATTGTTTAATTACTGATGATATGTCTGTTGCTCCCCCTTCTAAAGACAATAAGGTGTTGGATCACATCACAAAAAAAAAAAAAAACTGATCCAGGAGAAGTGGCTAGTATTATCATACGAAATTAAAGTAAATTATGGTTAAAATAATTAAATATAAAATATTTAGATGCGGATATAAATTGATTGATAAAAACAATGACATTAAAATTACTCAGAAAGATGGGAAACTCTGGCCTAAAGGCACTCACTTTCCATGATCTAACAAAATGATTAATACAAATGAGTTTTAGAGCTACATTAGTATCCTATATTGGTAAATCTGGAATAGTTGAGGCATAATCAATGTTAATATATATATATTTTTTTTACAGGACTGTGCTTGGGCAAGAAAACTTGACAGACTGTTGGTATGGCTGGCAATTGGAGTTACAATGAGAGGAGCAATGTGAGAGGAGGGGCTTTTACAGGTTGTAATAAGATGTTACACTTGGAATGTACAAATAAAAATAGCCTTCACACTGTTACACAATTCTATGTGTAAGATTTATTTTTGGTATTATTGTTAAATAAAATTTAAATTGAATAAAATATAGAATTTTTCTGTGACTTATTTGCTCACATGGTTTGGGTAAGATTAGGCTGGGTTATGGCTCAGTTTTGGGGTTTGAAAGGGTGTTGTTGAAATGGTTAACTTAGAATTGGTACCAATAAGAAAACATGTTTTGGCCTAATTCAGGGCCAGTTAAGGGTGATTAACTGGCTGAGATTCGGCCCAGTTATGGCCCATGTGTGAACCTTATCTTTAATCCAGTTCTGGGCCACTTCAGCGCCATCATTCTTTACGGTACTTGGGCCAAGGTTTGGGTTCACATGGTTTGGGTTCGATTAGGCTGGGTTATGGCTCAGTTTTGGGGTTTCTGGTTAAAGGGTGGTGTCGATATGGTTAACTTACGAGAATTGGTAGCAATAATAAAACCTGTTTTGGCCCAGTTCAGGGCCAGTTAAGGGTGATTAACTGGCTGAGATTTGGGCCAGTTATGGCCCATGTGTGACCCTTGTCTTTAATCCAGTTCTGGGCCACTTCAGGGCCAGTTAAGGGTGATTAACTGGCTGAGATTCGGGCCGGTTATGGCCCATGTGTGACCCATGTCTTTAATCCAGTTCTGGGCCACTTAAATACCGTGATTCTTTGTGGTACTTGGGCCGAGGGAAAAGTGATTGTGTGGGCCGGAGCTGGGCCAGAAAAAAATTGCTATGTGGGTCTTTAAATGATTGAGCTCTTCAAAGTCAGGTTGATTTTGATTGGCTGCCAATGTTTTTATCATTCATCATCTGGAAAAAGAAATGACTCTGAAAGTGATTCCAAAGATATTGTTCCACTGTGCTGTTATCATTACAGCTGTGGTATGGATGCCCTATAGGATTAGAACGATTATTAAAACTTTACAGTTATAGATATCATCCTTGATGTGAATGGCCCTTAAGTCATTTTCCACACTAAAATCATGTTAAAATACATATTGTTTATGTTTTTTTGTATTATGCAAACAGTGAGTATTTTGACATTATGGGCCCCATTGACTTGTGCCTCACAGAAACTCAAATATTAAAGAAAAGGTGGTACAAGTTGAAATTCATTTCTGTGGTAACCAACATCGTGCCACAAGTACTGTCGATTGAGCTTAACTTGTACTGAAACTAGGAATATGCTTTTAAAAACCTTGATAAAGCTATCTCTGTGTTACCCAAGCACAAAACTATCAAATGCTGTACTATCTTTGATCTGTAGTTTTTGAACATGTCTATTAATTTGCCATTAATAAATCTTGGTATTACACTAGCGAGGAAAACAATTAAAATCTTATCATGCTAGTCTCAGAGGGGCGCAAAGCATGACTGTTTGACTAGGAGCCTGCTGTTAAAAACTTGATGAGCTCCTTTCATAGACATGAATCTCCAAAGGGACAGAGCCACTGAAGGAAAACTAGCATTTCAATTTTAATGGGAATACTGGATGTAGCAGTGGTGTGTGCTGGACTTCTGGGGTGGAAAAGCAGCAAACTTCCTTCTCTGTTTGTGTCTTTTTACTCCAAAGTAAATGTATCATGTTTACACAGTTTCTAGGAAATATGGACACCATTTACCAAAATTTAATTCTGCAAAACTTTTGTCTATAATATTAATTAAAACGAGGCTCCTCAAAGTCTAAATTTCATGCTTTTTTAAAAAAACTTTTTATATTGCTTGAAAAATAATGACTGCAATAATACAATACCACAACCATTAAAACGGTTAAAAATAAAACAAGACCAGAGTACAAAGTAAAAATATAAAATGAACAACCCAGGTAACAATGAACGTTCCGAGGCTAACATTCTGGAAAGGTTCTCTCCAAGTTATGAACAAATGATTACAGTGACATTAACATAATGTTAATAATGGTCACACAACTTTAACGTATTTAAATCGTTCCTGAAATGTTCCCCCCCCCCCCCCCCCCCCCTTTTAGCAGGAATCTAAACACCTAATGTTTTTTTAAAATGTTCTCTGAACATTCTGAAACATTCTCATAATGTTTGAAAAATTATAAAATGGAATATTTGCATGAGCAAAAAAAAAAAAAAAAAATTAAAACATGACAAAAAACGTAATGTTTAAAACATTCAGAGAATATTCAGATATAACGTTTTTATAACTTAATGGGAACGTTAGCAAGTTAGCAAGCAATGTTCTTAGAACATTTTTTTTTTGTTTACATAATTTAACAGAATAAATATATTTCTGTCATGACAACTCTCTGAGAGATTAGCATGGTAATGGTAATGGATATGACAATGCTAATTTTTTGGTCTTGGTGGAATAGATCTGATACTGTGCTGCTGCAAAGAAAGTACCGAGACTTGCTACCTCCAATACATTCGCAGACATTGTTGTGAGCATGTAAGACATTCTGCTACTGCTGCATATTTCACATACATAAATTAACCCCCATATCAGATCTATACAGGTGGAGCTGGGGAAGGTGGAGGGTTTTTGAAAACGCGCTGCAGACTGTTAACAGCAAAACTACCAGTATTTGAATGTTGTGCCGCAGCTCATTGGCCACTGATGCAACAGCAACCAATCAGCTGTGCTATGATAACGATGTGATCACTACCAAATTCAGTTAGGGACCTTTCAGTCTGTGCCATCTAGAGTTTCATGCCAGAACTTGGTATTAAATACAGTAGGTAATATTCTGTGTTGTTTTATGTAATGCAATAACTCTCATACTTGGTTTTTAGGCCAGATTTGAGGCCTACTTTCTCTCTCCCTCCTTCTCTTTCTCTTTTATTTTGTGCCATAACTGAATGTATGTGAGTTTTCCCACAGAATGTGGGTGAAGGCTTCCGGATGCAAAATATTTGTTGTCTGGGTCTACACTGAAGGCCTGACAAATTTGGTTGAATGGTGAATTTGGTGAATTTTCCAAGAACACATCGTTGTTTCCATTGTGCAAAATAAGAGGGGAAATAATCAGGAGCAAATGGACAGAGAAAGAGAGAGAAAGAGTAGTCTCTTGGGAGAGAAAGAGAAAGCGAACAGGTCACAATATTCTCTTTCTTAGAGAAGCCTCCCCTTTAAATTACTCTAACTTTACAACAGCAGAATCAGCACATATTTCTCTACAATTGATTTAAGAGAGCCGGGTTTTATTGTTTGGAATAGCAGGGTATAAGACTGGCAATGTGTAGCAACTAATATGAAAATAGATGGCCACAGCTATACACATAAAACAGGAACAAGAGAGACACTCATTTCAGACTGGAAAGCCATTCACAGTGAAAGGCTGTTTAGTTTAGGATAAATAAATTGTACAAAAGCACTCTTGTAGGTATGTGATCTATTGCTGAGAGGAAACAGAATAAAAAACAAATTTATCAATTATCAATGAACAAATTATCCATCCATGTTTTAATTTAAAAGCACTGAAAAAAACGTACTTTTTTTTTTTTTTTTACCTTTTAAAGTTTAGTAAAAGTCATAACTGTACCTTTCGGTGAAAGCAACCAATACTTTAGTCTGCTGAAAAACTCACGTTCTTCTGCCTCCACTATTGACTGCAACGCCCACATCTCCTCACAACCGATACATCGAAAAGGAGAAACTTTCATTTTTTTTTTTAAATTGCACAAAATCATAGATTAAAGTTAAAAAAGAAACTTTTTTAATAGAAAAAGTTGTCTATAATTCACTTTCTGTGGAAAACAAAGGAAAGTAGGCTGCTATCAAAATGTTAAAGCTGCTATTTTACATAAAACATGAGGTCACTCACTGTCAAGTTCAGTTGGAATTTGATATGATTTTTTATGCACTCTATATAAGTAATTTATTAAAAACAAAAAACATCCATCTCTTCTCCTGCATCATTCCTTTAAGTATTATGCATATTTTATAAAACTAATGCTTTTATTGTCACAATAGTTTTATTCAGAGAATTCTGTAAAGGATGTTTAATAGAGGGTCACAGGAAAACTTCTATAATGTTTTTCAAATGCAAAAAAAAATCAAAATTATTCAACCCCCTATTGCAAATAAGGTTATTGGCAAAACGACTTTACAGACTTTCAGCTGTTTGCAATGAACAAATCAAACAAAAGTAATTTAAATGGATTCCCCAAATTCAACTGAAAATGCAACTTATAATGACTTCTGCAGTCTGAAAATTTGCCAAACCCCTGAATAGAATCCCTCACACCAGCACAGATCTGCAAAACAAGTGTTGTCTCAAGCACGCAGCACAGAGTCAAATGACGTCCAGTTCCAGCTCTCTGGACATCTAATGTAGAGGGATAGAGTTGTGGGTAGGGTTAGGGTGTGGTTGCATATTCTAGCTCCATTTGGCCCAAATTACATTTTCTCCTCCTCGCAGGAAGTCTAGCTAGTGGGAGCTAGATGTAAGGGCCACCCATCTCTTTGGGAGAGGGCATAGTTGTGTGTTTATGTGTGTATCTGTTTTTCCAATTGGTCATGTCTTATCTTACCCAGGGAACTAGGACTGTCACTAGTTCCCTCTCCAAAAAACAAAAAAACAAAACATCCCCTGGCTCTAAGCATGTATGCCCCCTATATGTGCAATTGTAAAATAAACAAATAATACATCCATACATGCTCATGATTTTACTCCACAAACCCTATCTAGTCACCATGCATTTTGCAAAAACAGATTTTGTAGTGCCATTCTAAAACACACACACACCTCAGGGCCTCTGAGATTGTGTCGCTTTTTCTTACAAACTTCCAGCTCATTATTTATTTTTATACTCCTGTCAAAATGCATAACATCTTCCTCAGAGAGAGAGCGAGAACGACAAACCATCCCATGGGCATGAGAACCAAAAGTGTGACAAGGCTCTCGCAACTCCCCACTCTGCTTGTTGCTGTTGGTTACAGCATTCCGCGTGTGTGTTCGAGTGACGAGGGGAGGAGGGGGAACCCGCCATGAAAGTGTGTTTGTATACAGGAGGGTGTGTGTGTATGTTGTGTCTTACACGTGTGCGCTGAGGGACTCTGCACAGATTGTCGAGCCCCTGTTTCCCGCCACTCTCAAATCCTGCATTAATCCACTCACTTCATCGGAAAGCTGCAGGATGGGCTAGCAGCCGATAAAGAGGCAATGCGGGTTGAACTGATAAAGGAGACTTCAGTCACAAATTAATACTGATAATTCATTCTCTTTTTACTGACACGCTTTATCTCTTGCTTACACACACTTGCAGTAAACTCTTTCACAAATCAGGTCATAAACAGTTTTCCACTCTCGCTTAATCACACTTCTGCGCTTTAACTCACTCTGAATTTTTTAAAAGACACATGCACACAACGCCACAGTAGGGCTGGGAATTTAGATACAATGGGGACTTGGCATTACAGTAAGTAATCTCAGTTATAATCCAATATGATATTTGCGTATTCATGGTTACATAAAGACCCCATTATTAGTGAATTTCAAAATAGGTTTTTAGTTTCCAAACTTTTTGGTTTACAGTCAAAACTATAAAAAGAGAAAGCACAACTATGGTGTTCAGTGTTGGGGGTCACGCAAGTAATGTGGGTTACATAATCAGATTACTTTTTACTTGAAAAAAGTAATCTGATTACATTACCCACATTACTTCTTATCTGAATTCCTTTTCCACATAAGTACATCAGAGTTCATTTTTCACATTTTTACATTGACTGACACCTCTCCTCCTGTTGAGAGAAATCAGGATTAAGTGTAGGCGTTGTGTGTAAACATGAATGTTTATTGCAGTTCTAGTTTATACTAATGTAAACATACAAGTGCACATGTTGTTGATTTGCCAATTTATTAAAATACAGTGCAGATAATGATTACATTTTTATTTTAAGATTATCGTATTTATCTTAACATTTTAAATATGATTTATTATTGTATTATTGATTTATTATTTCTACCAATTAGACACATCGTTACACTCCTACTGATGTCCACAGAACTTTCTAATGCATTATCCTGGCTTCAAGTAAAGTGTTACTCGTTCAATTACATCTTTCTCTGTAAAAGTGTGATGATCAAACTATTGGGAGCAGAATCTTGCTTGGATGAGTGCTCGCTGTTCACTAAGAGTCTCAAATCCCTTAAGCCTGATCCTAAATCAGATCCACCATCAGTTAAAGCAGTGTAGAGGCAGCTCATCTGATCCCAGATCAGTATCAACCTTTGATAACCGCTTCCAACCTGCTCGACTAAATGCCTGAGTCTGACCCCAGATAAAAAGGTTGGACTGAGCCAGGATCAGTTAAAACCAGCCAGGTATTCACGGCTTATGTTCCGTCTGCATGCCAGACAGTGAGATCTTGTCACTGCAAGGAGCAGAGGCATTACATTAATCAATGTTAATGAAAGCTCACTCTAATTGTAAGCGTGCATGTATGCATGAGGGAAAGCAAGAAAAGTGCCGGGGCGAACATGTGACTGCTTGTGTATGCTTGAGCGTGCGCGTGTCCGTGTGCAGCTGTTGTCTCATTGCTATGCAGTTGGCATCGACCTCACTAAAATAGGAAGCAATTACACTGTGAACCTGCAGTTAAACTTTGAGTGGCAGCTGATGTTTAATGCATGTGAGACAGAGCTGTGGGGTTAGAACCATGCACTCGGGATCCTGCGGTTCTCCTGCAGGACAAAACCCCGTAGCCCCGCTCGGCCACACGCTTCCAGTCGAATCAAAACAACTCGACTTACAGCATCATCATGGAAGAGCCGCAACGTCTTTAAAATCACTGTGAAGCCATCTACATGTTTTAATAATATCAGTGGAGATAGTTTGACTTTTGATGCAGCCTGGAATTACAAATCATACTTAGCCTACTATTCACAAAGCAGAAGAATATGGTTGTCAGTCCTGTATTTGAGTGCATAGGGCCTACGGTTGTTTACTCACAGTTCAGTTATTTACGTGTCATAAAGTCTGAATTGTGAGATATAAACTCGCAATTGCAAGGACAAGTAAGAAACAAATTGTCACAATTCTAAGAAATAAAGCTGTAATTCTGACGGAGAAATTAAGTGAATATCTCACAATTCTGACTTTTTTATCATAATTGCAAATTTACATCTTGGAATTTTTCTTTTTTTTTCTTCTCTGAATTGCACGTTTATTACTCTTTTCTAAGAATTTTGAGATATAAACATTTAATTTAATATTTAACTCAGAATTGCGAGATAACTCGCAATTGTCCGAAAAAGCCACAATTCTGACTAAGAAATTGAGTTTAAATCTCACAATTCTGACTTTTTTCTTACAAATGCAAGTTTGTTATATATATATATATATATATATATATATATATTATATGCTATATATATATATTATATATATATATATATATATATATATATATATATATATATATATATAATATATATATATATATATATATATATATATATATTTTAAATAAATTGTGGCAGAAACAAATTCCCTATACCTGATAGAGTTTTTAGCTAAATTGACTGATAATGACAATTGATCTGTAAGCTGCTTAACTGATCAAATTGTTCATAATTGATGAACCCTGGAACATTATTTATCTGAAGTGAATGAACACTAAACTGAAAATAACACTATTGCCTTCTCTAGAGCTGCTTATAGCTAAATTAATCTTGTTTCATAATTTTAAGAACTTGAATTATTAAGCACTATTATTGAACTAAAATGAATCAACAATGAGCTGACTTGAAATGACAATGAGCTGAATTAAGACAATATTCTGTTGAGCTGCTTTATAGTTGAACTGAGTTCCCTTCATAACTAAATAACTTCACAGAGTTCATTCAGAGTTATTGAACTAAACTGAATCAACATTGAACTACATTGAGCTCAATAATGACAATTGACTAATGCTTTACAGTTAATATTGTATTTGTTTCATAACTGAACTTTGCAACATTAATACTGTTTATTATCTTGTTTATTGTTGTGCAGCTGCTTTAAAACAATCTGTATTTTATAAAGCCCTATAAAATAAATGTCAGATGGCCATGCAGGCAGCGACAGAGTAGTTAGATGCTGCAGCCAAGAGACATATTAAATAATGAACTGTAATGGAGAATAGAAAACCCTGTAGTACATCGGGAAAAGCCATTTGCTTGCTTCCCTCACGCATGAGTGAGCTGCTGTTTCCTATCAACCTTTTTAAGTGTGGGTTTCTATTTGCTAGTGTTCTGTGAAGATCTGTGTAGCTCTCTTTAACTGTTATAAATATAAGGGCAGAGGGAGGACAGGTTAAAAGCTTATATTTAGGTAAACAAGACCTTTCCAGCGGGAGGTTCATCAGAGGATACATGCATGCAAAATATATAAAATGTAGAGTTCAGCCTCTAAAATCTGAGGGAGTCACACACCTGTGCCCTCAAATAAATTTAATTCTTCGGTATATTAATGCGCTAGGTTAGGTTGAACTTTATTAGAGTTGGTGGTCTGATGTTAAATAGTGCCTGCTTTGAGGAGAAATTTGTCACCTGGATCCAAGAGCCATGGAAGTATAGTAATGCAACATTACAGAGCAGAACATGCCTCAAAATTATCATGCCGTTTGTTGAGCCCAAAGCTACGTTTGGATGTTTGCAGTTGCGAAGCTTCATAATAAGCGTACGTCAGTTCTACCTATAGGAATACGACGCCTATATCTCTGTATACATATAAGCTCCTTCAGTATTATCAGCAGCTATCACGTTTCTCATGAGCAAATTAGTCTCCTCCATTACCCTAAGGTGGGTTATTGCTGCTCACCCTGCTCTTATCCATGCTAGGCTGCATGGATGCGCAGGGAGTTCTCGCCCAGAACAGAACCATACCGCCAATCCAAACTGTATGCTAATTTTCAATCGTATTTGAAGATAGTGGTCCTGACAGAAATATATTTATTTATGATTTATCCCATTCACATCGACTTTGACACAAAATATGTCAAAGCTAGCAGGTTTCTAATTTACTTATAAAATACATTAGCAATCAAAAGCTTGGGGTATGACTTTTTTAAATAAATGAATACTTTTTTTTTTTTTTTTTAGCAAGGAATCATTAAATGTACCAAAAGTAACATTAAAGACATGAATAATCTTACAAAAGATTTGTATTCCAAATATACATAAATATATATATATTATATTATATATATATATATATATATATATATATATATATATATATATATATATAATATAATATAATTTATAATATATAAAAAGATCCATTTTTTAATCTTTTTATTCATTAAAGAATCCTGAAAACAGTATCACTATTTCCACAAAAAAATATTAATCTGCACAACAGTTTTCAACATTGATAATTGATAATTGATAAAAGCAAATCATCATATTATGCTTTCTGAAGGATCACGTGACACTGAAGACTGGAGTAATGATGCTGAAAATACAGCTTTGCCAACACAGGAATAAGTTAAATTTTATTTTTAATTGTAATATTATTTAACAATGTTTTTTAAACTTTAAAACAAAATTAAACTAATTGGCATTAATAGAAGTGTTTAAATGTCAGCAAGACTTTCGCTATATTTTTCACCATCAACATGATTTTGTCAAACTGTTTTCTGTGTTAACTGGACCACTGGAATATCTGTGAGCGCTTTTGGTGGGCGGCAGCTGTGTTGAGTTCAAACAAGAAGTCAGTGTTGCATTCTGAAACCTAGAAAGTTCCAAGGCTCATCAGGATGCTTATGATGATAGACAGGCATTATTATTATTTCAATCTGAGATATACTCTTCCATATTCTTCGCGTGACAGCCCATCATAACGCTGACGGACTATCTCTGGCCTCAAACAGAGGATGATCTGCCGAAACCATGGTAACCAGATGAGTGAACGATTTGACGAGTGAAATAAATAGGCCTCTCCCAGAACCGATGAAGCGTGAAGCAAAAAAGAAGGAGCGTTTCGGGACAAAGACTGTGTGTAAACTTACTTTTAAAGAAGGCTTTTGAAAAGCAAAGCATACCTTAGCTTCATTGTCACGAGTAGGAATTCATTGTCATTTTGTGTGGGATTTTGGAAAGTCTGCAATTTCTCCAGGACTAATCTGTATTTGTGAGGATTTGAGGCACTTAAGTATTTTTTTTTCAGTCAGAAAAGCTCATTTATGAAGGTTTATGTGAGGGGGTGGGCTCAGGATATGCACTCTATAGTATAGGTAATGGGCTAATAATTAATGTTTGATATAATAATTGAATGTGATCCATTCCCAGCTGTGCTGCTTTATACAGAATGGTATAATTACCATCCAGAGAGCCTTGGGGCAGCTTGTGCTTATTTAGAGTGAAAGCAGTTCTGTTTGCATGTAAAAGTGAAGATTAGGCCACACTTCTATCCAGTTTTCTCACAGCACTGTTGGCGAGAACAAGTTTATTTTGTTAAGATTAGTCATAAGTCGAGAATATTCATGTTAAAATGAGGGGACTGTAAAGCGAGAACGCTTTCTTTGGGTGAACTAGATTTCTGAACCCACATTCCCGTCTTTGGTTTTTTTCCAGATGTGGAGGATTTGTTCAGATCGCGGGAATGACATGACCAGAGGGTGATTCTAGAATGTTTCAAGCGCTCCGCAACAGATTTTAAAGATGAACGATGGAAAAGCAGGGCTTCATAATTTATTCAGTGCCTCCTTGGATACGACGCATGTTCTTATGTGCCAAAAGCAATTACATGCTCCGAGTAAATTCGGATGAAAAGCACATTTAAGAGGAGCACACAGCATGTTGCTGAAAAAATTGGCCAACCTCAGAGTTAAAAAACTCTTCTTCTTCTTTCTTCTTCTTCTTCTTCTTTCTTCTTCTTCTTCTTCTTCTTTTCTTCTTCTTTTTTTTTTCTTCCACTCGTTTCCCCCCAAATTCATTTGACGATGCCAAAAATGTCTTACCACATCATATCTAAATGCAATTAATGTTTCATATCCAATGGCACAAGCTACATTGGGATAGACCAAAACTTGCTTTTTACACATTCTTGACCTTATGCTTTTTGCTCAAACACTTCCATCTGGAAGCAGAAGGAAGAGATGAAATGGGTTGATACAAGCTGTAGTGCATTAGAATAGTGAGTGTGTTTAGAGAGTGTCTGACTGTGTGACTTTCAGCTGTCCACTCAGACACTGTTTCAAGAGAGGCAGGAATGTAAACATAACCAAACGCCTTTAAATCACTGGCTCTTAATGGACTCTCTGAGCTCAGATGGTCTAGTGTGTGTGTGTGAGACTGTGAGAGTTAAAACACAATCATATGCAACACACAGACACACTCAAAGGTAGGCGGTAGCTGAGAGAATTAACTGGCAGTGTTGAGCAATATAAACATATAGCTAGCTAAGCTACAGATTAAAGAAGTAAGGGGAACATTAGGAGAGCATTAGTGGAAGGTTAGGGAAATGTTTTGCAAATAGCCAGAAAAGTGTTCTTATGAAAACATCTTGCCGCATCTCCCCATGGGCACAATGGTCTTCGGAGAGTTTGATCAGCCAAGGCCTCTCAAGAGAAGTCCTGCTCCTTCTAGGCCAAAAACACCCCAGGTGGCGTAGGCCCCGTGCACAGCTCGCAATCCGAGGGTCCGGACTCTGCATTTCCTGCCTGAAGACGAAGGCAGGGGCACAGCCGACCCCCTGGGAGGTATAGGAAGGGACCGACCTGGTGGAGGTGGGGAGGATGGAGGGGAAGGGACCGTCCTGGTGGTGGTAGGGAGGATGGAGGGGAAGTGACCGTCCTGGTGGTGGTGGGGTGGATGGAGGGGAAGGAACCATCTGGTGGTGGGGAGGATGGAGGTGAATGGAAGCGTCAGCATCTGCGAACTCAGACATGTGTAAGTACCAGTCTTTTATACCACAAATATTAGACACAATTTGATAGATGAGAAGGTAATAAGTGACGTAGCAATTGAGTCTTCCTGGCAGAACTTAACGCTAAAGCTTTCATTTCCACGACATCAAAAGCTCAACATCGTCAGCTCAGCCAAAACAATCCGCCATCAGGAAGAGAACTGCAAAATCATCCTTAACTTGTCCAGTAAAAAGCACCATGATGTCTGCACGGGTGCCATTTTTTTCCGCAGATCGCCGATCCCACTGACATGAACACAACTGGAATTCACGAGAGGCGATCTTCTCACACTGGTTTTCAAGTTTTGGTAGGCGCTTCCACCAGCCACTGTTAATATGTCCCCTCCACCATGATTAATCTTCATTCAGGTAAGTATTTAACTTGGCTACTCTGCTGCTTCCTACACCAACGCATTCTCATCCTTTGGCGTCATATAGGTGACGCCATA
Source organism: Chrosomus eos (assembly GCA_036326025.1). NCBI lineage: Eukaryota > Metazoa > Chordata > Actinopteri > Cypriniformes > Leuciscidae > Chrosomus > Chrosomus eos. The sequence goes on from CM070829.1 coordinate 18,101,459, forward strand.
TGACATTTCGTCGAAATCTTACGCACATAGCACCCTTTAGCGTCAATATAACACGCACGGTTATGGGTAGGTTTAGGTCTGGGGTAGCGTTAGGTTATGACGCCTTGGGATCTGCGTCTCATATTGACGCTAAAGGGTGCCATGTGCGTCGGATTTACACGCGCGTCACCTGTATGACGCCTTGGGTTCTGCGTCTCATATTGACGCTAAAGGATGCCAAGTGCGTAAGATTTCGACGAAATGTCAAAAGCGTCACATGTATGACGCCTTGGGATGAGAACGGGCTGCCTACACCAGCGGTAGAGTTCAAATTGGTGACTACATGACTGACGTGGTGTGTTCTTAATAACTGCTGATCAGCATACTGCAACGCAACATACTGCAACGCTTTAAACAGCCGGGCCGGATAGCTCACCCTAATGTTTGTAACAAAGTGTAAGCAAAGATTTGTGTTACTGATATTCCACAGTGCAGTGGTAATCTAATAATATCAGCGTCGTCGATCCCACACTCACGTGGGCAGTTTGCAAAATACTAACAACTGCGTAATTGTATAGAAATAAAATAAGCTTAAGAGTACTTAAGAGCTTTTTATGCATATGCCATATTCACAGGTCGCGCTCCTGTAACGTCTGATCACTCACCAGTGTTCGGTACTGTATAAACAAATAAATTAAAAAAAGACCATATCTGAGAAAGGAAAGAAGCTGAGCTAAAAGAGAGCAAGTTTGTCATTCGCTGTTATGCGTGTAGTAGATATCTCTACAATGGCAGTACATTACATACAGTCATGGTCAGAATTAATGGCACCCCTGGTAAATATGATCAAAACTGGCTGTAAAAAATAAATCCTCATTGTTTATCCTTTGATCTTTCATTCCAAAAATTTGCTAATTCTAACCTTTCATTTAAGTAAATAATTTAAATTGGGGGCGGGGAGGGGAAACATGTTGGCGACATTTATTGGCACCCCTAGAATTTTTTACGAGTAAAATATCTCTGAAGTATATTCCCATTAATATTTACTTTTTAGCACACCAGGGTGACTAGAAACATGAAATTGTCCAGCCATGACATTGTGTTTCACAGGAGTTTAAATATGAGGAAACACAAATGCCAAGTCCACTTAATAATTCATCACAATGAGTAAAACCAAAGAATATATTTCTGATGTGCATTAAAAGATTGTTGACCATCACAAAATAGAAAGTATTTAAAGCTGTAAGAAAATAACTAAAGATTTGAAAATCCCCATTTTGACCATCAGGGCAATAATTAAGAAGTTCCAATCAACTAAAGATGTTACGAATCTGCATGGAAGAGGACGTGTGTCTATATTGCCTTAATGCACGGTGAGGTTGAAAGTTTGAGTGGCCAAATACTCTTCAAGGATCACAGATGCCAAAAAAAAAACAAAAAAAAAACATACATCACCAATGGCTTGGTGCACACAATGATAAAAAGTACCCCATGTGTACAATTTAATATACCGTTGGATCTTTAATGTTGTGGCCATATTTTTCTGCTGGAGGTCCTGGACTTCTTGTTCAGATGGCATTGTGGATTCTATCAAATATCAACAGATAAAAAATCAAAACCTGACGCCTTCTGCTAGAAATCTTCTCATGGGCCGTGGTTGGATCTTCCATCAGGACAACGATCCAAAACAAACATCAAAATCAACACAAAAATGTGTTACAGAGAACAAAATGAAGCTTCTGCTATGTCACAGTGCCCTGACCTGATGAGTGGGCTGAACTGAAGAGAAGAAGCACAACACTCAAAAAAATAATCTGTTGAACGAACTTAATTAAATTAAGGAAAGGTTTTCCACGAAATTGAATTACATTTTTCCAACAAATTCGAATTAGTTTGAAATAATTTGTTGTAATCTTGTTGTATGAATTTAAATTAATTTAGTCATTCCTGCTAGATAAAGTTTTTTCAGGTTAACTACATTTAGTTTTTGTCCTGCCTTAAATCACCAACATTATAATTTTAGTTAATTTGACTCTACGATCACTTCTAATGATAGACACTACTAGAATTTAATTGAATTAAATCAACTTTCACATAGTAATATTGTATTACTTTTGCAAGACTGCGGGCGAGGTTTACACATAGTGTATACTGAGTACCCACAGCCTGAACAGGAGATTTGAAGCATTTAAAGCATAATACTGAGCCCACAGCCTAAACACAGTCGCCACTCTTCTGCATAATGGTAACCACAAAATTCAAAAACGTAACAGAAAGTCCTCTTAGTTTCTAACATAACTGAACATTAAACAGTAACATTAACTAAAAAACTTCTTTCGATTTACTGAAAAACACATAAAATAACACTTTTCCCCTAAATTGACCCTCTTAATGCAGTCCCTTGCAAAGCATGCTGGGAACTACAGAACCACTGCCCAGTTAGATGTCAACAAAAATGATTCATGTAGTTTTCACACAAATGAATTAGGTTGATTGAACACAATTAAATTAAGTTGTGACAATATTAAACAATCGTGTTACTTTTGCTTATTTTAATTAATTATTTTAACAAGAGGCCAAAATTCATTTTTTGAGTGACATCCGGTTAAGACGAACGAAAAATATTCATGTTGACTCAATTTAAAAAAATTTGGTAAACCAATTTTTTTTTTAAATTACATTGATTACATTTAATGAAATTACGCTGGAATCATTTCTATGAAGGATTGTGTTGTATATGCTCATTTTAATTAATGAAATTGAACAAAGAGCGAAAATAATTTTTTTGAGTGTTGGATCTGGGAATCTGCAGGATCTGGAGAGATTATGTATGGAGGAATGGTCTCTGATCTCTTGTCAGGTGTTCTCCAAACTCATCAGGCATTATAGGAGAAGACTCAGAGCTGATATCTTGTCAAAAGGAGATTGCAAAAAGTATTTAATAAAAGGGTGGCAATAATTGTGGCCAATGTGTTTTGGAGAAAAACATTTATTTCATAATGTGACTTCCCCCCCACTTTCAATTATTTTACTTCAATGAAAGGTTAGAATTTTGCAATTTTTTGGAATGAAAGATCAAAAGGATAAACAATGCAGATTTATTTTTATTTATTACAGCCAGTTTTGATCATATTTACCAGGGGTGCCATTAATTCTGACCATGACTGTATTTACATAAGTGTTGTAATTTCACAAACTATTTTACTCCATATTTACTTAAAATTAATATTAATCCTTTAATAGTTAAAATTTAGACCTACAAAAATAGAAAATGTGTACAATCGCTGTAACACACGACCTTTCCTGGTGACTACTTTAATCCACTGATATGTGTGATAGAAATATTTTATGTGATGGGTATTTCCACATGGAATGTACAGAGAAATGCAGACTAAGGATGCTCCAGTCAAAGACCACATATACTTATAGCCAAAAATTGCTTAACACAGTAGAACTAACAGTCAAATGATTAGTTTTATCGTAACAAACCAGTCAACGGGACTAATCACAGTGAAGAAGACTAGAGTGACTGTTTTTACTCAACCGTATGATTTACATGTTCATGTATCTTTCTTTTCAAGAGACTCCATTGATTGTTGTGTCCAGTGATCTACCAGCCATGAATAAACAATTTCTACAAAGAGCAACTTGGGAGACATGTCAGGCATATGCTGCGCATCTGAGAAATGGATTATACGCTCAAAAGACAACAGATCATCAAGTATCACTGAGGTATTGATAGTGGCTTCTTGACGGGACGCCATCACCTTACTTCAGGTAAGTATTGTATTAATAAGTTAGTTGGCTATCTTCGGATTACGAATTTACATGACATAAAAGCTTTAGCATAAAGTTCTGCCAGGAAGACTTATTACCTTCACATCTATCCAATCACGTCCTAATACTCTCTGTATAAAAAATTGGTACTTCGGCTGCACCCCTGCCTTTGTTTTCAGGCAGGAAATGAAATGAACGGGGGACGCCAAATAACTTTATAAATAATTGCTTGCTGGGCTGTAAATAAATGAATGCTTTGTTACATCATTATATCTCCCGAGTCTTTCTGGTATAAATATGTTTAAAAAAAAAAAATCAAATATTGTCCAAAATACACTAACTGGCCTGGTTGATTCACTTCCGTTCATAAGTTGGGGTCAGCAAGATAAGGTTCAAACCCTGTTCTATATTTCGATATATTAATGTGTGCATAATTCAGTCACACCATCCTTGGAAAAACAACAACAACATTTGTTATCTAAGCTTATATGCTTCTCTGTTCGTTCACCTAAATGTTGCTATAAGTATCATTCCTTAAAGGGTACCTATCATGGATTTTTGAAAATTACCTTTCATGTAGTGTGTAACATAGATCTAAGTGAACGAAAACATCCTGCAAAGTTTTAAAAATGAAAGTTCACCGTATACAAAGTTATTGTCTCTCAAAAGTAAGAGTCGACTCTGAGTCGCTGATATGAATCGATAGACGAACGATGCATTTTCTCTAACTTTCGTACGTCACTTGTACATGTTATTTGAATAAGACACACCCACTCATTGCGCGCGCCAGAAAACAGTGAAAACAACATGTCGACGAGCTGTTCTGAAGTGCGAATCAAAAGCGAACTTTTTTTCACTGCCCAGGAACGAGCATGTGAAGAATCAGTGGCTAGAGTTTATATTTACAACTATACCACACAGGTATAGCCACCTTGAGCTGTGTTCGTTATTTTAATGAGGTTCCTTTACAAACATAAATGCTTTCAAGTGTGGATTCGCGAGTCGCCTGATACCGAAGAACAACGTTTCAGTACCAAGTTTATTTGGATCGGCTTCTTCCTCCGAATCACAACCTGTAAGTAGTATTAATAATTGTTGCTGTTATGGGTTTTGTAGCATGCTCAATAAGTGTGTGTGTGGTGTGTGTGTGTGTGTGTGTGTGTGTGTGTGTGTGTGTGTGTGTGTGTGTGTGTGTGTGTTGTGTGTGTGTGTGTGTGTGTGTGTGTGTCAGTTACGCTCAACACAGCTTAGGTCTCCAAGCTGTGTGTGTGTGTGTGTGTGTGTGTGTGTGTGTGTGTGTGTGTGGTTGTGGTGTGTGTCAGTTGCTCAGCCCTTAGGTCTCCAAGCTGTGTGTGTGTGTGTGTGTGTGTTTTTTGAAATATGTAAAATGTTTGTCGTTGTTATTGGGTTGTCATAAAGAATATAGCGTATTGTAGTACTGCAGTGCTTTATCAATATGTAGCTTTGGGTTAACGCGAAAAATAACTGACTGGGTCGTCTGACCAATCACCGCAGAATAGCGTCACGCAAAGGCGGGGTTTGAAAAATGAGTCGTCAAACGAACCCATTTGGGAATCGCTGAGCAAATCAGGTAAAAATAAATGCATATTATAAGACAACAAAAGTGTTTTTTGTCATTGCATGCATGTAAAACTGTTGTTGGGGACTCCCAGAACAACATTAGGAACATTTTAAATGCCATAATAGGTACCCTTTAAAGGCACAATATGTGATTTTTCTGCTTTAAAAATAGCAAACATATCTGTATCTATGTTTATATATATATATTTTTAGTTGTTACTTACATTATACACTATAAATTTATAGTTTAATTCGAAGACATGTCAGGTTTCTTTATTTCCGTTTCGTCACGCGTCATATAACCTTTGACTCCTCTAGTTTCTCTAACTTCCTGCTGAACCCGGCAAAACCCCTATGGCAACACCGCCAAACACAAAGGGCGCCCACCTTGAAAGCAAAGAAAACGAATGAAGAAAAAGAAAAAGTAGTAGCATCATTACACCACTGCACCAAACTTGACTGAGACTATTATATTTAATATTTAAATATAGTTAGAGCTAGAACTACAGAGAGATGCCAATCTCTCTTGCATTCTAATAAACAGGTAGCACCCATTGCAGCTAACTATATCTATCCGTATATTTTGTGAAATGATGATGTCATGTGGAAAACGCAGACGGACTAGCCGTCATGTATAATGTAAATTCACATTTGCTCTATATATAGCTGTAGAAAGTAGCTTCATATGCAGTTCACTATCTTGTTCAATATCATAGTATAAACGTAATTATAATTATTAACGAAATGTGACCATGTTTTTTAACATCTATTAATACTAGCAAGATGGAATATTGATTTAATAGGGGTCTGATAATTCATATATCTCTCCGTTCGAAAATACGTGATTGTCAAACTACCTAACGTTACCTCGCTGCAATTTCATTAGAATGGCATTACATAAAGTGAACAGCCGTAACTAAACGTAACAAGAATAGAGATATAATATAAATAACAATACATTACCTCGTCAGTGAACATGTTTTTTGCTGGAGATGCTAGAAGGCTGGTTGCATTGACAATGACAACAACTCACATGAGCCCACACTCTTTCCCGGCATCATCAAAATATGTCTTTTGTTATTATTTTGATTGAGTGACCCCTGGTGGCCAAAAATTGCATACTGTACGTTAAAGGCAGGGCATTTATCTCTCTTTTCCCACTGTGCATAATTTAAGCGACCCGATCCAGCTAAACGAAGGGTGCATGTCCGATCTCAGATTTGGATACCTGGATCACTAGATGAATTTACCAAGCTTCGTTTCATCTGCGCTTCACGAACATTTCCTATAGCCATCACCAGCGTCTTTTGGGGTTTGACGTGGTCACTAAACATTATGTTGCTTGTGCTAACGAAGCAAGGTTGCAGTCATTAAGGCAGATATTCTTGTCATACGATTGTGCCATTTCTGAGACGTTAATCTGGCAATCAGTAGTGCTAATTTTATAACTAAGCTTGCACACATTCCTGGCCACTGCAATACCTTAGCTACATGCTTTAGTTTCAGGCTTCAGACTGCTTTGCCCTTTAGCCAACTCGGATTCATCACCCTGCCATGCCCTAACAAAGACGTACTTCACGAAGGTACGGCTCCCTCCACCTTAAAAGCTCATACTTCTGCTTGGTCTCAGTTTATAACGTTTTGCTTTTCTTCCAGATTCCTCTATTTTCCATCCTGATCATGGCCGGTGGTTTCTTCCTCATCTACAATTACGTAAATCGTAATTAAAATATTTCTTTCGTTTGTAGATTGCTCGCAGATATTCAATTTTACGCAAGTTATCAATCCTAATTCCCAAGTCTTTTCACTGCAAACTTTCATTCACTTATTACTCAAAAGGCATAGCTAAATCCTTTAGCACCTCCAGATAAATGGAGCTCATTTTTTTTTACCTTTTACCTTGCTCTCTTGCAATTATGAATCATCTTTACCCGCTATGATCTCTTTTCCATATATACATATTCTGCTAAAAGCCGTGTTTTATCTGCTTTTACGGCTTCATGTGTCCTGGGAATTTCAACTCAGAAATTTAATATTTCTATCCTGCCCCTGGTCTTTTCTTTTTTTTTTTCTTTTTACTTTCTCACCTAATTTCTTTACTCTTTCTTTAGCACTCTAAGAATGACGCTCAAGGCTCTGGCGTAACCCTAACACTTAAAAAAATTAAAAATAAATTGTCCCTTCAAATCTATGTTAAAATTCGTAAAATCCAACCTAGAACTTAAAATCACAGCCCTCTATTCATATTACCTAACGGAGCATCTCGATTTAAGACCTGGTTCAGGACCTATAGTTATAACTACCTTTATCAAAAGCTGCAGTCTTTCCCCCTCTCCCTATACTGGCCATCCCAGAATGGGGCATCTACTACAGCAGCTGAACGAGGAATCTCTTAGTCCACTATTAAGATAATGGGCAGATGGTCTTCCTCTGCATTTTAATATATTATATCAGGCATATATATATATATATATATATATATATATATATATATATATATATATATATATATATATATATATATATATATATATATATATATATATATATATATATATATATATATATATATAGGCCTGATTAAAAAAAAAAAAAAAAACTTTCTCAAAGCTCAGCAAGCTCTCCAGTAACAAATCAGGTAAATACCTATGCAACTACTGGAGGTGGTGTTATACTTTCCCATTTTCTCATTAATCTGTCAATAGTCTCTAGCTTGCATTCTATAAATGACCAATAAGTCATCATCTATGTGTGGCCTTGTGGCCTTGTCTCTATGTGGCAGTAGTAGCCATTGTGGTATTGTCCCGTGTGGCCTTTATGGTCTTGAAAAAAAAATTATAATGCAAGAGTAGGATGTATGCTATATGTTCAGTGTGGTCTTCTCTGACCTTGTAGCCTAATGTGGCCTTGTCCCGTGGTCCTGTGGCCAGTTATGGCATTGGTTCTGTGTGGCCTAGGGGCTTCGTCTCCTTGGCCTTGTATCCATGTGGCATTAGCAGCCTTGTGGCCCAGCGGGGCCTTGTCTCTGTGTGAGTCTCAAGGCCTCGTGGCACAATGTTGCCTTGTCCTGTGTGTGGCCTAACGTGGTCTTAACGGCCTCAGTTCTGTGTGGCCAAGTGGCCGTTGCCTCTGTGCGACCTTGTCTCATGGTATCGCGGCCCTCTCGGCCTCATTTTATGTTATTTGTGGGTCTACTGTGATCGTGTAACCTAATGTGGCCTTGTCCAGTGGTCTTGTGGCCAGTTATGGCATTGGTTCTATGTGGCTTAGGGCTTGTCTATGAGTGGTTTGTCTCTTTGTGGCTTTAGCAGCCTTGTGGCCCAGCGGGCCTTGTCTCTGTGTGGGTCTTTTAGGCCTAGTGGCAAATCGTTGCCTTGTCCTTTTTCAAAGATGCCTATGGTTGGCCAGTGGCCCTTCGGGCATAGGTTCTGTGAGGTCTACCAAGCCTTGTAGCATTCATTGCTTAAAAAATTTAATAAAAGGTCTGGCTGGCCTTCGTTTTACATGTTCAGTCTAGTCCTTGTCTTTTATGTGGCATTAGCGGCCGTTGTGGCTCATCGAGGCCTTGTCTCTGTGGTCTATAATGACCGCGTGGCTCATCGAGGCTCATCTCTGTGGTCAATGTGGCCAGCTTTGCAGTCCAATGAGGCCTGCTCTGTGTGGTCCAATGAGGCTCACTGGGTGCTCTCTGTGTGGTCCAATGTCTATGTATGGCCCTAGATGGCCTGCTCTGTGTGGTCCAATGAGGCCTGTCTCTGCGTGTCCTGAGGAGTTGAACTGGTAATCATGTAAAAAGTACATAAAATTCTTTCTCTTCAGGCAGGAAATGCAGGTTCGCTACCCTCGGATTATGAACTACGGATGGGGCCTACGCCAAAGAACTTTATAAATAATTGCTTGCTGGGCTGTCAATAAATGAATGCTTTGTTACATCATTCTATCTCCCTAGTCGTTCTGGTAGAACTGTTATTCATGTATTTTTAACACTAAGGTTAGACTACTGTAATTCACTTTATCTGGCTTTGCCTAAATCAGCTTTAGATCGCTTGGATTGGTGCTGCCAGATTATTGACCTGCAGTAGTAAACGTGAGCACATTACTCCTGTACTTGCCTCTTTACATTGGCTACCGATCAAGTTTGGTGTTAATTTTAAAATTCTGCTTCAATTTTTAAAGGTTTGTATGGAATTGCTCCCCAGCATATTTGTGATTCCTTCACCCCATATACTGCTTCAAGATCTCTTTGTTCATTTAGTAATTACTCCTCTCAGACCCTCGTTCACGTTTTAAAGCTAAAGGCTCTGGAATAGTCTTCCGCTTCATATTAGATCTTACCCTTCTATTTTTTTATGTTTAAATCCTCGTTGAAAACCCATTTGTAGCTATTCTTTGTTTTAATTATTTTTGAGGGTGTAACCTTTTAATTTGTCCATTGGGTTTTTGTAAACATGTCTTTAAATCTGTTTTAAATCTGTTTTACTTTTTTTTAGCTCTTGGTTTCAACATCTGTTGTTTTTAAATGTGCTTTATAAATATACAAACTAAATATTCACTATAAATATTCAAACATATATATATAAAATATTATTTGATGTTTATTCGAAAAGCTTCTCCAATATTTTATGAGCAACCGTTCTGGGGTGCGTTTCCCGAAAGCATCGTTAGCTGCAAGTTGGTCGCAATTTCCATTGAACTCTATTGTTAACGACGGAACTTGCGACCATAGTCGGCTAACGATGCTTTCGGGAAATGCACCCCTGAACGATTCAATATGCAAGTGAGCTGTTTGAACAATTCATATTGAATCGCAAATCGATTAATACTGTTTTGTCACCCGCATGATTAATTATTGCAAAACAACCAATTCAAAAGAGTGATTAATTTGCTAATCAAGTAGTTCTGATTCTAACACATTCTCATGATAATTCTTAATTATTTTACATTGTACAAATAAATCTCTTTTGAACATTTTGATACAATCGACCTAAAACCCAACAAGGGTTCGTTTTTCAGGGTGGACCATGGTTTTTATTTTATTTATTTTTACAAAATGTGTGTTTTCTTAGGACTCAAATCATTTGTCATCAACAATTCTCCAAAAAGTAAAATAGCTAAATTATCCAACAGAAATACCGGATATACAATTTGATTATTGCAGGAAAACTGTTAATGCTATCCCGAAATGTATAATTAAACTAACTGCTTCTCTATTTGTAGCTATACTGCTGCACAATACGAGTGAGGTTTACAGGCAGATCAAATATATAACACAGAGAAATAGTTTTGGAAATACATTAGGACTGATGGACTAAGTGTTCACTTCATGGCTTAGGTCCAGCATTAGTAACACCATTCACCATACATTCCAGAAAAATGCATGTCATTTCAGAGCATCTCAGACATTAGTTAAAGAACCGTATTGATATTGACTTCTGTTTCATTGTGACTTTATATATGCACACACTGTATATACTTTATGTGTGTAATTTATTCACACACACACAACACACAACACACACACCACACACACAACACACACACACAACACACACACACACACACACACACACACACACACACACACACACACACACACACACAACCACACACACACACACACACACACACACACACACACACACCACACACACACACACACACACACACACACACACACACACACACACACACACACACACACACACACACACACACACACACACACACACACACACACACACACACACACACACACACACACACACACACACACACACACACACACACACACACACACACACACACACACACACACACACACACACACACACACACACACACACACACACACACACACACACACACACACACACACACACACACACACACACACACACACACACACACACACACACACACACACACACACACACACACACACACACACACACACACACACACACACACACACACACACCACACACACACACACACACACACACACACACACACACACACACACACACACACACACACACACACACACACACACACACACACACACACACACACACACACACACACACACACCACACACACACACACACACACACACACACACACACACACACACACACACACAAACACAACACTCACAAACAACACACCACACACATTCACCAACACACACAAACACACACACACTACACACAACAACACACACACACACACACACACAACACACAGCGCAGGGGCAAAGAAGACAGGATCCAGAACAATAACAGGGACAAGATATCATGCAAATACACATGAACCCACAAGATAACTGAACAGAAGGGACAAATGCAGACACAATGACAATGAGAGTGCGCACAGGTGACAAGATGGATGATGACAGGCAGGTGCGGTAAATGAGGGAGTGATGCAGGTGTAAAGACAAGAGGGATGCTGGGAAGTGTAGTGCTGATGATGACTGTACACAAAGTATATACAGTGTATTTAAATAAAATACATACAGTATTATATATATATAAAATATATATATATATATATATATATATAATATATATATATATATATATATATATATATATATATATATACATACATTTTTTTTAATATAAAATAAATAATATTACTTAACGTAATAAAATGTATCCTCGCTGCAAGTGAAAAATGTATTTAAAGTAGTTTGTATTTTCTTTTATACCCGTATACGGTGGCCGAGAGAGCTCAACGTGCTGCAAACTAAAGAAGACGCATGCAAATAGAAAAAAAAATGCATGCAAATTGAAAAAAAACACCCGCAAATTAAAAAAACATTTTTTTTATTTATTTATTTATTTATTTATTTGGAGAAACAGGGACAGCGTACAATAGACATTAACCTCAAAGGGGAAGATGCATTATACCGGGTTTTAGCTCAAGAGCTAATTCTCACCCGTAGTCCCTGGCAGGCTGATGTTAAGCTAAAATACATCAAAAACATACTTGAATAATAAGATTTGCAATGACAAAATAAAAATGTACAAAAGGAGATGTTCACACCTTTCATATACATCAGTTTCATCAGTTTCACAACACACGTGTGCTCCAAATACTCTCACAACACAACTAAATACAGAAACGCGATGCAAAAGCTCACAACCAAATACAGAAACGCGCTGCAAGTAACACAGACCACAACGGAAATGTTTCTGGGGCACCAAATAATTGACGAACCTATGCTGGGACGTGCTTATTGCTCGTGAGCATCCCTATGCCCTACTCTCTTCGAAGGGAAGACGGCAGAGCTCTTCAAGTGGGACTTTGGAGTGAGCATGGCACTAGTGTGCCATTTACGTAGCCGTTTGGAACACACTTGATGAAGGGAGCAACGAAAGACAACGTAATTTACTCATTATTTTCACCTGGGATGTGCCCATGACAACACAGCACGTTGTCCATCAGCTGATGGATTTCTGAAGACAGAAATATAATGCTGTTAACATAACGGTTGCAAATAAATTATTATTATTATTTTTTCTTTTCAAAAAACTGTTAAAATATGCGTTTTATATATCCGTTATATATCTGTGTGTCAGTGTCTCGACTTTAAAACTTTGGACCCTACATTACCTAACATTTCTTATGAAACTTTTCTTTATGAAAATTTAAACATAACATGAAACAATTCGTATAATGTAACTGATGTATAGATTAATATCTTGTCTTCATGTTCTTCTTCTCTATCTTTTTTATTTATTTATTTATTTTAGTTTTCAGCTCAATGTTCTTTTCTCATTTATATTCTGATGACATTTATATTATTCATATTGTTAATACATTTTGTATATTGTATACAAGTTGTATGTCATAAATTTAATCTCTGTATGTTTTGCAAAAATAAAAAGTTAAAAGAAATAAAATAAAATAAAGTAGAATTTTGAGCGGTAAGCAAAGAGTAGAAGAACTATAAAAAAGTATAATATTACAATATAATATTATAATAGTATTTTTATATACAATATATTACAATATATTACAATATATTTTATATTAAATGGTAAATGGACTGCATTTATATAGCGCTTTCATAGACCCAATGGCCACCAAAGCGCTTTACAATTTTGCCTCTCATTCACCCATTCACTCACACATTCATACACCGACGGCGGTGTCAGCCGTACAAGGCGCCAGCCAGCTCGTCGGGAGCAGCCGGGGTTAGGTGTCTTGCTCATGGACACCTCGACACTTGGTCAAGTGGAACCGGGGATTGAACCACCAACCTTCCGGTTTGTAGACAATCTACATGAACCACTTAGCCACTGCCGCCCCTATAATATATTTTATATTAAACATTTTTAATATTTTTAATATCAAACAATTTTAATATTATAGTTTATTTATAAAAAATATAGGCTTAGCTATTGTCAATAAACATTCTTTGCTGTAAGCACCATAGACATAATATATACATAGACGCCTTATTGGCCGCTTTGGAACGTTGCTGCGATACGTCAACGTGTCCGCCATTTTGCGGAGGGAAAGACTGCGCTGTGAACAAATGCAAGTAAACAGGTGAGCTGCGGTTTTCCTGGATAAAAACAATAATAACGTTTACATTTATCAGCCGATTGCAGTGGTTTGCACGTGGTGTACGTTACTATTACTAATTATATAATTACCAAATACAACCAGAAAAAAATGTTGAGTCTTGTTTGTGAAAGGTAATTCCCCGAGACCTGTTTTCAATTGTGTGGCGACTTGTACAACCCCACGCAGCGCACGAAACAGGCATTTTTCTCAATTCCCATAATGAGAGGTATGGGCAAGTTGCCCTCCTTGATATGGCAGCGACGTTGACGTACGCTCCATCAGCCAATAGGGCGTCTATGTATATATTATGTCTATGGTAAGCACGTCCTGTCTATGAGAGCACGTCCCAGCTGGGTCCGTCATTTTATTTGGTTCCCCGGAAACATTTCCGTTGTGGTCTGTGTTACTTGCGGCGCGTTTCTGTATTTGGTGTGTTGTGAGTATTTGGAGCACACGTGTGTTGTGAAACTGATGAAGATGTTTTCTTAATTTGAGGGTGTTTTTTTCTATTTGCATGCGTTTTTTCTATTTGCATGCGTCTTCTTAAGGTTGCAGCACGTTGAGCTCTCTCGGCCACCGTACCCTTCCACAGTTTTTATTTATGGTTTTCAATGATGCCACACAACCATGTTTATGTTGGCATCTGGCTAATTTGGCTATCTTCTACCGAGTGACATGAATTTACAGGCACCATTTTCTCTCTAAATGTCCAAAGGATATAATTTTCCATATGAGCTCACACACTCACAGTGGACAGCCGACCTGCTGTTACATTGAAATCTATGTGACTTCATGTGCTTAGGTGCACACTCAGGCATTAATGCTCTTTTTTTCCTTTTGTAAAATCTCTTTGTTTTATGCATGATTTTTCCTTTTTATGTTGGCTAGAATAGTCTCCAGCTGAGCGAATGGAGCACAATGCTCTATTTCTCTCTCTCATTCCCTCACAGACAGTAACACAGACACAGGGTCTACCTCATCTCGATAACAAGTGTTCCTCTTGCTCACTTTATAGTGCAAATGGATGTAATACTCAAAGGGGAGGCTGTGTCAGGGGAAATATGACTCTTCTGTCTCTGTATTATTCATAATCCACAACTTCTCAACCTCAGGCCGATTGTTGCCGCTCACGGGTGACGATATTCACACGCTGAAATTAAGCTCCACGGGGCCACGACTGAAACAAAGACACAGGCTGATGAGAACACACTGATGCGCTGGTTAGATCTGATGAATGATATTATTGAGTCAGGAGTTATTTCATGAAGCAGGCTTTATAAATGATGCTCACTACTAAGTAAAGGACAAAGAAAGGTGGCTGTTCTAGTGGGTCAGTTTTGCATAAAGAGCTAAATAATGTAAGGTTTCATTTTTCAGCTGGCTTTATTTGTCACTCTGCAAAAAAGATTTTTCACAATGCAGTCATGTCACATTGTTTTTTTCTCCTTTTCTGCTTTCTTCTTTTTTGCCATGGAAACTATTATTATGGTGAACGTCTAGGTTACCTATTGTAACCCCCGTTCCCTGAAGGAGGGAACAGAGACGTTATGTTAGTGACTGAAGATATTGGGATCTCGTCTGAGAGCCTAATCTTCTTCAAGTGGTACATAACAAGCCCATGGACATCAGCGAGTGAGATTTGCATCGCAAACCATCCCCTGTGTCACAGTTCTATATGGAAGCGTGCAGGACTCACTCATTAAGTTTTTGCTGAGGAGCCGAGCCAGTGCCCGGTCGCTCAGCTGTGATGCGTAATATCTCCATTCCATCCTTCAGGGAACGTGGGTTATAATAGCTAACCTAGACGTTCCCTATCAGTCAGTCATGCAAGACGTTATGTCAGTGACTGATGAATTGGGATCCCTAAGAAAAATGCCACAATAATCCCCCTGCACCTGTTGGGGTGGAAAAAGGACAGGGCTTTACACTGAGAATGTCGATCACTGCTGTTCCTACGTATCCATTCAGTAAGACTATTGGATAACACTGGGAAAGCTTGACCTGTTCCATCGGATAGGGATGCTACGGAGGCCATATCCTGCCCTTAGGGATGTAACATGTGGAGTTACACATATGGACTGACCAAAGGGGCAGTGCTTTATACGGAAGGTCTCTGTGGTAGATCCTGACACCTTAGGGTGGAGTCAATACCAAGCAAAAAGGTATTGGGCACCAGCCTGCCGAACGGGAAGCCGTACCGTGGGACAATACACATATGGGATAACCCAGAAGGGAATCACAACATATGGGCACCTAGTCTAGCACAGGGGCTGACCAACCGGGCCTGCACACGAGTGCTAGACCTGGCATCAGATGTCTCCGCCTCGTCTAACTGCCGGAAGGTGCTGGAGGAACACCAACCAGGATTCACTAGCCGGGGAACTTGCCTGGGGAGCGAAATTGGGTGCTCATATCCCGTCCTGAGAGGGGAATGGTGCTGTCAAGCGAGACACTGAGCCAGCCTCCCCGCATATGACCTGTTTGTAGCCAATACATGGGAAGAAATAGGCTCTACTCTGTAGAATCTCATGAATGTATTATGTGTCGCAAAGCCCGCAGCTCTGCAAATGGTAGGACAGCAACGCAAGGACTGGGTCTGTCTCCTCCGGGGGCAGCACTTGAATGTAACCACTTGGTCCCTGAAGGGAGTGGTGGGAACTTGGGAACTGATTGAAAAGGCTCAAAGGGAGCTCTCTCTAGGGCGATTAAGACCAGAGAGAGGTCCCAAGAGGAGCAGAGTCGAGGTTGAGGATGTTTCAACGTCCTCATACCTTTCAGGAACCTGATGACCAGGTCGTGCTTTCCCATTGACTAATCTTCTACTGCATCGTAATTTGCAGGGATTGCAGAAACATACACTTTCAGGTTGGAGGGAGACAGTCTTCACTCCAGACCTTCTTGCAGGAAGAAAATGATGACTGTGATCGGACATTTACGGGGTCTTTTCTGTGAGGAGTACACCAATCAACAAACAGACTCCACTTCAAAGCAGAAGCTCGCCTCATAGAGGGGGCTCTGGCTGAAGTGATCATGTCTTCTACTGCTGGCGGAAGGCCACTTTAGTCCTCTGCATCCCGTCCAGAGACCACACGTGAAGGTTCCAGAGGTCTAGACACTGGTGCCATATGGTGCTCCGTCCCTGAGAAAGCAGGTCCTTCCTCAGGGAATCCACCAGGGAAGGTTCTGGGGACCAGGTCCGGTTGGGCAGTAAGGCACAACCAGCAAGACCTCCCTGACCTTGCACAGTGTCTGTGCAAGCAGTTGTCATGACTGTCAGTCGCGGCCAGGTAACTACAAAGACACACAGGTGGAATAACATTTTGAAATAGATGCAAAGTCACACCCGTGTTTACTCTTTTAGAGGAAAAAGCTCTTTTGTGCTGAAGTGCACAGGGGAAAGGTTGCTTGCACAGCACTCAAAAATGCACTTTAATTTACACTGTGCAAAATCCTCCTCCAGAAGGTGACCATCACTGACGCACCGTCACACCAACACATGCATAAGCGTATTCCTGGTTCTGTTACACCACTATGAGAGATTAAAGCAGAGTAGAATCTTCTACAGAAATGCTCGGTTCAGCGAAAGCTTAATGAGTGAGTCCCGCACGCATCCTTATATAGCCGTGACACTGGGCGTAGTTCGCGATGCAAATCTCACTCTCCAATGTCCATTGGCTTGCTCTGTACCAATTAAACGTGATCAGGCTCTCAGAAAAGATCACAATTCATCAGTTACTCATGTAAAGTAAAACGTGACTGACTGATAGGAAACCAGATATTTTGGATTAAGGAGATAACCCAAATTTGCACTACAAACTCTCTTTGCACTTGATACAGATTCTAAATATGAATCTGATGCTGATTCATAAGCTCATGCAGTCAAGCAATTCTAATTCTATCTAATTTGATCCTGATTTATTTCGGTTTAGGTTTCAGTTATATTATCCCTTTTTGCTTACATTTTAAAAAGACACACAATACCAGCCAATACTGTTAACATATCACATTGTTTGAGACTGATTCAAAATTGGCTCTTAAGAGTCATTTGTTTGTGAACCAGACTACACTGGTCACACACTACATGTTGTTGAGTGACTAAAAAGAACTGGGTCTTAAGAGTAATTAGTTTTGGAATCAGGCTACATTGGTTGCGCTGTATGTTTCTAATTCACTAAAAAAACAGTTCTTAAGAGTCATTTGTTTTGGAATCAATCTACACTGGTCACGCTGTATGGATTTGATTCACTAAAAAGAACCCGCTCTGGTAACACTTTACTTGAAGGAGTGTGCATAAGACTGACATGACACCTTCATAACCATGACATGACACGTCATGAATATGAAGGAGCTTTTATGCATGTTTATGTGAACTGTCATTAAGTGTCATTAAGTGTCATTCGCTCAATTATGACATTTTTAATGCAAATATGACATTTAAGTTGTCTTTGTTATGAGAACTTGACATAAACCAAAACATCATAAACTGTCAGTGTCTTTGTCATGACAACTTAACGTTAAATTAAATTTAACTGTCATGTTAAACTGTCATGTGGTTGGTTTTGAAATTGGCTATCATGAGGCCATTATTACTGTGTCATTAAGATTTTTCTTGACCTCAACTACAGTGGTTCAAATTGAATTTGTCATTAAAAAGTTATGATGGCTTCATGACTAGGGTTGCCAACCGCTCCGTATAATACGGAATCGTTCCGTATTTGACACATAAAAGGCCCGCTGCTATAATGGCAAATTCGGGGACTTGGCGCCCCCTTGACGGGCTCTGACGTGTAATGACGTGCAGTTGGCTCATTGGTCGCACGTCAGAGGCGCCCCAGCCTTGGATGTCAGTGTCCGTAGCGCAGCCTATGAGGGAGCCAGACACTCTGCAGCATAGATATACACACGGCTGTGCAGCTGCAAATGCGTTTTACAGGCTTCAGTAAATCGAGTAAAATGAGACATTTGTAGGCTATGATAAGAAAAAATACTACATTAAAAATATAATTCTTTGCACTGGAAAGAACATTCTAGAAGTCTAATTCTATTGAATAAGTTTGCACAAGGCTACAGAAAACTGATGTGTTTATTTTTCTTCAAATGCAGTCTAAGCCGATGAGTTTTGAATGTTATATGTTGTATTTGTTTAAGTAAAAAATAAAACGTATTATGAACTAAACACATACATGGTTCATTTTTGGCTAAATGATCACGATAGCCTTTATATATCTGAGTGGTAAAAGTCTTGTATTCATAGATGCCACCTACGTCACACCAAATAGAACGCCGCCATATTTACGACCGATCTCGCCCGTTATGGGCGCCCAAACTGCCCATTTGAATGAGAGAGAACTGGAGAAAATTTTAATCTTAGGCTCCGATCCTTTTTTGTTACCCCCAGTTTTCTTTTGTCCATTATTATCTGCCTCATACTTGCCCCAATTTGTTTGTTTATATTATGCATAACCCCTCCCCATACAGCGGGGATCGCTTGAAGGCTTTCAAGAGTAACGTTACCGATGCATATCTAAAAGTGCGGCACCTGGCCACCACGGATTTATATTTAATCATGTGAAATGTAGGTATTATTTTTTTAAAATTCAAATGTATGATTTTGGTGGTAGTTTGCTCTGACTAGGTAGCGAGTTGTTAGCTAGTGACTAAACAGCTGGTAGTTTATAGCCACGGCTCACGGCTAGCTGCCATTAATCTGGATTAGGCCTGTCGCGATAGTCATATTCAATTAATCGCACGATTAAAAATGAGCTGATATTTTCGTCGCGATCATTCCATTTGATTTTTTTTCCGGTCGCGATCATCTTCCATTGCTGCTTGTCTTGTTTTCCTCTCTCTCTCTCTCTCTCTCTCTCTCTCTTCTCTCTCCTCTCTCTCTCTCCTCTCTCTCTCTCTCTCTCTCTCTCTCTCTCTCTCTCTCTCTCTCTCTCTCTCCTCTCTCTCTCTCTCTCTACCAAAGAGACTGGATGACAACTCTGTGTAAGACATAACCGAAATTTTTAAGTGAATACTCTCCAAAAACGGACATTTAAACATAATGTTGTGCGTATTTGTCCATTCAACACGAAACAGAGCTCCGTTCATAACTCGCGCACTGTATAGGGGTCTATAGCCGCACGCTTCAGGTCGGTGTGTGCGCACAGAAATATGAGACATTATTATACACAATATGAGACATGATGCAGCGCATGCCAACTCGTGTCCCGCTGGGTAGATCAGCACGTTACAGTACAAATGTAAAAATACCATTTCGGGGTTCCTCTTTCGGCTGTTGTTGCAGCAACTGCACAACATGTTGCAGGCATTACTGAGACCGTCGGTCGTAAAGATGGCGGCACAAAGCTACAGTGACATCATGTGAACCGAACGAATATTGATTAAGCCTACTTTGCTATTCAAATTTTTGTGCAACTTATAAAAATATAAAAAAAATATATAATGCAACTTTGCCTAATAAGTTGCATTATAATGTGCTATAAAATGTATGAATTTCAGGGGTTATTTTTCCAAATAATAACCCCTCCCCCGTTCCTTATTTCCAATTTTTCAAAATAATAACCCCCCCCCCCCCCCCCCTAACGTTCCTTATTCCAATTCAGAAAGTTGGCAACCTGCCTGGGATGCCAGACCTACATCAAGATGTTAGGTCTGGGAACTCTCCATTGACATACCTCAATCCGAGGGGCGGGATAAACAGTTGCCTTTCAAAATCCCTCTGCACGCAATAGGATAACGCTACAACCAACCAGAGCAACGAACGGCTGTGGATGAGTGAGTCCCATGCGTTTTTCCACCAGCGGAGCTAAATGATATATTAAACTTTTGCCGTATCAGGTCGGCAAAACTCCGAACACATCTTACATTTTTAAGAATGACTTAAGTGACGTTCTCTTAACTCCAAGTCCTCCAGAGTCGCGGCCAAAGCCGATTCGAAAGACCGCTGCATCTTCATTGTTTTCAATTAGCAGGGAAATCACCTATGGAAATCACGCGGAATGTCATGAACTGTGCCGCCATTGTGTTAAGGCCGCCCGGCGACTCTATACACGATGTGATTGGCCTGACCAGTTTTTGGTTTTTCCAGCTCAAAAGTCTATGGAGAGTTGCTAGACCACACTGGCAGCGAAATAATTTTCGCTGCCGCTAGGGTGCGTCTAGATTTCTAGGCTATTGGCAACCCAATTCATGACAGCCAATGTCAAAACCAACCACCTGCCAGTTTAATGTAATGTTAACCAATAAAGCCAAGTGGTTTCTTAAGTTTGATAATTAATCTGCTATGTCATGTTTATTACATATTTATGACAGGTTGTGTTGTCTAAGTAATGTCAAGTTGTCATGACAAAGACACTGACAGGTTATGATGTATTGGTTTATGTCAAGGTGTCATAACTAAGAAATCTCAAACAATGTCATATTTGCATAAAAATTTTCATAATTGAGCGAATGACACTTAATGACAGTTTTCATAAAATGCATAAAACCTCCTTCATATTCATGACATGTGTCATGTCCTGATTAGGAAGGTGTCATGTCAGTCTTATGCACACCCCTTCAAGTAAAGTGTTACCCATAAGGTACAATATAGACCTTATGTAGCCACGCCCCTTTTCAGCGCTGAGCTCGTTGTCTTTTGACTTCCGGTCTGTATTTTCACAGCGATCTTGCGTAGTTATGAATGAACGGCTCGTTTAAAAAATTTCCAAGGTCCATTTGTTAAGACATATGCTTTACAATGCTTGTGATAAACATTACAATGCTCGTGATAACTTTCATTAACTCTACAATAAGTAAATTAACTTCACCAGCTAATTACTCCTGGACAGCGATGCCATCGAAATATACAGAGACAATTCAAAGACAATATTCTCAAGATGGCGGCGCCCTCGTTTCTCTGGTGTGTAAGGTCTATAGATCTAGGGATTTTAAAAAATTTAAATCAGGATTGTTCAAGTGTCAAATTTTTCAAGCTAATTTAAGATGTAAATAGCCCCTTTGTGCAACAGAATCGTTTCAAATAATTTCATTTGTTTCATCATTGAATTTTTGTTCAATTGCTCTATTTAAGGACACTTTCTTCTCTCATATGAGATGTGATTCAGTGCAGCTTGCTGGAGAATCACAGGTGCTTTACTGAGAGTGGAATTCAGCCTTGAACAGGTGCGCTATAAAACTGATTTTAATGGACAGCAAAACCTGACCAGGCAAAGAGCTTCCTGGGATTTGGCAAACGTCAGTGTGTAAAGCTGAATGTCAAGCTTTTTCACAGGGAACATGCTCAGGTTTGTTCATGTGGAATACAGATGTCCTCATATCTCTGTCCCATGTGTCCATCCGCCTTGTTTTGGCCGCCCCCTCTGTCACCAATCACAGAGCTCCCTTTCTATCCCTCCTTCTACACTAATTAGTCTTATGGCGTCTCTGGAACAGGCACTGTGTAATTTGCTAATTACTCTTTTATTTGTTTATTTTGCCTTTCATTCTTACTTTTCTGTTGAATTGATTTGTCCTAATTAAAAGTTTGAAGCTTTTGGGAGTAAATAGACTGTTGTTTACTTCGGTTAATGTTCCTGTCTTGTTAAGCCACGGTAAATGGTCGAGACGGCAGGGAGGTGTCCTTTCCAAAATATCAAGAAAAAGGTGATGTTTCTTGCAAAGAACACAAAAACACAGTAATGTTCACTAAAATATCTTCAGTGAAACCGACCTGCTTTTACACCGCCATTAAAATAACCAGATGGACTGGCATCACAAGAGAGGTTTTTTAGTCATATTGCTTAGCTCTTTGAATCGGCTCTCTGCAAGAATACTTTCTGCTGGTTGTAATACTATTTGGTTCTTTTGGGGAAGATTAGGTTGTCAGGCACTTGATGTGTGTTCTGAGGGAACATAACGTAACACTGTGGAATGGAGTGGAGGAGAGACTAGAGACCTAGCCTGACAGGTAATCTGAGGAAACAAACCCAATATTTTCTCCATTGCACTGCATCCGAGTACCCGGCCCTCCCCACTGCTCACCACCGCTCAATATTTCTCATTTAGGGAGGCGCTGACTCGGTCGGAATCAGAGCTGTGCTTCACTTGCGCCTCTGGGCAGGTCTGTGGGCTAAAGGGGCTGCCAGTGGAAGGTCAGATATTAGTCACCCTGGGGACAGATCCACTCCATCACCGGCTAGCAGCACAACAGGCTAACAGCTCAGCCTACTGGCAGTGCAACTAGCGAACAGACGAGGGGCTTATGTGAAAGTAAATCCCATAAACAAGGAATTGATCTGCTAACGGAAAAAAGGGCAAAAGCAAAATCACACCGCTGATCTGTGCCCTAAATATTCATACAGAGAGGTTTTGTAGATGTCTGTAACTGTACTGTGAATGGATAAGGCTGCATAATGCCGAGAACAGATGCTTGTCCAGATACTCTGATGATGAAAGCACCGCTACCACACCCTCTGAAATAGGTCAGATTAAAGGAATCTCTAATATGAGTTGACTGACCTTTTCAGAAGCAAACTATCTTGTATTAACCATTTTGTAAAAGACAGAAGAATGAATTAGATGGAAATAAAAAAACTAGCAAAAGCCCAGACAGTCTTGGAACAATTATAATACGCAGAAATAGTTGTTAAGTGTTGCAAATGCAACAGTGTAAAGTGAAAAAGTGACTTTGAAACTACAAGCTATGAAGTTAAAATAGTTGAGCTACAGTAAAGCTACTTTTTTGAAACCTTACTGTACCTATATTGCATGCTGCTAATAATGAGTAGCTATCTACACTAATTATATTCTTTTTTTATTACAGATCACAGGTTAATGCATTGCTCTTAAAATCAATTCATGGGATCAGTCTCTTCTCATGCTTCCTGCTAACAAACAGTAAAAAAAAGATTTGCTAATATACAGTTAGAATAATAAGGTATGTGCTGTTGTGTGTGCTTTTAATTAACTTGAAGATACTCATTTGATTTACTTTACATATCTATTGTTATTTAAGTTTTTTTTTTTTTCAGTTATGTTTTTGCTATGCAATGAATTTGGGTTGATATGTGTGGTGAGCAGGAGGAGGCAGAGGGCCATGAGTGTTACGGTACAGATAGAGGCAGACAGGTAAGTAGTAGAAGATGGTATTTTATTGAACAGAGGCACAGAGTGGAATCAGCAGATGAGACTGGTTAGCATGTAGAGGAGAATCTGAACTGAGATGGAACTTAGCTGGATGATAATGTTGATGACTGTTTGCAGGAGGTAGAATGGGACACGGCAGGTTGATGACGGAAGACAGAAGACGGATGACTGGCGATCAGTGATCTCAGGATGAAGCTCGGATAGGTAATCTACAGGTTAGTAGAAGTGTCTGAACATCGGCTAAGGATAGTGCTGTGGATGTGGTGACTGGCCCCGGATTTCCACCAACTGCAGAACGGCTGCGGATTGGCTCCGCTGTGTGTCAGATCCGTGCTCCGCCATCCTTCAATACCTACCAGATCCGGATTTGTTGCAGAACAGCTGCGGCCATGACTGACAGCTGAAGTCACGAGGACACATCTCGCTAATTTACGTATGATCGCGCGATATAACAGGATGTAGTGTCTATAAACAGAATCACAAAACCAGCAACAGTTTGTTTCCATCCAGAGGACCTACAGGAGAAACAAGTCTGTGCTGTCCTGCTGATCTCCCTTTTTCTTTGGAGATTATTGTGATTCTACCATGGGTAAGAACAATATTTATAATTATATAATCAACTTATAAAATGCTAAATGTTTATTTTTGGTTCCTTTTTGAAGACTTTGTAAATAAAGTTAACTATTGTTCTTGTTGGAAAAGGAAAAAGTAAAAAGCACGACTTCCTGCGGCGCTCTCCGGCATACGGCAAAAATAGAAACTCTGCGTATCTGCTCCGGAGGGCTGCGGTCGCCGGAGCGGGGACGGAGTCTGAACGCATCCGTTCCACAGTCAGTGAAAATACACACATTGACTTTAATGGAAACCTATTGACTCTGCCGCCGTTCCGGAGCGGATCCACAGCCGTTCCGCAGTTGGAGGAAAATTGGGAGTAAATAGTGCTGGTGATAGCTATGCTGAGTGCAGGCAGGTGGTGGCAACAGGTGATGGTGATTAGATCTCAGGTAATGGCTGATGGAGTGCAGGTATGGATCGAGAAGGATGCTGGGAAATGAAGTGAAAAGCTGAATGGTATCTGGTTACTGTGACAGTGAGAGAGTGGCACGAGGCCGGTGGCGTGATTACTGATGAGCGACACCTGGTGACGCACCGGTCTCGTATCTCTTACGGCCCTCGGCCTCGTCCTGCTCACCACAGTATGGTAATTTTATGTTAAGAAAACCACCATGTGAAACCACTGTCCACAATAAAAGTACCTGTAGTCAAATAAAGAGGATCCAAGAAATCAGTAAGGATTGGTTTTTAGGTATATTATTGTAATATTGGAAACCAATAAGGATTTACCACAAGGATTGATTTTGGTTGTCATGTGTCGAAAAAAATAAATAAATATTTTTTTTATTGATATATATATGTGTGTGTACAGTGTTTACTCTTCCTTTTGAAAGGATTTTTTTTTTCCAGCTGTGGTGGCAGGCCTATTTCCAAAGGGGAGAGGGCGTCAACCATGGGGGATTTCCCATTGACCACACCCCCTCCCCCCTGGTGCTTTAACCTCAAAAATCATGAGTGCACAATAGTTTTATACAATCTGAACATTTGGTCCCACTTTACATTGTGGCCTAATACCTGTGCACTTACATAGTAACTACATGTGTACATAGTATGTAACTACAGTGTAAGTACACATTGGTACATAGTATCTACAGCTGTAATTGTTGTGTAACTACACATATGTAACAACCTACAGAATGGTATTTGTAATGTGTAACAGGACATTGGTAACAACACTTTATTCCACTACACATGTGTAACAGGAATTATGTAACTACATTTTGTAACAACAATATTTTATATTTTACTTAATATTATACAATATTACTTAATTAATTACTTAGTAGTAGACATTGTAATAACATGTAACAAAATGTAATTAACATGTAACTAAGTTATGGAACAGCCTGTACTTACATTTTGTAATTACACTCATGTAATAGGCAGCTACTGTTACACGTGTAACAGGCCAAGTCGGTTACATACGTGTTATCGACTTGGTACAATGTAATTATATAAGAAAGTACTTTGTGCTACACAATGTAACAACAAGTATTTAAATATATTACTAACATGTGTAAAAAGCCTGCAGTTCCACATGGTCATTTTGTACCTTCTAAAATGGTGTATCAGGATTGTACTTAAGTGTACTTCATGTGTATAAGGTATGTAGGTACACATGTAGTACACTTAAGTACAATCTTGATACACTTTATTTTACGTAGCTTATCCCTCACTGTAAAAAGTGAACAGTTGGATCAACCTAAAACAATTACTTCAATTGGTAACACCTAAAAAAATTAAGTTTTCTCAACTTAAATTATCATGATAAAACGTGATAATTTAAGTTGAGAAAGCTTAATTTTTTAGGTGTTACCAATTGAAGTCATTTTTTTAAGTTGATCCAACTGTTCACTTTTTACAGTGCTGTGTAATATTATGCAATTGCAAATTAATTAAGAAGCTACCGCATGCATTTAAGCTGTGAACTTGGGAGTTAGGCCTATGTCAGACTAAAGTACATATGGATAAGGTTTGTAGATACACATGTAGTACACTTAAGTACGATCTTGATACACTTTATTTTACGTAGCTTATAACTGTGTAATGTTCTGTAAATTGAATGTAATTAAGAAGCTACTGCATGTATTCAAGCTACTTGAGGGATAATTCAGATGGATAAGGTATGTAGATACACATGAAGTGCACTTAAGTACAACCTTGATACACTTTATTTTATGAGGTACAAAATTACCATGTGTAACTGTAGACTTTTTACCATAGTACCATATTTAAGTACTTGTTACATTGTACCAAGTCGGTAACATGTATGTAACCGACTCGGCCTGTTATATATGTGTAACAGTAGCTGACTAATACATGAGTGTAATTACAATCTGTAATTACAGACTGTTCCATAACTTAGTTACATGTTAATTACATTTTGTTACATGTTATTACAATGTCTACTACTAAGTAATTAATTAAGTAATTACTCTGTCTCACGGACACCGTAAAATAAAGTGTTACCAAAAGTTCATTAAATCCTACTCTGTGCAATGTTTGAACTTTGTATTTTGAGCACTTTTTGCGTTGTTTTTGCCTCTTCACGATGACTCGTTTCAAACGAGTCGTTTGGTTTAGTCCTCAGATGTAAGTCGCTTTGGATAAAAGCGTATGCTAAATGACTAAATGTAAATGTAAATGTACACAAGTTGTTTCACTTCCACATGCAATCTTATGCCGCGTTCCAGGCAACCTGTAACCCATGTTTTTACAACCGTATACCCGTGAAAGTGCACTGAAACAGCAGTCAAACCCGTGACTTCCCAACCGTGAACTCGTACTAGATCGATGTACACCCAGTTACGAGTTCTGACATCACATAGCCCGCAAAACCATACAAAACAACAATGGCAGCCCCTACTGATGCAGTGTTTCTGCAGGCGGTACACGGTGAGAATACACTTTAGGACAATATAACGTTGCAGTCAAATTAATAATAATATAATAATGATAATAATACACACACGATTATGTATTACAATGTTATGTGTCTGAAAAAATAAGTATGTATATTGTGCTCAGGTAGTTTGGCGTGACTGGCCTGGAACGCTACAAAGTCGTGAGTCGTGGTTTGAAGTCGTGATTTACGTGCTCAAAAACCTGCCTGGAACGCAGCATTAAATACTGCAGTTACCAGTTTGGATATAAATTTATTTAATTTCCAACCATGTCAGTATGTTAAAAGACATTATGCACAGTATGTCAGTAGTGGCAGAGCTTTTCTATTTTTCTTTTAGGCAGTCTAAAGGACCTTCTGCTGTTACTGCATGTGTAAGAAATGTTACAATGTTGAGTGTAATGTGTATCAATAAACATTTTTTAGCTTTACTGATTTTTTTTTTCTCTTTTTGCAGCCCTCTATACTTTATTTACTGTGATCAATGTTTAATACTTGGTAATTTCACCCATGCATTTTTTAAATTACTTTTAAGTGGGACGTTCCTGTGGAATTATCATGTAATGACACTGATGGTACAGTACACAGCAATTACCTTAACAATTACACTTTATATTAAGTGGACAGTTCCTGTAGAGTTACCATGTAAGTACACAATTATTATAGTGTTACACAGATGTTTAGACTTTGCATATTACACAGTAAGTTGTGACAATTTTACACTTTAAATTAGGTGCACAGTTCCTGAGGAGTTACCATGTAAGTACACTGGTATCACAAGGGTAAAATTTAGTTGTAATTCAAAATTAGTCTTGCCAGTCATAAATACATGGTATAAACAAAGGAATCATCATGGTTTTCATAAAGTGTCAGTGTATTCTGGTAACTGCAGTATTTAAGATTGCACGTGAAAGTGGAACAACTTGTGTAAATACATATTGTTGTTACAAAATGTAGTTAGATAATGCCTGTTACACATGTGTACTTACTGAAGTGAAAAAAGTGTTGGGTAACACTTTATTTTACAGTGTCCTTGTTACATGTACTTACCGTAGTAATAAGAGTAAAGTATGCATAATTACATGCAACTAACCCTCAACCAAAACCTAATCCTACCCTAACCCTATAGTACGTACGTACATGTAATTAATTATTATTACTCAGTACTTAAAGGTGCATTGCACAACATTTCATGTTAAAAATACCCGTTTTTTAACCCATACATGCGTAAACAATTGCCTGATGGGCTGAATGAGCCCTTCTCTGATCACTGAGATTGCCTCTATAGTCCTGTACAGTAAAATAAAGAAGAGGGATTCGGGCTCGAATCTGAGACTGGGGGTGACGTCATGCGCGTTCACGCTCACCAGGATGTCTCGGGGGTTTGTTATTGTTAGCCGCCATTCTCCGTATCAGCAAAGACAACTCGAGCGACAAAACTTTAGTCAACTTTTGACAAAATAGAAGATGGATTCAAAGAGACCGGCTTGTAGTTCATTCCAAACCCCAACGCAAACTCCACGTAAGACAAAGAAAAGAAAACTTTTGTCTAGTTATTGACCAAAAGGGCCAAATTGGAGTCAGGCGTCGGAATAAGACGAGACGAGAGTCAGCATCGGGAAGGCTTTCAACAAATGGATAGATCTCCGGTCTGCTCTAGGACTCAAACTGGATCCTCAGTTGGCTGTTTTCTTGATAAAACGGTAAGATATAGCACAGTCTCTAATGTCTGATGCGGCAAATCTATGACAACAAATGACGATGCGTAAAATGTGTAATGCTTTAGCCTAAGCTAGATAAATGTACAATCAGAATTGATTTGACTAACGTTACCATTGTCAGTGAACAGGTTCATAAACTAGGAATTGTCTTCAGAAGAATAGTACAACATGAAACATAAAACATGTCCCATAAAAGATGCTAACTATGTTTTTGTGTATGGCCTACCGGTAGCCTTGTGTCCTTTGCTAACGTCCTTTGCCTGCGCTCTGCTCTTCTATCTTCTTCCATCATATTACTTTAGACTTTCCACCATAGTCTTTAAACGCCGCCGTTCGTACTCCGTTATTAAGGTCCCGGTAGGCAGAACGGGAACATTCCTCCATGCTGGTTTGTTGTTGTTGTATGTGGCGCCGCCGCCGCCGTGCTCGCGTCACTCCCTTACTCCTCGGTTCTGGCCACTGGCCAGTGCGACCGCAAACAGCAAAACCTAGTTTGGGGGAGAGTAGTTCTTAGAACTGTTTAGAAGTGGACAGTTCCTATAACTAAGTTCCCGTAACTACTTGTTATGAAAGCGGATATAGTGCCATTTGATTGTTTATTACCTTGAGACATTTGAGTGTACTTTGTTGACCAACTGTATATGGTATGATTATTAGTGTTTCCATAATAATACAATCATAAGTGGATACAGTAAACACATAAAACAGTTCAACATGGAGATAGATGGAAACAAAAACTGAAGTTTTCTTCTACCCCCGTTTTCCCCTCACATATAAGTGTGTAATTTACCCAAATGCCTTTCCTTTCATATATGTAAAATGACTTGCAGATTTATAACTTTATAACCTCTGAAGGCATTATGACTGTAAACAAAAGATGTGTGCGGCTGATGCTGCTTTGGTTATGAACAGTTTGTGCTCGTGCAAGCGTGCGTGTGCTCCGTGAGCGTGCACATCTCTGGTTGCAGTTTCGCTTGTCGCCAGAGGGGGTGTAGTTCTGCAAAACTTTTTTAGTTATGTTTATAGGTTTATACCATATATTAAAAACCGTAGTAAACAACATGGTATTCACCATGTTGTCATCATGTGACAGCGTCAGTTACATCACTTCACTGCCATTGATAAATCCTCTCCCGTGGCCTCATGGAATAGTAATGTGTCCTTGGTATGCACAATTCAGAATCTTGCTGGAAGTAGTAGGTCATCCAGGTACTTTTTGCCTACTCTTTTACGAGTACTGTGAATCTGGACATACTACTTGTGTCACATACTGTTTTTCACCTTCTATAGTAAGGAAGTGTGCAATTTGTGATGCAGTCCTTCTCTATAGCGAATGAACGTTGCTACTGTTTCCTATAGTGATGTTAGCTAAACAGTGGCTGCTTACTGACAAGCCTTAAAGGAGCCACCCACTTAAAACAGAGCATTCCAGACACAGGGCCAGAATGAAAGTTGAAATATATATATATATATATTTTTTTTTTTGTCAAATTACACACACTTCTCATTGTTCATGGAAAAGCTACTTTAAACACAGCTGAACTTCTGTCACTCCATTGCAATATGCTATGTAAGTAGCATCATTACTTTTAGTGAGTTACAAAAACTGAAGAGTAAACTTACTATATGACTAAAGACCCACTAATGAACAAATTAATGCCCACTTGCATATACATATGGATTAAAAAGGCATTAGCAGCTTACATACACACAATCTTCATTTATGTATGGGAGTAAAATTAGGTGTTATTTTGTAATGCAATACCATCCCTGAATACAAAGGCTCAATATTTAAACAACCTGACACACATGCCCTGCCTGCATCAGCTACTCCATCTGGGCCTGTTTAAAAAAATAAAGAGCACTAAACCCCTTGCATGTTAAGAGAACGGCATGTGATTAATTGCTGTAATGATGGATGAATAGCAGGGGCTTGTTCTTCAGTGTTTACAGCAGGTTTAACCCCAGGGCCTCCGTGAGTCTTGGACTAGTCCCAGAGCTCACAACAGCGCTCTTTGCCTTCAAGTGCACTGTACACACAAGGGGTGGGCCAAAATTCATCGCTCAAACGCAACCATACATCACCCTTCCACTTCCCCACAGACCCAACCTCCAATCCCAAACAGGACACATCAAAAACATACAAATGAGGAAAGGCCGCAAAATGCCTTTTGGTAAATGCTACAAATTCTTTCACTCTCGGTTCTTACTCTTTCACGAGGGAAAACCAGTGAGGATAGGGGGTAAAAACGTGGAATGTATGTGGTAAATTATTCCAGCACTTGATGGAAATGACTTTGCTCCAAGTGCTGAGGGGAGCGCAGAGAGATGGCAATAAAACACATTCAGAGTATTTTTCATTTTCAGGGGAGCGATTGTCTCCCTGAGGGTACAACTACACACCCACACACAAGCAGGACTATACAAATTGGGCTTTTCAGTCTACTTTATTATTTTTTTTAGGGATACAAGAAGTGAAATTTCTGAACTGTTATTTGACGTTGTCATATTGCTTTAACTTACCGCAAATACGGCCTCTCTACTGGTGCTGTTATTAGGAGGGGGAAGAGTGTAAATGGACCATCGTACTAGCTTCACGATCACTGTCTGGACTAGTCTGTTTCAAAATATTCAGTGACAGCATGAGGAGACTGGCAAGAAGAAGTCTAAAAAGACATGAAGCTGATGCTAACTTCCTGACTATAAAGACCATTTGGGTGTTTGCAAACAGTGATGACGTGTTTTGTGGGCAGAGCCTACCTGGTGGGAGAAAAATACATTTCTGCAATAGCAACAGGGTGGTTTCCTCTGAGGGGGCAAGGGAGCCAGTGCCTGGATGACAAAAAAATTGGATGAGAAAAAAATCTTTATTACAAAATGAGACGTTAAAAAGTGTATAAACTTGTTATTCTAAAGTAACACTGTCCATTCGTGACACCAGCAGTTAAAGTTACAGCGGGAGTCCGCGTCTCTCTTGCCTCCTCTGAGCCCATTGAGTTTTAACAAACCCCCTAAAGCATGATTGGAAGTTATGATTGGATATGATTGGTTTGTGCGATAAATCCCGCCTCTTGTTTCCGTTTGAGTTCATTAATAATGGTCTAAATAAACAGAATTATAGCATTTACGGAATGACTAATTAAAAAGTTAGAATCGCAGCCATATATACATATGTATAAATTGGTTTATATGAATGAATTCTGACTACTTTCTCGTAATTCCAAGTTTATATCTCACATTTCTGGTAAGAATTTTTTTTACTCTTTTTTTTATTTACGGAATTTACCACCATAATGTGCGTGCAGCTACAACGACATAACTATGACATCTGCTCCTAAATGGTCTATACAATACAGTACATCCCCCTGTGCCTGTGACCCTGAAAGGAAAAGTTCACTCTCTCCAAACCTTGTTCCAAATCCAACTTCTCATTTTCTCTTCCACTAAAGAAAGAAAGTCATACTTATGTGCTCTTTAGTGGAACACAAAGGGAGAAGTTAGATAGAATGTTTATCCTTCTCTTTTCTGCATAATGAAAGTGAATGTGTCATGATCTTAGTAGAACGACAGGAAGCAAATGCAAGTGCAATGAGATTTAATTAAACAGTAAAGGAAGGACAGTACAAGCAGATGTAAATGGTGACGCAGGGACTTTGATGGTCAGGATCCGTGAAGAGGTGCTGTGATGAGGTGACGGTGAAATGACAGTAGAAACCACTCGACGAAGACACAGGAACAGGAGGCAGGAACTGAACACCGGAACACCAGACACGAACGACATCAAACAACGATCTGACGAGGATGAACAAACAGCGGTGAGTATATATGGAGTGGGGAGATTGATTACAGCTGGTGATGAAATGATGATCAGCTGGAGTGGATTAGGTAATGACATACATTCACGCCCACTACACACGTGCATTCGTACAACAACATAAACACAAGACTAGAAGGAACCAGGGCATACGTCTACCGTGACAGTACCCCTCCTCCTAAGAACGCCTCCTGGCGTTCCCAGGCACCCTTACCTGCCGATTGTAATCATCGATAAGGGAGTGATCCAGGATGTCTCTAGCAGGTACCCAACTTCTCTCCTCCGGACCGTAACCTTCCCAGTCCACCAAGTACTGAAATCCGCGTCCCCTCCGTCTAGAGTCCAGAATACGATTGACCGAATATGTGGTCTCCCCATCTACGAGACGCGGTGGGGGAGGAACCGGGGCGGGCGGATTAATGTGAGAATGAAATACGGGTTTGATCTTTGATACATGGAAGGCGGAATGAATCCTCCTGTACGCGGGAGGTAACTTGAGGCGGACTGCCACCGGACTAATGATCTTGGTGACAGGGAACGGGCCAATGAATTTGGGTGCCAGTTTATTAGAGACGGAGCGGAGAGGAATATTCTTGGTAGAAAGCCACACTTTTTGACCAACGACGTATACGGGAGGCTTTGACCGGTGGCGATCGGCCTTGGCCTTGGTGCGCGCCCCCACCTGGAGTAAAGTCTCACGGGCTCTAGTCCAAGTGCGGTGGCACCTCTGAACAAATGCGTGAGCGGAGGGGACCGCAACCTCGGATTCCAGACTGGGAAAAATAGGTGGCTGGTAACCTACACTACACTCAAACGGAGATAGGCCCGTGGCCGACACTGGTAACGTGTTGTGTGCGTACTCCACCATAGACAGTTGTTGACTCCAAGAGGAAGGATTCTTGGAGACCAAACATCGCAACACTCTCTCCAAATCCTGGTTGGCTCTCTCGGTTTGGCCATTGCTCTGGGGGTGAAACCCTGAGGACAAACTAACCGTCGCCCCCAGTAATTTACAAAACTCTTGCCAAAATTTGGACACAAACTGGGGTCCCCTGTCGGAAACCACGTCTATCGGAAGGCCATGTAAACGAAAGACGTGATCTACGATCGTTACCGCTGTCTCCTTAGCTGAGGGTAATTTGGGTAAGGGAATAAAATGGGCCGCCTTCGAGAACCGGTCCACCACAGTCAAAACTACTGTGTTACCCTGGGAGGGTGGGAGGGCGGTAATAAAATCTAGAGCGATATGGGACCAGGGTCTCGAAGGGACCGGCAGCGGTTGAAGTAACCCGTCCGGAGGTCGATTGGAAGTCTTACCAGTGGCACAAACCGAGCAAGCCAAAACAAAACTGTGAATGTCACGAGCCATGAGTGGCCACCAGAATCGTTGCTTGACTAAAAAACTAGTTCTGTTAACTCCTGGATGGCAAGCCACGTTGGAGCCATGACCCCACTGGATGACGTTGGACCGAAGTCGCTCTGGCACAAATAAGCGGTTTGGTGGGCACCCGGGCGGAGGCGTTACCCCTTCTAGGGCCTTCTTGACCCTCGATTCGACCTCCCATGTGAGTGTTGAGATAAATAACGTCTCGGGTAAAATACACTCGGGAGTAGACGGGCGCTCAGAAAAATCAAATATGCGAGATAACGAGTCGGGTTTGATGTTCTTGGAACCCGGACGGTATGATAATGAAAAATCAAAACGACCGAAAAAAAGTGCCCACCGAGCCTGCCTGGAGTTCAATCTTTTAGCGGTTCTAATGTATTCTAGGTTCTTGTGGTCGGTCCAAACGATAAAGGGTACCCCTGACCCCTCTAACCAGTGGCGCCATTCCTCCAACGCTAGCTTGACTGCCAACAACTCCCTGTTACCAATGTCGTAATTACGTTCGGCAGGAGATAAACGATGAGACAAAAACGCGCAAGGGTGCATCTTGTCGTCTACGGGAGAGCGCTGCGACAACACTGCACCTACTCCCACCTCCGACGCGTCGACCTCCACCACGAACTGACGTGAGGAATCAGGGGCGATGAGGATGGGGGCTGAAACAAAGCGGCCTTTCAGTTTAGAGAACACAGCTTCCGCTGTGTCTGACCACCTGAACGTAGTTCTGGGGGAGGTCAAGGCAGTCAGAGGTGCGACTAGTTGGCTGAAGTTGCGAATAAAACGCCGGTAAAAATTGGCGAACCCCAGAAACCTCTGCAGGGCCTTGCGGGAATCTGGACTTGGCCAATCCACCACAGCCTTAATCTTCTCAGGGTCCATACGCACTCCCTCAGACGACACGATGTACCCTAGGAATGGGACAGACTGTGCATGAAAATCGCATTTCTCCGCCTTAACAAAAAGCCCATTCTCTAGCAACCTCTGAAGCACTCGTCGGACGTGTTGCACATGTTCCTGGAGAGAAGAGGAAAAAATCAATATGTCGTCCAGGTAGACATATATGAACTGATCGATCATATCTCGTAACACGTCATTGACTAGTGCCTGGAAAACTGCTGGGGAGTTGGACAGCCCGAACGGCATAACCAAATATTCAAAGTGCCCCCTGGGGGTGTTAAATGCAGTTTTCCACTCATCCCCTTCCCTAATGCGAACCAAATGATAAGCGTTACGCAAATCCAATTTTGTGAAGATGGACGCTCCCTGCAACCTCTCAAAAGCTGAAGACATCAGCGGCAAAGGATAAGTATTCTTTACCGTGATGTTGTTCAACCCTCGGTAGTCAATGCAAGGTCGCAGAGAACCGTCCTTCTTCCCCACAAAAAAGAATCCCGCCCCCGCTGGAGAAGAGGAAGGGCGGATGAACTTGGTTGCTAGAGAATCAGAAATATATTTCTCCATAGCCTCCCTTTCTGGAACAGAAAGTGAATATAACTTGCCCTTAGGCGGAGACTTACCTGGCAGTAAATCTATAGCACAGTCATAGGGACGATGCGGAGGAAGAGAAGCAGCACGAGACTTACTGAACACCTCCTTCAGGTCCCGATACTCCGTGGGCACGTTAGACAAATCCCCTGCTTCCTCCTGAAACAGAGAAACAGGGACAGACGAACAAGCAGACACGAGACAAGACTTATGACATTCCTTGCTCCACTCCAGCACAGATCTGTGATGCCAGTCCACTCGGGGGTTGTGTTGGATGAGCCACGGATGTCCAAGGACGACGGGTGCCAGCGGTGAATCCATGATGTAAAATGAAATAGTCTCTGAATGGTTGCCAGAAGTGATGAGGGTAATATTTACAGTGGAGAGAGAAATGTTGGGAAGTTCTTGTCCATTGAGTGCGTGAACAGTGATCCTTTGTGTGAGGGGTCTGAGAGGAATCTGAAATTTCTGTGCGAAAGTGTAGTCCATAAAATTACCTTCAGCCCCAGAGTCCAGAAGTGCTTGACAGTCGTGCTGGTGGACTGACCATCTTAGTCTTACCGGGAGGAGCGTGGAGGTAGATGTAGTCGATGATGAGGTCTTCCTGGCGGAGATCCCACCCGATAGTAGCCTCAAGTTTACTATCGGGCTTGGCCTTTTACCGGGCAGTTGTAGGCAAAATGTCCCGCTCCTCCACAATACAGGCAGAGGCCCTGGGACCTCCGCCTCTCCCTCTCCTCCCGGGAAAGCCGAGCTCGACCCACCTGCATGGGCTCGGGATCGTAGGCGGGGCTGACCACGTCCCTGCCGCTGGATCGTGGAACGTCGATTCCTCCGAAGGTACGGGTGGACGGGATCCGGCGCTCGACCCTAGACAACCGAGCGTCCACCCGCAGAGCTAAGTCAATCAACCCGTTCAGTGTGGTGGGTAGATCCAGGGCATAGATCTCCCTTTGGACGTGGTCAGCCAGCCCATGCAGGAACATATCCCACTGCGCCTCCTCGTTCCAGCCGCACTCCGCCGCCAAGGTCCGAAACTCGATCGAAAAATCGGAAACAGATCCTTCTCCCTGTCGTAATTCCGCCAACGATCTGGCTGCCTCTCTCCCTGCGACAGCCCGGTCGAACACATTCTTCATCTCGGCGGCGAGGGTCTGGAACGAGGCGCAGCATGGGTGTTGATTCTCCCACACCGCCGTTCCCCAAAGTGCCGCCTTCCCGGTCAGTAAAATCAGCACAAACGCCACTTTAGCTTTTTCAGTGTTGAATGTATGAGGTTGCAGAGCGAAGTGCATACTACAGCGGGTCAGGAATGCTCTGCAGAAAGCTGGTTCACCTGCATAGTGCTCTGGTGCTGGGAGGCGTGGTTCTGACTGTGAAGGTCTCTCAGGAGGTGTGGGAGGAACGGCCGGTGTGGGCGGCGCAGTGGGACCCTGTAGGCGTTGGATCTGCTGGGTGAGCTCGGACACCTGCGTCACCAACGCTTGCACTGCGCGACCCGTGTCGCCGATCTCTCTCTGCTGGGAATCCATTCTTCGGATACTGTGATGGATGAATTCTTCCATGGATCTCGGAGCCGCACTCGCTGCTTCCATTCCTTGGTCAGATCGTTCTGTCATGATCTTAGTAGAACGACAGGAAGCAAATGCAAGTGCAATGAGATTTAATTAAACAGTAAAGGAAGGACAGTACAAGCAGATGTAAATGGTGACGCAGGGACTTTGATGGTCAGGATCCGTGAAGAGGTGCTGTGATGAGGTGACGGTGAAATGACAGTAGAAACCACTCGACGAAGACACAGGAACAGGAGGCAGGAACTGAACACCGGAACACCAGACACGAACGACATCAAACAACGATCTGACAAGGATGAACAAACAGCGGGGAGTATATATGGAGTGGGGAGATTGATTACAGCTGGTGATGAAATGATGATCAGCTGGAGTGGATTAGGTAATGACATACATTCACGCCCACTACACACGTGCATTCGTACAACAACATAAACACAAGACTAGAAGGAACCAGGGCATACGTCTACCGTGACAGAATGTGCTCTCAACAAATGATGTTATCATTTTGGAAAACTTGGTATAGTGTCAGGTATATTTCCGTATATAAGCTTCTTACTAATTTTGACATTATAGAACAGATAAATACTAAAACTTTCCAATCAAACAATCCTAAAATAATAAATGGTTTTCATAAAAAATATTAAGCAGCACAACCATTTTCATTAGTATGTTTATTGAGCACCAAATAAGCATATTAGAAGGCTTTCTGAAGAATCATGTGACACTGAAGTAATGAGTCAGGTTTTGTCAATGCAGTCTTATGGAGAAAGACGACCCAGATGCAAAATGACCAAGGGATGGAATTTTATTGACAAGACACAATAGGGATGGTAAAAAGTGAGGACGAGCCAAACAGTAGGACAGGGCAGACAACAGGTGAAAGGGAAAATAGAAGAGATCCGACCCAGACCAGGCTATGCTGGAGAATTGAGGAGATGGAGGAGCACCAGATAAATGACTGGAGATCAGGTAGTAACTTGAGAAACCAGAGGCTGGAAACTTTGAGCTGCAACCAAAGTTGTATCAGTCACACTGCCTGGTCTTGAAAGCAGCAGCCAGTATGGATCAGGATGGAGGACAGGAACAGACAACAAAAGAGAGAACAAGAAAAAGCAACACAGAAATAAAAACTGACTCAGCACTACAGAAAAGAAATAAACTAATGTAACTGAAAGTAGAAAATAAAAGTGTAACCAAAAACAAATACTAGGAATAAAATGGGCTAACTGAAGCCACAAACAGAGATAAGCCAAATCAAAAATAGAAACCAAAAATAAGGCTTGAGAAACCTAGAGCAAAAGACTAGAACTAGACTAAAGCAAATTCAAAAGAATACAAAAACTAGAACTGGCAGGAAACAAGGTCTGAAAGAACAGTAGACAAGCAATAATCTCATCCACTACAAACACATGCAACAAACCAGCAGAGACATGAGGGAAAGGAGCACAACAGAAAGGGACCAGAGCACATGAGAATCAGGTGAGCACAATTAGTGAAACAAGGACCAGACAAGGACTGGTAAAGGGAAACAAGGAGGTGGTACAAGAGGAGCAAATGGCCAACACAAACAAAGACAAAGCCATGTGCTCAGGCACAGGACAAACAAAGAAACATTGAACAGAAACAAGACTGTCAGGGCAGAACCCTGACAGTAATGATGATGAAAAGTCAGATTTGCCATACATTACATTTTAAAATATATTAAAATAGAAAACAGGGTAAAAAGTTTTCTTTCATAAAAAACTATGAACATAAATCTTAACACCAAACTTTGAAACAATAGTGTATATTAAACATCAAAATGAATGTGAGAAGAAATTGATTGTGAGAGTTGAGACATT